>OZ017742.1:141206747-141879247 GCA_963969285.1 Odontomyia ornata | reverse complement strand
ATACACTGAGAAAAATGATCGCTGAAGTATTGCAACTTGTCTACAATCTTTTCCCTGACTTGCCGCTCAGTAGATTCAACGCTTGTTTGCGTGAAGGGGTTTACCCGGAACGGTGACAGGTAGCGAGGCTTGTGTACTACTGGTAAAGCTTGATGTCAAAAATGCCTTTGATTCCGCTAGATGGACGGATATTCTGGAAGCACTGGAAGGGGTTCCAGTGGTTTCAGAATATCCGCCCAAAGTATCTGATGCGAATTCTGGTCGCTGAAGCAAGCAAGTTACATCAGGTGGTGCTCAAGGCTCCATCCTTGGCCCAGACCTGTGAAACGTCACATACGACGGGCTACTGAGATTGGAACTGCCAGATAAATGGCGCGGCACTAATCGCGGGATGTACAGTTAAACAAGCGCAACTAGACTTGTTCGCGGATTCAATGAGCACTGGGGAAGTACAAGTTGAGTCGAAACTAGCTGTAAAGTGCCTAGGCCTGCAGCGGTGCGTCGGCACTTCGTCTACTGATGACCAATGTAGAGGAACCTACCTCATCTAGAAGGCGACTTCTGTGAGAGAGTTCCACTAACCTTACTTGCACAGAAACGAGGGTGATTGGTAGACAGTCTCACTTAAAGAGAGACAACGCTAACTCGGTGATTGCCAACAACCATGGGTGAGTGGGATGCAGGGAGACCGCAGGGAGATTGACCTGAGACCGTCACTCAATCTTAGTCATGGGAAGACTGATTTCTATCTGGCCAAGCTCTTGAGCGGGCATGGATGTTTACAAACTTAACAGCACAGAATTGGGTTGTGTTGATTGTGTCTTCTGTATTGGAGAGGTCGACGACGCTTGCGAAACATTTTTTGCTCGCAACCAGGCTACGTGGTAATCTCGTCAAGGTGTGGTAATTGAGCAGCCCGTGCATACCTACTGGTCGAGAAACTTCCAAGGAGAAATAGTTAACGACGTCTCTTAATATTATGACATTATAGTTGAATGTGTGCAACTAAGTACATAAATTTTCGGTGCTCTAATCTTTTCGTTGAAGTAATAAGGCACAATATCGCTGCACAACTTGTCGTTACCGATAAGCAAGTTAGGGCATGATACCTGTAACAGAAATTCGTTTAAGAGCATTGAAAAACTTCGAAAGGAAACTAAATCGATCCTTCGATTCAAACGCAGGCATCATCTTTAGTCCTGGTAACTTTGTAAAACATCTTATTCGTTAGTTTGCGCAAAAACCACTGTCAGGGAGAAAAAGCGTTAAAAAAATTGATCTGCTAATAAAGGGTTTTCCACTAAGGACATAACAATTTTATCTATTAATAAAACACAGAAATATTCAAAATTTATTGTGAGTGTAGTGCAAGCATTACATCTTCGGAATGATTTCGGCCATATGACCACCACGAGCCTGTTTACAGCGGTCGATTCTTTGGACTCAATTTTCCACTACTCTGGCAAACATTTCGACCAAAATGTTGGCAATTTCGCGTTGGATGTTGTCTTTAAGCTCGTCTAAAGTTGCTGGCTTGTTGGCATAGACCAGTCATTTGCTATAGCCCTATAAAAAGAAGTCCAATGGCGTAAGATCACCTGAACGAGGCGGCCATTCAACCGGATCATTTCTCGAGATAGCAAGTTCATAAAATTCGCCTCTGAATAATTGATAGTGAGGCGTGCTGTTTGGCTAGTGACACCACCTTGTTTAAACCACATATCGTTGATGTCAAGTTCATCCGATTCCGGCCACAAATAATATTCCAAGATAACACGATAGCGCTCTCCATTGACGGTAACATGACGATCGTTTTCTGCACGAAAATATACGGCCTAATCACAGCCTAGGCATGAAAACCGCACCAAACAGTAATTCGCGAATACATCGGTGCCCCAAGAGGCACATGTGGGTTTGTTGCTGACCAATAATTCATATTTTGCTTATTAACAAAGCTTCATCGCTGAAGACGATTTTTCTATGAAATTTATTATTTTCTTCAAGCTTTGCCAGAGCCCAATCGGAGAAGTTCCACCGTTTCGAATGATCAAGTGGCTTTGGTGCTTGAGTCAATTTGATTTTGTAACCATGTTGGCCAAGATCTTTTCGCAAAATACGCCACAGTGTCGTTTGAGCGATGCCCAATTCTTGAGAACGACGTGGAATCGACTGATTTGGCTGATTCTGAATCGATGCACTTACGGCTGCGATATATCCTTTGTTTTGAGCGGTACAAAGTTTTTTTGGCACCGGAACGTTCAATAGTAAAAATTTGGACTCGGAACATCCAGTATAGCACGCAGGCAAAGCCTGACGGATGGGACGAGTTTTACAGCCGCAAATTGGAGTAAGCGCTCTTAAAGTTGCGACTACCGACTCAGAATTTCGGTAGTTGTTTTTAATAATTTCCAAACGTTGTTGGTTCGTGAACTTTACCATGATGAAAATGTTAACTTTAGCTAACGTTTTGGCATTGACAGTTTTTTAGAAAAGTTTAAGGGGGTTATTGCTATCTATATACAGTTAGACAAAAAAGTCTCCGCACGGTGCTTATTTTTCTGTATAAGTAAGAATACCGTTCAGATATATCAATATTTTATTATTTTAGTAATTAATATGTTTTCTATTAACTTATAATTACAAGATACAACAAAAAAAATAAAAACATCCATTCGTTTCGATACAGTAGTTCAAACTGGTAAATTTATCATTATTTAATATCAAAAAAGACTCCGTACGATATTACATCTTAATAAAATTATAGGATGGAATTTTGTAAAAAACTTTTTTACTACTTAGTAGCATTCCCCTTAGCTTTGATGACTGCTGTCAATCGTCTGGGCATCAAAGAGACTAGTTTGGATGTTATTTCGGATCCTATAGAGTTCCATTCTTCCTGGAGTTTAGCTTTAAGCTTTTGCCTGTTTTTTATTGCGTTTTCGTACTCTCCGCTCCAATTCATTCGATAAATGTTCTATTGGGTTCAGGTCGGCTGATTGTGGTGGACTGTGTAGTTGCTTGGGTACATTATATAGTAGCCATTCCTTAACAATCATTTATGTATGCTTAGGATCGTTCTCTTGTTGGGAAATGAAATCACTTTCCATGCCTAAAGCTGATACGCTTTCGCGCAAACTCGTTCTAAGAATGTTTAGTTAACCCCACCGGTTCATTGTGCTCTCAATGAAGTGCAATTTACCAACTCCTGAAGCTGCCATACACCCCCAAACCATTACGTTACCACCGCCATCCTTGACTATTGGAATTAGATTTTTGCAATTGAATTCCTCATTTGGTTTGGGCCAAACTTTTCCCTGGCCATCTGATCCAAATATGTTGAATTTACTCTCGTCGGAAAATACAACTCGATTCCAGAAATTAGCGTCCTTATTTTGGTGCGTTTTCGCAAAGTCTAATCTTTTCTTGTGATTAAGTTTTGAGACCAATGGCTTTCGCCTTAGCTTTCGACCATGGAAATTACTTTCCCGTAGAACATTTCTAATGGTTTCATCACTTACCGTTAAATTAAAGTCTTTTCTGACCTCGTGTGCTATTTAACATGCGCTGGCTCTAGGATTATCTTTTATTTTTCATACTATTGACCGCCGCGCTATATCGCTTAAACTTTTTGGCCGTCCCGAACGGGGCTTACTTTTGAACTAACCGGTTTCTCCATATTGCTTAATAACATATTAGACACTTGACTTAGGTCTACAAGCGGTAACAGACGACCGGATTTGGTCCGGCCGGACCTACTGAGGTTCGGTCCGCACTTTTGCAACACACGATCGGACCAGCCAGTCGTTCTTCAGTTTTTGATGCGCGAAAATGGCAAACGAAGTGGCATCGATTATGTCCAACAAAGATAAAATCGCTTTTGCGGCAGCAGTAATTGTTGCTACATCACCACCGCTATGCAACTGATTGCGATTTGTCCGGTCGTTCTGTCCACAAACGCAGATTTGGTCCGGAGCGAATCGAGTCGGATTTGGTCCGGTGGAAAATCCATCGAACTCGATCGGACTCAATTTTGGTCCGCGGACTGCTCTCCAGACGACTGGATTTGGTACGGAGCGGACCAAATCCAGTGGTCCGCCCGGACCAAATCCGGCCGTGTATTAGCACTATTACAATTACTTTCGAAATTATACGCATCGACTTGCCTTCGCAATAAAGCTTTATGATCAATTTCCTCGTATCTACACGAGTTTCTTTACTCATGGCGGAATACTGGATTTTCTGAAGTTGATACAAATCTGCACGCGGCTAAAACTATACTAGCTGTACTCCAGGAAAAATTGTGAACTCTTTTTTGTGCAAAGCATTGTTTACATAACTATTGAAACAATGCAAAGCATTGTTTAAAAGATTTCGTACGGAGACTTTTTTGATATAAAATTTTGTAAAATTCACTGAATTGAATTACTATATATTAAGGAATGGATAAATTCCTGCATTTATCCCTGAACTTTGTTACAAAAGAGCTGTAGAAAACATTCCAATGATTAAAGTAAAATATATTGAATTACATGAGAGATGTTCATAAAAACCAAGAAAAAGTAGCGTCGTATGGAGGCTTTTTTTGTCTGACTGTATATATATATATATATATATATATATATATATATATATATATATATATATATATATATATATATATAAATAAATATATAATATATATATAAATATATAATATATATATATATATATATATATATATATATATATATATATATATACATATATATGTATATATATATATATATATATATATATATATATATATATATATATATATATATATATATATATATATATATATATATACAGAGGTGGCCAAAAGTGATCGGACAATACAAGAAACAAGCAATAAAATACTTTTACGAGCATAAGCTTTGAAATGAAATAAAAATTTTTCCCTTACATAAAAGTCACTTGTATTCTCAATTAATTGCACAAAAAAATAAAACAGAAATAAAAAGGATTTCACAAGAAAATTAACAACTAATTCAAATTCACATTGCATCAAGTGGACAAAAGTAATCGGACGTTCAATTGTAATACTTTTCTTTCTGATGATTCCGTTAGAACATAGGCTTTTAATATCTAGTTGCGTATCCTTTTTGTTTTATAACTTCTGTTAACCTATTGGGCATAGACTGTACCAACTTACGGGTAACGTCCGGAGTAATGTTGTCCCATTCTTCTAATAACACCGTCTTCTGTTGACTTTTATTAGTAATGTGATGGTTCCTTATTTTTTTATCCAGATGATCCCAAAGATGTTCGATGGGATTTAGGTCTGGGGATTGCGGTGGTGTTTTTAATTGACCAGGAGTGTTGAAAAGGAGCCACATACGAACATCATGAGCTGTATGCTTTGGGTCATTATCTTGCTGGAACAAATAATGACCATCAAGACCCAATTTTTGTGCACTTTTTTTCAAATTTTCTTTCAAAATCGACAAGTAACCTAGTTTGTCCATAGGTTCGTCAATGAAAACAAGTTCTCCTACACCGTTGGCAGCCATGCAACCCCAGACCATTACACAGCCACCTCCGTGTTTTACTGTATGTTGAATGTTTTTGGGATGAAGCTCACTATTTTGAGTTCTCCACACCAACAACCTGCCGTCGGAGTGGTAGATATTAAACTTACTCTCATCAGAGATATTATACGAGTCCAAAAGTCGAGCGGCTTGCTTTTAAATTCTTTTGCAAAGCATAATCTTTTCTTCTTATTAACTTTGCTAATTAGTGGTTTCTTTCGAGGTACTCTCGCTTGATAACCAGCACGGCTGAGAACTCTACGAATAGTCCGGGCACTAACATTGGTACCATTTACATCTGCTTATTGATCCCTAATACTTCTGGACGTTGTAGTCAGATTCTTTTTAACAATTCTTAAGATTTTTCGTGCGTCTGTCTCTGTTAGTTTACATGGTCGACCACTCCTAATTTCGTTTTCCACCTGATTATTTTTTCTGAACCGTTTCACGATATCGAAAACTGTCGAACGACTTCTTCCAATTATTTTTGATATTTCAGAAAAGGATGTATTCTCTTTATACAACTTTATTATAACTTTTCTTTCATGTATACAGGTTTCTTTGCGATTCTTAGCCATGTTTAACTTTCTTCACTTAAAACTGACAAGTAAATGACTGATATCAGAAAAACACATATCAACATATAATTAGGGGAATTCCCTTTTAAACTCGGAAATGAAAAGAAAAGAATTGCTCCAAACTTCAATGACAATTTCACACTTTTCAAAATGTCCGATTACTTTTGTCCACTTGATGCAATGTGAATTTGAATCAGTTGTTAATTTTCTTGTGAAAATCTTTTTATTTCTGTTTTATTTTTTTGTGCAATTAATTGAGAATACAAGTAACTTTTATATAAGGGAAAAATTTTTATTTCATTTCAAAGCTTATGCTCGTAAAAGTATTTTATTGCTTGTTTCTTGTATTGTCCGATCACTTTTGGCCACCTCTGTATATATATATATATATATATATATATATATATATATATATATATATATGTGTGTATATATGTATATATATATATATATATATATATATATATATATATATATATATATATATATACCGATAAGTCTGCTCCCTGTGTTCTAACACAACAAAGTCAACCTTAGAGCCGCGAGAAAGGGGTAGAAAAATTGACAAACATCAACAAGAACGCCAAACATCTGCAAGAACGTCAAAGTGTTCGAGGATACGCCATGGTTTCCCACACAAAATGGTGTTAGACAGGGGGATACCATATTACCAAGACTCTTCAACACCACCCTGGAGGAAATCTTTCGTGGCCTAGAGTGGGACAATAAAAGCTTAATCACAGATGGAGAACGGCTAAGTAACCTACGATTCGCTGATGACATAGTCCTTATCGCCGGAAACCAGGATGAACTACAAACGCTACTCGGTGACCTAAGCCCAGCCAGTGAGACAGCAGGACAGGTTATCTACAATGAATTCATATCGAGAGGCCAGGATAAAATATCAATTAATAACACTTTGTAACTTTGAAAATGGCGGGGGCTCAAATATTCAAAATTTTCGAATTTTTGCGGATATATTTTTCAACCGTAAAGTGCTTATGAGAAGTGCTTCGAGGATCGGAAAAACCTTGGCACAAATATGTTGATTACTTTGAAGGGGACAACATAATATTGACGAATAAATAAATATTTTTTTTTTTAAATACAAAGTCAGCTTTCTGTTTGAACACACCTCGTATATATATATATATATATATATATATATATATATATATATATATATATATATATATATATATGTATATATATATATATATATATATATATATATACATATATGTATATATACATATACGTATATGCATATATATATATATATATATATATATATATATATATATATATATATATATATATATATATATATTTTATATATATATATATATATATATATATATATATATACATACATATATATATATATATATATATATATATATATATATATATATATATATATATATATATATATGTATAAAAGTGCTTATGAGAAGTGCTTCGAGGATCGGAAAAACGTTGGCACAAATATGTTGATTACTTTGAAGAGGACAACATAAATATTGACGAATAAATAAATATTTTTTTTTAAAATACAAAGTCAGCTTTCTGTTTGAACACACCTCGTATATATATATATATATATATATATATATATATATATATATATATATATATATATATATATATATATATATATACATATATGTATATATATACATATATGTATATATATACATACAGGTATATGCATTTATATATATTTTATATATATATATATATATATATATATATATATATATATATATATATATATATCGGGTGCGTACGGTATTTCAGGCCATTCATAAATATGACTGTAACTTCGCGATTTTTTTTTCCTTTTCAGATAAGAAATGGCGGACTACAACATCACTCAAGATATGCTGTCATCGTCGCTATATGTGCGAACCATACAGAGTTAGAGATCTCTAATTTTCTTAATTGCGCCCGTTCATTCGTGCATAAGGTTCGCCGTGAATTGGAAGCATCAGTAGGCGATACAGAATCGGTTGCAAAATGCAAAAAGCACGAACAACACTCTGACACTGTCCGATCTGCAGAATTTTTAGAGCAAGTGCAAGCGATCATATACGAGGACCCTTCAAAATCAATGAGGGTCCTTGCGAGTGAGCTTCATGTTTTTGAGCGCCTTATTCGTAAAGTTGTCCACGAAGATGCGCAGAGGACAGCTCATGTCGGAACGAGCACGGGAACAGAGTTCTCCGATCAAAACGTCTTTTAAACAAAATCCAATACCCTGAGGCGCCAAAAATGTTAGGGTTTTTTCCGACGAAGAAATTTTGACCAAGATCAAAATACCGATTGCAGAAATGACACATGGCCATGTTCAAATCGCACGGAGGTTCCTGTTGTTATGCACACAAAATTTCCAGCCACTGTTATAGTTTTAGGTGTTGTCAGCAACGAAGGACATGTTATGCCACCACACGTTTTTACTCAAGGACTTCGAGTGAACTCTGCTGCATACATCGAGGTTTTGGAGACGGTAGTGAAACCATGGATAGACAATGTAAGCGGAGGCAGACCATACATTTTTCAAAAAGATTCTGCTCCTTCACATAAAGCGATGGCGACACAAGATTGAATGGCCGAAAATTTTCATGACCACATAACACCGAACTTACAGCCACCTAGCTCCCCAGACCTTAATCTTTTGGATTATTACGCATGGGGCGTAGTTGAGCGTGAGACCAATAAGCGTCCTCATAATACCACTGCTTCGCTAAAGACTGCCTTTAATGCCGTTATGGTCAATATGAACAAGGAGCATTTGATTCGGGCATGTCATCGTTTTCGGACCCGGATCGAAGAGGTTATAGCTGCTAATGGCGATTTGATTGAATAACTTTATAGCCATATGTTAATTTAACGTTGCATAAAAAAATCCTGAAATTTCATTAAATTTTGTTAAAAATACAAGCTAATTAATTTTACTCTCAAGTTGTCCTCAAATACCGTACGCACTCTGTAGTGGGCTGTATATGTGTGTAGGAAATTAATAAACGTTGTTCTTGATAAGTAGATCATGATGATTCTTTATTCTCGCTGTCATCCTCGATATCGATGGGTAGTGGTACGATCTTCGTTGTTGATCTGGTAATGATGCCATCAATAGTCTTGATGCATATCACTCTAGTTTTTGTCACTACCTGGGTGTGTCTGGACCTGATCGGCATTTTGAAGGTGGCAAATTATGTTCCTTGATAATGACCAATGTTCCAGCCTTCAGATCAGTTGGTTCATCTGTTTTCCATTTTATTCGCTATTGTAGCCCATGCAAATATTCCCTTTGCCACCGCTGGCAAAAATGTTGGGCCGTGTACTGAAGATGTTGATATCGCCTCAACCGATTTATTGACACGCCTCGCACATCAGCTTCTTGTAGCGTCATTAATGAGTTTATGGAAGCCCTTGAGGGTCTACAAATGAGGACAAGGATATCAATCTGCTTGTCTTTCCAGTGGACCATTTTGCTTTATTATTTTTATTTCGGTTGAAAATGATTGATGATGGGCTAATTTCAAAAGCCATGTTTTGGGGTTTGTAATTCTCTGGTAGTTGGCAATTTATTGGTTGCATAGCTTTTCGCTTTAACATGGATTTTGGTTTTAAAACGTAGACAGTATGCGATTACTCGAGTCAATTTTGTCCAGGAGTAATTATTGAATAACTCAAATGGTCCCACTATTGTATTGAGAGCTGATTGTGGTTCAGCCCTTTGCCTGCAGGATTATATTGATTTCCTGGCACAGACATGTAGAAGAATCATGTATCAGCCAAGAAGTCCCGTGCCACCACAGTGATGAATCAGCTAATTTCCTTGCATCAACTTCTCTTGATACTAGATCCACCGGATTCTCTTCTGGGATGACATGTGAATAATTCTTGTTTGTTACTCTTTGGATCTTCGCAGTCCGGTTTCCCAAAAATGTTTTCCAGCGGCTTGATGAACCTTTTATCCACGCGAGTGTGATGTTTGAATCACTCCAGTTTGCAATTTGTGCTAGCAAAAGTGCTACACATAGTTCAAGTCTCGGTAGTGATTTTTTTTTTAATAGTGCAACGCGAGATTTGGCACATAATAAATGAAAGATGCTTTTATTTTCATCATTGAGAGATTCCAAATAAATACATGCACCATACGCGGAGACCAACGCATCGCTAAAACCATTTACTTCGATTCTTGTGCTGATTTCCCCGAGTACCCTTCGAAGAATACGTAGGGTATTTAAATTGGTCAACTCTCGTTGGAATGCTTCCCACGTCGTGTGGATGTCCGATGGTTGTGATTCGTCCCATGTGAGTTACAATTGCCATACTCTTTGTAAGACCATTTTTGCTCGTACAGCTGCTGGTGCAACGAGCCCGAGTGAGTCAAATATTTGTGCAATTTGTGAAAGAATTCTGTACTCGTATTTTGTGATTCTTGTGTTCACTGGTGGTGTGATGGTGATGCTGAGGTCTTCGTTGTCAGTTGACCACTTTAAACCCAGTTTTCGGATTTTTACTGACTCCTATCGCGATTTCTGCAGCATGGTCTTCATTTATTGCTTGACGATCATTTGAAGCCCATTTTCGTAACTCAAAACTACGATCCGATCGTATTGCGGTTAAGCTTCCCTTGATTTCTCCTGCTTCGGATATAGTATCTGTTCCAGTGAGCAAATTATTAAAATAGAAGTCAGAGATGATGATGCTGCTGATTTGAGCATTCGCGGTCTCATTTTGTTCTCCTATTTGTCGTACAGACCGTTTTTCAAGGAAGGCTCCGACTCTAGTGCCATACGTCACAGTATTCAAGCTATAGGTTTGTACTGGTTCTGATGAATGAGTTCGGCACAAAATTCGTTGATAAACTCTTTCGTCTTCCTTTACCAAAAGTTGTTCATACATTTTGGCGACATCAGCAGCGTTGATCTATTTATTCTTACAAAATCGTTGTAAAATGCATATAAGTTCATCCTGGCTTTCATAGCCTGGGTGTTGAGTGTCGTTGAGAGATAATCCAGATGTTGTTTTTGCAGTCCAGTCAAATACAACCCGCAGTTTAGTGGTTGTACTCTGTTCCATGAAAACTGTGTGGTGCGGCAAATAGTAAGCTGGCTTATCTTCAGCAAGTTCCTGTTGCGATGTCCTGCTCATATGGCATGTTTGATACTCTTCCATGAACGTTGTGTATTGGTGTTTAAGGTCTGAGCACTTATTGGATTTCCTTTCCATGGATAATAATCGTTTGTGTGCTATATCATGAGTCACCTAACTGGTTTTTGTTTTCGTTAATTGGTAGACTCACAACAAAACGGTCAACTTCGTCGATTGTTGTTGAAAAATGCTGTTCACTTGGATCTAAGCGATCCAGTGCTGGCGCACCGCTGTCTGCTGTTGTTTCTTGTTTACCACGTTGCATGAAGCTGTAGTAGACTTTCGTTGTGTCATCCTGTCAATGTTGCCAGTTGCAACCTATCCCAATTTTGTTTTTTGAAACATTTTCCTTTTATTAATTTTGACTTGACCGATATATAGAAGCTCCCAGAATAGTTCTGCTCCTATAAGCATCTTAACTGGTCGACCTTTGTCAAAACGTGGATCAGGAAGGACTATGCCCGATGGAATCTCGATGGTCCTCTTATCAATTTTTATGTTCTTCGTATTGTCCGTAACGTTTGGTGCGACGAGGCAAGTTATTGTGGCCTTAATACCAGACGTTTTGGACTTTAACCTTAATAAAGTTTTATATTGCAAGTCAATTGTTCTTTGGTGAATCCCGGAAATTGTGGTTTCTGAAAGCATTTCCGCTAATTTTAAACGATTACAAAAGTCTTGGGTTACAAAATGGACTTGTGACCCAGAATCAAGTAGGGCGCGACACTCGTAGATATTTCCATAGTGATCTTGTATATCAATTAATGCGGTACCGAGAAGTACGTTTGTTGATTAATTAGGTTCAATTTGCGTTGATAGGGTTGTCGATGTTTCGACTGCGGGTATTGTAATAGTTGATCCTACATTTGCTAGATGCAATACGGTATTGTGACGCTTGTTACACTTTCGACAATGACCAGAAGAACATGCTTTGCTCTAATGGCCTGATTTTATGCAATTGAAACATACACCCAAGCTCTTGACACGCTCGTCCAGCGCTGGAATGTTCAAAGCTTTAAAATTATTACATGCATATAACCCGTGTTTTACTTTGCATTCTTGAAAATTTATGAAAAAAAAAATGCATGTGATATTACCCGTTGCTTTTGTTTTCGAATGGCCTAGTTGTTCGTTGATAGTTCGAGCTCACTCATTGTCATTTTTTTGGAGGAGCTTACAATGATTTTCAAGCACTGCCTTGAAATTTTCGAATGTTCGCTTCTCCCTCATTGTTAAAGATCATTTGTCCCATTGTTTTTAAGGGTTCTCGTCTGATTTTTTGCTCAATAAATATATGCGCAAAGAGTCACACTTGATTGTAGGCTAGCTAAAACCGTCAGTGCTGCGAGATGATTTGTTGAACCGTCAATAATGCGTCTTAAAACCGTTGTTGAACCTTTTGTCATAGGTCGTTTTTGTCGTACTCATATTCAATGAGTTTCGTATCGAGCCTTCAGACAATTCCATGCATGCTCATAGTTCGCCCGTTCGCATCTGAAACGCCTAATGACGAAATCACGCGTGCGGCTTCACCTTCTAATGCTTGACTTGAGTAATTAAATTTATCTATATTTGAAAATATCGTTTGAGAATCTACAAGAAACATGCATGAAATTTAATCCAGTTCATGAAATTTAATCCAGTCGAGTTTTGGGACCGAAGTATTAGGTCATTACTTGACAATTGATGATGAAAATGAGTGAGGAGATAATGACTTAATAGCGTTTTCCTCTACTGCTGATGTACTAGGAGTATCATCAATTAATAACTTAGCCAATGAAAAAGCGTGGTAATACTCATTTTCAAATTCATTGCGTTTGAGCGTTGCACGGATTAATGAATCGGTATCGTCAATCGGTATATTCGATTCAATTTTCTCCTGAATTTCATCAAATTTAGTGTTGAGTATTTCGAACTGCTTCAACCTCTCGCATATTTCGACAATCTTTTCATTATTTGCCGAGTTCGTAATAAAATGCTTAAATCTGGTAAACTTTGATTTAATCGTGCGACGCTGATAATTTAATGAATCGACCGGCACGATCATTTCGAGATTGACATTGCAGACAAAATGAATAAAAATGATGATGGGATCCCACTTACCCAATTGAAGAGCTCATTTGCTTACTTGACGACGATGATCTCACTGATTATGTGACGCTCACAACGGTTATGATCACTGTCAATGGTCTTTGAGTTCTGCGAGCGTTGATGATAATGCACTTGCACTAATAGCCAATTTCTGCACTTGCACTAATTGTCACTTCAGACAGTTTGCAAATATAATGATGATAATTGCGCTTTTCTTGAATGAAATCCGGTTCGAAGGACCATAAGTTTGCGCCTTTCAATGTGTTTGAGAAAAATGCGCTGTATTAATGTTGACAATTGTGATTGTTTTATTGCACACTGTTTAACCGCTTGCAGTTATTCCTTAATTTAAACACGTGAACTAAATACAACTTCATCAATTATTTCATAATTTATTGATTGGTTCGCGATTAAGCATTTGAACAAAAATTTGTAACATGAATAGCATTATTTTTCGCCCGGCATCTGCGAGTGTAAAACGATGACTTGATTAGTTGTCTGGCCGGTTTTTGTGTTCCCCCTATGATCAATGACGACAGTGCTTCTTTTGTTGACGTTGATATCGATGACGACTAATGGTTGAGATTGGGTGGGCACCGTTGCAAAATTGCTGGCGCTTTTTGGTTATTAGTTTATAACGTGTGACTTTAACAAAAATTTATTTATTTTGTCCTTAATGGAAAACCTTATAGGTAGTTTCCTCGACGTGAAGAAGAAAAAAGGTAATCGGGGGGTGGAATGAGTATTGACGTCCCTAGAAATACTGAAAGGGTAATTAAATTTAATTCAAACAACTGTAAATTGTATGCGATGCATTTTAGCTGGGAATTTTTACTGATCCTTTACTGAATATAATTTTAAGTGATAAACGACTCTTATCTCAAGTATATGTATTTAAAATTTTCATGTGACTTTGTCTATGTAGGTAGCATAGCATAAACCGAATCTTATTGCAAAAAACCGATGATCATGCTAGCCGGTCTCGCACCGGGGCTGATTTAGGACATTCTATCAAAAACTTCTCAATTTTTCGTTGCTGTTGTGATTGATCCATTTGGCTTAAATGTCAAGGGATTTCATACTTATGTAACATCGAACAATATCAGCAAGAATAAACATTTAGAAGGCGCCATTTCAGATTGACTTCGTATACTCGTAAACACATGGACGACTTGAAATATTGTTGCAGGAGTCTCTAAGCGTTTATATTCTTTTATGTATGGTTCTAAGCGTGAAACCAATGAAGCTTTTTAGCTAATATTAGAGAAGTCGATCACGCATCCTCTTCCAAGAAGAAAGTAGGTCGCAGTATGAACGCAGTACTGCAAAATATTTTTCTGGGTATGGTTAATTGGATGATAATCGGTAAAACCTGACAAAGTTCTGTAATTTTAACGAGATAAGGATGGTTAAAAAAAAACCTCCCAACTGCATATATGTCAGGAAAGCGCGAAATGTTCAAGTTATTTGTTTCCATGGGAGTGCCAAGAGGGCAAGCAGTGAATTTAAAACACGTTCTAATTTTTGTGTCACTCAATAAATAATGCCTTTTTCATAAATAATACAATATTAACGAAAGGAAGGGTAGAAATCATCAAAAAGATCAGGTCTCTTGATGTTGTTTCAAAGACATGTATTTAAAAAAAATATATAATATTATAAATCATATTTATCCGGATTTTACGAGGATTTAAATTGTTTCGTGCGGGCAATTTTATGTAGCAACTTCTTAAGTGTAAAAATATTCTGGTATTACAAGAATTTGTTGCCGTGAAAATTTTAAGGAATGCTCGAGTAAAGCAAATAGCGATTTCTACGGCATTACCTTTCGCAGCTTCTGTAACTAGTGTAACACATTTAAATATGAATTAGAGAATTTCAAAATTGTTTTCAAGTATACATGGAAAATGAAAAACTAAAGAAAAATAAACAAGCTCTCTGGTTAAGGTAACATGGCAACCAAATGCGAATACGGGATTGGCATAAATATGAATAATAAAACATAAATGAAAACACAAATCAACTTACCTCAGAGTAGGAAAACATTTTAAGATAAAACGTTTTTTAATTCTTATGATTTATCCGATAAAACTTTGATAGTTGCCAAGATACATTAACGCTGTGCAGACAACATGCCGAAATAGTTGGAGGTTTGTTGACTGGGCGAATCCATTGGTTCCACCACATCGGATCAAAGTAGATCAGTATGATCGAAATTTGCTGAGTTTTTCACATATCTGGCTGAATATTTGTTTTCTCTACACTTCTGTTTCAGTTTCAATCAACATATTTTCACCGCAACGTGCGTACATTTTCTTCACGCATTTTCTTGTCTTGTTTTCATTTTCATTTAGATTTTCACACAAGCATTTTCAACACTTGGTATCACGATTTGGCGCTTTTTCGCCTGGCACGCAACATCCGCTCAACCATCATCAATTCAATTTAACATCTTCACACGCATTTGTACGCGTCGCATACGCACCGTCGAGTCTTAGAGCTATTTCAGATTAGTGCGCGATGTATGTGATAATCGTGTAGCATGCGGATTATCTTTTATTTGTTTCTCATCCATTGAATCGATTCATTTAATTCAGATAAGGCCATAGATCAAATTGGATTAGATCAGACCGGATTCAGAGCGATCAGCGATCTCGATCACCATCATCCCTTCATCACCACCACACCGACCGTAAACCCTGCACACAGACAAACAAGCGAGATGGATTTTTAAAATTAAATCAAATTGCAATTTTTCTATTTTACATTTGTTTTTATTGTTCGTATTGAGTTGAGATGTTTTCTGACCACGTTAGTTTTCTTCTGATTCAAAGTGTCTTTACAATTCAATTTAATACAACTCAACGGAAATCGAAACGAAAAGTGAAAAATTTCAGAATTAATTTACAACTTTCTCATTGTTTACATTAATCTCATTAGCAATTAATGAATCGAAAAGAAGGAAAAAATGAAAACATCGAAATTAAAAGAAAAATGGAGGCAGCCTAGACAAAGTAGTACTTGCTCTGATTGTTTGCTTGTTGTTTTGCTCTCTGGTTCTGTTGTAGTTTCAACATTTTTTCTGTGGTGGAAAGTTGTTAATTGGCTGGTTAATGGTGAAGATAACTTGTTGATGTTATTTCAATTTGTGCTTGATGGTGTTGTTAATTTCGCTGTAATAGTAGTTCAGTCTTTTCATTCTTGCATATTTTTGATTTTTTAGTTGATTAATGCTTGTGTGTTTTTTCTTGTTTCATTTTTATTAATTTTTCAGTTTTTTTTCACAAACATTTCAAATGTTTGTTTGATTTCCGGTAATTTTGTTACTGTTCAGCCAAAATGCTAGTCGTTTGTGTTTCATTGTGCTTGCATTCGTTTCAAAAATAATGTTATTAAAAAGAAAATTGAAATGTTCTTCAGATGAATGACTCCGGAAACAAGTAGTTGCGGTGGATGTTGTTATATTGCATCAATGCAGAAGTAGATTATGTGTGGTAGAAACAGAAGTAGCCAGTAATTGAAAGTTAGAAAGATTGTGTTGTGTTATTTGCATTCTCCTCCGTGTTTTCTTCATTTGTTTATATTTACACTGTTTTTCAGATCTTCTAGCCCGATAATTTTCTATTTGTTTACTCATTAAAATATTTTTTTACCATCGATTTCCAATAAAATCGACTCTCATTCACCAAACTATATTTTACATCCCTCTTTCTCAAATATTAATAATAATCGAATTCTCAAGAGTGCATTAGTGTCGTTTGTTAATCATTTGCACAACAAAAAAGAAACTTGGATTGTTCTAATACTAAAAATCAATGAAGCTTGTAACAAAGAGCTTTTGCTTCTCGTCCAATATGTTATATGTGAAGGTACTGTTGGTAATTTTGTTGTTCTTTTATAGTGCTCAAGTTATAAGCAAAAATTTTGAAACTTTACACACGAAATCATATTTTAGGTAATCGGTCATTTTAGTGAAAGAAACTAAATTTTGTTTTGATTGAGAATTTTAATAGCTGATGCGACATGTTTAAAGTTTGACTAGATAAAATGACATCGTTAGTGACCACAATGAAGTTACATTTAATTTTAATTCGAATGCTTAATCGAATAAATTCGCAACATAATTTGAATGAAAGAAAACATTGTGCTCGTTTATCTAGTGAACAAATCGAGCAGTTTAAAGAAAGGTGACTTCTACAAAATAAGAGCATGGGTGGAGAAATGAAACCAATGGACCTGCTACAATTAGTATTAAACTCACTATCTTATGTGGGCTGGAATCAGGCATCAACTAACTTACTTCATCTTTATAATGGCGACCTGGTGGAACTCAGTTTTTGATACCCACTTGTAATAAACATAAGCAGTCGAGCAGCCCGTGGTGATCAGGAGTGGCTGCTCCTGTAGAGAGAAGCTGGTCACCCCGGCGAAACTGCTTAGTTTGTTGTTTTACTAGCGTAAAGTAAACTACATACGTCAAGTTTCCATCCTTTAGGCAGAGATGAGTGATTCACTTCAGCCACTTTAACATCTTTAGGTTTGACAGTTCCCTTGTTATGCGACGACCTTCCTCGGAGAAAGTAACGGTTGCTTTTTGTGTAATGTTTGCGTTTGTCTCAAGCCTCCGTGTCCGCTAACTTTAACGAGGCAAATAAATATTGAATTACTGTAGAGTAACTTAACTGACACCCAATAGAACATTTCTAAAGATAATAAAAATTGATCGGTACGTCTTGTAGAGTAGAGTACGCGTGATAAGTTTTTTGTAGTGTAGCTTCGTGGCTCGACAAGAACCCGCCTCATATGATCCCGTAAATGCTAGTGGTCAAGTACGCGTACGTGGTCGTTAAGCAAAGCTAGTTAGCTGAGCCCGGTATTGTTTATAGCTCGCTGACGCTTGTGCCAGACCCACGGCATCCGTGTCCTACACGGGCATCCCGAAAATCATTACACACCACTACTTGGTGTTGAAAATCTAGTTTCTACTCAGTACCTGCATTACCGAATCCGTTATCACCCCCACCATTTTATTGGGGCTACTCCAGCTGAGGCTCCAGAACCGACCAAGTCACCCGAAGACGGGCGTGGGCATCACTCGTTTGGTCCACCGAGCCTCCATAAGGTCGCCCAAACGAGAAAACGACCGACCCGAGCAAAGCTATCACACCTAAATCGTTTGGCGCTCGCAGCCACCCAACCACAGAGGCCACCTTCCAAACAAGTGCTTCCTACTACGCAGTTCCACCACCACACAAAAACCTGCAGATTTCCCACCGGGAAAGCAAGAAGTTCTCACACCCTCACGAATTATCACCGACAACAAGAGAAAGAAACATAAAATTCAATTAATTTTGCAGGGTTCTTCGCCTAATTCTCGTCCCGGGAATAGAATTCTCAAGCCGCAATTTTCACACGCTGAAAATATAATGTGAATAAAATATAGCGAGAAAAAAATGTAGATTTTACGCTATCAAGAATCGTTTATCACTTGTACATATTTTCCCAATAAATTTTTCAAACACAAAATTGATTTGAATCAAATGCAGAGCCATTGACAGTATTTTACTTCCTCCACTAACAAAGGGCCCCTTTTTTCGCTGCTTAATGTAGCCACCATCTTGATGAGTGCTGTAGGGTCAGTGCTACTGTACGGAGCAGAAATATGGGGCGACGCTTTCAGTAAGGAGCTATACCGAAAAACTTGGCAACAGAGAAGAGGAGCAGCACTGAGGATTGCATATTCGTATCCGACAGTCTCTGATTCGGCGGTGATAGTTACTGCAGGCGTGATACCTGTCACGTGAGAGAGATGCTTGTCCGCGAGGAGAGACAGCGCTCACTTAACGATTGGCAGCAGTCTGGGGAGAATTGCGCGCCCCAGGCTTATTTGCACAAAATTAGAAGTCACGGTCCCCAAATTGTCGGTTTTGCCGAGGAGAGGAAAACAATGCCTGCCACACATTTTTTTGGAGCAGGCTATGAAGGGGTCTCCACAGGAAGATGGGACAGCTCCCCCCGGATAATATAGTCGCGGTGAACCGCGGTTGGCAAATGGAACCAGATAAGAGGGATTCACGGCAGCCGGAGCGTTGGGGCTGGCGGATCACTTGTCTAGCAATTCCTCTTTCCCTCTCCACTCCACTCTCCGCTAGAAGATGGATTACCCAGCTTGAAGGCACCTCACGGCGTAGCAAAACAAGACCTCGGGTTGAAAGGGGAGGTCTTCTTGCACACTCTGTGCGTAAATGACATTTTCCTCCCAACCACTTAAAAAGGTTTCCTCCTGCAGGGACTTCTTCAATCGTCTCCTCCAATTTCTCCGATGTTCGTTTCCTACTGTCGGAACACTGGTGCGTTCCCTTATATTCGGCGTATTTGCACACAAGTTGCAACTCCTACTCCGGAAATTGGTTTTGTTCTTTGTCAGCGCCGGCTTATGTCCTCGCCAAGAATCGAAAACTCGAATACAGCAAGCGCGTCAACCTTCCCGGACTCAAACATCCTTGGTTAACGGCTAGTTCGAACCACCGGGCAAATTTCGTTTAAGGGCTCACGACTCTCCAGGAGTGGTTTCCCCGTTCGTGGGAGTGGTTCCCCTTGCTTCGGTACAAGCCACAACAAGTTCCACTTGATGGCGGCCCTGGTAGGAATAAAGAAAATTACGTGCTGCATGCATTTGGATGACAGTTCGATCTGTCAGTAATGTTTATTTACATTTCGGCGCGGGTTAAGGATTTCGTTTTCCGACGAAAAGGGAATCTCTCAAGCAGAGCAAGTAAAATGCCTCCTGGTATTCGTTCATGTGCATTGACTAATCTTCCAAGCGAACAGCAGCCTTTTCGGTCAATTGTTCCGGTGCCATTTTTTTCCATCATTCTCAAATTGGTTTTCCCAAGTAAATGCGTAATTTCAACTTTATTTACATCCCGACGCGGGTTAAGGATTTCGTTTTAGTTTTCGACGAAAAGGAAATCGGTCAAGCAGAGCAAATTAACTGCTTCTTGGAATTCGTTCATGTGTAATGATTAATTCTTCCAAGCGAACAGCAACCTTCTCGGTCAATTGTTCTGGGGTCATTTTTTCATCATAATCATTTGGTTTTCCCAAGTAAGTACGAAATTTCACCGGGAACCCGCCATAAATCGGTCTTACCGGAATTTTAGTTGCATTGTATATCTTCACAAATAACCTAATGAAAAATCCAACTTGTCGAAACCCTTCTCGTACAATCTGCGTAAAAAATGCGACAATTGGTGCTCCGGCTTCTATCGCCACTTTTGAAAATCTAACATGACTTTTTTTTATATCTCCATTCCCTATCACTCTTTCATCGTCACTCGTGCGATCTGCACTTCACACGTTGTCGATTCCTACCTGTGCCTTCAGGCAATGCTAAAAATTCGGTAACGGGCCACACAAAATACTGTGAAGTACTCTTTTCTTGCTAGTCTAGTTCGATTCGTGCGGTTCTCAGAGAATAAAAAAAACTTAATACGACGCATAAAAAAAACTCTGAGTTTATAAAAACTAGCTGTCTTTAAGTATCTCGACGTTAGGGTCTAAAATGCCCAAAGATGCTCCATTTTCAATCCTCCGGACTTATCATTAATTTGAATTTATTATATGTTCCTTAAGACTTTTTTCAAAAAACCAATTATGAGTTTGCGTTGTTAACTGTTTTTGGAAGATTGTTGTGTATACGCAGAGCATCATTCGTTGCATCGTTCTTTAGTCGATCAGTTCTGGCGTAAGGTTTTACAAAATTGTTCGCATTTCTTGAATTATATGGATTTATTTGTGATACTTTTAAAAAGGGGTTTTGTTCCAATTCACTGGAATTTAGACATTTGAAGATAAACTAAGCTTTCTCTATATTAATGATTTGACTGAAGGTGAATGCAGTGGTCCGTTGATACACTAGTCTTGTTAGAGTGAGAATCGGAAGGTTTAGAATATTTTTATAGGCTATAGTTAGCATTCTGGACATAATATTATGGCTTTGCTTTGACGATTGACACCAAGTGACCACCACATAATGTAGCTTTGTCAATACAAATGCATTTAATACAAGTTTCTTTATATGCAGTAGACAACCTCCATATCTTCTTAACATTCCTATCATTAGTGGTAGTTGTCTCCTTTAATTATTTATGTGTGGCAACCATGTCAAACGATGATCTATGATAAGATCGAGATATTTAATTTCAAACACTCTGCAATTTTTCACCGCTAATTTTAAGGTCAACTTCTACGTCTTCCTTATTCTCCTGTTTAATAATAATGTATTTTTTTTTTTGGAGTATTCAACACTAGCTTGTTTTCGATACGCCTTGAATGATATTTATCTAGATCCTCATTGCCTCCATAGAAACTTTCTTATGTCTTGGATAAAGCAGTACAGTATCATCAGCATATAATGTGTGGTGAACTGTGATGTTCTTTGGAACCTTCCTTCCAAATAACTTTTAAAAAGTTGTTTCGGTTTGCCTTGAATACCATTTGATTCAAAGTTTTGAAGTAACAGGTCATGATCAACCGTATCAAAATCCTTCTTCAGGTCCACAAAAATTGCAAACCACAATTTCCTTTATCTAGACTGCTTCCGATTTATGATAGAATTGTCTATTAAGAAAGATTTTAAACGATTATTTACAAATTTTTTGAATATTTTACTTAAGACTGTCAATAGTGCAACTGGGCGTTAACTATTCGGGTCCAGATGATCTCCTCTTTTGAATATTGGAACTATTTTTGCCAGGTTCTCTTCGCCTGAAAATGTTACATTTCTACTCGTAATATACCAATTTAGAAAGAGCTACCTCCTCTGACTAGAATAATTTCATGTGTGGTGATCTTGTCAATACCTGGTACTGCATTTCTTTCAAATCTTCGATTGGATTTAATACTTATCTTTCAGTCATTTGATGAATATGAACGATGCATTTAGGTGGGCTATTGTGATATTGAAATAGCTAATTAACTTGTCACCAAGCTCCTTAGCAATTATTTCACCAATTCTTGAAAAAAGGGGGCTTTTGAACTCACCAGAAGTCCCTTGCATTGTGTTAGCACCATCATATCCTTGTCCCGGCACTTATTTAGAAGAATATTTTTGTCATTTATGGATTTAATAATTTGCATGGACATTGCTAGGCAGTTTAATCCTTAACTTCATAAAATCGTAAAAATATCTCTTTAATGGATCCCATTACCATCTTTTTCGATCATACAATAACGGTAAAGTTCAAACATTTGATTAATATTTGACATATCTTGAGTTGCCTCGAATATACGAAGTGTGACAATTAAGTAATGAGACTAATTCCATGAAAACCGTATATTTAAAAATTATTCTACAACTCTGCCATCCCCTTCAAAGTAGTGTCTTTGGGCAGTTATACAACGATTCCAGCGCGTTTTCCATGCTTTGTAACATTTCTGGAACGCTTCGACTGGTATGTCCGCGAGTACCCTCGTCACAGCCGCCTGGATGTCCGTAATCGACTCAAAATGGGTAGAAACTACGCCAATAATAAAAATAGAACGCTGCACGCTTCAACAACGCATTGAAATGATGAAAATTCACTATAAAAATGGTAAAAATTTGGCAGTGACAGTTCATAAAACTCAAAAATTTTTGGGTCGTCGTGAAGCACCTTGGCGGATCGAAATACAGAAATTGGTGGAAAAACTCGAGTTGTTGGGACAACTTAGTGATGTGAAGAATAAAACCCGTGCACGTCACTCAAGAACAGCCAAGAATATTGCTGCTGTAGCCGAAAGTCTTGAACAATCGTCGCAATGAATATGGACATTTTACAGCAAGCTCCAGATATGATTCGAGCAATACCTATCCCGGGCAAATACATCATGCTGAAAAAACAATTGATGGCACTTTTTACTGAATCAAATGGACACCAGCTAGACCGTCGCCTCACTGACCTGGATATGTAAGAGAAACAACCCTCTACACTTTTGTGTGAGATGCAAAGCCTTGCAACTGCAGGACCCTGAAGAAATAATTAGAATTTATGGCTAAAACTATTACCTGTGAATGTCAGAAGTGTTTTGGTACATATTGTTACATGCACGAATAATTCTGCGAGCTACTATTGCAATTGTTTTCACAACCATTAAGAACCTCATGATCAACAAAGTGAAATTACTCGAAACCACGAGAACCCACCAAGCGTGATCAACATCTGAAAGTGACGTCACTTCATTCATTAAGCTGCTCGAATATACCAGGTACCTCTCGGCAGAACATTCGCCAATGTACGAGGAATGGGTTGAATGGGTAGAGACCCTATATAAAGGCGAGCTGAATGAATGGGGGAATCATTCATTACAACCGCCATGGAAAACTGCGATATAGTGGTGCGCGAAGTACAGGCGATATTGATTGTTTGAGTGTGAAGTGATTTTAGAAGACAATTGCGATAGAAATTTATGGACAAGAGGAAGTTAGACTTTTAATAGTGAAAATTAAAATTGTGAAATAGTTAAATAAGTGATTGAGCAATTTTAAGTAATTAAATAAACTCATTTAATTTAAAAGACATTGCGTTTTCACTTTCCCGGAACATTAAAATTATTGGCCGCGAACCAAAACACGCGACAATATGAAGACTCAAAACTTGGAAAATGAGTTGAAATTGCGGATCGCGTCATTGAAAACAGTTCTCAACTACTACAGACGTTGTTTTCAACATGCAGCACATCATCAAGCCTCGTTGGATCAATTTCTTCAAAACAGTAAAAACAACGACAAACGGCAAGTGCCATACACATCTGAAATTCAAATTAGGTAGAGCCTTCAAAAGGCAGCTTTATTAGTACACCCAGAACATTAGGCGCTGCTTGCACTAGTGACTGGCGCATCCAACACTGCTTTGGGACCAACACTGGAGCGGTTGAATGATGAGCATTGGCGTCCATTTGGTTTTTTTCTCACGCAAACCCAGTGCAGCTGAAACTTAAAACAATGGGTATGAACGAGAACTACTCGTTATTTGGGCAGGCATAAACTGGAAGGACGACATTTCATCATCCTGTTCTTCTTCTTAGCACTAAAGCCCCTCTCAGGCCTTCGCTTCCTGCAAATAGTGCCTCCAACTGTCTCAGTCCGTTGACCGCGTCCTCCAATTTCGAAATCCGAACAGCGATGAACTGTCTTCGTCGACCGAGTCAGACCAGCGTTTCTTGGGTTTTTTTCACTAGTCTCCGTTGTTCGTCCATACGATTCATGTGGCCAGCCCATTACAGCTTCCGCAGTCTTACAATCGTTGAGACCTATAGATCGTCAAAAACTTCATACAGCTCATGGTTGTATCGAATTCGCCATTGGTCCCCATCTAGCTTCACTCCGATTTTCCGCCTCAGGACCCGTCACTCAAAGGTATTCAATATATTTGCGGATGCTTGGGTCAGGGTCCATGTTTTACACCCATAGCATAATACAGGTCTTATCGAAGATTTGTATACTTGGAGCTTTGATGTCCTGTGTATGCAACTGGTCTTCAAGATCGTCAAAACTGAATAAAATATTTTGTTTGCGAGCTGTATTCTTTGGCGCATTTCGTCTCTTTTATTGCCCGTTTCCGTCAATTTGGCGCCTAAATACACAAATTCGCTCACATTTTCGATACTGTATTCGCCAAAGGTGGTATTTTGTGTATTTGAGGTATTTTTTCTCGATTGCGTCATGAGCTTTGTTTTATTTTCACTGATCTGTAGCCCTACTAGTTTTGCTTTGCTGTCGAGTTTCAGGAAAAGTTCTTTGGCAGTTGTAAGCGACCGTGACAAAATATTTATTTCGTCCGCATAGGCTACTACTTGGCTCGACTTGTATAGTAATGTACCTCGTGTATCGACAGGTAGCTTCCGTATGACGTACTCCAGAGCAAAATTGAATAGCAATGGGGCAAGCCCATCTCCTTGCTTTAGTCCGATATTTGTGTCAAAGGCATCGGTGAGTTAGTTATTGATGGGGACTTGGGAGGTCGTCGACGTCATTGTCATTTTTGGTTTTCATGAAATTCGGTAGCTTGATAGAAATTATAAGTATCTAAAGAATTACGTAAAAAAACTGGAGGTCAGGTTGCAAAAAACAAAATGGCGGCCAGTTGAAGGTCAAAATTTCAAAGGCTTTTAAAAGTTGCAATTTTGATCCGACATATATGAAACTTGGTTTCATGATAGACATTACTTAGACCCACAGTCTTTGATATTTTGGTGATCATGCATTAGCAAATTTCAAAATGGCGGCCGTTTAAATATGCGTTTTTTGCATATTTTTGTGGCCCTCTAGCGGTCACATTTTCCAACGGATTTTGATGAAACTTGAGATTATGGATCTCTGTACTATGTTCTTGTATTTTGCAGGAAATTATTAAAATTGAATGAAAAATAAAAAAGTCGAAAATTTAAAGCCTAATATTTTTAGCTGCCATTTTCTTTGAAAATTGAATTATTTTGCCCTGTCTAGAGTGAAACTCCTATTTGAACGAGATATTACATTGATTGATGAGGTCCTAGCATACAAAGATTTAAAATAATCCAAAATCAAATGCATGCATTCAAAATGGCGGCCCACAAAGGTCTGAAGGCAAGCGCAATTCGCTATTTTAGTGCCAACTGATATAATGAATATTTTTCATGGAAACGTTTTAAATGACTTTACTTGAAAGAACTTATAAACCAGATCATTTTTAAGATATTGTAAAATATTTTTAACAATACCCTAAAAAATTATAAAATCGCGACTTGTCTGTCCGTCCGTCCGTCCGCCCGTTTGTTCGTGCGTCATAACAAGTTTTCTCGCAAACCACATGAGCTAGAATGAGGAAATTTTCTACGTAGGTCAAAAGTGGTACCTGTTGAAATTTGCAGTGCAAGAAAATATTTTAAGGTATTTAAGGGGGGCCTCCCCATACAGGCGGGTCTCCCCATACAGGGGGTGGCATACAATTTTTTTTTATTTCTGTAGCCCTCTAGCAGCCAAGATGCTCAACAGATTCGGTTGAAACTTGAAATTATAAGTTATTAAGGCAAGTTGATTTAATTTAATTATGCAAATCGAATGACAAATAAAAATTCGAAAATTTACAGCTTAATATTTTTAGCAGCCGGTTTCAATAAAATCGAAATGACGGCCCTCATAAATCAGAAAAAAATTGAAAATGTATATATTAATGGCAATGCAAATGCTGATTAAACTTTTATGGAAATCTTTTGAAATTAACTATTCGAGCTATTTAAGCCTTTGTGTGGCTACCACTGTGAACTGTGTAAACAGCAAATGCGAGAAGGGCGAAACCTGTATTTATATGTTTACAACAATCTGTAATCCATACACATGCAACGCAATTTAATTAGCAAAATATTTGCGCCCCGATAAAAGGTCTCTAAAAACGAACGTGGCCAGATTTTTTTTATGTTAATAAATACCCATGTGGTACTACGAAAATTGCAGAAAGAAGTTTAGTAGTAGGCAAGCCAAATTCTTTTTCGAAACTTTACGCTACATACGAGAAATTTACCTTTCCGGCTGGTGCTGCCAACGGGGATTTTTTTAATATGTAATATGATTTGTATTTGAGCGATTAGTGCATCATTGGTTGACCTTATTTCAAAAGTTTCAAAAATAATACAAATACTAATAATGAAGTTATAGCCGATTGAATTTTTTCTGATTACGGCAATGATATAATGTAATTTTTTTCAGTTTTATCAGCTTTTCATCGATTCAGATGCTTCAGTTTTGATTGAATCTTTTTAAAAACTTAGGAGATGAATTTCATAAATACATGAATCTTTGAGATCTCGTCTACTGAATGATATCAGCAATGCTGTAACAAAATGACTGCTATTCGAGATGGGATGGAAGTGTTTTCATCGAAGAATTTATTGACTTTAATCATTAATGCCTAGGGTTATGGTTTGCACTTCAACGTTATGTACAAAACGATTTTGATGGGAGCACAATCCTGTCTAGTCAACTTGTTTAAAATTAATAACCGTTGGAAGTGGTTCTACCAACTGATTTATTCAGGACTCAACTTTTATTTTGAAACCTGCTTCGATTAATAATACTTTTCTTCACCCTGATTAAATTACATTGAAGTATTCGTCAATTCGCGACATGTGAACTCTTACCCGTTTGATTTATTTGAATTGTTTCAATAAGCATCGCCTTTTCTAAAAAAGGTATTATATCCCTAAACCACTCTTCTCCATTTTGATTCGAAACTTTCCATAAATCACTCAATGAGAAATTTTTATGCAATATCTGGTTAACTAGTTCTCCGCAATTTTTTTAAATATCTCCTCTGTAAATGAAATGAACAACGGAATGAATATGTCCGAGTCCTCTACTTCCAACAAAAAATTTCCGAATCAAATAAGTTTTAATAGAGCGCAACCATTGCCTTATTTGTATTCATTAAATTAGTCCCAACCACTCTCATTGTCTGCATTAATTTAAATTTATTCACTTTCCACAACTCGCAAAATTCCCTCATCTTAATTTCATTTTTTTGCTTTGTCGGCTCAGTGCGCGTTGAAAGTGAGAATGAGGATTTAGAATAATCCTATTCAGTTGAAATTGAGGTTCATTTTCAAAGTTTTCCAACCCCTGCTGAACGAATGAACATTAAGATTCTTTCCATACTTTTTATTCTCTTACAAAATTAAACTCCCTCGTGACGCCTTCGAATATCCTCTTCTTCAATAGAGCTAGATAAAAGTTCAGCGAGAGAAAAAAACTCATCCATTCCTTAATTACAACACTGAAGAAAATATCGAGAAATCCCACATTGCCTGCCAAGTGCGCGAGGAAGAAATATTCATTTGAAGAGTATTTTTCCTCCATTTTGATTCCTTTATTATTCTACAGAATTCTCGTACGTATTCGTATATCTAGAAATGTGTGTCCTGGCTAGTGCACTAGACATTTTTGCTTTCAACACGTTTTTACAAACTCATCATATAAAGCTCATTAGTGAAGCGAATCACGATTTCTGCAAAAGTGTACATGAGGGTTATACTAAAAACTGATTCGAAATGTGCACAGGGAAACAGGTGTTGCTACTGTTGCTGCTACCTTCAGCTCGTTTCGAGCATGAAAGGTACGGAGACGTGTTTTAAAAAAAATCCTTGAAATCTTTTCCAGAGCAAATTTCTGTGTGGGATGTGTGATGTGTTTATGGGAAGGATAATGTGCTTTGGAGCAGAAGTATTTCGAACAGGTGGGAGATAAGCAGCTGTGTAGCGGTAGAAAGCTAAGACTGTAATTGCTGGTAGTCGTGGGTTGGTTTGAACACATAAAAGAAATAAAAACGTATACTAGTAATTCACTACTTCAGCTTGGAGAGTTGCTAGTGCAAATGAAAAATATATTTTCCTCGATTTATTCAAGGAAGGCATTGGGTTGTGTGGGAATCGCTTGCGTGCTCACGAATTTCGTTCATTAAGGAGACTTTCTATTTCTACTTCCTCTTGTGTCCACGTGACTTAAATTAAGATATTAATTCTGATCATTTAGTACGACCTTAATTGCAGGACCAAGTTTTGCTTCGATTTCTCTCTTTTCCTGAAAACTACATTTGATGAATGTTGAAATCGAACTCGGAAATTCATTGATTACTTGACAAATAACTTTAATTGATGTATAACGGATTTACAATAAAGGCTAGACTAATGATGAGATCATTAGGCTATTGATAATGCAACTCGCGTGGTGGTTTGTTAAAGACTAAATTTACTGTCATATGATACAGGCAGGTAGGTACACATAGTTCGTCATAGATACCGCTAGTAGTATTTAAAATGCATTATTTGGATATTAATCCTAACATCTCCACTTATCAAAATAATGTAAGCTTTGGTACATATGTATCTTATAAGAACTAATAGAAGTAAATCATCAAATATATAGTAAGCCATTAAACAATGCTTTGAATACCTAGCCTCTGTACAAAATCGTTATGTTTTACGCTACTTTATCCCTTGGTCAGCAAGTCTGCCGGCATTTCAGATACTGGCAGGTAAACTATTTTAATGAGATTGTTAGCTACCGCTTCTCTAACAAAATGATGACGCACATCTATGTGCTTGGTTCTTTGATGAAATAATGGATAACTTCTGAGCACCTTGATTATCATTATACAATATAATTACATAATCACAACTGCCTTCAGTTTCACAAAACAAGCTTCTTAAATAAATAGCCTCTTTACAGGCTTCCGCTATCGCCATGTATTCAGCCTCAGTACTTGACAAAGCTATAGTGCATTGTTTTTTACATTCATATGAAATAACGGTTCTTGACAGTTTAAAGGCTGAGCTACAATGAACATAAGCAGACATAAACCAAATGTCAAAAAAGTTGAACCTGAATATTTTATAAGGCATTGAGTACATTTGACATAAGGATGACATACGCAACATGAAAAGTTGTAACCGAACCAACTTTTTATGTCAGTATGTCAAAAACATTGTTAACTTTAAGTGACAATGATACATTGTTGTTTGCCATTTGAAAGGGTGAGTAAAATTTTATCCAGCAGGAAGGAATTATGCAGAAAACATGTGTTCTTATCTGTTAAGCACAATCCCACTCTGCTTTTGAAATATTTAATTTAATATTTCTTCTACGCCACTGAAGACTTTCATCAACAAAATTATAACACATTATCAAAAACATAAACATCAAAATCAATTCGAAATCATCCATTTTCTTCAATAACTTTTGCCACAATGACACTTCTTCGTATCTGTCAACATGCCATAAGTGCGAATCGTATGTAGGCGAACTATGTGCACGCTACGCAACTTGACGTTCCTTATTTTGTGTTATGTTGATTGTAGCACAGCGGTAAAGTAGAAACCTGTTTAGGATTTCCTATCTAGAGTGTTCGAGGCCCAATCTGCATGAACAAAACCTTCCAATTTACAATTATCTTTGCTAAACATTAGCCCATACGATTTAGTCTTACATAAGTATCTTAGGATGCGTTTACATGCTTCCAATGAGTACCGGAAGAACAATTCTTAAATTGGCTCAAGTAACTCACGCTATAAGAAATATCGGGGCGAGTTAAAACTCTTTAGTACCTATTAATTGCTGATATGGGTATTGCTTACAAATATCTACACCTTTTCCTAGTTTAGATTACTTTCAATTGGAGTATCAACACCATTACAGTTTGTCATATTAAATTTGCTTTAAATATGATCTACAAACTTTTCTTGATCCAAGGAAATACAGCCATTCTCATACACTTTTACCCTCATACCCAAGCATTGTTTAAGTTACCCCAAGTCCTTAATTTTAAATTTTGACATTAGATTAGTTTTTAATTTCTTAACCATGTGACCACTGTTTGAAAAAATGAAAAAATCATCTACGAAAATTGCTACTATGATCTGCTCCTTTTACGTCTTTTTATATATAGACATGGTTCTAACTTTGACTTAACAAAATTCAATTTTAATAAAAAATCATTTACTCTTTCATTCTAAGCCCTGGCTGATTGTTTTGAACCATAAATTGCACGATATAATTTGAGAACACAATTTTCTTTACAATTCAAATTAGGCGGCACTTGCAAATAGGCATTTTCATGTAGGTAACTATTTAGGAATGCTGTAGTTACATCTAAGTGAGTAATTTCAAAGTTAAGTTTGGCACTTAAAGCAAATAAACGTCTTAATGTAGAGCAACGAAGCACTGGTGAGTATGTTTTAGTGTAGTCCACGCCTTCTTTTTGCGAGGGACCATCATACCTAAACTGGCGGCTGGCGTTGCATTCTTTAAATATACTGCTGTATTAACTGCTTCAGCCCAAAAACTTTTGTCGAGGCTCGCTTCAGACAACAAGCATCTTGCCCGTTCAACTACAGTTCTGTTGAACCTCTATGAGAGCCCATTCTGCTCCGGAGTATGAGGATTGGCCTTCTGATGGACATCTCTATCTCGCGTGAATAGAATTCACCTTTATTGCCAGTCCTCAATATTCTAATCTTGTTTCCGGTTTGATTCTCCACTAAGCCTCGACATTCTTTGAAATGCTGGAACACCTGGTTCTTTTCCTTCAAGAAGTAGACAAAAGTCATTTTGCTGGCATCATCCACAAACAGGAGAAAATACTTTGCCCGATCAATATAAGTGTACTACATCCAGTAGTTTTTAACGTCTATGGTTAGCTGATGGGAAAGGGAAACGTGTCTGTTTTCCCTCACAGCACACTTCACAATTCTGTACTTTTATGTCAGCTTTCTTGTCAAAAGAAACTCCTATTACAGCACCTTTTTTCATTTTCTGCAAGGACTTACAATTTATATGTCCTAACCTTTTATGCCATGTTCACATCGCCGATAATGAATTCTTGAATTTTTTTGTGTTTAACTTGTACACACCATTTATCAAATTCGCGGTACCAATGAGCTCATTCACTTGGTTGTATATCAAACAGACATTCTTTTTGAACACTACTCTATTGCCATTAACTATAAGTTGGCTTACGGACAATAAGTTTGTCGTGAGATTAGGTATGTACAATACATTTTTCACAATCAAATCATACTGAGAACTGTTTACGCATGTCGTTATTTGTGTTTCACCAACACTAACTACAGGCACCGTCGTTTGATTTGCCACTACGATTTCTTTGTTTTCGTGCACTGGTCGCAGTTGGAATCAACAATTTTGATTTGACGCCATGTGTGCGCTTGCGCTGAATCGACGTACCAGTCTTCTGTGCTATAACAGCCGTTGAAAAATGGCGCACTAAGAACATTCAATTGCTTATTTGCTTTTAATTCAGGACACTTATTTTTGTAATGGCCGATTTTCTTGCAATCAAAAAACTATTTGCTTACTGCTGGCTGGCTATTTGCTTACTGCTGGCGATTCCAGAATGTGCTATCGCGATTATCATCGGTGAATACTTATCTAGGAATCCAGCCAAAAGTAATAATCCAATCCACTCGTCTGTGATTTCGAAACCTTACCTTTTCAATTTATGTGCTGTCTCTACCATTTGAGATACATAAGATGCCATGGATTCACATTTATTGAGACGTATTGCAATCGATGTTCGAATGAAACTTATTTTTTGTTGATATCCCGTGTCATGAAATAACTGTTTCAATTTATTCCACTCACCGTCAACTGTAGTCTCACTCTTGATATGCACATATAACGAATAGTCAATAGTCATAACGAGTTTAGCTTTGGCTTTCTTCATCTCAGTTTCACTGTCAATACCCTCAAGTAACAAAAAATTGCTTGTTGCGAACGCCCAATCGTCATAATTTTCGCGTACTTTGAGTTTTGGCACATTTACTAAGTACCCCGATGTCGACATTATTTCTTCTGCACAATAAAAATAGTTGATATTTCTTTAAAATGGGACTGGGCCCATAACATAATGAAATTCGCGTGGTGGTTTGTCAAAGACTAAATTTATTGTCATATGATAACGGCAGGTAGGTACCCATAGTTCGTCAAAGATGCCGCTAGTAGTATTTAAAATGCATTATTTTGATACTAATCCTAACAATTGATTCACGAATGACTCTTACATTCTCAAAAAATGTTTAAACTGTTTTTACTTTAGATAATGACAATAGAAGTTACATTGATTTAACATTTATGAGAGTAAAAAACAGTAGAATAAAGCCCAAATAGACGTAATGAAAAGCCTTAAGTGAGATTTCTTAGTAATAAATGTATAACTGCATGTAGACTGGTATTAAGAAAAAATTATTCTGAAATGCCGCAATTTATTTTTTTCTGGTTAGAAGGTGAATGCTTATTTACGCCCTGAGTGTGGGGCTCCCAGATGCAGAAGGCGTCTGGATTATCCATTAAACACCTTTCCTGTCAACCTGAAAATTTAGTCTGGAACCGTTTGACACATTGCCTTGAACTAAGCCTCGTTTTTCTACGCCGGGGGCACCTGCAAGTTGGAGCATCATTTCATTAGCAGGAGGGGAAGGAGGGCGAAGGATTGCTAGAAAAGTGATCCTCCAACCCCGATACCTTCTTATCTTTCAGGGCTGTTTGACCAGAATATGCCATATCGTGCCATTTGTCAACCGATACAAGCGTCTTCTCTATTAGACTATGCGGTGAGAGCTCCCCTGTTTCATTGAGGAGGTGCCAGCGCAACCTGTTTTACATCCTTTGCATGCAAAAAATGTGCCACGTTCGACACATTTTTGATGCAAAAACCTACAGTCAGGAGAACGCGACCTACCGATTTTTACAAGTAAGACTTAAAACACCCATCCCTGCTCAATGGCTGGGTCAGATAAAAGTCAGTCTCACCGTGCGTTCGATTGAGCCACGGTCTCAAATCAGGGATGAGGCGCTGCTCACTCAGCACTGCTGCCAATCATTGGGCTTTTTCAGACGCAGCGTTAAAAGTGAGCGTTAAACAGGTTATATGGGCAAGAAGAGTGAGAGGCATTGAGGGGACCTGATGGTAAAAACAAGCCAACATTTTTTAGGGTGAACGAGCGTAACGCACATACACAAACGCATTTTGTTGATCATTTGGTGGGGGAAATAATCATTCTGAATTGAACATTCGGTGAAGAAGGTAGTCGTCACGAAACGATTGCCTTTCTTTAATTTGCGTGCAAAAATGGATGTGTGGACGCGAGAAGCTACGCGTTATTTAATAAATTTATAAAAGCGAGGCCATGTTCAATTTCAGGAAACAACACGACGAATATCGCGATTTCTATAAAGTTAAATTGCCTATTGTAAATCCTTAGAAAATTAACTGTACGCTTAATCTTCATAGAATCACATTACAATAAGCAAGTTTACAACACATCAAGAAAAATATGCGACTAAAAACGATATTCATATTTGGAATACATTTCTCAGAAAGCGCAAAAACACGGAGGATTCAAATAAATCCAATAGAAGTTTGAATCGACAAACTTTAACAATCATAAAATACATTTTTCATTCCAGTTTTTATTACCTCGTGCACAATTCAAGGCTAAAATATCAATTCTCAATCGCTTATCTCTCTATCTTCGCTCTCATGTTGTCCGCACGATGTTTAACGATCAAATGACCCTTTTGACACATACACTCGCAAAACGTGTATCGTATACAAAAATAGGTTGGCTGAACTATGCAACGTGTAAACATAAGGGCGTAAGCGCGAAACCTGTTTGGATATGGGTTTTTACCAAAGACATATAAACAAATGGACGAGCAACGAGAATCTGTGTACTCGTCCATGTGAGAAGCAAATTTGCCACATAAATAAGTTATAAATAACTTACGCTCTCGAAACTATATGATTCCCTCTGCTTCTCCTTCCCCTTTTTTTCCAGACAGGTTTTTCTTTTCTCTCTTCAGAAGAACCGCTTCCCCCACTGACACCCGCACACACCAACGAAATTTAATTTCAGTTTGAGTATAAACAACAAACAACTCTCACGGAAAACTCGAACGTCAAAGCAAAAGAAAATCGAAAAGAGCGCGAACCACGCGGGAAAACTCATGTGTCAAAGCGGATCGAAATTTCGTAAATTTTTAATTAAAACAGTGAATTAAAGTTCCGATTACGTACGCGCGATCTTTAAAATTAAAAACTTTTTAAATGTAAACGTGTTTCGCCGTGAATAGAGTGCTAAATTAAAAGCATATCGCCTCAACTTCACACAACTTTAGCGCAGGTTGCCAATTGCTTCGGCTCTCACCACCGGTTGCGGATCCAGTACTCTCTATATCTATGGTTTTTACCATTCCCGTGTGAAAGAGCCCATTGAGTGAGCGTTTTCTCTCCACGCGGGCAACTGTCTCTCTCGTGACTTTGATTCGACCGAGGTAAATAGTATGGCCCAATTTGTTTGATGGGTTATACAATTTCCATAGATATAGAGAGTATTGGATCCGCAACCGGTCGGGAGAGCCGAAGCAATTGGCAACCTGCGCTAAAGTTGTGTGAAGTTGAGGTTTGAGGCGATATGCTTTTAATTTAGCACTCTATCCACGGCGAAACACGTTCACATTTAAAAAGTTTTTAATTTTAAAGATCGCGCGTACGTAATCGGAACTTTAATTCACTGTTTTAATTAAAAATTTATGACATTTCCATCCACTTTGACACATAATTTTCCCGCGTGGTTCGCGCTCTTTTCGATTTTCTTTTGCTTTGACGTTCGAGTTTCCGTGAGAGTTGTTTGTTGTTTATACTCAAACTGAAATGAAATTTCGTTGGTGTGCGCGGGTGTCAGTGGGGGAAGCGATTCTTCTGAAGAGAGAAAAGAAAAACCTGTCTGGAAAAAAAAGGGGAAGGAGAAGCAGAGGGAATCATATAGTTTCGAGAGCGTAAGTTATTTATAACTTATTTATGTGGCAAATTTGCTTCTCACATGGACGAGTACACAGATTCTCGTTGCTCGTCCATTTGTTTATATGTCTTTGACAATTTCATGCTTTTGACCAATACCAAAAGGATTTAATGATTAAAATCCGGAGAGTCTACGTAGAACAAAAGTGCCCCTCCACGTAAAATTAAACTGTTTTGTTCATTTTGGTAATCCGTTTGCATAAAAATGCCCTCATAAGTTAAATTAAAATTAGTTTGTCTGAATATCACAGAGCATTCCGATATGAAGTATTTCCTGTAAAGGCTTTTTACGGTGGCGAAACAAGCCATATAAGCCTGTTAAATGGCAGGACAGCTCTGTAGTCATAAATTTAACGATTTAGGCTGAAAACGCTTTGGGAATGTTTCTACATACAGGATTGAATAATACAATCATAAACCCAAATTTGTTGGCCAGGTAATGGTTTAGGAGAAAGTCCACGCGACAAATCAGAAAATTTAGTTTTATCCCTAATTTACAAATGCAGCACCCAGTGCGTCCGTAAAGTCGAGGATGTCTGAAGGTGAAAGCTAACGACTCAATAGGTTTCAATATTAAGGAACAGCTATTTAGAAAAACTACACAAATAGTCAGCAATTTGAAGCGATGTATAAAAAATGTGCGTAGTGTAGTGGTTGAGTACTCGCTGCGTAAACCGAATGTCCCTGGCTCGAATCCCGTTGGGGACGAGATTTTTTCGAGTGATTCTTTGGACAAACAAGGACACTCAGTTATCGCATGTACTGGTTTAAAATCAGAACATATCGCAGCTGGGGGGACGGACAAACAGTCAAAGCCTGGTGATCACCATATTACCTTGTCGAACACCAATACATTCGATCACGATAATGAGATACTCCATCTCTAAGCGAAAGTCTGAAAGGGGCTGCAGTGCTAAGGCAAGCATAGCAAGATAAAAAAATCTGCATTTTTATTTCTTGGATAGTTTTAAATTATAGGCGTAAGCGATCGAGTTTTACTATAATTAGGAAACGAATCACCCGACTGGAAACCACTTTCGGCATACAGTACGACCAACAGTTTTGAATGAAAAGCAATATTTCTCAAAACCGTAAGAATTTTTGATTTTTTTCTTACGTCATATAATTAACTCAAGTCTAAGGAATTAAGTCGCACTCAAAAACAAAAAGAAAAGAAAAGCAAAGTTCGACGAAACTTAAATCCACCCACCAAGACGCGCAAAATGTATTCGTACGGTTGAATTTAACATGCAGTATATTCTAGGGGACCCTTTATTAAATTAACTCCTATCGGAAATATCAACAGCTGATCAGTCAGCAGGAAGGTCCTACTTGATACTGTTGTTTTCGGTGCTAGTGTCTCATTCTTTAAGCGCAAAAAAAGTGAAAGTTAGTGAAAATCAGCCCGAAGCAGAAAGAAGCAAGCTGAGAGGAGATAAAGCTCATCATCAAATTATTACTCGTATTACTGGAAGACCTAAATCTAGCATACAAGGCATTGTTGATAGGTTTTCAGAACGAAAAATAGTTGAAAACAAGCGTCGAAGTGGCTGTCCTCGTATTCTAAATGACCAAAACCGGCGTGAAATCGTTCGAAAAATCAGGGATAACCCGAAAATAAGTGCACCACGAATTTTTTCTGAGCTTTTAGAAACTGCAGGTGTTGATGTGTTAGCGAGTACCGTAAGGAATGTCTTGCGATCGGCTGGATATCGTGGTCGTACAGCTAGGCAAAAATATTTCATTAGTGATGCCAATCGAAGGAAGCACTTGGAGTTTGCAAAAATGTACATAAATGAGCCCGTAGAGTAGATGCAATGTTTTTAACACCGACGGAAAATGTATGATATGGAGAAAACCAAACACAGAGCTGGAAAACGAAAATTTATGTCCAACAGTAAAACATGGAGAAGGTTCTGTTTTAGTGTGGGAGTGCATGACTGCTTCTTGGGTTGGAAATTTAGTATTTATTGAAGGCATCATAGCAACACTATATTTATATCCTGAAGGATAATATGGGTGCGAGTGCGGAGAAAATGGAGATATTGAAAAATTTTATCTTCATGCACGATAATGACCCAAAGCATACTGCAGACAATACTCGGCTTTGGCTCTTATACAATACACTCAGCGTGTTGAAAACACCCCCATAGTCTCCAGATTTTAATCCTGCAGAGCACCTTTGGGACATTTTCGAACAGCGGGTTCGAAAAAGTAATGTCACAAGCAAGGCATCTCTAAAATCAGCACTGCAGGCATAGTGGAACTTGATATCGGAAAATAGGACCAGGAACCTCGTCAAATCAATCCCCAGGGGACTTAAGGCAATAATTAAAGCAAGAGGATATCCCACCAAATATTGAGTGTAGGTTACAACACTCTATTTCCATTGTTTAATAAAATTTTGTAATTTTTACTATTCCATAGGAGCGATCGTACGGACTTTTTGCGCGTGTTTAAGGGAGGATTTGAGGTTGAAGAGCTTCTCTCTATTTATTAAGGGAAGATTTGCAGTTCGAAGAACTTCTCTCCATTTATGAATTTTCGAAGTTTTTTCTTTTAATTGATTTTTGTTCCTTAGACTTGAGGTGATCATATCGTGCAAATAATTCTTGAATTAATTATAACGTTTTGGTGAAATATTGATTTTTATTGAAAATTTCTGGTCGTACGTACACTTCTTACACTCATTCTAGCAATCTCTTACGGTATTCGAGCCTAGTGCGGAAACATCCCCAAATGTTTTAATTATGCATGCTTAATGCAGGCCTAAAAAGCGTCATGCGGCATATACAGGGTTTTCCAATAAGAGGTGTTATTTTGATATTACAAGAAAAATGCCACTTCAATATAAATAATCGAATGTTTATTTCATTATAAAGAGGAAGGTATGCCGTTAACAGTAGAAAATAACATCAGGCGAATGACCACCTTGTCCACGCTTACAGGACCATATCCTTTTGATGAAATTTTCCATAACCAAATCGCAGAGTGGCTGCCCTATGTCCTCGATAGCCTCACGAATTCCATCTTTGAGGTCTTGAATCGAAGCTGGGCTGTTGGCGTAGACCTTCTCTTTCACGTGGCCCCAAAAGAACAAGTCGAAAGGTGTTAAATCCTCGATAGCTTATTGTGATCACCTTTTCGAAAGATAACACGGTCCAGAAACTTTTCCCGTGAAAGATCAATGGTTTCGTTGCTTGTGTGGCACGTAGCGCCGTCTTGTTGAAAGTAAACGTTGTCCAGATCAATGCCATCCAATTCCGGCCGTAAAAAATCATTAATCATATCTCGATAGCGCAATCCATTCATTGTTACTGTTGCTCCATCCTCATTTTCGAGAAAGTAAAGTCCAATGACTCCGCCGGATTGATGATTTTCATGCATTTCAAGGACCCAATCAGCAAAGACACCACGTTGTTGATGATCGACCGGCTTGAGTTCTTGTGTTAACTGAACTTTATAAGCCTTAAGACCCAAATCTTTATGCAAAATACGGCGTAATGACGTTTGTGGAATGCCTAATTCCAAAGAACGACGAGGAATGGACAAACCTGTATTTTCTTCAAAATTTTCGGCTACAACAGCAATATTCTCGGCTGTTCTTGAGTGACATGCACGGGTGTTATTCTTCACATCACTAAGTTGTCCAACAGCTCGAATTTTTCCTCTAATTGCTGTATTGCGGTCCACAAGGTGCTTCACGACGACCCAAAAATGTTCGAGTTTTACGAACCGTCTCTCCCAAATTTCCCCCATATTTATAGTGAATTTTAAGAATTTCAATTCGTTGTTGAAGCGTGTATTGTTTCATTTTTTTCAATGGCGTAGTTTCTACCTGTCAAGTGTCAAAAAATGTCAGCTTCAAAAGTGACATCTACCGAAATAGTGGGCTATTCGAAATAACACCTCTTATTGGAAAAACCTTTATTATGTAACATAACATTTTCCTTAAACAGACTTTCAAAGTGAGAGACAATCAAATTTTTATCCAGTTGGTGGTGCCAACGGAATTTTTCTCAGTGTGGGCCAGCCGAAAATGTAGGGGTGAACTTTTAACCTTTATCAAAATCCAACAGGGGATGGATATTTTCGCGAATTTCTTCATAGAATAGAAACGCTTAGAACGCCATTTCATCGCTTTTGCTCACCCGAAATGAACGATGCACATTACTTTTCTGCGCAGCGTCTTGCCTACAGGGTAGGTTAGATGAAACATGAATACAATATTATAGCTATGTTGTGGGAAGACGAATGTCAAGACTAATTTCGTTTAGTTCGTACTATGACACAAATTGAATGAGTTCTGCCGATCGGGTTGACTACTATATTGGTTAAGCATTGCCTGGACACAAGTTGATTAAAGTTGTTTAAAGGACTATGTTGAAGTAATCAGTAAGCTGTCTCAGGATGATACTGAGTCCTGGATAGGTTTTGGTAGGTGAAATGCCCACAGGAAAAAAAGCATCCGTAGTAACATCACCTAAGCTGGCTTGGGTACATTTTTAAGGTTTTGTGCAAATCCTATTCATATCACCACCTATTTGTCTATCCGTCTGTTAGAGCAGATTTTCTCCGGAACTATAGCGACTATGAACACAAACTACATAGGTACTATATATGAGTAACGGTGGACTCCTGAAAGTTCAAATATAATTTTTTTTGTCCACCCAAAAAATGTTTATCCAAAGGTGATCGTGATGGTTATCAAATGAAAGGTCTTGACGAAAACTCTCCAAAATAGGTCTTACTTTACGCCATTTGCATGGAGGGGTGCAGGGCAAGGATAATCATAAGAAAAATGCCTGTACACCCCTCGCGATTGGACACCTGTGGTCTGGAAAATCTGATAAAACATGGGGGTACATTCCAATGAGCTCAATAACAAAAAATACCTTGCAAGTAGAGCTCTACCAAACTTTGTTAAAAGTAGAATTTTTAAAATGTTTATTTTCTGTAATAAAATCAATGAAATTTAGTAGATCTACATAAGAAATTCTTATTTGGTAAGTTTCATTTAAATTGAGTTATATTTACAGAAGTTAGAGCCATTTGAACTTTCTCTGAGAACAATAACAGCAATCTAGGGTTTTCTTACTATATGCACTTGGCATCGATCCAGACAATACATTTTTGATTGGATCTTCCTTATATGTTCAAGTAAGATTAATAACATAAATATCCTTAAGATCCTTGTAAGTTATTGATCTGACTGATATTTCCACAAAATAGCGGCCAGTAAAATTTGAATACCAATGGCTTGTTCTTGAAACCATGTTATTTAATATACAGTTCGTTGAATTTTTTTTTTCATCATGTCTTTTGATAAGACCATAGTACTGTCCACGAAATAGAAACAAATAAAAAGAAACGTTCCAACAAAGTTATGTAGCTGGCCTTGTAATCTTGAAATATACTAGGCAGCGTGGTGCCATATAAAAACTAGTTATTAACAAAAGCATAACAAGCTATATTTAGTACGTGAAGTAGCATGGTGAATTAGGGTGAGATGCGAATATATATTTTTCTTCGTAGCACTACAGTCCCTCTCAGGACTTCAATTCCAGAAAATAGTGCCTCCTCCGTAAACCGAGCAGCGATGAACTGTCCGCCAACTTATTCAGACAGCGTTTCCTCAGCTTCCCTCCACTGTTCTCCACCCTTCAGTTCGCCCAATGAATAGCTTTTTGAGTATCCCATTGCAGCTTCCACAATCTTACAATCGTTGCGACCTCCGGCTCGACAAAAATTTCATACAGCTCATGGTTGTGTCGAATTCGCCATTGGTCTCCATCTAGCTTCACTCCGATTATTTGCCTCAGGACCCGCCGCTCAAAGGCGTTCAATATGTTCGCGGATGCTTGAAATAGGGTCCATTTTTCATACCCATTACATTGCATTGTCGTATCACAGATTTATATGACAACATTTTGATGTTGTACGCGCAGGGTAATACTTGGCTCGACTTCTATAGTAACGTGCCTCTTTTATCGACAGGTAGCTTTCTTATGAGGAATTCCAGAACCAAAATGGATCGCGATGGGGCCAGCTCATCGCCCTACTTTAGTCCGATATTTGAGTCAGAGGCAACGGTACGTTGAAAATTGATGCGGACAGTGGTGGTTGTCGACATAATTGTCATTTTTTTAAGACGGACTAATTTGTCTAGGTTACCAAAGCAAAGCATTATTTGCTACAGTACGTTGCGATCAATACTGTCATATGCTGGTTAAAGTCACCGAAAATTTGGTGTACGTCTATGTTGAACTCCCAGCTTTCTCCAAGTACCTGCTAGACTGAAAGCAGTCATCTATCTACTTGCTCTAAACCACTTTGATACTCTTCATAATACTATTGGCGATGATCTGACTTTATTTCCTATGATCTTTGAAAATATTTTGTACACCTCTATAGTTTTCGCAGTGTAGCTTGTCACTTTTTTGTGGATAGGGAATATAATTGATTGGCTCCACTCGTTCGGCATATGTTCTTGTTTCCAAATACGCTGGATACTACTCGTATATGGATGGCTTTCTGCACACTCCTACCTCTAAATTCAATGAGCTCCACTGGAATCTCATCGATGTTCGGAACTTGATTATTCTTTTGGGCCTTGATGGTGGCACAAACTTCATCTAGAGTAACCGCGAATGGAAGCTCTGCGGAAATATTTATAGGCTCCGATGTTCTGAACCTGTGCGAAGGGTTGAGGAATATGAAATGAAATATAATACCCGTCTTTTCTTATCTTCGATGTATATCCATCCGATGGTTCTATCTATCCAGGTTGTTTTGATATGAAGCAATGATTGCTGCTGCAAAACACCCTTAAGATTCTGCTTTACAAAAAAATTACATATGAACACAAGAAAGCAATATGACCTAAATAGTACTCAATGATTACCACAAGGGCATGAAATGGTTTATCTGACAATAACGTTTAAGGGTATTCGTCGGGAAATGGCCCCACAACCATTCACTCCCCACTTCCACCAATCTACGTCGAGAATTCGCAAATCATCCGTTCTTACCCATTAAAACAATATTTCCTTCAATAACCACCACTTACCAATTCGAAATTACTCATGCTCGCAAACCCATAATTCATTCCACCACTTCCCATACATTGCATATATCCTGACCATTATCACAGCGCGCACGTTCGTAATACCATCGTAAATTGCAGGAGTAAGCATCCGTGAAATAATAGCAAAATCCAAAAAAATAAAACTGCATAAATTTTCTTCGGCACAAACAATCGAGCAACAGGACAAGCATGGAAAGGGTGTACACCACCTTCTACTTGCATTCGTATTCAAAACAGGAAAATAGGACCTGCTCAGCCAAACGGGCAAACTACTACTACTTGAAATGATTTTTATGTTTTCCAACTTTTTTGAGTACTGAATTGTAAACGAAAGTCTGCAACGCAAGAACGGTTGTGCATTGTTACCAAAGGACGAGAGAGGCGAGAGAGCGGAAAGTGTTTACTGGAAATTGCAATGATATGAAATACACAAAAACATTTAGAGAAATGAACCCTCAACGCGCTCTTTTATAAGTTCTACTGGGTTCGGAAACAACAAGTGGGTTGGTCTTGTATCTGCGGTTCTTAGTTCTTTGATGCTTTCCTTACCAGGGGAGTTCCGGGAAAATTTACGAAAGTCTGCTTCTGCATGTTTCCAAACTTTTCTCCTGTTCTCTCTTCCCATTTCCTTCTATTACAAGACCTCGAGGATGTATAAATAGTTTTAAGTGCATTAACCTACGTTTTATTTTAGGTCGTTAGATGGTTTTCAGCAGATATTTCAGTTGCATGTACGAGCATTAAGTGTTCAAGTTTGCAAACTGCGCTCAGTGAATCCTTAATGTATTCATAATCTCACGTAATCTACGTTCAGTTGAAAGCCTAATGTTAGTTGTATGTGATGTTGCGGATATGTACGAAAAACTGCCTTTAACCTTCTTTACCACTCGCACAAGCAGAACAACGACAAGACATTACAGAGGAAGTGGAAAAAATTCTAAGAGAACCAGAGAAACAAGATAAAGAAAGAACTTTCGTAACGAAAATGTTCACATTTTATTGTTTACACGGCCTTTAACTTGTCGTGTTTTCAGGTTTAATGAAAAGTTCCGAAAGTCCTTGAGTCTCTTTCCCCTATGCCATATTTTTGTTCTTAAAAATTTTCACTCGAAAAGACCGGAAGTATCACGAGATATTTTGCTTTAGAGGAAGTCAATTGCTGTTTTGTCTAGTGTCGTTTCTATTTATTCTTCAATATAAAACGCTTTCAACAGTCCCTGGGTTGTGAATACTCCTGCTGCAATAATGCCAAAAAGGAGGAGCGGGAAGGTTGGCATGGACAGCTTTCTGATAACGGAGAAGAAAGCTCCAGAAAAAGGAGCAATATCAAATGTTAGAAGAGGGAGGATTTTGTTATGGCAACAAGCCCTGAAATATTTCAACCATTATACTATAAGGATGCGAATGAATCCTGTTGAGTGCATGCCTGTACGGTAATCATATTCAATTTATTAAAGCCCATAGAGTGCTCTGGTACGGCAAGGCGTTATGGAAACTTTTAGACCGTTGCCAGTAGCAATGTGGTGCTCGCCCATAATTTGCAGCATACTAATGCTGATATAGGCCGATGAAAAATTACAAGTCTTGATGGAGATTTAGAATTAAATAAAAAATTATTAGCTTCAATACACTCTAGTTACAGGATGTAGAGGAACTTTGGCATCCGTCTGTACTGGTATATAAAAGAAAACTGAGTCTCACTGCAGCGTAGACAGAAATTTGTGGCACTCATTACCTTGGAATATCATAAGTAGCAGTTACTTTATTTTTACTATTTAATATTCAGCCCCAAGGATAGAGGTTTCTTTTTTAGGGTTTCGTACAAAAATACAAAACCTTATTTTCAATGTATTATAGGTCGCGAAATGAAAGCCATCGCTGCTTCAGCAAGCCGTTGTTAGCGACGCCAAAATCAATCGCTTATCGATTCACGATGAATAAAGCAATCTTAAATTCTTGATTGATACGCGGGCCGACGCTTTCGTCGTCCCAGTTTCTAAATCGTTGAAATATAACAATTTAAAACTTTTTGCGAGAAACGGGAGCACAATCAACACTTATGGGGGAAACAGGCTGATATTATCGTTGGGTTAACATCAGAAATTTTCGTGGCAATTTTAAGTAGCAGCAGTAACGCGTCTCATATTGTGTGCCAAATTTATAAACCATTTAACGATGGTTGTAGACCTCAGAAACCGGAAAATATTTGGCTCAAACACCGGCCGTTTGTCAAAAGGTAGGATAAATCAAATTAACAGTGTCGCTGACTCAACGAGCAATCAAAATTGCGTTTTCCATACACTATTTAAGGATGTTCTGGAGATTACAAACATCGCCGCATCAAAAAGAAAAATAAAACAAACGTACAACACCATACAGGTATAATTACCTCTGTTCCATTTGTACTGCGAAGAACCTTGAGATAGCCAAGGCAGAGTCTAATTATTTATGCGAGAAGAATTTTTGCAGACCTTAAGTGGCATTTGGTTCTGAAAAAGGATGGCACATGGAGACCCTGCAGCGACTAGCGCCGTCTGAACGCTTTTACCCAACGAGACAGATATCCGATAACCAACGCAGATGACATAGTCCAAGTCGCAGCAGGGAAGCTTACATTCATCAGATGCCCACTGCTCAAAATGACGACGCAAAGATCGCCGTCATAGCTCCTTTTCCTTTTCACGAAACTTAGCCAATAAAGCATCGTAATCAACCAAGCAAAGTGCATTTTTGGAGTGCAAAACATCGAATACATGGGACATGTCGCTAGCGAAGACGAGTTTGTACCACCCTCCTCTTAAGTGGCAGCAATACGAAACTATCCGCAGCCCACATACATCCAATAACTACGCAGGTGCCTAGGAACTTAACATTTTCATAGACGGTTTATTGGAAACGCAGCACAACTGCAAGCCCCTGTGAGTGCATATTTGTCACACTCCTGAACAAACAACGAATGCGTAATACAGTGGACTCCAGAAGCCGAACAAAATTTTCACTACCAAGCCAAGACACCTACAAGGTTTATAACAGTCGCAATTATGTTTCGTATCGCAATTCTCGACAGGCGTTCGCCACATTCTAGATGATAGCAACTACGTTGCGGATGCACTATCCCATATTGAATCCATCGCAATGCCCTCTGCTGTTGACGTAAAGCTATTAATTGAAGACCAACGAAAGAACAAAGAGCTAGAAGAACTACTAAAAGGAAACGCGACATCGTAGCCAAAACTGGCAGGCGTCGTGGTCAGTGAAAAAGGAGGGCTGGTTTGCGACGATTCAACGAAAACCGTCCGTCCCTTTGTGCCTGCGTCATTTTGGAAAAAGATTTTCGATATTTTGCATCAACCAGCACATCCCAGTGGACGGGCCAAGCATAAGACGATTTCGGCGAAATTCGATTAACTAAGAATGAGAGCCAACATACGAAATTGGGCGCATGAATGCATTCCTTGCCAACACTTCAAGGTCGGCCACTACCAGGAAAACCCTTATAAAAATGTCAGTGTCCCGGACGACACGTTTCAACACGTCCACGTGGACAGTTGGACCATTGCTCCTAAACCATGCGTTTAGGCCTCGTAGACCAATCAGCTGACTCAGTTGCTAAGACCTTTTTCATGTTTTGAGTCCCACGTGTCCGCTCACCTTGCACTATCACAAACAACCAGGGTAAACAGTTTGAATCATCCTTGTTCAAGGTACTTACTAATTTTATTCGCTGTGAACGCACCCAAACATCACCTTGCCATCCTGTATCGAACGGAGCTATCGAACGCTACCCTCGTTCCTTGAAGGCAGCAGTCATGTGCGACGAAGAAACCCTATTCTGGGTAGATGCTCTCCAAGCAGGTTTTTGAGGATTCCGCAATACTGTGAAAGAGGACCTAAGCGCTTCGGGCGCGGAAATGATTTACGGGACTACACTTACACCCCCTTTCGAATTTTGCGTTCTTGCCAAGGGATCGAGCAGTCCTACGTCAGCTGTAACCGACAACTAAACATAGCAGTAAATCCATTTTTCAGCAATAATCGCAACTGCACTCATGCTTTTCTTTCAGTCAATGATCCGCCCGCAAACCACTGGTCTAGCCTTTTAGCTCAATCGTGTGTCAGAAGTTTTAATCACCATCGAAGTGAACGGGCGACACCACCAGTCGCCAAGATACCCACTCACTGGCGGAGATTTCTAATGCGTCGCTCACAACCTCATCGCAAGCTTCACAAACACTCCGTACTAAATGGAGGCCAATTTGATACTCCACTCGAGTACCTTTAGTAAAAAAAAATGTTTAAAGGCCACTTCGTTATAGAAGGGAACCCCCAAAAAATTTTGAAATGTTCGATAAGACCTAAACTTTTGAGAGACCACTACTCCTGACCTTTTCACAAAGTTCTAGCTACTATAGTTTCTGAGAAAACTTGCTGTGATGCACGGAAAGACGCACAGACTGGACGTGAAACTAGTAGATCTTGGTAAAATTCATTTTACAAAGTCCTAAAAATCGAGTAAAGAGTCTTTGTAGTCTAGTGGTTAGAGCATGAGACGCATAAGCCGAAGGTCCCAGGTTCAAATCTCGTTGGTGAACAACGTGATTTAGTTCAGGGGATTTTTCGGACAGACTACGAGTGGTGATATGTACTGATTTAATCAGATCGTATCATAGCAGAACAGACACACGGGAGCATGGTACTGACCAAACCAACTTCCAAAAGAAAATCAATACGGTCATGAAAATGAGATACTCTTAACTATCTCTAAGCGAAGGCCCGAGAGGGGCTGTAGCGCTAAAAAAGAAGAAAGAAGAAAAATCGAGTATTGGTTTCCAAAATATGAGTTAGATACCATAATTGATTTGGGAAATATACTGAAGCTGGTAAAACTTCCCATTGAAGTTGTTTGTCGTCAAGATGCAAATCTTGTTGCGGCTAAAATTGCACTTAAGTTTCAAATTAAGAAACTGGAACACAATAATTTACCATTAGCCTTGAAACTAGCTTTATCTTGGCATTAACATTTGTATTTCATGATGAACGAATCTCACTGCACTTTTCAGTTATCTTTGAATCCTTCCTGTTATGATTTGATGAAGATGATCGATACATTTGATTTTCTGACAAAAAGTTATTTTCATTAAGAATTAGTTCCAAGAATAAAATTCACTGTTTCAAGTTCAGAAAAAACTGAGGATAAGGATTAACCTCTTACTCACTTGGCTTGAGAAGCTGTTGGAATGGAGGAAACATTACCTGTGAAATTGTCTCGTGGTCAGAACTTACAATACAGTAGGAACTGTAATTAACTATATCATCAGCATCTAATATAGGGTTATCCATTTTAAGTTTGGGAAAGTAAAGCTAAAGAAACATAAAATATTCAGATGGAAACGAAATTTATTCAATATAAAGATTGAACCTTGCCATTATACGTGAAACACAACATTATTCAAATGTCCGCCACGGGACCTCTTACAGGCCTCAATCCTTTTGAGGCAATTTTCAATGACTTTTGGCATATTTCCGGCAATATCTCGGCCATAACTTCACGAATATTGGTTTTTAATTGCTCAAGATTTTGAGGATTGTTCGCGTAAACACGATCTTTCGCATAGCCCCATAAAAAGAAATCCAAAGGTGTTAGTTCGCAGGATCTTGCGGGCCAATTGACATCACTCAATCTCGAAATTACGCATCCTGGAAATTTCTCTTGCAAAACTTCTCGATTAGCCTGTGTTGTGTGGCTTGTGGTTCCGTCCTGTTGGAACCACATGTTCTTCAGATCATAATCTTCAACTTCTCTCTGAAAATAATCGGTTAACATCCGCCCATGGCGGTCAGAATTGACTATAATGGCTCTTCCTTGATCGTTTAAAAAAAAAAATACGGGCCAATAACACCACCAGACCATGATGCACACCAAACGGTCACTTTTTCCGGATGCAAAGGCCTTTCTGCGATCACCTGAGGATTTTGAGAGCCCCATATGCGGCAATCCTGTTTATTTACGTAACCACTGAGCAAAAAATTTTGTCCGAAAAATCGTTATCAATGGCTTATTATTCTATCACCCAATTCACATACATTCTGCGTTGTGTATGGTCTTGAGGCTTAAGTTCTTGAGTGAATTGGATTTTGTACGAATGGAGATGCAAATCCAAATGCAAAATCCCTCACAATGAGCCGTAAGACAAGCCCAAATGTTGAACACGTCGAGGAATCGACAAATTCGGGCCTTCCTCCACTTTTTGAGCAACGACAGCGATATTTTCAGCAGAACGAATGTTGCGGTGATGCACAGGCTTTGGAATATCAATAACCGATCCAGTCTCTTCAAGTTTTCTCACTGTGTTCGAAAGTGTTTGCTGTGTAGGTCGATTATGTCGACCGTAATCGGCTCGTAAAGCCCTAAATGTTGATACAGCAGAATCGCCATTTTTATAATAAGATTTAATAATTTTAACGCGTTCTTCGACTGTTAAACGATCCATATTTCTTAATGGCAAACCTTCAACTACAAAAAACACGCTTTGGATGACATTTAATTCTGACAGATGTCAAATGGCAAGATTATACTTTCCTACCACGAAATGGATAACCCTGTATAGTTTGCCCATAAGCATCTGAAGCGTATTATCTGGCATGTATTGTGTTATAAAAAAATAAATAACTACTTATGAATACGGGGGTCACTGGGGAAGAATCTTACGTTCACAAATAGTACTTTAAAAGGTGTACAATCTACAAGTGTGGAGGGCGAGAGGATTTTTCTTTGCTTGCTGTATTGCTTCTGAGGTACGTAGCAGTCTGGTGGATGAAACTCTAGGCACGTTATGTGATCGCCGGAAATATTTTCAACGACATTTTACTGATTAAACTAACTAAGTTTTTGATTGATCCTTTCTTTAAGATTATAATAATTTGATTTGATCTCTATAAGCTATAGATCTTTTCACACATGCATATGTTAATTTGATCTCAACAGATGAGGGCGGTCCGATAAGTACTTAGCCTCACCGCCTGATGGCGCCACTATCACAAGAGATATACACTATCGTGCAGTACAATCCCGAACACGGGTACTATCCAAATTTCAGCTTAATTAAACTCGTAGCTTTATTTTGAATACATGTGGAAGCGGACGTGATTGCGGATGTTAGAAAAATGGAGAAAGAGCAATATCGGTCGGTGATTCGATTCTTGTTTTTGGAAGGGAAATCGCGCAGCGAAATCAAATAGCACTTGAATGCTGTGTACGGTGACTCAGCTTCTGCGATGGCGGCCGTAAAAAATTGGTTTAATAAGCTTCAACGTGGTCGCACGTTGGTTTTTGATGTACCACGACCAGGTGCCCCAAAAAGGGCTACCACGGAGAATAAATTGACGAAAATTCACGAGCTTGTATTAGCAGACTGCCGATTGAAGGTGTACGAGATAGCGCAGATAGCAGCCCACTCAAAAGATCGCGTGGGTTATATTCTGCATGAATTTCCGGGCATGAGAAAACTGTCAGCGCGATGGGTGCCGCGTTTGCTCCCTCCGGACAATAAACGCAACCGCGAAACGACTTCAGAACAGTGTTTGACACTTTTAAAACGCAATTCGAAGGAGTCTCTGCGTCGTTTCATGACCATGGATGAAACATAGCTCCACTGGTACACAACAGAGACCAAAAAGCAGTCGAAACAGTAGACTTTACTCGGCGAACATGCTCCAAAGCAGGCGAAGACTGTGATGGCCACCATTTTCTGGGATTCACAAGGTGTGATCTGCAATGACTACCTGGAGAAAGGAAATACAGTCACAAGGCTCTACTAATCGCACCGTAGTCTTTTAGTAGCCTACTGTCAAAGTTTTAGTCAATTCCCTTCATTAGTTTTGTTTTGATAGCCTTTGGAAGCGAGCGTGTCGGTCGGTTGTACAAAAATGAAAAAAGAACAATATCGTTCAGTGATTAGATTCTTGTTTTTGGAAGGGAAAACGCGCAGTGAAATCAAAGATCGCTTTAATGCAGTGTACGGTAACTCTTCTCCTCCGATGGCGACCGTCAAGAATTGGTTCAACGAGTTCGTTTGTGGCCGCACGTCGGTTTTTGATGAGCCACGCCCAGGTGCCCCGAAAACGGCTGCTACGGAGGAAAACGTTAACAAAATCCACGATCTCGAGTTGGCAGACCGTCGCTTGAAGGTTCGCGAGATAGCTGAGACTGTGAGCATCGCAGAAGGAATGGTGTATCATATTCTACACGAAGAACGGAGACTGCCCAGATTTACAAAGAAGAAAGGCTATTCCGAAAAGCGGGAGATGTTCTGAAAAGAATACAATCTGCATGCAACTCCCCAAAAATCAGCAAAGCAGTAAAGATTGGGCTCCGTGAACTAGAGGACCTCCTAGATCGCATAGGGCACTATCGGAGGAGCTGGTTAAGGGCCGGAGATGAGCAGAAGGCTAAAGAGGCGCTGGGGGCGAAATCTAAAGGCCACATGCAGATAGCCCCACCATTAAAAATAATTAAAAGAATGGCGTCTAGCCCAATCGAAGAAAATCGGGATAAAAGAAGGAACGAAGAGGCATTTGATGGGCGTGAAGCACTAAATCACGGGTTCTAGACAGAGCTCACAAGAGGAGCAAAGAAAGCCGCAAAGAAACTCCTTCAAAAAGTGCTAGAAAGTAAAGCTCGCAGCCAAATCAGAAAAAGGACCTGATGCAAAACAGGAGAGGCAGCAGCCCCGACGAGGTCTTTGTGGTCTAAGGTTAGAGCATGAACTCATAAGCCGAAGGTCCCAGGTGCAAATCTCGTTGGGCGCAACGTGATTTAGTTCAGGGGATTTTTCGGACAGACTACGAGAGTTCACTCAGTGGTGATATGTACTGATTTAATCAGATCATATCATAGCTGAGCAGGCACACGGGAGCATGGTACTGACCAAACCAACTTCCGAAAAAATTAATACGGTCATGAAAATAAGATACTCTAACTATCTCTAAGCGAAGGCCCGAAAGGGGCTGTGGTGCTACAAAGAAGAAGAAGCCCCGACGAAGACCCCGGCAGCCGCCACTGCTCGTAAAGCCCCTAGATGGCCGATCCTGCGCGGATGTACTGCGGGACATCAGGGGAAACGTAAGGCCCGAAGATACCAACACTAGCATTAAAGTAGTACGACCAACGCGGTCGGGCCACATACTGGTCGGATTCGGAGCAGAAGCCGACAATAAGGAAGCATTCTGCGACGCAGAAAAGAAAGTCCTCGGCAATAGCGCAACTATAGCCTCCCTCGAACTGATGGCAACGATCGAAATAAGAGACATTGACTGCGTGACGGATCTGGCCGAGGTAGAAGAGGCCGTCAAAAGGGAGTTCCCTAGCGTGGGAAGGATCAAAGCGAGACTGACACCAGCAAACAATAGGGGACAACGCATGGGCATAGTTGAGTTGACCGAAAAGGACGCTGAACAATTCCTGAACAAGGGCAAAGTACGAATAGGGTGGGTTGTCTGTAGGATACGGCGAAGAGCAACGCCTTTTCAATATTTCAAATGCCTTGGTTATGGTCACACCACACAAGTATCCAAAGGAACCCATAGGAGTTTCCTATGTTACAAATGCGGTCAAATGGGACAAAAAAGAAAAGAGTGTACGAAGGAGGCACACTGTATTTTTTGCAAGGACGCTGATCCAAGAACTGATTTTGGACATGTCGAAAATTCCGGGTGTTCCAGGAAGCCCTAGCTAAGGCAGAATCAGTACTTCGATGACCCGCATCCTGCAGCTAAGCCTACACTGCAGTTCAACCGCCCAAAATTTGCTTGAGCAGTTTGAGAGGGACATGAAAGCAGACTTCTTGCTGCTGAGTGAGCATCACCAGGATATAAGTTCTACATTATGGTATTCTGACGAAACTGGTACTGCCGCCATCTGGATTTGGAACAGTGATTTCCAAGCGGAGAGTTGTGGACGGGGGGAAGGTTTCGTGTGGGTTTGGTGCTCAGGGACCACCTTCTTTAGTGTGTACCAAACGCCTAACGAATTGATATCATCGTTCTAAGCCAAGCTTCATGCTCTGGAGGGCGCTGTCTCGAACGCAGAGGGCAAAGTGCTCGTGGGGGGGCGACTTCAACGCTAAAGAAATCGAATGGGGCATGCCTCAAATGGATCCGTGGGGAAAACGAATCCTAGAAATGGCGGCCAGGACGGCGCTTGTCGTACTAAACTCCGGAAATACGCCGACTTTCCGCCGTATTGGCTGTGAGGGAGCCATACCGCACGTGACATTCGCCTCGGAGTCCTTATGGAAAGTATTAGAGGACTACTCAGACATGATCATCAGTGCATTCTGCTGGAGATAAGTGATGTTGTCTCCCGACGTCTGTGCTCTCGGCTTTCTACAACTGGATGGAACATCGGAAGGATGGACGTCGAGAGGTTTGTCGAGTTGCTTACAGCCGCTGCAAGGAGCTTCGGAGGGGACGAAAGAACTGGCAGCTCAAGGCATGGTGAACTCTAGTATGAGCATCATTACGACTGCTTGCTGCGCTTCTAGGCCCCGTCGAAAACCCCGGCACGGCAAGCCCCAGTGTACTGGTGGTCAACTGAAATCGCTGAAAAGCGAAGGGAGTGTCACAAGCTTCGACGTGAGGCTCAACGGGCGCGGAACCGTGACGAGGCATGCATTTGGCCGGCAGCATATAAGTCGGCCACTAGATGGGTGGATATTCTGGATACGCTGGAAAACCCTTTTCAAGTTCAATAATATCTAATGCGGCTTTTTAGGGACTACCTTAAAAGACCGAAGCCTGCTCTACGACATGACACAGGGCCACCGAAAGATGGCGGTTACATCTTGTGTTTCCCAGGGATCTATCCTTGGTCCAGACGCGTGGAGCGTGCCTTATGATGAGCTACTGAGATTGGAGATACCAGATGAGTCGCGCGTGGTCGGCTATGCGGATGATGTTGCGGCTCTGGTCGCTAGACGCACCGTTGAATAAGCGCAACTTAGGCTGGTTATGCTAATGCGCCGAGTGAGAGACTGGATGATTGCCCGCGGGCTCAGTTTAGCACTGGAGAAAATGGAAGTGGTCATCTTGACAAAAAAGAGAATCTCGAGAGTAAGGATGATTAGTATTGGAGACATACAAATCGAATCGAAACCGGCGGTGAATTACCTGGGGCTACTGATCGACTCGAAGAAGAATTTCTTTGAGCAAATCACGGTAATTGCTGAGGAGGCTGCTTCGGGAGTATTGGCTCTTAGTCGACTTATGGCCAACGTAGAGGGACCCAGCCCATCAAGACGACGCCTCTTGATGAGTGATGTAGGGTCAGTGCTATGTACGGAGCAGAGGTATGTGGCGACGCTCTCAGTAAGGAAGTTTACCGAAAACACCTGTCACAGATACAGAGAAGAGGAGCGCTGAGGATTGCATCTTCGTAGCCGACAGTTTTTGATTCGGCGGTGAAAGTCATTGCAGGCGTGATACCTGTCAGCCTCCTTGCTAGAGAGCGCCGCTCTATTTATTTGCGTCGAAACAAGGATGCGAGGAAGATGGTTGTCCGCGAGGAGAGACAGCGCTCACTCAACGATTGGCAGCAGTCTTGGGTGAATTGCACGAAGGGAAGTTGGACTGTGCACCTCATCCCGGATGTGAGATTGTGGCTAAATCAAAAACATGGTGAGATGGACTTCTATCTGACCAAGCTTTTGAGCGGGCATGGCTGTTTTCAGTCTTACCTGCAAAAGATTGATGTCACGGTCCTCAGATTGTTGGTATTACCCAGGAGAGGAAGACAATGCCTATCACACATTTTTTGCGTGCATAAAATGGGATAGGCTGCGAAGGGTCCTCTACAGAGGGACGGGAGCATTCACCTTGGATAATATAGTCGCGGTGATGCTCGAATCGGTTGACAAATGGAACCAGGTGGCACATTATGTTTGTGCACTCCTAAGAGATAAAAGGGACTCACAGTAGCCGCGGGTGTTGGGGCTGGGGGATCACTTGTCTGGCGCTTCCTCTTCTTCTCTCCCCTCCCACTAGAATAGGGATCTTCCAGCTTGAAGGCGCCTCACGCCGTGACAAAACGAGACCTGGCTCGAAGTAATGTGTCAAACGGTTCCAGGCTAGGTTCTCAGGTTGACAGGGGAGGCGTTTAGGGGGAAGTTCAGTCGCCTTCTTGCGAACATGGGAGTCCCACACTCTGTGCGTAAATGGGCAGTCACCTCCCTATCACAAAAAAAAAATGGACGAAACTAGGCCTTTTTATAAATGTCTTCTAGATCACACATTGACGTCCAAAGATGAAAAGTGTCATGATGGTAAGCTGAGCAAGGATCTAATAACTGCCCTTTCAGCATGCAATATGGACGGATCTCAAAAGTTAAAGCCACGTATCATTGGCAAATCTGCGAAACCATGCTACTTCAAAGGTATAAAATCGCTGCCCAGAATTTATCGATTAAATAAAAAGTCTTGGATGACAACAGAGTTATTCAATGAATGGTTGACGGCGATTAACGGTGAGATGAAAAAAGAACGATGGAAATCTTGCTTTTCTTGGATAACTTCTCCATGCATAATAACCTACCACCGTTAGACCACGTAATATTGATTTTCTTTCCACCCAACACAACATCAAGGTTTCAGCCATTCGATAAAGGGATTATTCAAAATTGTAAAACTCTTTTTCGCAAAGAATTTGTTTTTCTTGGGCTGGATAATATTGAAAAGGGGGAGAAGGTGAATATAACACTTTTAACCGCAATAATCAAGATTGATAAGGCCTAGAGAAATGTCCACCCTAACACCCTTAATAACTGCTTTATAAAGCGCGGATTTAAGCAAATCAAAAATATAGAACATTCATCAGAGCAGCCAAAAATTTCGCGCTCTGACTCAGGGTTGGGACTTCTTCTTAACTATGGAGAGTTAACGTTTGAGGACTACGTTCAAGTTGACGATGAAATCAGTTTCCACGGTGTCCTAACTGATGCTGAACTGTTGGATTTGGTCGCTCTGCATGAGGACAAGGATGACAAGGAAGATTTCTTTTCAGCTCTCAACACAATCGAAAATTCGTTGGACAATGATCGATGGAAGTCACCCACACAAAACAAAACAACGGACTTTTTTCAAAATAAACATTTGTTTCTAATTGTACAATTATAATCATACTATGAACTATTTGAAATAAAGTTAACGAGTTTCGATTAAACTCTTGTTTATTTGAATTTTTTCCTCCCTCCCTCTTGATTACTTGAACTTCTGATGTTTTGAAACCTTGATGATTTCAACTTTTTCTCTAGTCCCTTGAGTTTCAAATTATCGAGAGTCGACTGTTCCGTAATCAACAAATACGAAATAATTTCAGATTTCTTAAGTTTCTTCAATTCAACCTATAGTAATGTACTTGTATGTTAACTGAACAAAGTGTTTTCGGATGGAAGCACTGCAGTGTATTTTCAGCTTTGTAGACTCAGAAAAAAATTAGATATAGATTCAGATGTCACCAGCCATGCGCGAACTGAATCGAGGACCTTGCAGCAAAAGGTGGGTAAGTGAAAATTTCAAAACTGTTGGGTATTAAAGAAAAATGTTTTTAAAAACATAATAATACATTTATGTTTTGGACCTGATGATATCAAATAATATGAACATTTTTAACATATATTACTAAATGTTTTAAGATGTACAAATAAATTTCAGAATTACTACGATTTTTAAAAATTTGGATCTGCCTCCGTTTTGCACAAAAGTTCAAGAAAAATACTACCCTATATTGTACTATGGATAATAAATCACACAAATATAAGTAATCTTTCAATTCAAGAACTATTACTCAACACGTGAAAGATAAAACAATTTAAAGAAATACAAAAACAAACAAGTGCTTAACAAAAATTATTAATTTATAAGTCAAATTCACCTTGATCGTCGTCGTCTTCGCTAGAAATATCACCATTTGGCCTAAAAGCTTCAGTTTTAACGGCGTTGTAGAAATATAGTTTATTTGGTTGACCATAGTTCCTTGCCAGTTGCATAATATCTTTGTACTTAGCCGTTTTCAACGGCAATGCACTGTCATACAACCGTTGCTGAGGCAGAACCGATAGATTGGCTTGTATATTTCTCATTAAGGAAAAATTATAAAACATAGGCGTTCCAATAGTAATACTAACTGCAATACTTTGAATGATATTTTGAACCGTATCTTCTCTGCATTTGTTATAACTTTTTCAAAACGACTTTCAAAATGTTTACTAAAGTTGAGAATCATGTTTTGATCCCCATTCGCAACTTTAAACTTTTTGGATGCTTGCTTAATGCAATCGGAATATTCAGAAGTTGTAAAAATGTAGTCTTTCTTTCTATTGAACTTCTCTATTACGCCAAAACACCGATCAAATGGCAAAAAGCTGTGTTTTGGCTCAGGAAATCGACGAACCATCTTCTCAATAGATGTACACCTCATAAGAGTATACAGATACTGAACTAATGTCAAGTTCTTATTTTGTGCTGCTGCATTATCCGAGAATAAATACAGTATTTTAACTGTGTTTGGAAAAATGTTATCTATGTAGTGATTTATGAAAGATACGACTTCGTTTGGTGATCTCGAGCTTTGGTTTCATCGTATAAATAAAAATTCGCGATGCCTGTTTTTGCTGAGTGGATACAAAAATTATATGCCCAAAGTTGACGTTTGTAAAATGCTTGCCTGCCGGAATTTTAGGTAAATGTATGTTCTGCTGATAGTCAAAAGTTAACACCTCACACTCGTCATTAGAAAAAGCAAGTTGACTCTTCTCTTTTCAATCAGCAAAAAAAGTTTCAGCCTTCTTGGTGGATACTCTTTTCTACCTGTATTAGCCGGATTTCATCACTATCTAATGTCTTATCTTTTAATTCGTTATGCAACATGTCGCACTTCTTGCATGTATCTAAACGAGGTGATCCAAAGCTGTATTTAAAATTTTGTTTAAAGTACCTGTAATAAAAATCGAATGATACTATTGGCTTAGAAGATGCTTCGAGACTAGGTTCATTCTGTTTCAAATATAAATCGTACATCCTCTTAAAATTTAACTCAGGTGATAGAAAATAACGAGAGCTTTTATTTCTGCTGTATTGAGACTCGCGTCGCTGAAAACTTCTAATGTGAAAGTCAACTTTGGAAACCCAGTCACTCGAAATACGATTTGGTCGATTTTGATGTTTTCCACGCTTAGATTTATCTCGTATAATTACAGTAGGGTCACGATACTCTTTACAAATATTGTTTACTCGCTTTTTAGAATTCCATGGATAGATGCAAAGCCATTTCGACAAACTTGTATGTTTTTACTTCCAAATGCAAGAAAATACTTATGTGAAAAACTCTGTTTCTTCCTCGTACCAGTTTTCGATCTTTCCCTTTCATCATTTCCAGTTTTAACAAGACCTAAATATACGTTTACCACATAAGTTCCTCCCAATTTATTCAAATTTTTTTAATATTAATTTTCGCATTACTTCATTGACTTGAACAAAACACATACTTTTTGCAACAGCAATCCGGTACTGTTTTTCTTTCTCCCTTTTCGTGGCCTTTATAGTAGCCTTCTTTATAAAATTGCGTTTCCATTGTAAAGTATTTGCAGCTTTTCTTTTTTTTTTAAGATTACACCACTCGTTGATGGGCATGGATGATTTCCATGAGATTCGTCCGAAATATTCATGCCTTTATCGTTGTCAGCACCAATTTGGTTTTGAAATGTTGACAAATCACGATCACTTCCATCACCTCTTGAACTTGAGTCGTGTTTAGGAACTTGAGTCGTGTTCAGGAACTTGAGTCGTGTTCAGGAACTTGAGTCGTATTCAGGAGGCTGGTAAATATCAGTTGATTCACTACTAAATGTCTCGGACTCTCATTTTATGCACACTTGACACATTCAAAGTATATATAAAATACAAAGCAAAACGTACATCCGTTTGGGCCGAACTCGAAACATGCACTGCATTGTCACAGATGATGCAATCGAATCAGCAGCAGGTCCGGATCTGCTGCCTTCTTGCACCAAACCGACTAGGATGGCACATCCTAATTTTGTTACAGCTTGTTTGTTTTTAATCGGATCTACTCCGTTCATGCATCAAACGATCCCCCTAGTTTTTTTTTTTCAAATTGTAGGCAAAAAACAGGAATCGACAAAAATTAGGATCTGCCCCCTTTCTGCTGCAAGGTCCTCAATTGAACATGCATATTTATTGGATTTTTCATCATTTTTAAGTTTTTGGAAATGTAACGAAGCCGTTCAATCGACCTTTGAAAAGTTATCGATATACCTGTATATTTCAGAGTTTCAGAACATTTTTCTATTATTGAGTTGTACTGCAATTATATGGAGACGGGTGTAGCCCCTTAAGCAGCGCTTCTCATTGGTTTTTGAGTCTTAAAATTCTTACTACAAATTGACTTGCAATAAAAATATTTTTTACGACTTGTTAGAAAACTATTTTCAACACCAATATCTTGAACGTATGTTAAAAGTGTTACACTATTGATGGGGAATTCTCAATATTCTTACCAAGAACAGTCACTTTCAAAAGAGTTTATTTTCTCAAAGTAATGAGGCCAAAGTTTTGGAACAGCATATGAAAATCCTACCTCAAGCCTTCATTGAAATACACGAGCATATGTTATATCGTAAAGCTAAAAATGTTACTTCTAATATCGCTAATAGAAATTTTGTTTCCACTGTGAAATTTTTGGCATATTCTTTTGGGATTCTATTATTCGTTGATTTTTGTATATTTATTTGCTGTGTAGCTATGTAAGTGTCGTATGATTAGGAAAATTTTTTCATTTTTAATTAAAATAAAATCAAAAATAACGCAGAAGAGTACATAGCACAGAATGTATTTCATTTCACTTTAGTGATTTAGTTTATTTATATGACGTTTATCATCTTTCACATATATTCTTAAAAATTATCTGAAAGTGCATGCATTTGGAATATATATAATCGTATATATTTGCTAAATTATCTTAAATTGTTGTTTGTCTGTGTGCTTCAGGTATATATATATATATAATAAATATATAAAAAGTAGTAGGTAGTAGGTAGATGACAATTGTTTGACGGTATTTCGATGTTGTCTTATAAATACACATTTTTTTCTAAAATTTATAAATCTATACTTCCTTTTTTGACGAAGTGATTTTTTGGTATTTCTTCTTGGCATTGTTGAAATAATTTTTTGGTCGATATGACTTAGTTTATTTTCAATAAACATAAAAAGAAGCAAATGTTTCTATTGTGGATTTAGAATTTGAAAAAAAAGCGTGGCATTGTAATCGAAAAAAGATGCGTTGAGTTTGTATTTTTAGTCTAAAGCTAACATTTAAATTTTTGATTCAGCAGCTAGGTTAGTAGGTAAAGCATGAAAATTTAAGCAACTAATATTAAAAACGAAGTATTTAAATATTGAGTGAAGTCCGTACAGGCAGGAATTTTATGTAACGTGCATTTTTCGAGCATCTAATTTAAAATTCTTAGAAAACACATATCCAGGTGAATATTTATATGTTAAATGATTAGATATTAGAGATAAATATATAAAAAAATTATGAACTACAAGAAAGGACTACATTTTCACAGGAAATTTATATTATTGTACATTTTTAAACACAAGCAAATCGAATTTTTGAATGCAATGCTTTTGTCTAATAAAGGCCAATGAACTAGCAAACAATTAAGCAGCAAAAATAAACAAAACAAAAAAAAATATACATATTTGAAATGCGTCAACTACTGAACATAACATGCCATTAGACAAAATTTTTCAATGCATTCAATTTATCAATGTCAATCAACAATGCAGAAGAAGAGACGAGCCAAGTGTTATAAGTACGTTTAAACATAAACTCAAAAACTGAAAAAATAATCCTTTCATGCTTTCGGTGGTCGAGGAAAGCGGTTCAGCGAATTGTACTCGTAAAAATTGTATACAAAAATTGTGTGTTAATATACATGACTGAGAGATAATTTATTTGACTTGGAATATTTCATTTTGAGGGATGTAAATTCTAATTTTCAATTATTATTTATTCAAAAGAAAATTCCTTTAATTGCACGATGAAGTATACTTCAATTGATTTATTATCGAATAAAATTTTCACTTTGAATTTTTTTCTTTTGAGTTTTATATGAAAAAGTTGTTTTATCTGTTTTATATTCTTGTATATAGTTAGACGTGTCAGCAAATTTATTGCAACAAAAATTCAACGCAAAATGAATATTATGACAGTGAATGAATATTTTGTTTGAGATTTTGCATGATTTATGATTGAGCACTTGTTGAAACAAACCGAAACAAAACCAAAAAAAAAAAATATATATATATTGAACAGGAATGCTGATATGATTTGTAATTTTGAAATGAAATAGTTTTGAACTCAATGTAAAGGTTTGCATTTGAATGCAAAAAATAAGAATTTATGCTTACCAGCTGTGGCTAAAGTGTAATCCCAACTTGTATCTGAATCATTTTTGTATACGTTAAGTTTTTCAGGCTGTAAAGAAAAGAATCCTTTAATGAAATGATAAATTAAATTCGTTGGAAATTTCATAATGACTATATAAATTATTACAGTGAATTTGCTTATTTTCAAATCTTAATTATTTAATTTTTAGTATACAGTGCTTTTCTATCACTTATGTTCGGGCGGATAAAAGGGTCTCATAGCAGCCGGGGGCGTTGGGGCTGTGGGATTGTTTGTCTGGCAATTCCTTTTCCCTTCCCCCTCCCGCTAGAAAAGGGATCCGCAGCTTGTAGGCACCTCACGGCGTAGTAAAATAAGACCTGGCCACAAGTAATGGGTCAAATAGTTCCAGGCTGGGTGTAGTAATCGAGCAGTCGCCAAGGCAAACTACTAGAAAGACGTTTGCGGACAAAACACCATTTCCCGTGCTGTAACCCGCCACTACCATCGCTAGAATTACCAGGAAAATTGCCTCCCAACGATACAAATGAAAAATTAAATAAAAATAACAAAAAAAAAAATTGATGACGGCAGCCCCCTTTCCAACGCAATTTAGCAAAGAATTGCAGTTTATCTCGTCGAGAAAAACCTCCATTGCCGCCACGAAGAGGCTCGTCGAGACAAGCGGGACCCGCATGGGAGTTTGGTCGGAGGAGTGGGCGCTGTTCACCGTGTTTGGTGTGTTGTTCCTCAATGGATGTATCCAAGCGAAGATCCCTTCGAACGATTGTAAAATGCCGGTTGTCTAAATGACCGAAACGGAACAACTGGATTTTAAGCCGTGTGTGAATACTTTGTGAAGTGTTTTACACTTGTTGTCCCCATGCCGTGCATTGTCTATATCTAGTGCAGCACCGAGCAATAGGAAAGTGTTCTTCCAATCTCCCTCCCTTACATTAGCACTTTCGACCACCGAAATCCCAGTGAACAGTTACATCCCTGCTCGCGCCCTTGAAGCAATTTTCTATTCTGCGAGGAACCTTTATTATTGGTAGTGGAGGAATAATTTCCGCGGAAATGTCACAAAAAAATGCATTTCGGTTCAAGGGGGGAAATCCAATTGGGTTGTATTGTGCGTGGATTGCGTTGGTTTCAAAGTGATTTTGGGAGTGAGAAGCTGTGATCCCGCGGGCTGTTCCCAGACAGAGTGAAGGATGTCCAACGTCTATCTAATGAGCACAATTGAAAGTAGTGCCGTAACAGTAAACGAATGAGCAATTATAAATTATCGGTCGAATTCCCTTAGTTATGGTTTTAATGTGAATTTACTTAGCTAACAGTCGCTGGACTCCGGTAGTGAAGAAACTTTAGAAAAGATTATTGTCTTCAATAAAATATGCCTCTTTGGTTCCACAATACAAAAGTTCAATATAATTCGATTATTGTTACTAGCATTTAATGTAGGCAATTTTATCGGGTTCACGTGAATGGATGTAGCGTAATAAAAATGCTGATTCGTTCTCCCCGGCATTTATGATTGAACCAAGCAAATCGTGTCTTCATCCAGGTAATGGGGGGTCGTTATCTGTTTTGTCGCATGTTCTAGGTGGAATTTGTAAGACTCATTCTGTATTGTGCGTGGAATCTATATTGTTGGTGTGTGGATAAGCGAATAAATTTTCCATTTATACGGGATTAACTCTATATGCGAGCAACAATATGTAAGCTTAGTTATCGATTCAAAAAAAGAAAGAAATTCTTTTTACAATTTATTAGTTACCACTTCTTGTTAATACTTACATATATATATATATATATATATATATATATATATATATATATATATATATATATGTATATATATATATATATATATGTATATATATATATATATATATATATATATATATATATATATTTATATATATATATATATATATATATATATATATATATATATATATTTATATATATATATATATATATATTTATATATATATATATATACTCGTTATATATATCGTATATATATATCGTATATATATATATATATATATATATATATATATATATATATATATATATATATATATGTATATATATATATATATATATATATATATATATGTATATATATATATATATATATATTTATATATATATATACTCGTTATATATATCGTATATATATATATATATATATATATATATATATATATATTTATATATATATATATACTCGTTATATATATCGTATATATATATATATATATATATATATATATATATATATATATATATATATATATATATATATATATATATATATATATATATATAGACATATATATATATGAATTGGTAAGATGTACAAGTCTTATTAAAATCAGCAAAAAAAATAAGATTTGGCTTTGACTGTATCTCAGATGAAAAAAAAAAATTGTAATTAACATTGAATATTATTTGGTAGACCTTTAGTAATACTTCTCAAAAGCCTTTTTTGGCATCTCGATTATAAATCATAAATTTGAACGTCATGAATTATAAACAATGAAGTTTTCGTTAAATCTTAGTAGCCACAACATTCGATTAATAAATTAAAAGTGCCTTATACTCCATGAGTAACAAAAAATTAATTCCTAAAACACAAAAACCTCGGTCTTATCATTTGTATGAAACCCGGATCTGGTATGGCACCCGTTACGTTGACTGGCCCCTTCGCTCATGAACTAGCCATCGGGTGCGCTCACCCCTTCTTCAAGCGTTGCAGGTGCTCTCGCAGAGTAGATTGGCCTGCCGCTTGAGTTTCGTATTTACGAGCATGCTAAAGTGTTATACGAGTATGACTCCATCATCAAGACTTTAACATAAATTTGAAACGTTAATATATTAGTTTTTTTTTTTCATTTAAATGGAAAACATATGGCTATGTCTACGTTGGATCTTGATCCGGATGAGGGGCTGTGACGCTGCTTTAGATAAATTTTACGTATATATTTATAACCTTATTCCCGTAAAGTAAATCAAAAAACATTGGTTTACAAGGCGAGTGCTTAGAGCCCTACGAGCAAAAGATAAGGCACATTTTGTCTTTAAAACACTCAGCACTATTGAAGCTAGATTTAATTTTAGCAGGCTGCGTGCCATTGCCAAGAAAGAGATCACATATGCCTCGAAGATTTAGTTCAGTAGTCTGGATAGTTCTCTTGTGGCTAATAATATAAAGCCTTTATGGTCTTATACTCATATTAGGTCGCTGAAATCCTCTTTTTCCAGTCCTAGTAAGGCTCGTTGGAATGGTGGAAAGGTTTCTTCTCTTCAAAAAGCTACTGACTCATTTGCCCAACTTTACTCGTCGACTTTTTCTCCTCCCGTTGCAGCTGTGCACCCTGTTGTCTTACTTAATCCACTTCCCTTCCCAATTTTCCTTTATTTGCACAGATGTATTTAAAATCGAACCTTTGATCCTAATCTAATCTCCTAATATCAGCCCTAGACCGGATGATTTGCCAAACATATTTGTGAATTCGTTAGACTTATCGCTGAGTTTTCCGTTATCTCTCCCCTTCAATCTCATTTTGAGTACTGGTACTTTCCCTAACACTTGAATAGCTAATTTTTAAAAGTGGTGATCCTACGTCAGTTTCAAATTATCGCCATATTTCCTTAATTTCCTGCTTTCCAAAGTTACTTGAACGACTGGTTCATAATCGACTCTCAAACTCATTAGCTCTTATTATTGCCCCAGAGCAGCATGGCTTTCTCAGAGGATACTCCACTACCCCTAATTTAATGGAATTCACAAATAGTACGGCAAGAGCTTTGGATAACCAACTGCAAGTTGATGTGATCTTCACAGATTTCTCCAAGCCCTTTGACACTGTGAATCATTTTCTTTGTCGGAAGCTTGAAGCTTTTGGCATCTTGGGTGCTGTTCTATCTTGGATGTCATCTTATCTATAGTATCGTCTCTGTGGTGTGTCTCTCTGGTACTACGTCTAGTCCTTTTTTCCTTCATCTGGTGTTCCACAAGATTCAATTCTTGGGCCTTTTCTCTTTCTGTTGTTCATAAATGTTCTCCCCTTTGTAATTAATTCCTCTAGTATGCTGATGACTTCTAAATATTTCGAGCAGTGATTTTCCCTTTAGACTGTCAGCTCCTCCAAACTAAATTGAATGCTCGAGATAAATGGTGCGCCTCGAGATATTTATGTTTTAACATTACTAAATGTCATAAAATGACTTTTTCTCTCAGGGACCCTCCTATTAATTTAAATTATTTATTTCTGAAGTGTGCAGTCATAAAGATCTTGGAGTAACTTTTGATTTAAAACTCAAATTTGATGGACATATTTTAAATTTAATTACTAAGGCGTCTAGATTTTCCGGGTTTATCCTTAGGCGTGTACATACATTTAATAGCACCTCTTTTTCTATCCGCCTATTTGTTTGGCTTGTTCGCCCTTTGCTTGAATACTGTTCTGTTATCTAGTCCCCCCGATATTCCTATCTCATGTCTTCTTTAGAAACCGTCCAAAGGAAGTTTACGAGTTTTCTTTTCCTTAAGTTTCATTTGCCGTATCAGCCTTATGAAAGTCGTTTATCCTCCCTATCTCTTCCATCTCTAATATCCCGACGAACTTACTTAGGCCAATGTTTTTTGTACACACTCTGCTACCATCAAGTCCCGTTAAATATTTTTTCTGAGCTGCGTTTCCGACAAACATCTCGGATGAGCTCTTATTCCGTTCTCCCATATGCTGATTTATATTTTCATTCACCAATTTTAAGAATCGTTCGAAATCATAATTATCTCGTGGTCGGTCCTTTCCCCTCTTTTTACATAGGATTTAAGAAAAAAGCAAAGAGACTTACTACTAATTTAACTAACTGTTATCGTCATTTAATTATTTTTTCATTCAATATTGCTGTATTTATTATTTGCGATCCATTTTGTTATTGGATTGTGTTCAGTTTGTTAGATGGAATAAATAAATACAAAGCGTGACGGCTAATTCCAGGAGATGGTTTTCTACAACATATTGGATCTAGCAATTATAAATTCTTGGATTCTGACCCGCGAAGTGATGGGCGTGAACATTCGTAAAAAGGGATTATATTTTGAAGTTTGTAATGAAACGAAGTGAATTCGGATGGTTTTGTTGCCGAGTTGCCATTAAAGCATCAGTCTTCAGTAGTACAGCAAATCGTAACAAAAGACGTCATTGCTTTTTACCTGGCTGCAAAAAAACAAAGCAATGCAGTGGATCCTTGTAAAAACACTTCATGTAAATCTTGCAATAATACAATACTTTTGTTTGCAACGACTGCACTCAGCGCTAACTATTAAATAACTAAAAATATCATGAATTTAATAGTTTGTTGCTTTATTTCACGATATTTAAATGGTGGTCCAACCATAATGCACGATGTTAATTGTGAGTCACACCTTAACGTCAAGTTTTTCGCCAATCATGGAGAGGTACACAATTGAGCGGCACGTTAAGGTTTTTGAAGCTTTTTACAAGAATGGGCGTTCAAATCAAAATGCATTTCGTGCACTTCGTGATTTTTTCGGTCAGCATAATCGACCAAATGTGTCCACAATCTGGAGAATTGTGCGCAAATTTCAGCAAATTGGGTCTGTAGGAAATGTGAAATCACCTGTGCATCCCCGCCCAGCTCGTTCTGCGGAAAACATTGCTGTTGCTCGTGATAGTGCGGCAGAAGAGCCCTCAACCTCGACTCGTCGTCGTGCCCAACAGTTGAGCATATCACGAACATCACTGATGCAAATTTTGAATAAAGATTTGAATTGACACGCTAACAACGATCAATTGACTTAAGAGCTGACCCCCACTGAGATTTCAAGCGTCGACAATACACCGAATGGTTGGTTGAACAGACAGAAGGGAATGGTGACTTTACAAAGACAATAATCTTCAGCGACGAGGCACACTTTCACCTCAGTTGATTCGTTAAAATGCTGGATTGCCGCATTTGGGTAAATGAGGATCCGCGAGTGATCGTTGAAAAGCCGATGCACCCACAAAGAGTGACTGATGCGGTTTATGGGCTGGCGGCGTCATTGGGCCGTACTCCTTCGAAAATGAGGACGGCCAAGCAGTTACCGTGAATGGTGTTTGCTATTGCGAGATGATAACAGACATCTTGTGGGCAGAAATTGAGGTTATGGACCTGGACGATATGTGGTTCCAACAGGATGGTGCCGCTTGCCACATAACCAACGAAACAAAGGCTCTTTTGCACGAGAAATCGAATGGCCGTGTTATCTCACGTTGTGGCGATGTTCATTGGCCGCCACGATCATGTGGTTTGACACCGTTGGACTTCTTTCTCTGGGGATATTTAAAAGCAAAAGTGTACGTCAATAAGCCAAGAACAATTCAAGAGCTATAGGATGAGGTCAGCACATTAACGACATTGAAGCTCAATTATGTCTCAGAGTTATTGAAAATATGGACCATCGTATAGAAGTATGCCACCGTAGCCGTGGCAAGCATTTGGGCGATATTTTGTTCCAGACAAAGTTGTCATAGATCCTTCTTTTATAATTAAAAATATTAACATAATTATCTAAAAAAATTTTGTTTCATTTACAATTAACATCGTGCATTGTGGTGGGATCACCCTTTATAAAAAGTTTAGAATAATCGTTTATAATTATGAGATCAAATTATCCTAATCGTTTATATAAGCATGCCAGTTTTTCAGTCTTTCTTATTATTATTATTATCAACTGACATCATAATGAGATTAGTTTCGCACGCATATTTTTTTTTTCTCTTTTATGTATGCCCACGCATACTTTTGAACGGCAACAGGTAAAAAAGTTCTGTTTTCGGTAAACTATTTGGTGTGATTTGGTCCGATTGGAGGAGCGTAAAAATCAGAATACAATAGAAGAAAAAATGTTTGAGAAAAAATATTCGACTTTCGAACTAATATCGTGAAATATGCCAATCAGGGCAACAGCTGTTAAGGCTACTTTAGGCGTATCCGCTCCGAGTCGACTTATGGCCAATGTAGGGGGACCCAACCCATCAAAAATGTGACTTTCTTTTGATGAGTACCGCAGAGTCTACGATACACTACGGTACAGAGCTAGGGGGGAGAGGCTTTCAGCAAGGAGCTTCACCGAAAGCGGTTGGCACGGTACAGAGACATGGGGAGGTTCAGATTATAACCGCGTATCAAACAGTCTCGGCAGTGTTCGTGATCGCAGGGACATGCCCATTGTCCTCCTTGCTAGAGAGCGCAGAAATATATATCTGTGTAGGAATGAAGACGACATGGGAAAGATCGCTAAGATAGAAAGGCCACGCTCTCACAGCAGTTAATAAAAGTCCTTCACTGAATACGGTCGCATTCTATTAAAACTGACATGATAGAATGATCTTAGATTGAACTACCAAATCTTATATTGAACTGCGAAATATCATTGATTTTAAGGGTACCCGTTTGCTTTTATTGACGAAAAATACATAAATTCTACTAGTAGTAACGTTGAACGAATATTTACTTCTGAGGTAATGGCCGTTGCTTTTCTTGCAGAGAACTAGCTTCATGATTTTTTTTTCACGTTCCCCGGTCCACAGGTGTCTGATCGCGAAAGCAGTTGGCATAATTTTTTTGTGTTCTGTTGCTTCCCCTGCCTAACCCTTTACAAATATTGCATTATCAATAATTGATATGATATGATCTCGTCAAGATATTTCATTTGATACACTACTAGACTATATTCGGTGATAAAAACGCTTCCTTATACGGTGAGACCTCCTGTAAGTCCTTTGAAAGTTTTTTTCGACTCTCAAACTTTCATTAACCTGTAACTTCTGATCTGTTCACAAGATTTGATGACTGCAGCTTCGGTAGTTCCTGAGAAAACATGCTGTGATGCACTGACGGACGGACAGACAGGTACCGATTTAAATAGGGTATAACAGAAATTTTTTTCGCGAAACCCTTCAAATGGCGGGAAGCTGTGCAGAAAGAATTAACATCAGACAAACGAAAACAGTGAGCAACGAATGGATGGAAAAGAAAGCCGTTACAGTGGACGACACAGACCTTTAAGAAGTGATACATAAATCGGAAATATTCCCTTCGGAAATAAACAGAAGAATCAAATTAGCCTTGACAGCATTCGACAAAAATATTGACATAAAAATTATCTGAAAACGCGAGTCCTGGCTCAGTGCGTGGTACCGGTCATGACTTACGGCTCAGAAATCGGTGTGCTAACAACAGCCACTACAGGGAAACTCCATACTACACAAAGAGCAATGGAGGGTGGATGCTAGGCATAACCAGAAGAGACAGGAAAACAAATGAAGGTGAGGAGCAAAACAAAGAACACACATGCCTTTCACAAAATTAAGTCCCCAAAATGGCAGTTGCCAGGATAACTGGCGAGAAAAACGGACAACAGATGGTCCATACAAGTAACACAGTGGTATCTAAGAGGTGCAAAGAGACCGAAGAAACGTCCAATGCAAAGATAAAATAGGCCAATGAAATATGGAAGCAAGCAGGGAGAACCAGATTTCGGACTACGGTGAACAGACAACCATGGGCGCAAATGAAGAATACATACATTAGGGGAGGTTGCACCATCTAAGAATGGTTGTATATATGTATATATATATATATATTATATATATATATATATATATATATATATATATATATATATATTATATATATATATATATATATAATATATATATATATATATATATATATATATATATATATATATATATATATATATATATATATATATAATATATATATATATATATATATATATATATATATATATGTATGTATGTATGATATATGTATATGTATGTATATATGTATATGTATATCTATTTTTATATGTATATATATATATATATATATATATATATATATAATATATATATATACATATGTATATATATACATATATATATATATATATATAATATATATATATATATATATATATATATATATATATATATATATATATATATATATATATAGTTTGTTAAGTTGGTAGGGTAGGACTGTCCTTAATTACTATGCCAAATATGAGTGCGATCTGTCAACCAGATTGCTTACAGCAGCTGCTCAAGTCGGTACACCTCAGTAGTGCGTTGCGTATTCACCAGATTTGGCTTATTCAATAGTAAGAAAAAGAAAACGCAATTAAAGATTACAAATTACGAGCCCTCCACGGCTTTGACTTTGATTCCAAAGAAGGAGGCTGAAGAAATTCATGGTCCCGCAAGAGTCGGACTAATGGCATATAAAAATAAATATATGTTCGTGCGAAAGGAATCGAGAAGAACTGAGTAGATCTAGTTCTGTATGGAGGACATATGCGAATAGCATTTCAAACACTTGATGGTAAGAAACCTCCAGTAAGCTTGAAAAGCAAGCATTGGTCGAGGTATTCTCGCCTCACTTCCAAGGACGGGATGCAAAGGTAGATAAGACGTTAACAATAAGGACGGTAGGCAAGTTTAAATTTATAGAAAAGGGAGCGAGTAAATTTTCTCTGTATGGATTCAACTGTTTCCAAAAGCTATGTGTGACGGGAGACTATATGTGGCATTCGTATTCTAAAATAGAGCTGACGAATGAGATAAATAGACGGACACATGTTTGGGTGCTAAAAGAAGTATGGGCACAACGCAGAACTAAGCTATTAATTCAAGCTGCCCTGGATGTCATATGCGCAATATGGCGCAATATGGCGTAGATCAAACGTCACACCTAGATCCTTAAGTGACCAAATGATAAAAGTACTGACCCACCAATAGAATAGTAGAAGCTGAGAGAATTAAGTTTATTGGGAAAACACATATGGAAGCACTTAGGAACGTTAAGAGCAAGACGACACCATTCGTCCAACAAATTGATGTCATTTTGGAGTACCAAGCAGTCATTCATCGGGCGAATGATTCTGAATATAATAAGATCATCAGCATAGAGGAGACAGTCGGAGGTTAAAAATACTGGGAAGGTCATTGACAAAAAGGTTAAATAGGAGTGGGCTCAATATACAACCCTGTGGCATGACAGAAATGGGGGGATAAGGGAGCAGAACGGAAACCATTCCAAATTACAGAGCAAGGACAGAGTTCAGGATAAAGGAACTGATCCATGAAAGGAGGGGACCGAATATTTCGTATCTACTGAGTTTGTTGATTAACGTTTGGTGGTCAATGTTGTCGAACGATTTGGCAAAATCAGTGTAAATCACATCGGTTTGACACCTGGAATCTAGCGCGATGGTTAAGAAATTGGAAAATTCCAGTAGATTAGTAATTGTTTAATGACCTTTTATGATCCCATGTAACTTAACGGGCGGATTCATATGGAAGGCATCATAGATTCGTGATTGGATAATGTTTTCAAAAATTTTGTCAAAGGTTGAGAAGAGAGATATTGGCCTATAATTGGCGACAGAATTGCGGTCACTGGTTTTATAGATGGGGAAAATATTAGCACGTTTCCATACATCAGGGAAAACACCGGTGAAAATACTCAAATTAAATATAAATGAAAGAGGAAAACTAAGAGAAAATCATAGCGATTCTATGAAGAAGTTAGGAAGGCCATCAGGTACAACATTCGTTTGCATCTATCGAGTTGATATCTTCCACTGTAGTAGGGTCGGTTGAGATAAAGCTGAAATCAAAAATCAAAGTGAAATGGGCTGCCGGAATCGGAGGAACAAGGAGAGCAGGATCTGAAACTGGATGAAAGAAAGCCGACAAAGAGATCGCATATGTCTTGATCGTTAGTGACTGTTTTATTAAGCACGGATTCTGAATTAGGGAGATTCTTGAAAGATTTAAGGGAATGAACATATGGCCAAAAGTATTTAGGGTTATTTGAGCAGAAGGAAGCTTCAATGGGCTTGCAATAGGCAAGGAAAGCTTGAGACATGGAATTCTTAGCATCCGCTCGAAGAAGTTTGTATCTTATACAATCTATATTGGGACCCGATGGAGGATAGATTGTACGTACATGATTTGTTTTTTACACGCAGTACTTTCGCAACCTCAGCAATAAACGATACCGGACGTTTATGACTTGGTGTACAAGTAGATAGCGTAAACTGGGCGATAATGCGGTACAGCATAGAGTACACTGATTGAACAGCTAGGTTGGGGTTAATTGGATCCAAAAGAGTAGCCCAATCAATGCTCGCGAAAGTTGATGCTATGCTTTCAGAGTCAGCTTTAAAGAAGTTAAAATGACGAAGAATTGATCTCCGCTGCGAGCGTATTGAATGCATCGTTACTTGCATTTCTGAGGGAGGGTGGATACTGCGCCACCGCCAAAAAAATTGGGCTGACCGCGGAAGGATTATTTAAAAAATGACGCCGAGGATTTTTTTGTTGGCATTCAACACACAATTAAGTTGGGTGAGGGAGCAACGAGACAAGAAGGACGAAAAGCAATAGAAGCTTGATTAACCGATGTTATGTAATAAGCTTCCCAGCATTCCGATGACATGTCGAAATCACCACAAATAAATTGGAGAGATGGATTACAGGGAATGTACAAACAAATGACACAAAGTCGAAGGCTGAAAGAAAAGTTTATTTGGACTGCAATACTTTCTACAGACGGAGAAATGCTCAAACCGGAGCATGGAGAAGACTGAAGGCTACTGCTGATCGCTATAAGCACGCCCTTACCGTCCGACTTTCCAGTTAGTAGGTGATCTCTATCTTGTCGAAAGACTAAATGAAGAGGAAGGTTTTCTTCATCCGTAAAATCGTTTGTAAGCCAAGTCTACGAAAAATAAATTACATCATCGTTGGCAATGCAAGAAGCAAAATTAATTTCGTCTAGCTTGGTCCTTAGACCATGAACATTTTGATAAAAAAAGTTGAGCGAGGATAACGAATCAAAATGACAATACTTCCCTTGAGACTTGCCGGAACCCCGAAAATTTTTTCGAGAAGTATATTCAAAGCGTTTTACTAATAATACCGGGTGACCTAAAGTCAAGGTTAAGCAAGAATGATAGGTTTTCCAGAACCGTTAACTTAAAGAGCCGACAACCGGTTGGGCAGTCGTCCCGTGTTAGTTTAATCAATTCCAAAAAATTTGGAGAACGATTTAATCTAGCAGTAATGTATAATTTCAATTCATTGACAGACACGTCCGCAGATTTACGGGAAATCAGGAGCGATAATGGTAGAGAGACGATTCTGATTGAGGGTAGGGCAGCTGAAACGCCGTTATTTGCGTTGTTACAGTTCCTTAGAGATTGGTTTTCAGCAGATTGTTGAGCACGGCTATGATTCGGAAATTTCCGAAGATTATCCTGCATATGGTTACTGGCGCTACGAGAATGTTGCTGAACCATCGTTTGGTTGTTGCTACTACGTATGATACTATTCATGTCAAGTATGGATAAATTCCTTCCCTGTTGAACACGTTGGCTGGATTTGCTCTCGTAGTACGCATCGTCCCAGAGAAGTAAGCATAAGAAGCAAATGGTGAGTTTAATATTCCATTAGACTCCGTAAGATCTATATTATCTATGAAGAAAATAGAAAAGGGTTGGAAAGGCTACGACTTAGAGGCACCGTAATCGATCTGATGATCATCAATATCCTCAGTTGAAAGACGTTGCGCTATTGCCACCTTTGCAATGTTGAGCAGCGCCTTTAATTTTATATTGAGCAGTCTTCAACACCTGGCATTAGTTTTCCCTCTTCCGAACAAACATCTCAGCAGTTGCAGCCAATCACGTATGCTACACATGCTGCAACTTCTATAAGTGAACCTGATGTAGCTATTGATGAAGAAGACGCACTTCGTGCTGCCGCTCCTCCATTGCAGGTATTTGTTCCGAGGCTAGCATATAAAACTACTGTCGAAATGTTAACTAAACACGTGAAGCGTAAACTTGGTTCATCTTTTCCCATATCAGACTGTTAAGTTAACAAAAGAAAACCTTCCTCATCGTCGGATCGCTTCCTTCAAAATTAGTGTACCAGCAGAATGTAGCGCTTTGTTGAATCAAAATTTGTGGCCGGATGGAACTTTGGTCAAGCGTTACAATCCTCGCAGAAGGCGAAATTTTCTGAAAACTTCAGATCAAAAAATAAACGCATAACAGACAATGAAACTTTAAATAATATTATTGTAACTTATATTATCATAATATAAGAAGCTTGCGGACCAAATTACATAGCCTTAACGTTTCATACATTCTTGCAAATGATAATATTATTTGCTTAACTGAGACTTGGTTGAGAAGTGATATACAAAGCTCGGAATTTTTCCCAAATCACATTGTCTATCGGAGGGACCGTGATTTTAATCTGACAAAGAAATCTGATGGTGGTGGAGTACTGATTGCTGTTGCTAAAGATCTTTCCAGTGAGCTTTGCGACAATTTTCATCCCCCAGACTAAACCGAGCACGTACTTGTCAAAATCAATACTCTTTCCGCCCCTCTGTTCATATTTTGCATCTATCTTCCCTGTTATGTTCTTTTGACTTTTATGATTCACTATTTGACTCACTATCATCGTATTGTCTTTCATTCATCCCACTTCACGTATTATTATTTGTGGGGACTTCAATCTTCCTTCCGTAGAATTGGACTTAACAGCATCTATTGATATCTTGTCTTCTAATCGACAGTCTGTATTACTATCGAGTTTTCTTTCCCAATCTTCCCTTAACCAATTAAATTACTTTCTAAATATAAACAATCGGATGGTAGATCTTGCAATGTCGAACACTGATACTGGGCATATTCATGTAGCAACTGCATCTCACTCCCACGTATCTCCTGATCCCATCATCCCCCTCTGTTGTTGGACATCAGCATGAGCTTTCCAAAAACACTTAAATGCCATCATCCGCTTAAGTTCAACTTCTGGAAAGCCAATTACAGCGCATTGTCGGAATCTTTGAATTCACTCGATTGGTTCTCGTTTTTTGACTGCCTTTATTGCGAAGAAGCTCTTACCAAATTTTATGCCCACCTCGACTCGCTTATCGGTCAATTTACACCCCAACGTAAGTGTACAAAGAGCTCTGAGCTACCTTGGCTCAACCGTGACATCTTAGAAGCTCTGAAGATTAAGAACAAACTTCACCAAAAGATCCTGACTCTTATAATGCTTCCGCGAAATTATTAATTAAAAGCTCAAGGAAAAATAATTTTACGCGCATAGAGCAGTCACTTCATTCCAACCAGTCAAAACCATTTTGGTCATATATTAATCATCTAAAGTCCTCCCCGCACTTTCTTAGCACCATGTATTGGAATGATAAACAATGTTCAACACTGGAATCCATTTCCAACTTGTTCGCGGACTTCTTTTCCAATATAACTTCCTCTGCAGCATCTGATTCTTCTTCTTGTTATTACCCTCTTCATTTTTCTCTGGCTGATAGTGCTCCTACAGTTAGCCGTGCAGATATCGAGTCCATAATTAATATTCTTGACACAAGCATTGGTTCAGGACCAGACGGAATTCCAAATGTGTTTGTCAAATCTCTGTCTTCTGCATTAAGTGTTCCTCTAAGTTTTATTTTTAACGCCAGCTTGCCCTCCGGAGTTTTTCCTCGCTTCTGGAAGACAGCCAACATCTTCCCAATTCATAAATCTGGTCCTCTTTCGTGTGTCTCCAACTACCGTCCAATCTCACTTCTATCTTGTTTCCCGAAGATCCTAGAACGATTCGTTCATAATCACATTCATGAACTTATATACTCCTCGATATTTCCTGCTCAACATGGCTTTCTTCCAGGTCGGTCGACGACTACAAATCTACTTGAGTTTACTCACATTGTTGGTGAAACCCTTGATAAGCAGTTTCAGGTTGACGTCGTTTATACTGATTTATCAGGGCGTTTGATAAAGTAAATCATAACGTACTGTGTAAAAAGCAAACACAACATAGTATTTCTGGTTGTTTGCTCTCTTGGCTTATCTCATACGTAAACAAGTCTCTGTGGAGTGTTATCTCACTCCTTCTATCCACATACGGGAGTCCCTCAAGGATCCATCCTGGGGCCGCTTTTATTCCTAATATACATTAACGACTTGCCCTCCTTATTAGATGCTCCATGTCTTCTCTATGCTAATAATCTTAAAGTTTTTAAAGTGCTTCATGTATTGATGATTGCATTTCCCTCCAAAATGACCTGAGCGTCCTATGCAACTGGAGTGAATCAAATCTTCTTTCCCTTAATGTGCAAAAATGTCATAAAATGACTTTCTCTTTACAACCGAACCCAATCTCCTTTCCATATTGCCTTCACAATGAGCCGCTATCTGTAGTGACCAAGTTCAAAGGCTTAGGGGTGATCTTAGCCTCGCGACTCAAGTTCGAAGAGAACATCCTCGACATCATTTCACGTGCTTCTTGGTTTTCCGGATTTGTTCTTCGTCACTCTTGCATCTTTGGAAATATCCTGTCTCCAGTTCATCTTTATATAAGAACTGTTCGACCTATTCTCGAGCATTGCTCCCAAATTTGGACACCGCATTATAAGTACTTACTCACTTCTGGAATCTGTGCGACGGAAGTTCATCCGAATAATATCCTTTAAATTTAAAGTCCCGTACCAACTTTATAAAGAAAGACTTTCCTTTCTGCATTCCTCATCGTTATCACCTCGTAGACACTTTCTTAATGAATGTCTCCTATATAAGCTTCACCATCATCAGTTGCATACAAATGTAAGAGAGTTACTGACAATGCGGACATCTAATTATCCCTCTAGAAATGAAGGATCTTACCAAGTTCTATTTGCAGGAACGGAAATATTTTAAAATTCACCATTGCTGCGTCTGCCAAGAAACCACAATGCGATAGAGTTTGGCCCGTATCCTCCATCTTTAGTAATTTATAAGCATAGACTTAGGAATTTAATTTTAAATACCTAGCCTAGTATATATACATATTATTTTGTACTTTTCTATTTATATTGCTTGAACCAAACTTGTAATTGAACTTTAGTCTGTAAGTGGGTCGAAATAAATAAATAAATAAAATGATTTGTTAGGCTATATTATATAACTACAATGCGAAAACTATAGAGGCATATCACTACTTTGTATGGCGTACAAAATATTTTCAAAGATCTTAGAAAATAAAACCAGATAATGCGCCAACAGTATTATTGGGGAGTATCAAGGTGGCTTTACAGCAGGTAGACGATAGAACAATTGTTTACAATCAAGCAGGTACTTAAAAAATGCTGGGAGTTCAACATAGCCGTACAACAAATCTTCGTAGAGTTCAAGCAAGCATACGACAGTATTGATCGTAACGTTTTGTACCAAATAATGTTTTGTTTTGGCATCCCAGCCAAATTAGTTCGTCTTACCAAAATGGCAATGACGTCGACAACCTCTCAAGTCTGCATCAATAACCAACTCGCCGATGCCTTTGAAACAAATATCGAACTAAAGCAGGGAGATACTAGAAGTACGTTGTCATACAAGTCAAGCTAAGTAGTAGCCTATGCGGACGACGTGGAAATTTGTCAAGGTCGTCAACAACTGCCAAAGAACTTTTCCTGAAACTCGACAGCGAAGCAAAACTAGCAAGGATACAAATCAATGAGAATCAAACAAAGCTCATGACGCAGTCGAAGAAAAATATACCAAATGCCCAAAATATCACACTTGGCGAATACAATATGGAAAATGTAGGCGAATTTGTATATTTAGGCACCAAAATAACGAGAAGCAGTAATCAAAGGGACGAAATACGCCGAAGAATACAGCTTGCAAATAAAATATTTTATTCAACTTTGACGATCTTGAAGACCAGCAGCATACACAGGAAAACAAACCTCCAAGTATACAAATCTGTGATGAGATCTGTGTTATGCTATGGGTGTAAAACATGGACTCTAACACAAGAAACCGCAAACATATTGAACGCCTTCGAAAAACTCCTAAGGCGAATAATCGGAGCGAAGCGCGACAGGATCAATGGCCAATTTGATACAACCATGAGCTGTATGAGCCGGAGATCTCAACGATTGTAAGATCGGGGAAGCTGCAATGGGCTTGCCACATGAATCGCTTGGACGGCGATATATTTTTATCTTTTATACCCCTATTGTTTGGTCCATAAAGCCTTATTGCTTCAATCCAACACACTTACCTTTTTCAATTCCCCACTCGGACTCTTTCATCGCACTCCTGCTGCAGTTCACTGACCAGGCGCCGGAACTTGTCGCGCTCCACTGCAGTTGTTGCGACCTTGGGGAGTCGTTTTGCTTCGCAGGTTCGTTGTAACTACACCTGGCAGCCTCCACGCAATGCCGTTGGTTTGCCCTCTACCACCTTGGTATCGAGCGGCTTCTTCTGCTGGGCCCGGTATTCAGCGATGCTGATTGGTTTGGGGCCGGCTTGGGGGTCCGCTGCAATGGCCTCTGCCAAACTTGGTCCTGGTGGCATCTAGGGCTCTAGGCAAGCAGATATGATAGATATGCGACGGGTCTAGGCACTTAAGCCAACTAGACCAAAACCAGGCGCGAGGCCAACTGGTTTTTAACCAATCTGTTAGGCAAAGCCAACGAACAGAAATGTTCTAAGGAAATTAGTCTATGCGCAAGGCCAACTAGACAAGACCAGGCGCAAGGCCAACTGGTTTTCCTAATAGATGAGTAGGCGAAGCCAACCACTCGAAGCAACTAATGATAGTCGCTTGAATTTTCCTAGCCCGTATCGCTGTTTATATACGTTATTTTTGCTTGCTCAGCAAAATTGTCTTTCCCTAAATCGTGGGAAAGAATTAATTTGTACCTTTTGCCGCTACCGTTGTCTTGGATATCATGACGATCAAAGTTTCTAAATAAGGTTGTTGTATTCAACTGTTCAATTTTCTATGAAACGAGGCTTTGTTGGGAGAACTGAAGGTTGGAGATCAGTGGGGAAACCGAGGAAACGCTGGTCTGACCCGGTCGGTTTCGAAATTGGAGGACGCGGTCAGTGGAATGAGACTATTGGAGGTGCTTGTTGTAGGAAGCGAAGGCCTGAGAGAGGCTGTAGCGCTACGAAGAAGAAAATATCTCATTCCGGGAGCCGTGTCGGTTTCCTAGAATGGTCAGTATTACACTTGACTGAGTTCACGCAGCTTTAATATGTACTGAGTTTATTAGTCTATCTGAAGAATGAATCAAAACAAATCTCGCTCAAGCACACTGGTCAGCAAACTCTGCAGATTAAATAGAGTATTATTTTATTGTTCCAATCAAAAATCGTTACTAACCATTTTATCAATGGATTCTACAGCAAGCGTCAGGACTTTGTTCCTTAAAATAAATTGCAATAATATGTGGCTGCATTATAATTCTGTCATCAATTCACTACGCATGAGATAAATCTATTTAGTCTTTTCAACCCAAAATAAACAGGAGAACTCCACAGGGTAATGCAATCGCAATTCTATATCTACATAACCACACACATTATACCCTTCAAAATTACCCTTGCACCTTGGCTTTATATAATCAGGCTCGTCCGCGTTTTCAGTTCTACTTTTGTGAAACAGTTGAATCAACAAACCGACATGCTCTCTCTTCTTCATGATGAGTTCGATCAGCAGCATACAGCACAGTTTGCACTCATGTGTGCGAAATTAATTTTCATAATGCTCAGCAATAGCAATTGCAAAGCTTGAGATGGGCATGCAAGTGTTTCCCACTTCGATATATTCATAGCAATTAATGTTTGAAAATAATTGAAGTTGTGTTTTTTTGATAAATATTTGACTTTACTATCCTTTGAAATAATTAAATGTAGAGTTGTTGCGAATAATTAATAAGGTCCTGTTGGAAATTGAGTAAATCGTTCTTACCTTTGCATAATCAATTTTCAAAGTGCAACATCCTGAATATATGTCGGCTCCATTTAAATTATCACGTGCTCTTGTTGCTGATTCTAGACTGTCGAATGTGGATATTGTCAGTTAAGGAAATTTTGTAGGATTAGAGAAAGAGATAAAAGTAAGTTAAAAATGTTAATTTAAAATAAAATCTTGTTCGTTTCATAATCAAATCAAAATCATTAAGCGTTGGAATAAAAATAAAATTATATTTATCAAATTGTTTGCAAAGGATATTCAACCATCGCTTGTACTCCATTCTTTTTGAAGATCACAATTCTCTGTACTTGACCGTGTGGGTGGCAAATCTTGTGTAGAACGTCCTGAAAAGCAAAGAAAAATAATTTAATTTTATTTTGAACGAAAGAAAGTAATTCAAAAATCTAAAAAGGTGGAATAATGCTTAACACATTTGGTCTATTTCATTTCTTATGTATGACTTGAAATATGTATGTTCTCTTTCATGAAACCTATAATTTTGTGGTGAAATTGGAATGTATATCGATTTAATACAAATGTCCGTAAAGGACTGCAGCGATAGTCTGCTGCCTCGATGAGCGAAGATGTTGGTGCTCGCCGAAATTGGCCTTGTCTGAGGACGCGTGAATGCGCTAGCAGGCTAGCATTGCGGTGTCGTGGGTCGGGTTCTTTTCCCCAGCACAAGGGCTCACTACAAAAGAATTTCGCATTTACAAATTACCAGCTAGTAGTGTTCGGATCCACAGGTGTCGAGGCCGAGGTAACCTGCTGGAAGGATGCGTTTTGCCAAAGCAAACGACTGACTGGGCTCGGCGGAAGCGAGCGAGATTCGAGAAGACCACGTCTTTACCATGTAAACTTACGGCCCCCAAATAAGAGTGGGGCATCCAAGTGGAAGCAGTGCCCCCTCTTCCAGGGTAGAGTGGAAGGCCACTCTACCCTGCAAGAGAACCTGCAACGCAAAGAGAAGGGGTAAGCTCACCCGATGGCTAGCTCATGAGTGGAGGGGCCAGCCAACGTGGCGGGTCCCATGCCCGGTCAAAGGTCCAGCGAAATGGAAAGACCGAACGTACAATTAAATTATCTATTGATTATATTTATGTTTATAAATATTTTTTTTTGCATATAACAGTGAAGTTAATATTAAGGTTAAATTTTATATAAATAGATTTTTTGCTAAAGAAAATAACATTTCTAAAGTATACGAGTGTTTTGGATGTGTTGATTTCTTAATCATACATTAAAATCGTAAGGCTGAATTTTGAAACACGTTGGTAATAATTGCAGCGGGTGTGAATAATAAATAAAGTGTGCTAGCAATAGTGGTCAATCATAATACAATAGAGCTCCAATGATCCGAATCAATTGGGATCGGACCCCATTCGGATAACCAAAAATTCGGACAATTGGATTTTTAACGAAAAAGGGTGTATTTTAAAGAAAAAAAGCTTGTTTTCGTTACTGTATGCATTATAGTTAATTACTCTAGTGTAACGATACTGCAAACAACGTATAGAATATATTATGAACGCTACAGTACATAAAATGTTAAATGATGAGTATTACATATATACATACACACTATAATATGTAGTTCTCTTGAAAACATACTGCGGTCACAGGATTTTATTTGTTGAACATTTGGAGGAGAGTGCGCTGCCTTGACATAGTAGACCGTTTCTGAGCGGCGAGGTCTCGCAGGCGCTTGACGGCTAATAGTAGTATTGTATCACATTCCGATTCCAGAATGCTATTCGCAGCTTCACGATCGGCAGACTGTTTTTCTCCCGCTACATCGAACTCCCGAATGCCATGCCCAGATTCAAAATTTCGGAGCCAACCTTGGCTTGCTTTAAAATCAAACATGCCCATTTTTACACTAAATATCAGTGCTCTTTCACATGAAATTGAACCAGAAATCGGTTGTCTAATTGAACGTTGTTGTAGGAACCACGTGAAAACCGCGTTCTCAAATTGTTCATTTTTAGCTTTTTTCATGACTTTCCTAGATGAGCATACATCCTCACTATTTAGTGCACCTACAAAACTTGAAATTTTAGCCCTGTTAGTTTTAATGCCCGATATTTTAGCGGCTCCGATTCCAAATCTATCTGCCAGTTGTTTTCCAGGCACACCTTTATTTAACTGATTGATAATTTCTACTTTATCACTCAGTGAAAGTACAACACGTTTACGTTTTGTACTCTTGTCGGACACTTAATCCAGCAGTAGACGCTAAACACAATGTCAATCCAAACAACAGCAGAAGACGCTTAACGCAGTTTCAACACGAACGAAAACAAACTGGACTGAAAGAATAGTGCCGCTGTCGAATGCTCGGATACGGATACTCTGGTGCGCAGGCGCGGGTGAACAACCAACTTGGATGAGAGCAACAAAGCAGACAAGGCAGAATGGTCGGAATGCAGGGAGCGCATGCTCAAGGAACGGTGAATAGTGAACGCGTCGTTGCAATAGTAACGGCACGTAGGCATTGCCATCCGCCTCGCCCGCGCTTTACTTTTAAATATTTATTATTTCACCGAAAATCGATTCGGATAATTGGGGATTCGAATAATCGAGTTTCGGATAATTGGAGTTATACTGTATCAAATTCATGACTGTATGCACCAACATACAAAGTTCAAATTTAAATGTAATAGAGGGTATTTATCCAGTCCTCCTCCGACAAGCGCTCGTACACGGGGTGGGTAAGGCCTGTGTACACTTTTATATTCGACCTGTGGCATAGTTCTCAATTACAGTACTTTCATTAGTATCAGTAGTATGTTGACTTTTATTTTCCTGTGGTAGATCTACCAACTTTCAGATTAAACACAATATACATCAAATGTTTACAACGGACAAAATAAAGTTTTGTTCTATTTCGTAACTACGACACATCCTTCGAACGATAAATTAAAAATGGAAAAATACGACGACGCATATTATTGAAGCAGCATAATTCTTCCATGGATGTTTCCTCTCCTTTTTTTCATCTTATTTAGTCTCGTCAACACACACTGGTTTTCGTTATTTTCGAATTGCGAAGAGTGAGGGTTTTTTTTTCTTAATTTTTAATTTATTTTGTTGCTGGGTTTCTGGTTTTTTGCACTTAAAAATGGTCATTAGTATTAATCTGATGTATTAACAAGTTATGAACACGTTTCAGAAAGCGAAGAACAGCAAGAGAACACACATACTCATTCGATCATCTTTATCACACCAGGGTTACTCAAGACTGTTTAATATCAACACAAAACCCAAGTTCAATCAATCCGAACTGGATTCGCAAAATCGATTGACAATTCAACGGTTCAAGAGGTAACCCATGACAAGTGATCATTCACACTTACTCGCGACGACGGAGGAACAACGGTGGTTTTTGGGTTTATCAGTGGGAAATTTGTTTCCGTTAAAAGATGGTCGCAATTTTCAAGCTGCGATGAGGTTTAGTTTTACGGCACTCGAACTGTATCGTGCAGCCTTGCAAAAATGGGGTCAACACGCAATAAACCACACTTCAAATTTGTAAGGACTGCGATGCACAAAAGTGTTGGACTAGGGAATCCACAATGCTATGAACTCCACTGATACGAGGTATGACAATTAAGTAATGCGACTGATTTTATTGCCGCGCTTGTGATAAACCTGCCAACTTGAAATTCCCTCCACTCCATTTATATATTTACCATCGCTCTAGCTTGTTCAGTTCACCTGCTATGTCGTGTTGAGTAGACGTGTGTTATTGGTGCTGGTCACGAAAATGGAGAAATTAAATCAAGAGCAACGCGTCGCGATAAAATTTTGCACCAGATTGGGCGAAACAGCTTCGGAAACGTCGCTAAAATTGTAAAAGTGCTCTTAGTCGTACCCAGGTATTTTGATGGCATAAAGAGTTTAGGGAGGGGCGTGAAAGCGTGGAAGACGAGGCGCGGAGTGGGAGACCAGTCGAGGTGTGGACTGACGCGAATGCGCAGCGTGTGCGTGCCCTAATCCGTGAAGATCAGCGTTTAAGAGTTCGAATGTTGGCCTTGGGATTGACTATGAACCGTGAAACAGTCAGCCAAATTTTAACCGACGATTTTGGGATGAAAAAGTTGTGCGCGAAGGTGGTTCCAAAGAACCTTTCTGAGGAGCAAAAGCAGCATCAAATGACCGTCGCACAAGACTGTTTGGAACAAGTGGAAAACGCTCCCACGCTGCTTGATCGAGTTATTACAGGCGATGAGAGCTGGTTTATCGAATATGGCCTGGAAACTAAACGCCAACGCTCATAATGGTTGTCTCCGCATGCCGCACGCAATCGAAGGTGAAAACGATGATTATTGCCTTTTTTGATAGCCGTGGAATCGTCCACGAAGAATTTGTTCCATCGGGGCTAACCGTGAATCAAGTCTACTATCGCCAAGTACTCGAAGAATTGCGAAAACGAGTCAACAGGGTGCGTCCAGACATCGTTCGTAACTGGATCTTTCATCACGACAACGCATCGTGCCACATCGCCCTCAGTGTGTCCCAGTATTTGGCCTCTAAAGGAATCGCCGTGTTGCAATAGCCGTCTTATTCGCTCGATATATCACCCTGTGACTTGTTTTTGTTCCCAAGAACAAAATCGGTGGTCAAAGAAACCCATTTTGAGTCGATTACGGACATCCAGGCGGCCATGATGAGGGTACTCGCGGACATACCAGTCGAAACGTTCCAGAAATGTTACGAAGCATGTAAAACGTGCGGGAATGGTTGTATGGCTGCCCAAAGGGATTACGTTGAAAGGAGAGTAGAGTAAAATCTCATTACTTGTCACACCTCGTATGCATGTTTTCCGGGATATTGTCTTCACAGCTGATCGACTGTCTCTGTGTTTTAAAACGGAGTTAGTAGCGTTAATTGAAATCAATAAAACGGCTCGATGTATTCACTGTTTACCGCGTGCGGCACAACGGTATTCAGTATATCAGTATTCGTTCACATAACTTTCACTAATTCATATTAATCACTTTCTGCAACTTAACTAAAGCATCTTTTAGAAACTAATTTACACTAAATGGAAGATGGTGCACATTAACTTAACTCGCGTGTTGTCTAAGACGTTGCACACCGATAACAAGGCCTTTTTAACACGTGATTTTCTGCCCTTTATCCAACCTCAAGGATAATATGAGCTCTTGAAAACGATTATTTCAACTTTGTGCAGGCGTGTTCACATACTGAGGACAAAATTTATGATTGAAGAACAGGAAATTTTGTTGAAAGTTAAACACATTGCTCCATGTATGGCATACGACATCAACGACGTCGACAATTCTCGCCGTTGCTGCACCCGTGTTGCTTATCTCGACGAACTCTATGTATGCCGGCAACGGTGGTTTCTTTCCGACGAGATAAGACTGCAATTCATTTTCTAAATTGCGTTGCAAAGGGGGTTGCCGTCATCAAATTCTCGATTGTAATTTTTATTTAATTTGTTTTTTATACTATAGAGATAAGAAAATTTAGAATGAAGATTAATTTAATATTTAAATTTTTTTTAAAATTTCTTATAAATATTAAGAAATAATACGAAAATGATTTTATTATAAAAATATTTTTCTATTAAATTTGTTTTTTTTTTTATGTAATATGACAACAAAACAATCAGATGATTGTCAAACGTCATTCAATATGGTGAACTCTTGCATTACCATAATTTTAAATTATTAAGCATTGCCATAGTTTTGTTCAGCAATATAAAATTAATGCAAAAATGTCAGCCAATTTAATACTAAGTAAAAATAAAGTACTGTTAGGTTAAGTTAGTATATAAGGCGGAAAGAACTTCAATAAAGTCCTCATTTCCTCTGTATACGCTGGTGTATTATTGCAAGTATAAATATCCTTTGCTAAGGGCGTGAAAACGCTCGCATGGGATTCCTCCTTCGTTTAAGTAGATGCAGACTGGAAGGCGTTACACGCTTGTGTCTGCATTCTACAATTTCGCGAATAATAAAAATATCGAGAGAACAAAAATATAAAATAATAATTCTCTAAGTCGGAAGCGAATTGGAAGGCGTTTTACGCTTGTATTTGTTTCCGTGTAACGCGAGCGTTTTTACCCGCAATAATTAATTCAAAAGAAGGAAACTCTAAATAAAATAAATATAAAAATAAACAAAATGTCGCCACAGGGCAATGGCTGGAGTCCTTCAAGTGCCAGTATCACCAGATTTATTTTTAAACTAAAAAATATTTAAAATTTAAAAAAAATTTAGGGTTTTTGACCCAAAAAAATGTTGTTTTCGCCCGGGAATGTTTGCCTAGATGCCTGCTCGATTACTACAATTCCTCATACCCTAAAACAAAAAGAAAAAAAAAATCATTTCCCTTATATCGCTTTGTACGCGTCAACACTCCTGAAGATTAGAGCAAATTGAGTACCTTTCTGACAAGTCCCGAAGGTAAGTCATGTTTATTTCCGTTTCACTTCCCATCGGCTTTTGATTTCTCTTTCTTTCAATTGCAAGCCATGAAGGAACCAGCGTAAAAATCTACAACAACGACTCAAACTGACTATGGTTACATACGAATCCCATCAAATGAACATCAAAATTCAACTAGTCACGTGACATAGGAAAATATATGTTTCTCTCAATTTATTTCATTCAACTCACAAATCGACTTTCAAAGAGTACTAAATGAAAAATTGCTTCCCATATATTCGCGCCGAAACGGGCTAAAAAATATACGATCGTTCCCCAAGCATCCATCTCCCTATTGACGATGCTTGCTGTTACGTTATGGGAAAAGTTTCAGAACGAGAAAAAATTATCTTAAAGATACACACAAAGTTGTGAAAAACGAAGGAAAAATTATTGAGAGCTGTATAAATAAAACATGAAAAGTATTAAACAGAGAAGACATTTCGAATTGAAAGCCACTGAATAAAATATTGCTGTTAAATCGATCTGAAGTTGAGAAGAGTCATAAAAACTAGGTGTGTCGGCTACCACTAAACTAATGTGTAAGGACGAAGGAGAGAGGAGCGGAAGCGATGGATCATGTGTGGGCAGAATCACCACAAGCCAGCTCGCGAATAACAGATAACAGGTGGCGCGCGTCATGCCGTTCATTCACGGAGTTGTTGCCAAAAAATTATTGGGCTGGAATGTTGAGATGTATATTTTGCATTAATATGAATTATCGTCATTTCATTGCAATCAGTTGTTTTGAGTTTTATATTCTTTGTATGATTGTCATTTTGATTTTTGTTGTAATGTTTGTTTTAGAAGCTTTTCAAACTGACGAGCCTTGCAATTTGTCTCTAAATTGATTTTATTATCGTCATCAATTTATATTTATCCCATTAGTCATGCATTCTCTTATATTTCTCTATTTATCTCATAGGGGGTACATAGTACGGTGTCACATTGAACTTAAAGAGTAATTTTAGCTCAACTCAAATAATTTCGCTGCAAACTAATCAAAGTGACTGAGTCGCTATCGAGTTTACTACCTTGCAAATTTTCTCACACTGTTTCCTACATATAATCTTCTTCGAGCTTCTAAAGCGAATCCTAAGTGGGCAGTCAAATTACTAAGCTTACTTGAATACATAAAGATAAAAGAAACCGCTACCGAAAAAATTGGCTTTAATCCAATTGGGGTCAGTGTAGATAATGTTGGTCCAATTTCTACATATTTCGATGCATTATTTTGGGTGAAGTAGCATGTTAATTGAATTTATGAGTCACTTTTGTAAATAAACATTCTTCCTTGGTCAACTATAAAATGAAATCTAATCAACTGCCTCCCCCTCTTTACTCTACATTCGATATCAAACACAATGTTGCACTCCTTTCAAGAACCACGTTTTGATATGTCTTAAAACACCGTCAATTATCGTTTCATTTTATTCTGGTTAGTCATTAAGCGAATGTTTATTTTTAATTACCTATTACACCAATTACTTTGCTCTTGCAGATTTAATTAGCATTTGAGTGCAATTACAGCTAGACTGCTCCTATTAAGAGATTGCCAAGCACAATTAGTGAGCATTTGCCTAGTGAATATTTCTTATAGGAAATGTTCTAAATTGAGGCAGTTAAAAATTCAAAAGTTTTTAGTTGATTTGCTTTCTCTAAGAATTGATTGCATGATTTATGTCGTTTGTTCATTGGGCATGCAATCAATGAAAACGGTCAATAGCAAAGTTTGTATTAACTTTATTTATGTGAATCAGTTGAGTCTCAAAATCAGTTCAGATAAAATATTCAGCAATGAATACTTAAAGAACTTTTTATGGAAATCATCTTTCTTGGCAGCATCCTCAACAACAGAAAAGATATTTGTTTTCTATCATTTCAAAATTTAAAAATAATATAAATAAGAACCCGCCTCCAGAAAACTTTCTTCTTTCTTCCAGAATAATAATCTCAGATCATAAGCTAATGAAACTGGCACAGATTAAGCACAGAAGTATACGTTTAGATCCTAAGAAAACTTCTGGAAAAACAGTGATTACCCTAAAAGGGACGACATAAATTTCAGGGAATTAGTGACAATTCAACTCGCCCGTTTCAACATAAAAATTACCAACATATTCGTCATTGTCAATGAACCGCTTCAACGAATTTAACTTCATATTTTAAAGCCCCTGAACTTGGTATTCTTTTATTTTAATATGCTATTAAAATTCAGTTTTTTTTTTGAGAAGCCATCGGGCCTTGCTTTTTTGAGTGACCAGATGCATTTCGACTTATTTTAAGTTACCTTCAATGTCTAAAGGATGTGTGGTAGGAAAAGATTTTATATAGCTGTAGGATGGACGAAGCATGTAGGTCCTAGGTTATGTCTGATGGAATGATATTAGATTTTTTTAGGTTGTTGGATGTCCGTTCGGCTTGCTTCTGTTTTCGTTAAAGGTTGTGGTCTAGTACTAAGGGAATTGCATCACTTGAAAAAGCAAGAGGCCGATGGGTTTTTAAGGAAAAATAAAATTGGCCGGCGGATATCAAATAAACAAAGTGATTGACTAAAATACTGGCAATTGAACATATTCAAATTAAACACTATTCTACACGCGGGGCGTTTGAAAAGTACGTGCAAAGTCCGATAGATGGCACCACCGGCGCGTATCGAGGTCATGTTTAGTTAGTAGCACCTCTTGAGCCAACGCACACCCAGTTTCAGTCATATTGGTCTAATTCTTTGTATTTGGCATTCGTGTGAATCAAGGAAGTCGAGTGCAGGCACCAGCACATACCTCCGCAGTTGTGGTCGCAAAATTAATGGAAATAGGATTCCAAGTCGCTACACATCTCCCCTATTCTCCAGACTTGGCTCCCTCGTACTACTATTTGTTACCCAATTTGAAGAAAAATCCAATTTCCATGAATTTTGCGACCACAACTGCTGAGGTGTGTACTAGTGCGTGCACTCGACTTCCTTAATTCACACGAATGTCAAGCACAAAGAAATCTGTACAAAGAGATTTACAGTGCACGGACTGTATATCTATCAAATACGCCTTTTAAGACACAAGAAATGGAGCTTTTAGACAAAGAACTGAAACACAACTTACAAAACACAAACCGCAAATAAGACATGGAGCAACTAGTAACCGACACTGAACTAGCCATTAACAAACTGCCGCAGGAACAGACAGTTGCAAGACATACTGCAGTAGGAACCCCAAAGAGCAAGCACTAGCATAAGCAAAACGAATTTCCACGAAGACTACAAGATATTAAGACACATTCAGAAAAAAACTTACAGATAACCTACTAATAGTGACAAAGGCTGACATTGGACATACAACGGTGATCCTAAACATAACAGACTATGCAAAAACCAAGAGGCTTCATTAATGCAGACCGATACGAACTGGTAAACAAAGACCGCACCAATAAGTTTCAAGTAGACTTACGTTCTGCTATTATACAATCCCCACTAATCATTCCTCCCACATTGGGTTTACTGGGTCCCCAATAATGGGACATTAAATGCCGAGAAATGTTAATTACTGTGAATACATCTGCAGCTCTGCTACTAAATCCAACTTACTCCTACTTTGTGGCTACGTAAGAGGGTGAAGGCGAGTCTTCCGCACCTGATAACGAAATCCAAGTAATAACCATACCGCCGGCATGGAGGTTGGGGACGGGCTAGTATCCCATCCCTGGAAAACCATATAATGCCCCGAAACCTGTAAGAGAGCCTATAAAATGAATTGCGCTCATGGCAAAGACCTCGTAAATGGCAAAAGGACTACGGCATTGGATTCTGGAATGCCAAATCACTCAATTACCCTGGCGGTGTTAAGGACCTTTTACAACAGGCCAGCCTAAAATTAACATTCTGGTCACTCAGGAAATGAACTGGGCTGGAAGTGATATTCAAGATATGTAATCGCCCACAATAATTAAAGTGGTAAGCCTACAGGAAAACGAGGATTCAGAGTGGCCTTTATTGTGGATAGGGAGTTCAAATCACGTTATTGATTTTAAGGCAGTAAATGAACGATTGTGTGCGATTCGTATATAAGCGAAAATCTTCAAAGTCTGCCTGATCAATGTACACGCTCTTACCGAAGAAAAAGGATGAAGAAACATAGGAAAAGTTCTAAAATCACATAGAAAGACTAGTCGACACATGAAACAAAAATAGTTCTGAGTGATTTCAACGCTAAGGTTGGCAATGAGATATCTCATAGAGGAAGAACTGGAGGATATAGCCTCCACAATGAAACAAATGACAACAGCCAGCGCTAGATTGATTTTGCATGTAGCAGAAATCTAGTCATACGTTCGACTTGCTTCCCACATGAGTATCACCGGATGGCAACACACACAACTGGATCGACCATGTTCTGATCCAACAACGATGGGCGTCGAGCATATTTGACGTCCGTACATACCAAGGAGCCAATTGTAACTCGGACCAAACTTCTCTTCTTCTTTTACGAAACCGATACAGCTCATGGAATGAGATATTTTCTTCTTCTCTTCTCAGGCCTTCGTTTCCTGCAACAAGCTCCTCCAACTGTCTCGGTCCATTGCCTGGGTCCTCCGGTTGCGAAATCCGAGCAGCGTTTCCTCGGCTTCCTCCCTAGTCTCCGGCCTTCCGTTCTCCCAACGAATACCTTTTTGGGTATCCGTTCTTCGTCCACACGGTTCATGCGGCCAGCTCATTGGAGCTTCCGCAGTCTTACAATCGTTGAGACCTCCGGCTCGTTAAAAGCTGCGTACATAAGAAAACAAAACTTCAAGTATACAAATCTGTGATAAGACCTGTGTTATGTTATGGGTATGAAACATGGACCTTCACCCAAGCATCCGCAAATACACATATTGAACGCCTTTGAGCGACGGGCCATGAGGTGACTAATCGGGGCGAAGCTAGACGGGGACCAATGGCGAGTTCAATACAACCATGAGCTGTATGAAATTTTTGACCAACCGGAGGTCTCAAAAATTTTCAGGCTGCGGAAGCTGCAATGGGCATGAAACGTATGGATGAACAACGGATACCCAAAAATGTATTCGTTGGGAGAACTGAAGGGCGGAGATCAGTGGGGAAACTGAAGGAATGCTGGTCTGACTCGGTCGGCGAAGACAGTTAATCGCTGCTCGGGTTTCGAAATTAGAGGACGCAGTCAACAGGCCGAGACAGTTGGAGCCGCTATTTGCAGGAAGCGAATGCCCGAGAGGTGCTGTAGCGCTAGGAAGAAGAAGAATTACAGTAATAAAATTAATAAATAAAGATAATAATAGAAATAAAGCTGTCAATTGATCTGATTTAAAGATTACTTGGAATTTTCGGATGATTACAAAATTCTGCTTACTCGGTTGGTTTTTATTTTTGGGAGCCCCATCATATGAACATTGTCTAGTGTAATTCGAGCAAAGTACATGGCTTTCGTAGATTGACAATTCTATTTCTTTCGCTGTGGCGTTAGTTAGTTAATAGAGAACAGTTTTTAGGTATTGATTTGTGTTTACTGGAAGAAGGGAAACTTTTCCTGAAGTCTTCATACGTGGTAAATGCAAAAAATTTTATCGTCAGTCGGCCCATAAAAATCACAGTGTTCAGTGAGAAACTTATTTACGCTGAGAAGCCTAGCTTTGTTGTAGGCTCTGTTCGTGAGAGTTCTGCTCAGAGATGCTTTCTTTGCCAAGTAATTTACGCCACCAGGATTTTCTTTGGGACAAATGCTAAGCGTGCTGGTTCTTGATAGGATATGTCCTCATTTATAAGGCCGATGGTATTACGAGTATTCAGTTCTTCATGAGTGTCTAAATAATCCTTTGCTTACGTTATCTTCCGATGACCCGGGTTTCAGAACAATTTCTATGAAGTTTTTGCAACGTAAATTCTTACAAATAAATATGAAATATGCTTTCTGGAAACTTGAAGAAATTAGTTTTAAAAATAGAAAAACTCTTTAGACTGATACTACTCTATAAATACAGACACACAAAAAATATTCAGGTTGCTTTTATCTATAGAAAATAAAGTAAAATTTGATGTTTTGAGTGCATGCGCATTCAAAAATGTTTTTATATTAGCTAACTTAGAACTAATATTTAACTAGTAAGATCGTTTTAATTACCAATAAAGACATAGCAAAAGACTAAGAGTTAATCTTCATTCACGCGCTTTTTGTTCACAATTCAGTCTGACATTGTTTCTACTTCAGCTAGTATCTTTTTTGGGTAGAGTCCACGATCTTGAAAAGCGAAGAAATGTGCTAACGAATTTGTGAACGTGAAGGCAATTCGTCATAATATTGGATATCCGCATTAGCTAATTGATCAGAAAAAATCACACAAAATCTTCTATAGGGTGTTTTTAAGGGGCATAGCACTTTAAAATGAAATCGAATTGGCTTGGTTAGAAAGATAATTCTCTGCCATTTTTATTTTAATGTGTTTTCGGGCATGTGAGCGCCACGACTAGCTCGGAGGAAGTCCAAACCAGAGGTCCAATTTTCGACTACTCTAGCCAATGATTGGGGCCGTATCTCGCCAATAATGCGGCGAATGTTGTCTTCCATTCCATCCTATTTACAATAAAATGGCAAATCAAACTAACCAAAAAACGCATGACAGCTGTCACATCATACATAGCATTAGAAAGTGTTGCCAACTTAACGTTCTATAGCTCTAAAAAAATACTCTTTAAATACCACCATTCGAATATGGTGTCAAATGACACTAACGAAATATACTGGAAATATATACCACCGACCTATACACCAATTCGTAATAAAATGGCAAACTAAACGAACCTCAAAACACATGACAGCTGTCACACCGTACGTAGCATCAAAAGGTGTTGCCAACATAAAGTTTTATAACACTTAGAAAAACACCCTTTATATTGCAAGTAAAATAAATATTTCCAGTTAAGCTCAGTAAACGGAAATGATTTAGTGTAAACTTGAACTTTGCAAATTTCTCACGGCCTCATTTAACCGTTTCGCAGTGTCTTCCATCACCCTTTATCAGCGGACTAATCATGATTTATCAATCTCCTTGCATAGTATAATGTGAAATTGGAGCTTCATTATTCTCAGCATATCACACAATACATACTAATACTACGATAATAAGCAATACGAAGCATAAAGAATTGTGTAGTGATCCATTTCCAGATAAAACTGTCCAGTTCCAGATAAAAGTTTTAACACTAAAGTTGAGACAGTAATTAAGATGTTCTTTATAGTTATGAAGGGAGCTGTCTACAAGTATAGAAGTAGTTCGTTGAGATCTGCATCGATCCCCAACTTTGATGTAATGAGATTGTAGTCAGCAAACTATGCTTACTTGCTTTTTATACTGAGACACATCAATCCTGCAAACAACTGGCAGTCAAGGTCACGGAACCGTGATGATTGGAGGAAATTAATCCAGGAGACCAAAGCCCGGCTTAAACTGTCACGCCAGAGATGATGATTATGTCAATCCCACTCATCTGATGATTTTTCATGTATATACGAGGACCGTTCGATAAGTACTTAGTCTACAAAAGAAAAACGAAAATTTCGGAAAAGTGGCGGTTTATTTCTCAAAATAAATCTTCTCTTAGCTCGACACACTTGACCCAGAATTGCTAGCGCTTTTTTAACCCGTCTGGATAATACGTTTTCTCGAGGTCTGCAAAGTAGGCCTTCGTGGTGGCGCTAATCTCCTCATTCGCCTCGAATTTCTGTCTGGCCAGTGACTTTTTCATGTTTGAAAACAAAAAGAAGTCGCACGTAGCCCAAATCGACCAATTTGGCCGTTGCGAGGACGGAGATGTGAGCCGCTGCGTTGTCATGGTGGAAGAGAACTTTTCCTCGAGAAATGGGGCCTTTTTTCTGCACTTTGCTATCGGTTCGGCCCAATAATTCGTCAAAGTACAGTTCTGTGCCCAGGTAGTCGATCCGGACCACACCTTGTGAATTCCAGAAAACGGTGGCCATCACCTTTCCGGCCGATAGGATGAGCTTCGCTTTCCTCGGAGCACATTTGCCGGATGAAGTCCACTATTTCGACTGCTCCTTGGCTCTGGTGTGTACCAGTGGCGCATGTTTTGTCGGCGATTACTAAACGACGCAAAAACTAGCAGCCATTGCGCGGACAGTTTTTTCATACCCATGCGGTATTTTGAGATGCCTAGTGTCTAACTATCTCGCGCACCTTGTATCGGCGATCTGTCAATGCAAGCTTGTGGATATTTGTCACGTTTTCCTCCGTGGTAGCCGTTTTCGAGGCACCTGAGCGAGGCTCCTAAGACCGAAGAGCGATCACGTTGAAACTCGTGAAATCAATTTTTTAGTCGCAATCGCAGGAACAGAGTCGACGTACACAACATCCAAGTACTCTTTGTTTCGCTGCGCAGTTTCCCTTACAAAAACAAGAATCGAATCACCGATCGATTTTGCCCTTTCTACATTTTTCTAAAATCCGCGGACACGCCCGCTTCAACACGCAGTCAAAGCAAAACTACTGGTCTTATTCAGCTAAAATTTTGACAGTAGCTCTCTTGCGATAGTGGCACCATTGGGCGGGGACCCGTAGCACTTATCGGACCACTTTAACGTGAATCTTTACTACAAACGAGACATGGGTGTACTATTACACTCCCGAAAGCAAGGTGTCGTCTTAAGAGTAACCAGGTCCGGGGGTAAGGTTGTGTACTGTATTCTGGGACCGGCGGGGCGTACTGTACGTCGATTTCGTGCGCACCCAACGTTCCATCAATGCTGCATACTATTCTAACCTTCTGAAAATACACGTGAAACCCGCTTATCGCTCGAAAAGGGGGTGCATTCCAGTACGAAGTGCGACTATTCTCTAGGATAACGCGCGCCTTCATATAGCGTCTCACGCTCCATACAATATCAGAATTAGAGTGGAAGGTACTGGAACACCCCTCCCACAGTCTGGATTTATCGCCCTGCGACTACCACTACCGAACTGAGTTCGTAAACGCAAAAAAATTTCCGTGTTTTTAACGCCTTTCCGCACGAAAAAATGAAAGACAATACGTTGCGAAACGGCGGTCACGCGCGTGAAACATGCACTCCCGACATAAATTATGCCACACTATTTGTAAGAGACCCAGCTATCGCATACTCAAGCCACAACCTTCAAAACATACATGCGCACCATCTACGGCGTTTGTCTCAAGAATAAATCCGAGGAATTGTATCGTAAGCACTTGATGTCTCCCAACAATTACACAGGTCTGCAAAAATGTTTTTTTGTCAGCAGCATGAAATATTTTTACTGAATTATATGTTTTAAAATGCGCTGATTTCAGTAGTTTCTACCACTTAAAAGTTTTTGCAAATTCAAACACAAAAAATTGTTAAAAGCACTCGGTTATTCAAAATTATCAAACATAATATTTATTTAGGAAGCGAAGGCCCGAGAGGGGTTGTTGTGCTACGAACAAGAAGAATATTTTTTTTACAACCAATGAAACATTATTTTGAGACATATTGTAACAATATTATCCTTATTCATGTTTTTATTAAACCTTTTCTTCTTTTCCTTGAAACTTCACCAAGTCCTTTTCCGCTCTTTAGTTTTCCGCTTAAGCATCCAACAGTAGTCAGCAAGCATAGTGACATCCCATCTTCCCTGAGACTGTCTCTCGTGTCACGGACATCCTGGTTAAACCGCTCCCCCTGTTCTTCACTGTAAGCTCCCAGGTTTTTAGGAAAATAGCTTATGTGGGAGTGTAAAAATGGACTTTCAAGCTCATGTTGCAGCCTTGAGCCTCGTATGTGGCTAGCACCCGTTGAACAATGGTTTTGCAGTCAGGATCCTTTGTATTTCACAAAAACTTTCACAGTACATCCTTGAACAATACACAAGCTTCTTTTTCCTTCTCATTCATACTTTCCACAAAGAGGGTGTCGGTTAAAAGTTTTCTTATTTTAGGGCCAGTGAAAACTCCCTCTTTAAAATTTGCTTCTTACAGCTTCGGGAATTTTATACATAAATATTTAAAACAGGCCTGATCCTTTTGCAGCGATTTTACAAATTATTTCATCAACCCCCATTTGATATGGAGAGGGGGCAACAAAACCTTTTCTGGTGGTACCAAAGTAGTATTTATAACATTTTTAGGGTTTTGTAAAATAATTTTACAAAACCCTACTAAAATCGCGTCCTGTCTGCCCGTCTGTCCGTCCGTCCGTCCGTGTGTCACAGCAGTTTTTCTCAGAAACTACTTGAGCTAGAAACATCAAATTTTGTATGTAGGTGTAAAGTGGTGTTCTCTTCACAAAAAAATTTTATAAGGTATTTGAGGGGGTCTCCCCATATAGGGGAGTGACCCCCCGAAAAAAAAATTTAATTGAACGTAGCCGATATGGGTATCAAATGAAAGGTCTTGATGAAAACTTTTCAAAACAGGTCTTAGTTTGGCAAAGTTTGCTTCGAGGGGCTCACAGGGAGGGGAAATACACGACAAATTTGTGTCCCCCCCCTCTCGCGATTGGACACCTGTGATCCGAAAAATCTGAAAAAAATCAAGAATGTAGGTCTTGATGAGTACAACAACAACAAATACGTGAGAAGTCGCAATTCACTCAACTTTGTTAGTAATAGTAGGATTTATCGATTTTATGTTTTCTTGAATAAAATCTTAACGGTACCCTTAAATTCAATGAAATTCAGTATTTATAAGATTAATCTACCCTGAAAGTTTCATAAAGATTGAGGTATATTTAGCGAAGTTATAGCCGTTTGAATTTTCCTTTATTACTATGGAACAATATGCGCTGCATTTATAATTATGGCAACATATGGCTATTGATCAACATGCGCTTTTTACCGACTCAGACACCACAGTTTTGCTATGATTTGCATGAAAATTTCAGGAATGATAGGTGTCATGAATATCTTTGAGAATCGGTTCAGCTTGTGGTATCAGTAATCGTAAAACAAAATAGTGGCTGTTTTAAATGCGAAGATTGAATAATTTTGAGTTATTTTTTCCCAGCTTCAACGTTTAAGGTGCATGCTTTGAATTTAATGAATGACTGAAGATGAGTACCTACAATTAATACTCATAAGCGAAACAAGTCAAGGAGGCGGGAGAGAGCTATTAGCAAAAGGGCTTTGTAACCATTCTAGGATTCGAAAAAATAGGCCATGAATCGATGATAACAGTACAGGAGAGTGGCCCCTGAAAATAAAAATTCATCAAACGTAGCCGATATGAGTATGAAATGAAAGTTTTCATGGCAGCTTTTCAAAACAGTTCTTAAACTGTCAGTTTTTGCTTCAGTGGGGGCACAGGGGGGGAAATACATGAAAAATGTGTTTCCTCCCTCGCGAATGGATATCTAAAATAATTATCAAGGGAGACATTTAAGAGTATAACAATAACAAAAACCTCAGAAGTCTAAATTCGTTCAACTGTGTTAATAATAGTATGATCTTCGAATTTCATATTTTCTCCAATAAAATCGTCTTTGACATGTTTCTTGATTTTATTCGATCTGGTGACTGCATTTTGTAAATTGAATACAAAACCCTTCTGACATGAGCGTAGGTCTGTTTACCCAACTTGTTTTCTTCAGGTTTTGAAGTTTCTCGGGGTGGCCACTCACTTTTAGTACAGTGCTGTTCTCTGGCCCCACTATCCCACAAGCATAAGAAACATGGGTATATAGTATAGCCTGCCTGCTGACCCAAAAGGATCGTGAGTATTTTGAAGTCCGCATAAACCATATATTGATGGTCTTGATATTTCATTTTTTCGAAGATAATGGCCAAATTCTTATAGTTTTCTTCCATATGCACAGAATGCCCATCGGAAGCGATGCAAGTTTATTTCCATTGTGCAATAATACTACTTTAAAACTAGTTCTGAACGAATCAATGGATCGGCGCCATTCAAATGAGTCATACTGTATATCAAAGCAATGCATGAGTCCTTCCGCATCATTGCAAAAAAGTAAATTTCTTTCTTTGAAGAAAAACTGGGTAAATTTTTTTTTTCGGTGTCTGTACCATGAAAATGGGGTGACAGATGATAAAAGGTTATTATTTTAAATCTGAAAGCTAACATTTCGGCTGTGTCTTTTGAAAGTCCTAAATCTCTTACCAGATCATTGAGATCACTTTGAGAAAATAGTTGAGGCTTTTCATCTTCGTCTAAAGAAACATCTGAGCTTAATTCACCCTGAGGAGGTATGCAACTTCGTCCTCTAACTTACTGGGGTATTCATCCAAACTGGAAGGTAGCTGTGGAATAGGTTTTCCAGAGAGCTATGGGGCAATAGACGTATAGCTGAGTCAAGGTTAGGATAACTTATGCCTCTTTTTGTTTTTTGAATTGAATCCCTTAACGTCAATTGAACAGAAGTAGCAATCAGTACTATGGCTTTTCTGCTCACGTCATATCATAGAAATTCCAAATCGAATGCATTTTTCTTACCCTTAAACCAAAAACGAAGATCTTCACATCTTCTACACATCTTATGCGGGACGTATGGTTTATTTTGACCACCAAGTTTTAATTTAAAGTTAACAAAATGAAATTTCTTCACAAAATCAATTACTAATGTTTCTCTGTTGACTTGTAATAGTGTATATAACGAAAACTGTTTGGAGAAATAACACAACCTCTTGTAATCATGACTAGACATAAACAACAGCACTGTTCACTTGAATAGCAGTATGTCTACTGAGAGTTTCTTTTCATATGACTTGTCGCAACATGATAAAACTGAACAACGAGATTGTTTGCATTTGCTTCTAGCGCCCAGGAGTTCACGTTAAAACCTGCTCAGTCCCACCAGCCAAATTTCTCATTTATCAATTAAAAGCGCTTCAGAGTGAATGAACACGATCTCTGAATTTCTTGACACAAAATCTACTGTACCGTACACCACCCCCAAGAAGTGGTAACAAAGAATAACTAACATTATAAATTTTTTAAATTTAATTTTTTTTTATCAATTATTAAATTAAAACCACGTAGGTTTATTACTAATGAGCATAAATACTGCAAAACACATAAAAACCTATGTGGTACAATTTTCCGAATATTTTTCCTGTTTTTGGAGGTCAAAATCTATAAGAAAATTTGTTAAAATCCTATGCAGTTTTTTGTCGCAGACCTGCGTTATCTGCCCTATTAATCGTTACGGCTTGAATATGAAGGAGAAGGTCTAATTATGCCGGTTTATAGGATTTGTGAGAAGAATTTTCTTAAGGCCTAGATTAGTTATGAATTTTTTTCTCGCGAGAGAAACTCTCTTCTTAGACAATTTTTTTTCCATTTTTGCCTTACAGTGTTAATTACAAATGACAGAATAACATGTAATATACGAGTATAAGCCTTCCGTATACTTCGAATTTTTGCTCCTTCCGTCAGGAAATGATGTAAATGGTACAACGGTTTCAACTAAAATAATGCCTGCATTATTTAGCGTCAGTGTCATATGTTTTGAAACAAAGACAGCACCAACAATTCATTAATTCTATTATAAAACCTAACCACAAGCTGGCATTATGATTTTAACCCAGATAACCCAATTTTATTGCTAAAGACCTTCGATTTGCAGAGATCTTTTACAGCTGATTTTGTTTTTCTAGCATATTATCAATCTCCGACTGAGCCCCAAAATAATTGATACTTTTCCTTTCAAAAAAATCACAGCCGAAGTTGTAACATCCAACAAAAAAAAATAAAGCAAATTACGCGCATCAAAACGTGTTAATCTGATTACAAAATTACAATTCGCGGCAATGCGGCGAAATTCAAAGCTTCTTATCTCCTCTAATTTTTTGGCTCGTCTATTTCTCAAACACTGACCAAAAGATAGTAATAGTAATTTTGGAGAGTACCGAAATCATTTTCTGTTTACGATTGAGTCATACAACGTGGTCCAAGCTTGCTTGCAACTAGCTCGCGGTGTTCGTTTTGATCCAAATCGGAAGTGTCTGTTTCTTTTTGACCGAGGTCCGGCGCTTATTGCATCATAAAAAATTTGAAATTGGTAGAAAAAAGAGAAAGATTAAGTGCGCGCAATATGCTCCGCGTACAATTAAAGATCATGGTCGAGTCAGTCAATGTTGGGTTGGGTAGTTTCACTGAAGCCATTTATTATCGTTATTGCAAGCAATTGATTTACGATCCCAACTCACTTTTTCGGCTCGGGGTCAGTAAAACATGACTAGAAAATTTCGTAATGAATCTAATTAAATGCAAATTGGTAATGCTGAGTTAGTTTTAATTTTTGTTATATTATTTTTAATGGAATATAACTTTCAGGTAATGCATGGCATCAATTGTTTGCTATTTCATATGAATTTAATTGTAATTAGACCGGAGTTGCAAATTTAATTACCATATGGCAACGGTACGTAGCATAGAAAATCTTTAATTTTAGATCGGTTGTAAGAACAATTGTTAATTATCGATAAATTCAATATTTGCTTCAATGAGCGTCGATTAATGCGTTCAGAAGTTTGAAAACATGTAAAATACAACGTAAAAGTGAACATTGTGCACAATCGTAGCCTTATTCTCGGTTTCACTATAAACATAATTATTTACGCTCTTTTAAATCTAGAACATCTAGTCAAAGAGATGACGGGTACTTTCTCGTCAGCTGAATGCTGTAATCAAGCATTCACGATATTATGATATAAAGAGAGTATTCAAAGAAATAGAAATTATTCACTGGATTATGTGCATAAATAAGTGGTAATTAGGGAAAGTTTATACTTGATTGAATACAAGTCGGAATTCAATCGAATTATAAATTAAATAAGCTGATTTGTTGAACCTACAATGGCTTCAATAAGACGCACAGATGTAGGTACTGTAAAATAGAGTTTTTAATTGTAAATAAGCTGAAATTCACGGAATTCTAAATCGATTTCTCGCTTTATTTGTCAACAATAACACTTATTAACGCATTCACTGTCATCCATGAGTTTTTATTTACTAGGAAACTATTTGTTTAATTCAAAGATATCAGCTACGAGATACATCGTTGTAATGCTTTTTCATTTAGGGCATTCAAGCAACAATCACAGTTGTATATTGAATGTCAGTAACAGTCGTACTTCAGCAATTGGTTTATCTATTGATTTGAGTTCTTTTTTTAATGGTCTAAATTCTAAACTTCTTGCTATATTTATTTATTTTTTTAATTCCATCTAACATACTGAATAAATTTCAATAACGAAATGGAACGCAAAGATTCAATACAGCAATATTAAATGAAAAAATAATAAAATGACGACAATTGTAGGTTAAATTAGTAGTGTCTCTTAGTTTTTTCTTAAATGCTATGCAAAAGGAGGGGAAAGGACCAAGCTCGAGATTATAATGATTTCGAACGATTCTTAAAATTGGTGAATGAAAATAAAAATCAGTTCTAGCATATGGGATAGCGAAATAAGAGCTCATCCGAGATTAATGATATGTTTGTCGGAAACGCAGCTTAGAAAATATATTTGACGCGACTTGATGGCAACAGAGCTTATACAAAAAACATAGGTCTAAATAAGTTCGTCGGGATAGTAGAGATGGAAGAGATAGGAAGGATCAGCGACTTTCATAGGGCTGGTACGGCAAATTAAACTTAAGGAAAAGAAAACACGTAAGAGACAAAAGACAGGAATATCGAGGAGAACAGAGAACAGAACAGTATTCGAGCAAAGGGCGAGCAAGACAAACATATAGGCGGATAGAAGAAAATATGGTATTAACTTTATATACATGCCTAAGGATAAACCCAGAAAATCTAGACGCCTTAGTAATTCAATTTAAAATATGTCCATCAAATTTGAGTTTTAAATCAAAAGTTACTTCAAGGGCTTTATAACTGAACACTTTAGAGAGCAAAGTATGATGTAACATACAATTAAAATTAATAGGAGGGGCCTTGAGAGAAAAAACGTTTGGTGACACAATATAATGTTAAGACATAAATAGTTCGAAGCACACTAATTATTTAGAGTATTCAGATCAGTTTGGAGGAGCTGACAGTCTAGATGGGGTTTGACAGCTCAAAATACTTTGAAGTCATCAGCATACAAGAGCCAAGAGGAATTAATTACAAAGAGGACATCATTTATGAACAACCCCAAGAATTGAACCTTGTGGAACACCAGATGAAGGATAAAAAGGACTTGACGTTGTATCAGAGAGACTTATTTGACAGGGACGACACGATAGATAAGATGACATCCACCCGATATGCCAAGAGTTTCAAGCTTACGACAAAGAAGTAAATGATTCACAGTGTCAAAGGCCCTGAAGAAATCTATGAAGATCACATAAACTTGCAGCTGGTTATCCAAAGCTCTTGCAATACTATTTGTGGACTCCATTAAATCAGAGGTAGTGGGGTATCCTTTCAGAAAGCCGCGCTGCTCTGGGGCAATAACAGGAGCTAATGAGTTTGAGAGTCGATTATGAACCAGTCGTTCGACTAACTTTGGAAAGCAGGAAATTAAAGAAATAGGGCGATAATTGGACACTGACGAAGGATCACCACTTTTAAAAATAGGCACAATATTAGCTGTTTTCCAAGGGTTAGAGAAAGACCCAGTACTCAAACTTATATTGAAGGGGAGAGATAAAGGAAGACTTAGCGATGAGGCTAACGACTTCACAAATATGTTTGGCAAACCATCCGGCCAAGGGCTGATATTAGGATCAAGAGCATTGATCAAAGATTAGACTTCAGGTACATCTGTATAAATATAGGAAATTGGGAAGGGAAGACGATTAGGTAAGACAGCAGGGTGCACAGCAGGAGGAGAAAAAGTCGAAGAAAAAAATTGTCAAATGAGTCAGTGACTTCTCAAGGAAAAAAAACCTCTGCACTATTCCAATGGACCTTACTAGGACTAGAAGAAGAGGATTTCAGCGACCTAATATAAAACCAAAAGGGCTTTGTATTATTAGCCACAAGAGAATTATCCAGACTACTGAAATAAATCTTCAGAGCATATTTGATGTGTTTCTTGACAATAGCACGCAGCCTGCTAAAATTAGTGCCGAGTGTTTTAAAGACACGATGTACTTTATCTTTTGCTCGTAGGGCACTAAGCACTCGCCTTGTAAACAAAGGTTTTGGTTTACTTTGCGGGATGCCTGAAGAGGTGTAAAACAGTTAAAATATAAAATTTATCTCAAGCAGCCTTACAAAGAAATCTAGCCAGTTGACTAAGAGTAGTTTGTAGTAATTGAGGAGTATGGCTCTAAAAGCCAGCGCTGCCACAGGCACACAGCACAAACTCAATTTAACAAGGAGGGACGATTCAGTCACCTTCCCCATCGCAACCCTCACTCTTTTTCTTTTCGCGTGAAAAATAAAGCAAGAAAATTTCTTTTGTACTTAACTCCCGGGAAACAAAATTCTAAAACTGTTTAAAAATTTTAATGTGTAGTGATTTTATTACAATATCTTTTGAATATAATTTAACGAATTGCGGTGTAACGCGGTATACAAATGCTTAGAACGAAACGGTTAACCCCTTAAATTATATGAACGATAAAATCATTGTATCATTTAAACCCCTTAAAATTAGTCAAATTTTACCCATTCCCACCATAATATTAATTAAAAATTTTTGGTTGTCGGTGATTAACGTGTGCCTGTCTAATTCTTCCGATTTTTCTTCCACTTAATTACGCCTAATTCAACCCTGCACGAAGACAATTATGCGCCAATAAATCAACGATCCCAACATTATCAACTAAACGCGGCAAATTTTAACTCAACAGCCACTCTTCCAACAACCACATCAACAACAGCAGCATTTACAGCAACAACAGCATCATGTTCAGACAACTGAATTCGTACCGAAACAATCAACTTCCACCTCAAATACATGTTGTTTCGGCAAAATTTCAGTGAGTGGATGCTGAAGCAAGCTCCTCGGGAAGAAGAGAGTTGCCGGCGGAGCGTATTGCAAGTCATTTGGGGGGAGTTGGTACGTTCTCGGTGAAACGCGCGGGTGTCATCTTGTAATTTACGGAGACAATAGTTTTCTCTGCCTACTAAAACTATTTTGTTTGTTGCTTTTTTGTGTTTACTTCACTGATTTTGCGCCGTTTTGTTTGGGTTGCATTCATAATATTTACACCAAGTGTTTCTTAATGTGGATATTTGCGAGCCTTAATTTTAATTTGCCAAACGCCAAGTGACCTGTGCCGTTTTGCTCTGCCGAAACGTAATTTTTGGGCGCGCTACTTTGTGAATTTGTGCTTTTTGGTGAACGCAATGAAACGATGTAATGGGAAGGATGAGAGTTAGCGTAACGGGAAGATCGTGGTCGTGTCCTTATCGTTATTTTAGCGAGTTATTGTGCAGAAGAGGAAAGAAACAGGCACTCCGCAACGCAAAGTGGTGTGTGGGTGTGGGACTGTTGTGAGAAATTGTCCGCGTAGTTTGTTATGAATCTTCCCGAAATTGTAGATTCCGATACAGCTTTATTATCAGTACCCCAATAGATCTTTCAAGTGATAATTTGTGTTTACGGGCCCACATTCGTCGTGGTAATTGAAGCGCTGAATAAGGTGGTGTGAAAATCGAGTAAAAGGAGTGTTTCCCCTAAAGAGATTGTGTAGATGGGCTATGTACGTCGACCGCGCGTGTGTTAGTGGTCCTCCATAAACACAGTGAACGAAACACGTTGTGTGGGAAAATACAGTTTTGTTTACCGTTTAGTATATAGGGAATCAGAAAGTGGACGTGTGAAGGGTGGAAGAAAGGGAATACGCAAACAGACCGAATGAAGGAGAAGGTTCGAAGCAAGCTAGGAGCTTCTATTTTAAAGTAGAATGTTTAGCACGACACTTTAAATTCAATTAATTAACACGAAGTGTAGGATAGGGAATGAAAGAAGTTCATTTTATGAGAAGTGTAGCGAGAAAAAAAATACAAATGGTTGTTTCTGTGAATTAGTTTTGTTGAGATTCATATATTATTTTAAAATCTGATTTGAAAGACGAAAGTACATGAATTGATTGAAACTAGTAATCGTGAAATATCGGTATTATTTACAATTTGAATTTCGTCCGCTAGTAATGGGCCCGATTTCATGCCGAGTTTGTCGTTTTTTTTTCTTTGTCGCGATCAGTGTTTCCGAGCGTAGTTTACATCGAAACCAGTGAAATTCGTAGTACTGACAAAGTCACAGTTCGAAGATACAATAGAACTCTGAAATCTCAAGTGACGGAAAAGTTGGATCGCAAATTATATTCTGCAAGTGTCGAGAAATCGGAAAAGAAAGTATTTCCCACACAGGGCACGTATCGCGTATCATCGGACGTGAAGGAGCAAAAACATAAGTCAGAAGAGAACAGTCGTTTAGAGTATTGGTCAACTTTAATGTCGTGTAACTCGAGACAATTGCATGGGATCTGTATTCGAACCTCCTTTACTTTCGCTGCATGAACTTGTAAATTTTGTTTTTAAACAAAACATTTCTAGGACTTACACCCCGGCTTCGTCAACGAGCGCTCGTCGTCGGAAAAGGCTATGTAAGTACCATTTTAATTTCTTTGTGTATATATTATTAAAAATATGTTTATTACAAAACGAAACGAAAGCAAAATGATGGCTTACTAGAGTAAAGTAAATTAAATCAATGAACATTTGTAGATATATTGAGGGAGGTGTCTTGAATTAAAGTAAATGTTACACACGACACATGTGCATTATAACATCCATGCGATTAATTATAAACCAAACAATTGTTACAGTAGTTGAAATAAAAAAAAAATGAATTATTAAACGGTAAAAATCGGTCTTTCCCTTCCGGTCTTTTCCAATCGGGTATAGGACCCGGTACGGTGGCAGGCTTCCACCCCAAACTATGAGCCAGCCACCGGGTACTTAAAAATTTTTCTGTTTCAGGAGACTTAATGGGTTGAGTGGCCCAAGCCAAGTGCCTTTTTATGGCATAAAGTTATGCAATTCCATTGTATAATTCTATGACATAAATTGGTCACCGGGGTACTCCCCTTCTGATGGGAAAGTTCATATAATTCAAGTTGTATGAGTTTTCCACTCAGAAGAGGAATACCTGGCCACTTCAACGATTTAACATTGGATTTATTCCGGTTGGGTGGGCATGAAGGGGCTCCACCACCACCCGGTTGCCCCTCTTTCATTTGTGGGCCCTGAATGTATTAGGGTAAAGACTAGGTCACCCCAAATTAGTCTTTCTTGTCAGGTTGCACTTGTTCTCGCAACAAGCCGTAATTCCTTCGTGGAGGTTATCTACTGATTTGCGACTTCGGTCGTCCTCTCTAACTCTGCAAGCAATTCGTGAATGCGAAATGTTTTGTAGTGAGTCCTCGTGCCGGGTAAACGAACCCGCCCCACGACACCGCAATGCTAGCCTGCCAGCGCATTCACGCGTCTCCGGACGAGGGCATTCTCGGCAGGAATCAACACCTTCCTCTGCCGAGGCAGCAGAACATCGCTGCAGTCCTTTACGGACATTATGGAAAACTTATTATTCACTACAAGTTCTGTATTGATAGCTTCATAGTTAGCTTTAAAAAAGTTACATTTTGGAGTAGCATGAGGGTTGCTAAATTTAATTTAATCGACTATAAGATCTATAGATAAAGGAAGATGACGCCGATCAGGAGGAACATACGGATGTACGGTTTGAGATACAGATAAGTAGCTAACTGGAACATTTGATAGAACAAGGTCGAGACGGCCTTTAGCATTGCGGATATGATTGAATTGAGAAAAGGAGCATTGAGATAGGAAAGATGACAGGGTTATAGAAAAAGGATCGACTGACAAGATAGAAGGAGTAAGACAATTCTTCCACTCTATAGATGGCAAGTTAAGCTCTCCGCGAACCAATATTTTGGCATGAGGGTCTAGCAAAACTAGATAAGAGGAAAGATCATCAAAAGACGTCCCATAAAGAGGTAACGGTGAATTACAGGGAATATAAATAAACGAAATCCAGAACTCTGTATTATGAGGGAGAGAAATTTGAACAATAACACATTCTCAAGTATGAGGAAAATACAAACCAGAGCAAAGAGAACTAGGTAGAGTGTTGCAAACTGTAACCCAAACTCCACCACCATCAGCCTTATTAGTAGCAATTAGGTCGCGGTCTTGTCTCATTTCAAACGGCTTAACAAGTACACCAGCAGGCCAGTAATTCAAAGTCAGGACAATATCAGTATTTGCAAAAATCACCAATTTACATGAGGCAACTGCTTTGTCCTTTAAATTTTCGTTAGTCGACTCATAACTAAAAGCTTTAACGGATAATCCAAACTTTTTGGTGACATAACGCTTTAAGTTTTTAGCAGAAGTTTTGTACGCCACTCTAGAGATGAAAATATTCTTCAAAGGTATAAAAGCACGAATGACAGGAGAATCGAGATCTGTTGAAGGAACGTGGTCATTTGATTTCTGATGTTGAATTGGAGGTTATATTTTCGCTCCCTGGCTGTAGACTGAAGAACCGGGTAGACTGATGATAAGTAAATCAGATTGTTGATTAATAGAAAGCGGCCTCAACAACGAGTTGCTCCTGGTGACAATTGATTGAACAAGTTCCACTGTTTCTACATAATTGCAGCAATCCGGCTGTAGTACGAACACTGGCTGTAGCTGCATATCTTGTTCAGCAGCTAGTGAGGTATCAGGTACATTTAAATTGTCAGCTTCCGAAACCGCGACAGCGTTAGCCGCTTCAACAACGAGTGACCTCTAGTAACAATTGAGAGACTAGGTTCGATCACTTCTCCAGAATTAGGGCAATCTGGCTGCAATACGAGCGCTGGTTGATGCTGCATATCATATTGAGCATTCACATTTAAACTGTCACTGAAGGTCAAGTCAAGGCGGACAGTTCTCTTTGAGAGGAGACATTGGATAATTTTACCTGCAGTTTCCTTTTTGTCGATATTGATAAAGCTGGATCCGATACTGAACGCACAGTCTCGATCGAACTAGATGATGCATTGGAGAATGAGGAATCCGCAAACTGTAACAAGGATTCAACTTCAGAACAAGCAGAAGAGCACTTGTCTAGCAGGGATTTTAGCTCGTCGGTTAAGAAAGTTATCATCTTCCTTGCAGTTTGGAGTCGACAAACATACGCAAAAACTGAATGAGCTACATGTTGCACAGTACCAATGAACTCCGTTATCCACTTTGTTAATAAGGTCTGCCGCAGCGCCTTTATTGTTAAAATTTAGAGTGCTTTGTGGGCCATTAAGTTTTTATTATTTTAATGTATTGAGATTGGCTTGTTTTTTTTTTATATATTTTATAATGATTGATGAAATGAAGTGCATGATCATACCTGTACCGTCACTTGTTAAAATTGTTGGATAAAGACGTGTGCGACCGCTCTATGACAATGCTCCAGTTTACACCGGTGCGATTAGGAAGTCCAAGGTTAAGGAACGTGACTTGACAGAAACAAATCAGCCCCCTTATAGCCTTTACCTGGCCCCCTCAGATAATTTTTTGTTTTCAAAATTAAAATCGGATCTAAGAGGAAAAAACTAACATCGACGATGTTAGGCTGGTTATAACTATTTTGATAGTAAAGCTTCGGCATATTTGTATAGCGTTATAGAAGCATTAATCATAAGTTCTGAAAATTGTATAGCAATAAAGGGAGAATATATTGAAAAATAGTTTTAGTTTGCTTTAATTTCGAATTATCCTTCTTTGTTGGGCTAAGAATTCATGGACACAACAGCATACATTGGCCAAACACTGCGTCTAGTACGAGTAAGAGTGCTTGAGCATATTAGAAAGATTTAAAGCGTCAAAAGAAAGAGCAAAAATCCAGCGGAAATGAGATCAACTGTAGCGCGTCATGCATTACGAGAGAAAGACTAAATCAAAGGAGATAACGTAGGAATGCTACCTTCTGTACACGGCGTTTCAGGTAACGCCAGTCTAGCTTGGCGTTGTAATGCTCAGCGGCGTCACTTTCACAGAAATTGCGACGAAAAACCTCATCTTCTTCTTTAAGATCAGAAGGTCGAGGCCGGAGGTTGGAATGCACCTCATTTGCACATCTTGCGGCCTTTATCTTCCGTCCGATTTGCTGGCGGAGGTCTCTTAAACGCTCGTGGGGCTCCAGCGCAACGACGGGATCTCCCAAACACTTCAATTGCCGTAGTAGCCTGTATGATTCACCATGCCAAATCATGTGCTGTCCGAAGGCGGCAAAGTAAGGGGAGACACTGGTGACGGAATGATAAGACGACCGCAGCGCGCAATTGATGGCGGACAATCTGCGGTCCCAATCCTTCTGAGTTAGATGGACATAAGAACGGATCGCGGCTAACAGTGTGCGATTCAAACCTTCAGATCATAGACATATAAACAAATGGACGAGCAACGAGAATCTGTATACTCGTCCATGTGAGAAGCAAATTTGCCACATAAATAAGTTATAAATAACTTACGCTCCCTCGCTTCTCCTTCCCTTTTTTTCCAGACAGGTTTTTCTTTTCTCTCTTCAGAAGAATCGCTTCCCCCACTGACACCCGCGCACACCAACGAAATTTCATTTCACGTGCACACGATCGCGCATTCGTTATCATTCGGAAAACAGTTTGAGTACAAACAACAAAAGACTCTCACGGAAAACTCGAACGTCAAAGCAAAAGAAAATCGAAAAGAGCGCGAAACACGCGGGAAAACTCATGTGTCAACGCGGATGGAAATTTCGTAAATTTTTAATTAAAACAGTGAATTAAAGTTCCGATTACGTACGCGCGATCTTTAAAATTAAAAACTTTTTAAATGTGAACGTGTTTCGCCGTGAATAGAGTGCTAAATTAAAAGCATATCACCTCAAACCTCAACTTCACGCAACTTTAGCGAAGATTGCCAATTGCTTCGGCTCTCACGACCGGTTGCGGATCCAGTACTCTCTATATCTATGGTTCAGATGCGTCAGACTGAGGAGAGTATATGAGCGTCAGACGGTGTTCCACACCGTATTTTTTGAGTAGACCCTTAAACTGCCGAGATCTGAACTGTACTCCGTTGTCCGAGTACACACTTTCTGGTACCCCGAACACGTGGAATACTCGACTCTTTAGAAACTCCACGATGGATGGAGTCGTGAATTTGCGAATAGGTTACACCAGTGGGAATTTCGAGAGCTGGTCTAACACAACGATAGCTCTGATGTGTCCCATAGAAGAACGTGGATATGGACCGAGTAGATCTATATACAGATGTTGGAATACGCGCTCTGAAACGTTGAGTTGACCCATAGGAGGTCGAAGAGGCTGGTTGGGAGCTTTAGTGCCTTTACAGGTCTCACAGGCGCTCATGTAGTCTTTGACCTCGGATAACATTTTGGGCCAGAAGAAGTCCTTCTTAAGTCGCCGAAGCGTCCGACCGTAACCACCGTGGGCACTCAGATGGTCGTGTGCGCGGAGAATCAGATTGTGAGTCATTTCCTCCAGTACCCAGAGTTTCCAGGACTCTTCTTCCTACCATGGATCACCGGTGGCGTATTCATTTCGTCGATAAATATAGCCGTCTATCACTTTCAAATCAGGAAACTCTGTTTGTTGGGTTACGATGGATTGCCTCAACTCTTTGTAGCTGTCTGACTCAAAATGTGGGCTGTCTAAATCTATCTCAATGGGATTCATCGTCATTCACTGCAAATTCGGCTCCCTCGGGTGAAAACATTCGCGAGAGAATATGGAGCACGATGTTCTGGGTCCCTTTTCGGTGTTTGATGGAAAACTTGAACCCTTGCAGTTTAAGAGTCCATCGGGCCAAGCGTCCATGTAGATCCGCTTGGTTCATCAGCCATTGTATCGAAGCGTGGTCTATGATGGTTTCAAACTGGTGGCCTTTGATATACGTCCGGAATTTCTTTACAGCCATCACCGCTGCCAAACATTCCTGCTCGGCTACAGTGTAGTTCCTTTGGGCCGAGATCAGCTTATTGGACATGAAAGCAATGGGAGCTTCCTCTCCCTCTTCGGTCAATTGCACATGCACGGCTCCCACTCCATGTTGACTAGCGTCACAATGAATGGAGAAGGGTTTCTGAAAGTCGGGGCTCTGCAAGACTGGAGCAGATATTAAGGCTTGTTTTAGCTCTTCAAATGCCTTTAAACTGAGCTCGGTCAAAATGAACTTCCCTTTCGGGACCATGTCCGACAGAGGCGCTGAAACTGTTGCGTGATTCCAAACAAACCTTCAGTACCAACCACACTTCAAGGAAACGTCGTCGCTGCTTAACGGTTTTCGGTAAGGGAAACTCATCAATCGCCCGAGTTTTGTCTAGATCCGTTTTAATAGTACCATGTCCGACGACATGTCCTAGATATCGGACTTCGTTCATAACAAACTTACTTTTCTGTACTGATATGCAGGGTTACTTCTTGTAGGAGTAGGAGGTGTTGGCCAAACGTTTCCGTGATGAGTAGAAAATTATCCAGATACACGAACACTTGATGTTTCAGATGGGGTGGAATTACTTTGTCCATCAGCCGGATTATCGTTTGCGGAGCGTTACACAGGCTGAAAGGCAATGTGAGGAACTGGTATAATGGTCGTCCGGGCACTGTGAAAGCGGTCTTATCCCTCGACCTTTCATCGAGTGGAGTTCGCCAGAAGACATCTTTTAGGTTGAGACTGATAATGTAGTTTGCTTTCGGCAGTCTCCCCAATATTCTATCGATGAGCGGAACAGGGTGAGCCTCTTTAACGGTCACGGAACTGACTTTCCGGGCATTTAGACAAAGACGGACTTTACCTGGCTTCACCACCAAGGTTACCGGTGAGGACCAGGAACTTTGGGAATCCTCTATAACCCCCAACTCGAACATCCTATCCAACTCTGCGAGCACTAGCTTTCCATAGCCGATGAGATTGCATAGTGTCTCTGCTTTATTGGCTTACTATCGCCAACATCGATGACATGTGAGACCAGTTGGTACGGCCAAGACCTTGCGTAGCGTAAGATGGAAATGCAGCGATGGATGCTTCCAGACGTTGTCATTGGTCAGGCGTTAATTCATGCCTGTCGGGTACAGAAGCGAGTTCATTGACATATCAAGTACTTAAGGGTGAGTCAGTGAATAAGTCTGGGGCCAAACCAAATTGGAGGACGAAATGGACGCCAAGGTACTGGTTCTGAGTCAGAGAAGGGATAATAAAGAAGGTAATATCCTTCGCCTGACCTGGAACGTCACGGGTGTGATCAATCTACACTGGATAGAATGTTTGGTGCTATCAGCAGTGCTGATTTCAGAGCGCCAGGGGTTTATCACAGTAGGATGTTGATGGAGTACCTTTGAGCCGAGGCTCGAGGCAAGGCAGCTGATACTTGCACCCGTGTCAATCAGTGCAATAGCGATTTCGCCCAACACTTTGATTGGGACGTAAGGTCTGGTGTCGTTTTCGGAAGCCTCCGAGATGTTGCATAAGCTTAGGGTTTGACGGCAGGTGCGCGCTCTCTTGCGGAAACTCCGCCAACGACGAGTTGACCATTTTACTTTGCGTGAGCGAGAGGTGACTTCTTTGGAAGCAAAGATTTGCTCACGAGCCGCACGGTATTCCTGCAGTCGAACATGATATGGCTTTAGTACGCGGATTCGTGGCTGTCGGGGTTCTTCAGGCAGTAACTGCGGTGGTCGCTTCAACAGTGTCATTGGAGAGGCTTCCGGAAGAGAGAGAACCTCTGAAGTCATAATTGTCAAGGCTGGTGTGTTATCGTCAATATTGGGGTTGGCAGCAGGTTGGCATCCTACTGTGGGGCTTTGGAATACCGCTGAGGTGGTCGGGTACTCGCTCGTCTGTTTTTTGAAGTGGCACAATCTGGGCAATCCGGGAAATAGGCTTACCGCATCCGTAGCAGAAAACCGTACGCTCTACCCGACATGCAATAAACCGATGTTTGCTGCAGTTCCAGCAGTTCTTGAGGTTTCCCACCTCGGCTGCCGTAAGCTTATCTGACTACACGTCGGTATCCTACAGATCTGGAGTGTTGGGCTCTAGTGCCACTTCCACAATTCCACGACGCCTCGACTGCCTCCTGTCGACTGACAGCTCTTAGCAGCGATTCCATATCCTGAAGGTCTAAGTTCGCAACATGGCGGCGAACTTCCGGCTTCAAATTCCGTTTTAACATCCGCAGCAGTTGTGATGGTGGTATCGGCTCGGACGATTGATCGTTGAACCGTAAGATGTCGGCTCGGTACTTATGGAAGGGCTCGTCTGGACGTTGCCATCTGGCATGGATCTTGCCCAAAACTCTCTCGTCCATGTTGACTGGGGATACTCCATACGGAGTACCTCCTTCAATCATGACCAGCGATGAGATGGTGGAGTAGAATGTATTAACTAGTAGATTTCCAGCGCTGCTCCTCTAAGCAGCATCAGGAAGTAGCTGGCCAGCGCCGTGTGGTCTCCTGCCAACATTTGGTCTATCAGGGATGGTGTTTGGCTCCCCGCTAAAATGCAGATTCCAGCCCTGGATGATGCTGGGGATATGCTTCGGCTTCAACATATGAAGTTGCTCCGGCGGAGCCACTGGACCTCGAGTCGGTGGTTGTATTTGGTTGAGTCGTGGCGGAAGGTCCCCGGAGTCCAAAGGCATGTATAGAGATGGTGGATCCGGATCCTCAGACGTAAAGTAATCTGCTCTCTGCATCTGAGTCGGCCGGTTCATAACTGGGTCCTGAGTTCTTCGTGCCGATTTGAGTCTTTTTAGCGCTTACCCGGTTTTTTTCACAGCGATGGATGAAGAAGTAGATACGTTCCACTTCAGCAGATTAGGTCTGGTGAACCATCTTCAAAAGCTATACCACTCTGGATGTACTCCTTCAGAAAGTTAACAACACCAATGCGTTTTCTTTCATCAACCAGACAATCACAGAGTGGATACATTCCCTCGCTAATACCTGTATGTAGACACAATCGACATGCATTTTGATGGTCCATTGCGTTATCCTGAAGGGTGAAAATTACGCTATAAATAAAACTTAAATACTGACAAGACAAAATTCTCACAAAAGGCTGAAAGTGGCGAACTGTACACAATCTATCAACAAAAAGTAGGTATATATGTAAAAGTGTATTTGTATCATAAACATTCGGTCTTTCCATTTCGTTCTACCTGACCGGGTATAGGACCTATATCGATGGGAGTCTCCTCCACTAAAATGGGTTAGCCATCGGACGCACTCTTTCTTTCCTTTCGCTTAACGGGGGCTCTTGCCGGGTAGAGTGGCTTTCTGCTCGCCTGCCGTTCTAAAATGAATTAAACTTTATACCGTCAGTCTTTCCATTTCTCTCGACCTGACCGAGTATAGGACCCGCATCGATGGCAGGCTCCTTCACTAGCATGGGCTAGCCATCGGGCGCGCTCCTCCGTTTCTTTCGTTAACAGGGGGCTCTTGCCGCGAAGAGTGGCCTTCCGCTCGCGTACCTTTTATGATATAGGGTTCCGGACTGGGTTCTCAGGTTGACAGGGGAGCTGTTTAGTGGGTAGTCCAGTCGCGCATGGAAGTCCCACACTCTATGCATAAATGGCATTCACCTCCCTACCACAAAAAAAATGATATAGGGTTACGTGATTTCATTACATAACACTATAGCATAAATCGGTTACGTTTGTATTTCTCATTTGAGGGAAGTGTCATTAAACGTACTTTTTTACGAGTTTTTCACTCAAATGGAAAATACATGGCCACGTCTACGCCTGGATCTTGATCCGGTTATGAGGGTGCGAGGGCGCACAACCTCCATCTGGATGCCCCACTCTTATTTGTGGGTCATAAGGATCGTCGGTAACGACGAAGTCTCTGTAAGTCAGGCCATTTTTCCCCGGCCTAATTTGTTCTTCGAACTAGTGTTTCAATCCTTAGTAAGTTACCTCGGCCTCATGTTGATTTCGTGAATGCGAAATTTTTTGTAATGGGTCCTTGTGCTAGGGGGAAAGAACCCACCCCACGACACCGCGACGCTAGCCTGTCAGCGCATTCACGCGTCCACAGACAAGGCCAATCTCCACGGATCTCAACATCCTCTTTCGCCGAGGCAGCAGACCATCGCTGCAGTCCTGTACGGACATATCTATTCCTATATCACTACAATATACTCAACCCGCGAATACTTTTTTCTGCCACTGTATAAATGAATTTTCAAATACACTTTGAAATGAATAATTAATGGAAATCAAATGGCTTCTCTCGATGGTCTCTTTTTTTCCTTCGTATTTTGATATGATTCAATGATTCTTCCAAACTAAGGGCTTGTAACTCAGGAATGAGGATTTTTAGGAAAGTACGAGTAGATTTTTTCGTCAACTGTTGAATTAAAGTTGGATAAATTACTTTGATTTCATAAGCCATGAAAAAAATAAAGAAATTCATCACGCTTGTCTGCGAATTACAAGTCACGAATCAAAAGGAAATTTTCCATCAGAATGTTATTACAAACCAGATTGATATTTTTTTAAAAGAAAAACGAAATTGGAATCTATGTTGCTGTCTTAACTTCCTCCAGTCCTTTCATCAATTACTGTTCTTAAAATCCACCAGGAAACAGAAAAGCCAAATCACGAGAAAGTTTCATAAACACGTGCTACCTATTTAAGGCCGTGTCTCTGTCTGACTTGATGTTTTTCATTAAAAATTCACCTTTTTTCCACTACTCCAAGTCATTGAAAGCACATCTGAGATGGCAACAGAAATAGAATTTCAACAGAACTAGCAATAAGTCAGCTAAAGTTAAAGCTATTTGATTGTAGCTAAAGACAGTGAAGAAAAACGAAATATCACAAAATACCGACGGCCAGGCGTTGAACAGCAATCGATGGATATTGATTTTGCGCGAATTGCTTTCAAGATGGGAAAGTTACTTCCCAGCGGATAACAAAGAGTATCTTAAACTAATTGACCCAATTCTTTAACGAGCGTACTCAATGCTCAGTACGCGCTAACGATTTCCTATCATATTGAATAATATATCGATTTAATGGCAAGGTAAGCAGTTGCTCGCTATAATTGCAAGTTTTTAGGAAGTTGAAGAAGTTAATTATGGCCGCATTCAAATGATTTATATCTGAAATTGGAATGTAATTGATTAAAGAGCAGTTTAAGCGAAATGAAATTTAGTGCAATGATGTGCATGCGGGAAGCTTTAAGTCTGTAAAACCTGGAAAATTACTACCAAACCAAAATGGCATGTAAACTGCTAATAGTATTCAATTTTGCGCTGTTGGGAAAAATTTGTGGACCATACAAATTTCAAACCCCAAATTTTAATGAAAATTCAAAATTGTTTTATTTCTACCTTATTTAGGCAAAAGCACACCATTACTGTCCGTGTTCAGCTACAAGCAACCCTTTGAAAAAAAATAGAAAACCATCACAAAACGAACATCCTGAATAACAGAACCTCCTCAAATTGAACACATCGGGCCGTGAATGAAAACAAAGCACAAAAAAGTCGAAAACCAACAAAAGTTGAACAAAAGCCAAAAGGATTTTCAATTAGTGTACAGACAGCCACAGAAAGGATCAGAGGTAGAAACTCATTTGACACCACTTCTTTTGTGCAAGCTCCATCTCTAGCGACCGACAACTTTTTCCGTCTTTAGCGAATAGATAGAGTAGCTAACCAACCCCAAAAACTCGAATGATAACATGGAAAACGAACAACCGAATTTTTACTCAGTTATCCTCTCAACAAATCCTTTTACCACTTAATCGCAAAAGAACGTCGTTCCAATGCACACGGTAATAGTTAGTAGCACTGGCTCAAACTTTAATGGGGCATTGTCTTCTGAGTGGAAATCCTTATTAAAAGAACTGGCGGATAAATCTGAACAATGAAACTTGAATGCACTCCACACACATCCGCATACACGCCATTTCCACCGAAAAAAATTGTCCACAATTCGGATGCATTCTTTTCGACACCCTCACTCTGTCTTTTAATACACTTGTCACGCTCTTGTTCTTTTTTTCATCCTCTTTAAATCTGGTTGAGGTAAATATTTGTGGTAGTTGCAAGAGTTTACTCTATTTGAGAAATCCTTATCCGAGGATGAAAAGGAAAAAAGTATAAAAACTAAAAAAAACATGAAACCAACATCTTTTTATTCTGTTTGCCAAGAGGTGAAAATCTCTGCCATTGTCAGTGTGACCCGGGAAGGGAGTGGTCAGTCTAACGGTTAGGACTGAAAATTATTTTCCGAGTAATTAAACACATTATTTGCTTTTTAATTAGTCGCTTCAGGCGACTAAACAGAAATTAATAAAGCAGACATTGTTGTGGACTTTTGTACAGGTCGAGCTATTAACGTAGTTTTCTTTTTGGTGGAGGCGGGAAAAATCAATTCAATATTGAGTAAACGATTTTACAGGACGTTGAGTTAATTAAAGGAAACGTTTGATGGGTAATGAGATCGTAGGAAAAGAAAACAACATTTTATTTATCCCACTTTAATGAGAAGTAATTAGTTTTCGGCAAATTAATTTTTTCAGGCGAATGTATCCTGATAGCAGTAAATTTTATGAGTTGCTCCATTAAAATGTTTACTTTGAAGGCAATTCGAGAATTCATGTTAGTGTTATAATAATAATAACCGCCCAATTTTGTGTACAAGAAAGAACGATCTTTCAAAGGTTTAAGTGGTTAAAATGCTAACTGTTTAAGTCAAAACACGAAATTAACCTCATAATGAATTTAAATCAAATACTAACAAATGAAGAAGTGAAATTTCTTGGACACAGGGGGAAAGTTAAAAATTTAAAGAACATATGGTGTATGTCAAAAATGCGGAACACCACATATCATTCTGTTCAAACTTGGAAGAGTTTTCAAATCCAGTAAAGCTTTCAAATTTTGAACATACACCAGCAACCTTCAGCTAGAAGACGGGGATAATTATGTTATGTATTATGGCTCTCTCAAAAGTAGATCTTAGATGAATCTCTGCACAAAATATGATTTAAAAAACTTATATCGTTTTCGTGCTTTTTGTAGAGAATATAATATTAATTGTCCAAACAACCGCACGAGTTACTGTCGCTGTTTTTCATGTTGATATGAACTACTTATTTCAACGACAAAAAAAGGTTGCAATAAATTAAAAACAAATTACATGATCAAACACGTAAGAAAACCAACAAACACCTAAGGATAAATCAAAACGATTGCATCATGCGAAACAATCATCATAACCAACATAATCGACAATGAGTGACAACAACCAGCACTGATGAGTCATCTTTGATTGAGTCGCTAGCAAAATATGGTCGCAAATTTGTTTGTATTAGATTTGCTACAAAAGCAGATGACGAATGATGAATTTCGCTTTTAGTATATGACGCCGATACGATACGCGTGATGGATGCTAGTAAGCCATTTTGTGTGGCAGGGAGGTGAACGTTGTTTACGACCAAAGTATGGAACTCCCAACTGCGCATTGCTCCCAGACTACCCACTTAACACCTGCACTGTCAAGTACTGAACCTATCCCAGGACTGTTTGACACAATTCTTCTGGTAAAGCTTCGTTTTTCTACGCCGTAAGACACCTTCCTGTTACATGAGCCTCTTTTGCAGCGGGAAGGCAGGGAAGGAAATAAATTGTTAATAAAGAAACCCTCCACCCATGACGCTGCTCGAATATAATGTTCGACTCAGTTATATTTATCAGGTTATCTAAGCATCTCTCCAACTATGATTTCCGGAGAAAGTTTTTTTTGGTAGGCGCCATCCACCTCTCCTGTACAGAACATGAAGTTGAGAAACCATGACTTACTAAGCTTGTGCAGGTAAGAACGAAAATATCCGTATCCTCTCAAGAGCTGGATCAGGCAGAAGTCTGTCTCAGTGCGCTTGCGATTGAGCCACGGCCTCATGTCTGAGATCGGCCGTGCGGTCTACCTTCCTTTTATATTGTTCTCCCCAGGACTGTTGTCAATCGCTGAGAGAGCGTAGCCTTTCCATATTGACGAACTTTCTCCACTCGCTTTAATTACTACGTAGATATATACGAGTATTTCTGCACTCTCTGGCAAGATGAGCAATCAGTATTACTTCTGAGACCACATACACCGCCGATCCGAGGACTGTTCAATACGCGTTTGCAATCCGAAGCGCTCCTTGCCTCTGCAACTACGCAAACCGCTTTCAGTGAAGCTCTTTTTAAAAGCTCTCCCCATAGCTCTGGTATATGTTTATAGTGCAGATTGCACAGCACTCTTCAGGAGCCGTCACCTTGATGAGATGGATCCCCCTTATGTTAGCCATGAATCGAGGGAGCACCGTCATGCGTGTCCTACCCAGTTGCCCTGATTTGCTCGGAAAAACTTATCTTCGAGTCTATATGTAGCCCAGATATTCCACTGTTGGTTTGTATTCAATAAATAATTCTCTGATGGTAACGAACATTAGTCTAAGGATTTATTTCTTTGTCAGGATGACCGCTTCAATCTTCCCAAATGCCAGGCTAAACCGGCGAGCAGATATCCAACCTCTGGCTCGGAGCATTAGCATACCTAGTCTGAATTGCAGATGTTCAACACCGCGTTCAGCAACTAACGCTGCAGCATCATCCGCATAGCTGGTCAAGCTTCAGATACCCGTCGTAGGAGATGTTCCACAGGTCAGGACCGAGGATGGAGCCATAAGCGATAATTGATATAATTTCCGTCCACCGCCACCCTTCTTTCGTGTCATAGAGCAAGCTACGGTCCTTCAGAAAGTCGCTGAAGATCGGCATCGGATATTTTGGTTCATCGAAAGGACTTTCAAGTGCTGCCAGAATATCTGTGCATCTAGCGAGGTTGAAAGCATTTTTGATGTCGGTCATTCGACAGGACAACCAGTTGGGTGGAACTGCTATGAGCCTCTGCATGCTGTACCACGCTCACTAAGTCTCCAGTAGAACTTTCCCGGCTGTGTCTAGCATACGCAACGGTCGGTATGTAGACAGCTACTCGGAATCTTCTTTCCCCTTCCTGATCAGCACGAGCCTCGCTACTTTCCAGCACTCCAGGAATATTTCTTCACGTAAGCAAGCATTACGTGTACTGAGCAACAAGTCAGGGCAACAGTGATAGACCATCTGCAATACCTCAGCTGGAGCTCCATCTGGCCCTGGAGCCTTTTTACCTTCATAGACAAAATTGCTTCCTCCAATTCTATCTTCGTAAAGAGTGGACATTCTGCTGATATTGAATGGCCCCCACAATCTCGTGTACTGAAAACCAATGTAATCATTTTAGCTAGGAATCTAACTCGGTTCAATGACACTTTTATCTATACAGAAAATGCGATGTGGTAAGGATCTTCAGTTTGAAGGGGTAAACTATCAAAATACAAGCCCGGCTAGAGTGGGTTATCAATAAATTGAGCATTTTTTAGGGTGATGAATCTGATGCAAGAAGAATACAGACGTCTTTTAATCACATACTATTCACATACTGCACAAGGGGAAAGGCACGGCTAAGAGAAGTTATACTCAAGATGTTGATCACCCGGAACAAAAGTCTCAACACCACAGAATGAAAGGTGTTTGTTTTAGCAGACAGCAGACTTCATAGACGAACAATACCTCACCAAACGATATCAGGGCCATCCGTTCCAACTTGACTTCTTAAAGTCCTTATATTCGTACAACAGGTCGATACTTACACAGTGGAAAGCCGATGGTGGCTTTAAAATAGAGGAAGAACCCGATTCTCTTCTACTTTTAGATATCCACTTCCCGGGAAGCGACATTATTGGGCGGGCAATGAAATCCTTCAAGCCCTCCAAATCACCATGGAAAGATGCAATTTATTTCGGCCTTATTTAGGACGGCAGTATCTGCTTGCCTCGTACATTTTATATCGGAGACCATTTCAAAAGGAAGGTACTCACGAACCAAACCGCAACCCGGAAGACATGTAGACTGTTCTGTTTAGCAACACTTATTTTGAAACGATAGCGAAGATAGTGGATAACTGCGTAAGCGCACCAACCCAATGAAAACTTCCGACCTCGAAATCAAGTTGCATATAAGATGATAATACATACAGGGAGTTGTAGTCTGGTACCACAAGAATTTTTTGGTGAATGAAATGATGCTTGAAACGTTCTAGAGTTCCCACAGCAGCTAGGGTTTCCAGCTCATAACTATGATGTTTACTCTCCTGATCAATGGTACTGCGAATAAAATAAGATCAAGGACTTATCGTTTCATCGTCTTCTACTTGCATCAATAGGCCAGGGATACCTTGAGCACGTGAGCCGAAGGTCTTTGTTCGAGTATCGTTGGAGAAAACGAGCTTTGTTTTGAGTGACCCTCCGGACGGACTAGAAGCCCGTTCAGTTTCGATCAGAACATATCACAACTGGATGGACGGATACGTGGCCAAACCGTGGTACTGGCTATATCAACTTCCCGAATGCCGAAACATTAGATCAAGATAATGAGATACTCTAACTGTCTTTAAACGAAGATAATGAGATGAGATACTCTAACTATCTTTAAGCGAAGGCCCTGAAGGGGCTGGAGTTCAAAAGCAAAAAAAATGCATCCAACTGGTCATTTGCTCAATGAAACTTTGCATATTTCTTTTATGACTGGCTTAACCGGGCGGGAAATTTTCAAGAAATCCTTGATAAATCTTCAGCAATAGCTACTTAGGCCAAGGAATTGTCGCACCTCTTTGGTTGAAGTAGGCTGTTTGTAGTTGCATCTGTTTTATTTATTCCACGTTGAAGCTAAGCTGATTTGATGGCCCAGAAATTTAGGTAATCAAGAAAAGAGTATTTATCTGGTTTAAGCGTAACGCCCGCTTTTTTTAGTTCACCCAATATACAAGTTATTTTTAGGATGCTAAAGTATTCCTGAGGTGTCTCTGTTATGATCAAAATATTGATATGGAATCACTTGTATAATCCTCTTCATTTGCCATTGTCCTCTTCATTGACCTTAAGAAAACTGAAGATGAGTTAATCAGACCAAAAGGAACCCGCTTATATTCATAATGGCCTTTCGGTGTTACAAAGGCTGTATATTTCTAAAATTCTTCAGGAACTACTATTTGATAGACGCGTAAATTCTTTTCGTGAGCGAGAAAGTTGTGTTTCTTCGGTGTTAGGGAGAGTAAATGTTTCGCGTGCCACAACTTGATTTAATTTTCAATAATTGACTTACATTCTAGAATCACCGTCTTTTTTCGACACAAGCAAAATACGAGTATCTCTGAACCCCTAGGCTATTTGACATAGTTCATATCGTGTCGGTTCAAGAGTTTGAACTAGAATATTCCTTTTAACAAGGTCAGTCTTTCCTAATTCTGCCATATCAGTTGCGAAGCAGCATATAGGTTTTCATTTTCACTCGAGTCTTTTCTCATATTCATATTTTTGCCGGTTAACGGGGTTATTTGTTTATGGGCCTCTCTGCAACTATTCGATACAGTCGGCATTGTTCGGTCTGTCTAAAAAGTTCCGACCAAGTATCACTGGGACTTCTGGAGCACTATTATCTACGACAAATAGGTCGATTTCCATAACTACATTCTGGTAACTGGTGAAGTATTAATTGACACTTTAAAAAGTTGATAAATGTAAATTTAATGTGAAAGACCTTTAGATTAATTTAGTACATAAAATGACGAAATTTTAATAAAGTTCTCATTCACTATTTATACGCTGGTTTTTCAATAGATTGATTGCGTGAGTAAATCTCTTTGCTAAGGGCGTAATAACGCTTGCATCAAATTGACTTGTTGTCAGGGTAGATGCAAACAGGAAGGCGCTCCACATTTGTGTCTGCATTCTACAAATTCTCAAACTCTCACGTCCTTGTTGTAGGAAACAAGCAGGAAGGCGTCCAACGCTTGTGGTTGTTTCCTTAGGTCGGAAGCGTTTCACTCTTACTCTTATTTATTTTGATAAAAGTAATTATATATGAAAACATTGCTACCAAAACAGAAAGACGTCCATCGCTGCTGAAAAACCCGAAACCTTACACTGGTGACCTTTCGCAGTTTCTCATGACCTTTGTCTTTTTCCCACCAAATCCATACAATACTCTGAATTGTATGGGGATGCTTCCCAATGTTGTTTCTGTGTTACCATTTGCTGCACGATCGAACACTCACTACCTAAAAAAAGCATTTAAGAAGTAAAAAATGCACAGAAATAAAAAGAGAATATTCATTGTCTGTTATCGTCTCTATTCTATTGCTTGATTGACACCTTCGCTCAGCGCAATCTTTCACAATATGTCCCGATTCACCACATTAAAAAAATTCAATTATTCTTTCGGGGGGAGCTCTATACTGATCGGTGGTTTAATTGCACTTTTGGCTACTATCTTTGTTGTCGAATGGATACTTATGATACGATGATTCATTTCCTGATTCTTCGCCTTTTGATTTTGGCAACTTATAGAAGTGCCAATCTTCATATCAATGATATTTTCGCAAATTATCATCACGACTATCGCTACACTCGTATTTCCTCTTATGGACATTTCCCCAACCATTGACCAGCATGTTGCGTTTATGTTGTTGCTCCCGCGCCGCATTAGCACGTTTCATGAATGTTAAAAGTTCCTGAAAATTCTAACATTTGGCTGCTGTTAACATATCGGCCATCCATGTATCGCCCATTTCTGAGATTATTAAGACAAAGTATCATTTTCCGGTACTGACATAATGTGGTAAAAATATTCCTCTACTGATTCGCGCGCTCCATTTTCACGCAGCATAATTTTCAGAGATGTGGCCGACGAATTTTCTGTGCAAGGAAAACTTCTTAGAAGTTCCGAGCGAAATTCATCTCAAGACCTAATGTCAGTATGAGTTTAGTGCCAATATTTGGCAACGCTCATCAGCCGTGCGGATGAGTAGAGGAGTTTTGTTCGCCCATTCCATGCGATTATTTTGGCTAAACGCTCCACATTCGCAATATACTTTTTGGCACGGAGGGAAGTGATTGCCAGGTCCAAATTCGGTATCAACCTGGTAAGGTCTACGGAATTGATCCTTAACTGCTCGTTCATGTAAATATCCACGGCGAGAAAGATAGGTAAGTTCTACGTAGGACTGTCGCAATCTCATTAATTTATATCATGAGGCCTAGAGTTATTCGATTTTTACGGATCCTTGAGACCCTCTAAAGCGTACGCGTGATAGATGTTTTGTAGTGCAAGTTTTACGCTGGCGGGAAGAGCCCACCCTACAACATCGCAGAAGATAGCTAACAGCACGCGTACACGTCGCCAGGTAAAACCGCTTCAGCTGTGCTCGGTCTTTTTACACCACGCGGACCGTTGTGCCAGACCATCGACACCCGTGCCCCGTACGGACAAAATAACATGACCGGAAAACAATACGAATTGCATCCAACGTGAGGTCCGAAAAGCTCCGGCTGTTTCATCTGTCGTGAACATGAGACAGACCATCGTCTCTAAGAAACCCCTGTAGATTTGAAAATTTTGGCTGGTAGGGGAATGTGTGGGAGTGCGGGCGTCAATATTGCTCGTTCTTGTTTTTGAATCATCCACTGTATGACTAGTAAGATCAAGTAATATTAGAGTCCCTGAATAATACCCATAAGTTCGTCGTTAACTAACGCCTTTAGTAAGTTTACTAACACTTTAAGTGAATTCTGATTCCCACCTCAAAACAAGCAGTAGCTCTAGGTGGCTTAGCTATTTCATGACCCTAGGTGGCTTAGCTATTTCAAGACTATTTATGACACGACACGTATTGTTGGGGATTCAAAACTAACCCTTGGCGACTTGTTTTCCTCGTTAACCGCACGTGACCGAGAGTGACTTCCGAGTCAGAGTTTTTATGGTGCCACAAGAAAGGAGCCTTGAAACCTGAGGAGGTGTCCCTCTATGTCAGGACTTGTAAATGAGTCGAACAAACTATATGAATTGCATAAGAAACTCTATTTTAGTTTTTTGTTATTATTTAAATACTTTTTAATATTTACACACAAATTTGACTAAACCATTCCTTTCAGCCATGTTAAAGACATAAGGTTAAAATTCCCACTCGTAGGACCCCGGAAAGGCGTCACCTATAATGAGACGCTGGCAAGAATTGTACGAAATCATAATAATCTCAAGCTTGGTCCTTTCCCCTCTTCTTACATAGCATTCAAGAAAAAACTAAGAGACTTACTACTAGTTTAACTTGCAATTATCGTCATTTTATTAATTTTTTTATTTAAATATTGCTGTATTTATTCTTTGCGTTCCATTTTGTTATTGGATTATTCAGTCTGTTAGATGGAATTAATAAATAAATAAATAATCCTTTTGCCCGAGCTGCCAGGAGGAGTTGGCAGAAGGCATCCAGATGTAGAAATTTATATGCGGGCATCTTCTTCACATTGGATGCTTAAAGCAACACGAAAATCATTTCTGCGGTATTGGAGTCCGAGACAACAAAATCAGAAGTGGATCTGAATGTGAGTCAAGCGGCAGTAGCGAGTTAGGTGCCACTGGAGAAGCGGAGGCTCCCCCTGCCACCAACAGATTTGGTAGCGATGAGGTGCTCACACTATTGAAGGGGCTTTCTATTCGGATGAACCAAATGGACGAGCAAATAGTTGGCTTAAGAGCGATTTGGACCCTACTAGTTGACAATGACTCTAAAATGTGGTCCGTACCACCTAGACGGCAGAATGAATCATTTCTATACCTACTAAGCTCACCTGGCTCCTGAATATTAGCTAAGGCTCCCTTCAAACGTTTTACCACACCCTGTGCAGAATACTGCACTGAGCGGCCCGTTCAACCAGAGATAGGGACCACTTTCAACCATTAGTGATGCTCGATCTCCTTACAGCCAAGCTGAAAATTCCCGCCCAGGAAAAGACCAAGAGGTAAAACAAGCGGCAAGCGTTATCAAAGATTGGAAATTGACTTACCAGGGACAAGATGATCCGGGGTCGGTTGAGGGCTTTATCCAGAGAGTAGAACGAATGATAGTGGTCACTTTGCGTGATAATTACGATCAGTTTGTCACGCAAACCCATTTACTATTCAGCGGTAATGTTTCACGCTGGTACTGGAGATTTATTCAGGACTCGCCTTTCTTGCATTGGACTACTCTTAAGGACGCTCTACATAGGGGATTCGCTTTCAGTTATGGTGACGAGGTCTTGAAGCAACAGTAGCGCAGTCGGCGACAAAAGTCAAGTGAAACCGTAGGCAAATTGTATGAAGCTCTATGTAGTATCGCCGACCGACTGACGCAACACCTCTCGCAGTCAGAGATGCTGAAAATATTATGGGATGGCTGTTGCCGAGAGTATATGCTATTCGCAGCACCATTTATGAATTACGAGACTTCTGTCCAACTACTGGAAGGCAACATGCGGGATCGCTCTGAACGCCTAGCCATAGCAGAACTACCTAATTTAAACAGCAGTTGGCCTTCTCAAGTAACAGCTCCCCTTTCACTCACCTGCAGCATCGGTCTCTATAAAGAGGATGTTACCCCAAGACTCGAAATAGAGATATGGGCCATAACGACTACGGAGGGCCGTACGGTCTGCTGGAAATGTAGAAAACTGGGCCATCGATTATCTGAGTGCTTGGCAGAGCGCAGGGGTTTTTGTTACCGTGTGGTAAGCTTGGCACATACTCACCCAACTGTGTAAACTGTCCGCATCTAGAAAACGACCAAAAAGTGCCAAGAGTCACTCCCCAAATTTTCAAGTAACTACCTCACAAAATGCAAGCCCTGTCCAGATAGTACCCTAGCAAGACGACTCCCCGCTTCCAGATCGGAGGTCCCCCGGACGACGTTGGGACATCCTGATGGTGCCGAACTGATCGTCGAGCATGAGCTACTCATGCCTTGGTACTTACGACCTTAGCACGTCAGATTACAAGAGTACAGCGCTGTTCGGCAGAGAATGTTTGCAATCGAAGAAACCACTCTGCCGCGGGCTTAAGTCAATTGGACTACTCGGCCTTCGGAGGAACTTTTGGAAAGGATTGCAAGCTTTACGGAGAAAGCTGTGTGCCTCTCAAGTAAGCGAAGTCACTGTTTATGACAATCTGTCTGTCTGCTCGATGAGCTGATAATAGGTCTCGTGGATATAGGGGCTAGTGTCAGCTGCATAGCTTCCACCTTCAGTTCTCAGGTTCTGGAAAAATATCCTGATCAAATTAAACTTTTGAGCATATACATCAACACCGCAGATGGAACGAAGCACGGTATATGTGGCGTAATCTCCACCCCGGTCACCTTTAAAGGTCAAACGAAGCAGATGGCTTTGTAAATTATCTATACCTTGGTGCAGACTTCGTGAGGAACTTTGGCCTAGCTCCGGACCTCTTCTCGAGCCCGACCGTGGAGACATTACACCAGGCCGACCAACCACATCTAGATAGACACCAACTAGACCCTATCCAACAATTCCGACTAGAAGTAGCTATAGCCTCTTTCCCATCATAAGCTACTGAATAGATGTTGGCAACAGTAAGCCGGCCAAAAAACGTTACTATGCGATTTTGTCTGCGATAGAAAAATTGCTGTATGGGGAACTAGATCGCATGTTGGATTTAGGAGTTATAGAGGAGTTACAGAGCATGTGGTCATCGCCAGTAACCTTAGTTTTAAAACCAAGCAAGATGCGATTATGCCTAGACGCCAGACGAGTCAACTCAGTTACAGTTTAGGATGCCTGTTTTCTCCCATTGATTGATGGCATACTAAGTTGACTGCCGATAGCACACTTCATCACAAGTCTTGACTTGAAGGATGTTTTCTGGCAGAATCCCCTCGAGCCGCGATCGAGAGACAAAGCGGCATTTACAGTGCCCGGAAGGCCTCTGTACCAATTCATCACTATACCATCCAGCCTATGTAACGCCCCTCAAACCATGTGTACACTCATAAACATGGTAATTCCACCTCACCTGAGGCATCAAGTTTTCGTCTAGTTAGACGATTTACTTCTTCACCTTATGCTACTCCAAGCTCACTACGAGTATTATTGTGCAGAAGATTAAGTTCGTCATGACTCACCAAGGCCATATAATAGGGAACGGTACTATATTGACAAATCCTGATAAATTGCGAGTTCCCTTGTCAAAATCCGTTAAGCAGCTTCGGAAGTTTCTAGGAGTTTGTGGATGGTACCGTAGGTTCATTCGCAACTATGCATCGTTGTCATCCCCGCCGACAGACATACTGTAGAAGGGTAAGATTTTCACCTAGAACGAAGGAATTCAGAAGTGTTTCGCTAGCGCTTCAAAAAGTGCTTCGCTAGCGCTTCCGTTTTGTCCAACCCTAACTTCAACCGTCCCTTCTCCATCCATTGCGACACAAGTCAACATGGCGAAGGTGCAGTGCTCGTACAAACTACTGAAGACAGTGAGGAAATTCCCATAGCTTAGATGTCCCACAAGCTGGCCACGGCCCAGCAAAATGATACCGTTTCCGAGAAGGCATGCCTGGCAGCTGTGATGGCGATCAAAAAGTATCGGGCGTATATAGAGGGCCATCTGTTTGAAAAAATAATCAACCACGTCTCCCTTCAATGGTTAATAAGCCAATCGGACCTACACGGACGCCTAACCCGCTGGGCTTTGAAATCACAATGCTTCACATTCACTACGCAACATTGGGGGCCGCAAAATGTCGTACCCGACACTCTTTCACGAATGTTTTTGCCCGAAGGTGTAAAGCTGGCACATGACGGGGAAATCAACCGCGACAGCCAGCACTTCAAATCGGACAGCTACCTAGAATTGATTGAACATGTGCAACATCAGGCACAGTTACCTGACTTGGAGGGCAGACTACGCATCTGGAGACTTACACCAAGAGGAAGGAACATGGAAGGGTGTCAGAGGAGCTGACTAAGGAGCTCATCGTCGGCGCTCATGACCATCCGCTGTGCTCATGGCGGCTGTGCCCGCACTCTACGGCGCTTACGAGCGTACTTCTTTTGGCTCCACATGGCTGAATAGGTGAAGAAGGAGTGCGTGGCTTCATGCGAAACCTGCAAATGCACCAATGCCCCAAGCCAAGCCCTTTGACCTCAAATGGGCAAACCCTCCTCCCCAGAACGCGTGTTCTAACGCGTGTACGTGGATTTTCTAGGTCCCTATCCTCGCTCATTGGCAGGCAGCATCGGTACCACCGTCATCCTGGACTAGCTCTCCTAATTCCCCTGGGTTCAACCAAGCACCAAGATCACCACGGCACCGATTGTGAGCTTCCTGGAGAAAAGATCTTACCGATGACGAGGCGCGATTTTGGTCAAAGCTATTTCAAAAACTATTAAGTACATACGGAATTCACCATCAGACAGCCACCGTCTACTCGCCTCAAGCGAATGCCTTGGAGAGGTTAAATAGAACAGTACAAACCACGATTTGTTCGTATGTCCATCGTCAGGAGGACCGGAATCGCAGGTTGGCTATTCCGACACCCAAAATGCTTAGAAGAACCCGTAGTTGCTTTGTGTCCCTATGACAACCTAATTTTGGTGCTACAGAAACTACACCAGAGCATGGAAGCCGCAAGGAGTATAAATGAAAGGCAACACCTTTTGGCCTTTTGGCTTCATGCCTGGCCATGAAGTCTACCGCAGGACTTTCAGAGAGAGTGATGCTGGCGCTCATTACAATTCCTAACTTGACCTTGAATTTATCAAGTGTCGCATAGCTAAGGCCCTTGGTCCAAGTCGGTGTTCGGTGACAGAACTGGATGGCAAAGATCTGGATGTTTACCATGCTATGAATCTTCGGCGCTGATCGCATAACTTTCAGTTACTCTGGGCAGTGGTCTGCATCGGAGTGACTACCTTGTAAATACACACGACGAGAGCGCGGGTTCGTCTGTCCGAAAACGGGAAAACTGAGGATACTATAGGACAGTTTATCGCAAGAACCAGTAGAGCAAACGAATCTTCAAAAACTAGAACAATTGGAGGGATGCGAACCCTGTCGTCGGGATATAATACCCGTTCGGGAGGGTGCATGGGACACCATCACCAGCAGGTTGCCCTGCTATTGTTGTGTTTCGTGCACACCCTCGTCAAGGACGAGGTCCCTCTGGATATTGCGCGCGTTATTAAGAAAGGTAGGTATGTTCTACGTAGGACTGTCGTGATTACCTTAATTTATTTCCTCAGGGCTAGACTTGTTCGATCCTTGCATGATAAATGTTTTGTAATGTAAATTTTGCGCTGGCGGAAAGAACCCGCCCAACGACAGCGCAGAAGCTAGCTAGGCAAAACAACTTCAGCTGAGCTCAGTCTTTTTATAGCACGCTGATACTTGTTTCCATTGGCACCAGTAATCTGTACGGACAAAATAACATCACTGGAAAACACTGCATTCTGCAGTCATATAAGAGGAAGCTCGCGATTACGGACACTCCTACGAGACCAACTTGCTCATGTGGTACTTCTTGTGCTACTATATCCTTATCTCCACTATTTGCGTTTTCATGTTCACTCATGTTGAATTTTCAAAAGCGCAGTACACTCTTAGCTTTGAGCCAATGTCCTTAGTCACCAGTTTTCACTCAAAATTTCACTGAACTCATTCGGTTACTTTTCCGATCGCGTAAATAAACGCTATTGTCTATCAAAAATTAGATAAAAACGTAAAACACTGGTTGAGCTGTTTCAATCCCACACTTGAATTGTTATAGAAAAATTATTTAACACACGACAAAAGTACGCTAACTTGCTGACGCGGTCAAAACTAGCCTGTGACGGAGTGCTTTCATATACACGCATCCTCGTGCGCACAAGCGTCCTATATACTTTTATTATTTACACAAGTGCACTATCTTCACGCGACAATACTGGAAAGGTAAAACGACCACACAAGATCTAGTGGGTGATCTACTCTTCCACAGCAAACAACGAAGTATTTTAACTGAAACGTATTCACACCATTTACATATCGCAACGATCGAGCCTTGTGGTGATCATCTGCGTAAACAATCAACGCTTCCTAGGCATGGCGAACCGCACCAGCTAGATAACAAATGTCTTGCCTTGTTTTGTTTTTATTACTTTTCCTAACATTTCCGAGCCAGCATTTTGCTCATGTAACAGTATCATCGCATAGAAAAGCTTAAAAAAACGATGGCAATATTTTCGCAAATCAGAAATTTGACTTTGTTATCAATTCATCAACCTCGTCAGCAAAAGTTAAATTTGAATAAGCACTAATAATTATCTTAATAGCACGGCAAACTCCTCAGAAATTCATTGCTGCTAAAATTCTATGAATTCCTCCCTTCCCTAATTTTAAATTAATGTCAACCTATGAACTTAATATCTGTCATAAATCATTACACATTCTCAATTCGTCGATTCAACTTTGCTCCAAGGACTCCCCCTCTAACGCGCGTAATTAGCAAAACATCATTTTTGTCCAACCACCTCTTCTACCATTAACGACTACCGTTTTTGTTTTTGGGCTCATTCAGAATTAGTCTTTGATAGACTGATGTCAGCTAATACAAGCTTTGCTGATTTTCGAAAATTCAAATTCCTACCATATTGGCTTAGCCTGAACGTGCGAACAAGTCAATATTTCGATGAAAATGAAAAGCAGGAAAGCACTTTTCACTCTATCTCCGTATCTACTCGTAGTCGGCCCAGCAAGCAGGAGTAACTACAAATGTAAACGATGGCCCGGAGAAAATTATTTCCGTTATTAAACGTTCGCTGAAAAGTAGAGGAGGGAAATTAAAGCGAAACGTGATTGCTTGCCATCGAGATGGCTTGTTCGGTTGCTTTACGCTGAGATAACAGATAGCACAGATAGCGGGAATGGTGCGTGTATTTTAATCGAGCAAACCGTTTCAGAATACGAAATTGCCTATTAGCATAAATAGCCTTTGAAATAAATAAGTGGATCTAAGTCATAATTACGGTGGTGTGTATCGATCAAACAGGATAGCAACGCAGGAAGAACATTAGGGTGAATGGGTGATATAACAGTAGTCGTTTCCACGTGTATTACACTTGAGTTTAGTTAGGGATAACGACAATGTTCTATATGAGAGACAACCTTTTTAAAAATTCTTTACGCGGTCGACCGAATAATTTTGAAAGCTTCACAATCATAAAACCTTGTAACCACAGAAGCATATGAACGCGCAAACATATCCTTAAACCACAAACAACATAATCCGAAAAACAACCCCAACTTTTCACTTTTTTCTTCGGGAGAACATATGAACGGAATAACGCATTCAAAAAAGTTCCCACTGTTTCCTTTTCAATCTAAAAGTATCTGGCGGCTCTCTCTATCAACATTTGCCAACTTTCCTCGTTTCTTAAGAACTTTGAGAGAGTTGAAATCTCCACAATCCTCTATTGTGTGGTAGCCACCACTGTGAAACGACAATGAACTGTTGAAAGTATTTCAATGAACATTTTCTACAAGTATGAAAATAAAGCTTGGAAGACAAATATCCCTCGGGTAAAATAATGAAAAGAAGTTTCCATGAATCGATGACTATCGACCCTAACAACGCTGTCTGTCTCCTCTTTGTTAGATGGGCGCGATAACGGTTGACACAAGTATGTATGCTGAAGCGATGAGAGAACACGTGAAGAAAGGGGTTAACATTGATTTTTAACACATGTTTACGATCTGTAAATATACAAAGACAATAAGTTTATGAGCTGCCTCTTCAGAAAAGTAAAGGAAACGCAAAATTTCCTCATGTTTGCCGTAAGGCAAGGATACGAGAAAGCTGGGATTGGAGTCATTTTGATGAGAATGTAGAGATTCATGTACAATATATTTACAGAAGATGCCAGTTGTCAAGATAAATCAACAGACTTGCTCAGGGGAAGCCTTTCTTGACAAAAGAAGAGAAGGTCAACTATCACCAAATTACTGTGCCCGATAGGATACCATTTTGTTGAAACTAACCTTGTCACTTTTTCCCTGCAAACAAATCTCAAGAGAAAGCTAGATGATGAAACCAATTCTGGTTAGTTTAACAAACTTTTGGTCGGGGAAAAAGTTGTTTATACGACAGCTACCGTACTGCACATCATGCGCGATTCTACAATTTCTTTTTTTTAACAGAGCATCTACTCCCGTTTTTCATTTAGCACTTCTTGTCCCAAGTTCCGCTCGCGCTTCACTGAATTCCCATGGTAGCAATAATTTGACCTTTGATGGCACCATTCCTACGCGCAAATTCTTCAAATTAAATAAATCTTGAATGTTATTGTATAACGCAAAGTAATAACGGTAGGAAGAACACAAAGCAGAAGTAGAAAGGGAAGAAAAGGAGGAACCAATCTCAGGGAGAATATAAACTGTTTTGATCCTTCCTACAATTCTACATGGAGAAAATTAACGCGAAAAGAACAAGCTCCCAAAAAACAGCAAGAAGATGAAAATGCCAGAAAATAAAATGAATGTTGATTTTGTTCTCAGCGTGAACTTTTGTTCCAGTTGTTGTTAGCCGCCGTATATTTCATTGAGAAGATTAAATTGTTGGTGGGAGAGACTGAAATTTCAATTTTATTTTGAATTATTCACTCTTGTGTTTTTTCTTCTCTCCAGGGACTCTTTATCTGGACTTAAAATGAAATTTAATTGTGTGAATTTTGGATACATTGTATCCGAAAATAGGAATGTTGCGTGTCCTTCTGATAAGCGCCTGAATTAATTCAAATCCCTTATAAAATAACACGAAATGTTTTAATTATCAGTGGTGTTCCGGTACCTACAGACTGGCCTAAATAAAATTTAGCGGTTGATTGGGGATGATTTGAAAACACCAAGCCATTCATTTGATTTAAAAGAGGGTCCATAAAAAAGGTGTACACTTTTTTTGAAGACACAGTTTAGAATTTTTCATTGTTTCGTGGCTTCATCATTAGGGGAAGTACGGACAAAATGACATAGTCACCTAACTAAAAAATTGGCGGGTTTTAGCAAAGTCTCCGCGTGACGGCAGCCGTATTCACAATCCTGTCAGATGTTGAGCGTCATTGTCACAGTCGCGTCGTTCGAACGTGTTTCACGCTTTCAAAAATTTTTATTTTGTAGATGGTTTTCTGGAGAGTTATTTGTTGTTATTTGTAATTATTTCTATTAAAAGCAATGAACTTATGCCAGTACTCAGTGGTTTCGATTAATTTTATTGCAATTATCAGGTGCTTGATAGAATTTGTATTTTTTATTCATTTTTGTTCACATTTGGACAAAATGACATACATATAAAATGGACAAAACGACATGTTATGTCATTTTGTCCGTAGAGTTTATGTTAATAAACATTTATTATTTTGTTTAGGTGTTATGCCGCGAAAATACGAAAGAAAAACTAATCGGCAGTCTTGGAGCCAAGAATTCACGAATAAGGCTATTGAAGCATGGAAGCAAAAAAAATGGGATGGGAATTGGACGCAAAAACATTCGGTGTTCCTCAGGCGACGCTTAGAAGACATGCACTCAATATGAACAAAACCATGAATTCTAACTCTAAAGGATTAGGAAGATTCAAGAAAAAATTTTCAACTGAAATTGAGCAGGAGTTCGTAGAACAGATAACGTTTTTAGAAACATGACTTTTTGGTTTCACGGGTACATCATTCCAAGAGCTTGCCTTTGAACTAGCCGAAAAATATGGTATCGATCAGCCTTTCAAAAAGGACAAGAAACGTGCTGGACAAGAATGGCTTGACGGTTTCCTGAGAAGAAATAAGGACATTTCTCTGCGCGCTCCAGAACCAACTTCTGCTGCAAGAGCGCAAGAGTTTAATAAACCACAGTTATCTAAATTTTTTCCGTATTTATGAAGAATTTTTGAAGACTCACAACTTGGGACCTCACCGAATCTTCAATATGAATGAAACCGGGCTCACTACAGTCCAGAAACCACAAAAACTGCAGGCCACCAAAGGCAAGAAACAAGTCGGCTGTCTCACCAGTGCTGAGAGAGATTCAAATGTGACAGTAGTGTGTTGTACGAATGCCATCGGTTCATTTATTCCGCCATGTATGATATTTCCTAAGAAGAACATGAAAAAAGAGCTAGTTGATGAGGCTCCCACCGGCACTCTTGGACTAGCACAAGAATCAGGATGGATGAACAAAGAGCTGTTTGTAAAATGGTTAAAACATTTTCAGGCACATACGAAATCTAGCAACGACGATCCGATTCTACTTATATGTGATGTTTACTCAAATCATAAAAGCATTGAATGTTTGAGTTATGCCAAAGAAAATGGTATTCATATGTTGTGTTTACCGCCACATTGCACCCATAGAATGCAGCCCTTGGGTGTTTGTATTTCTGGACCACTAAAAACTTATTTCAATCAAGAAATTTCTAAGTGGCCAAAAAATCATCCAGCACGCGTAACACGAATGTGTTACCCATTTACAAATCGAGTATTTGTTTAATGAAGCGTATGGGAAAGCCGCGACTGTTCAGAATGTAAGTAATGGCTTTAAAAAGACAGACATCTGGCCTGTTAATCCTGATATTTTTCCAGACTACATGTTTGATTCCGTTGAATCAGGAGGATATTGCAGACAGTACACCTAAACTTCCCAGCTCACATTTACCATCAACTAAATGTATCAACACCTCTTCGATCCAAGAAGATCCGAGTAACGATATTGTATCTATTTTAAATCTATCAGCAACAAATGACAATGAAGTAGATTCTTCACAAAACACAACACAAGCCACCACCAATAATGATATTGGAGTTGTTGTTTCTGATGTGATGAACCTGAGTTTAGAAACATGTGAAGAGCAGTCTAATACAGTAGAAGTAGCTGGAGCAGCGTACGATGACGGTATGAGACCTGGTGCATCAAACCAATTACGAACATAGCCAATTGCTACTATTTCGCCAGCAACACAGAGACAGTTCATTCGAGGCCAAGGAAAAAGAAAATTGAAACCTGTCAAAGGTGATTGGCTTTTAACTTCTAGTCCAAATATACAAGAAATTATGGCTAAAAACAGACCAAAGGATTCACCGGTAAAAAAGAAGACAGGTTAAAAGAAAAATTTTTGATGAGGATAAAATAAATATTCCTGCTTCCAAAAACGCTCTACCATCAGAGAAGAGATTGAGAGCATCGAGGCAGCGTACAACTGCTCTGATATATGATAGCTCAGGAAGCGAAGACGACGATAGTGACTGCGCTTGCATTTATTGTAATGACCCCTTCTTCCGTTCTAAGCCCGGCGAAGGTTAGTTACGATGTATGACTTGTTCCCTTTGGGCTCATACGTCATGTGATGATATCCCAAAGAGGAGCAAACGATTTATTTGCGAACTGTGTTCTTAAAAATTAGTATGTCATTATGTCTTTAACTTATGTGTCATTTTATCCGTACTATATGGACAAAATGATTTATGTGATTAGTTACATTTTTTCTTAATATATATTTTATTATAGTTCCTACTTAATTAAAAGACTGTGCTACTGATAGTCAATGAACCTAAGATGAGTAAAAACGATTGAGATTGATTATAATACCATTCAATGAATAAATATTATTAAAAAACAGAACACCCTGTCATTTTGTCCGTACTTCCCCTATAGTTTAAAAGAACATAAAAATCAATTTTTTCTATTTTGACTTTGGTCATGTTTACTTTTTCTAAAGGAGGAGCTATTCTCAAGATATACAGCGAAAACTGAGGAAAGGGCCCTTTAAGGTTTCTAAATTACGCGTTTCTGTGTGCTCATGTAGAGAGGACAGAAAATGGTAACTGTGAATACACTGGCTTGCAGGGATTTTCATAATTTTAATCGCAATTAATTTTCTTCTAGGAGCCACCGTTTTCGAGATATTTACTTAAACCAAAAATCGAAAAACTGACCATTGATCCCTTGCGATACCATGATGTGTTTCAAGTGTTTTGCCCCGTCGCTTAATTAGTCATGATAACCCATCAATATTAAAAACCATTTCTAAAATTTTTATCAAAATTCCTACATGTTTATAGTGGCTAGGTCCGTTGCAAACGTGTATCTCCCTAGTATCACGTGTTAATGTTGTTGTAATTGTTAAATATTTAATCGGCTATAACTTAGCTGTTTATTGTTCGATTATTGTGAAATTTTCAGAACACATACAATTGCTTTCAGAAAACATAAATGGTAGTTTTTGTGAAATTATAGAGCTCCATTTTGATTTTATAGGCAAAAATGTAAAATTTATAAAATGTACTATTATTAACAAAGTTGATCGAATTTCGACTTCTGAGGTATTTGTTGCCCTTTTACTCTTAAAGTCTCACATTTGTGATTTTTTCAGATTTTTCGGGTCAAACGGGGACACAAAATTTTCGTGCGTTTTCCCTTCCCCTGTACCCCTCGAAGCAAAACTCATCATTTTAAGACCTGTTTTGAAAAGTTCTCATCAAGACCTTTCATTTGATACCCATATTGCCTACATGCGATGAAACTTTTTTTTCGGGGGCCACTCCCCTATATGGGGAGACCCCCCTTATGCGCCTTATAAATTTTTTCTTGTGATGAAACTTTGAAGAGGGCATCACTTTACATCTTCCTACAAAATCTTGTGTTTCTAGCCTATGTAGTTTACGAGGAAAGGTGGTGTGACACACGGACGGACGGACAGACGGACAGACGTGACGCGATTTTAGTAGAGTATTGTAAAATGATTTTAACAATACCCTAAAAAGTCATCTATGAGATGTCAACATTTTGCCGTCCTCAAAGAGATCTGCTAGTTCGCCAGTTTCAATAAATTTATTTTTTATTTGCATTCTATAGCAAAACATATGCAGTAATCGAGCAGCCCGCCTAGGCAAACTTCTATAGGAGCCTTCACGAGAAGGACAATGGGAGATCAATTTTATTCGCAATCGTTAAATAGTTTCCTTCACTTCTACACCTCATTCTACCCGATCTCTAATATCGAGCGCTACGAGAGTCCCGAGCTGTATATAAAAATCAAACGCAAAACAAATCTATGCAGCCGAATTCCGAAGAAAACGCTCGTTGGCACAAACAGAGGACGGCCGGGACGGGGGTGCTGCATGCAAAGAGACTGAACAAGTAAACCCGTTTGTGAATCCAACCGCGAAAATTTCAATTCCACGAAAACCAAAGGACAAACATGAGCATCCTCATCACACCTCTCCGCAATAATCTTCATCCGTCGCCACATTCGCAACTGTCGCAACGATCAACGTTGAATGGATCAAGAATTGGTACATTGTAATAAACATAAGCAGTCGAGCAGCCCCGTGGTGATCAGGAGTGGCTGCTCCTGAAGAAATAAGGTGGTCACCCCGTCGAAACTGCTTAGTTTGTTTTTTTACTAGTGTAAAGTAAACTACATCCGTCAAGTTTCCATCCTTTACGCAGAGATGAGGGGATCACTTCAGCCACTTCAACATCTTTAGATTTGACATTCCCCTTGTAATGCAACGACCTTCTTCGGAGAAAGTAACGGTTGCTTTTTGTGTAATGTTTGCGTTTGTCTCACGCCTCCGTGTCCGCTAACTTTAACTTTAAGCAAAAGAATATTGAATTACTGTAGAGTAGCATAATCAACACCTAATAGAACATTTCTAAAGATTATAAAAATTGATCGGTACGTCTTGTAGAGTAGAGTACGCCTGATAAGTATTTTGTAGTGTAGCTTCGTGGCTCGACAAGAACCCGCCTGATATGATCTCGCAAATGCTAGTCATCAAGCGCGCGTATGCAGTCGTTAAGCGAAGCCAGTTAGCTGAGCTCGGTGTTGTTTATAGCTCGCTGACACTTGGGCCAGACCATCGGCACCCATGTCCTACACGGACATTTCGAAACTGATTACAACATCTTCGTCAACGACGACGACATTATTATCTGCCGCACCATCAACGTCATCATCTATTTCAACATCATCAACGCCAACAACTATCACTGCCATAAAAAAAAACAGCAAATGCTGCAAGAATATCGACAAATGTTGCAACATCGCCACCCGCGAAAACAACAAGATCTGTTTCACTACCAACGTACAAATAAAAAAAGAATGAAAACCTATCTCTATGAAAAAGCCATTTATTGTATCTTTTCTCTTATGGCACTCTCATCAGTAAATTTATCAAACATACTGCCTTGGAGAAATGCAAAACAGATCCAATGATTCCACAAAAAAATTAAATATTTTACCTACTACCCCATTTTGGGTTTGAATAGCTTCAGCAAGGCAATTCAAAATATTCCAGTCGATCAGATTCCACACTTAATTATCGTGACAAACACATACAAGACAAAAAGCGATCCTCAGAAAGTCGCCCAGGTGCTGAACGTAATCGAATCACTTTGTTTATACAGAGTCGAAGAGATGGATGAAGATACCCTTTTAACTACATTATACTCGTTAATTGTTCTGTTGCCAAATAAAATTACTAAATTCGCGTTCTATCCCAGATGCATTCAGATATTGGTGTCAGAATTACGCAACGATTGCACTAAACAACGATTTACAGAAATTTGTTTCTAAGTGGGGCAGTCGAAGAAGCATCGTGGTTCAAAAGAGCTAAGTAATCGAATTGTTAGAAACCACTTGGAACGATATGTTAAAAACCTGAGTGAAGTAGAATAAGCGATAGTAGTAAATGCTTTATATAAATCAAGAACAACCTGTAAAGCGATACGCAGAAGTAAAACATTTTAAGCCATAGAGAAAAGAGGGATGTTATTCAACACAAATAACACCTCAACAGTATCAATACCCAAATGCTGCAGAACAGACAGAAAATATCGCTAATCAAAGGAACTGCGTGTATCCTTATGCCTTTCAATAAGTGTAAATGTCTTCACAATATGCAAACTAGTGTTAGTTCCTATCCATAGACGAATTCATCATCATCTTCAGCGATAATGACACACACAAGTCAAACACCAGCTCACAATTCATGGATTGTATTGGACGCAGCAATACTTTATCGCAATCGCAACTTAATTCTACTACAGCTTCCTATCCCTTGTATCAAAACACGCAAATGTCAATTACTCAAAGCGATAAGATGTTCCAACAACAATAGCAACTTGTGCTATGCGAATGAGCCGAAGTAGTCCCAATATAGCAATTTCAACCCAATCAACCGTTACCACCACGGCGACAAATCTAGCAAGCATGATATTATGAAGAGATAACTCGTTTTGTGCGAATTTGCGAACTGCACTTGGAAGTGATCCCGTTCCGGCGCGTGAATGGGATGGAAAGGTTTTTTATCTCTTCGACGATGAGTAGCGGCGCACTTGGCGACAACGAGGAGTTGGACTCCAGCAACCGAGCGAGGTAGTTGGGCTGATCAAGACGCGAGTCGGAACTTAAGAGGAGAAAAACAGACCCCGCGCGCCGCATAGAAAAGAAATTCCGACTATTGAGACACTTTCGTCTTGAAGCTCAGTGTAATTGTGATTCCCCCTCATCAACCGTAGATACCGAGAAACTTACCAATACGCCGATAATGGAAATACTACGATAAGCAGCTGACCGGATTAGAGCTGAAGGAGAAAAGTGGAAAAAACGTTTCGACACCTGTCACAAAGAGGTGTATATTTACCAAGAGGGAGGTTTGGTAGCTGTAGAAAATGTTCCACCTGCAACAGGGAAATCTAAAAAAACTGGAATTTAAACACCGTGCATCTTTTGTCATTTTAAAGCTTCTCCGATATGACCGTTATGTCGTCGAAGACTAAGACGACGCATCGCGAAAACAACGAAAGTACTGTTCCGTGTTCACAGCCATAAATTAAAACCTATCGATGGTACCAACGCTGATGAAGACACTGATAACAATGACGAAATCAAGAAAGGCCGAGCTGTCGCGAATTTAGCAATGCTGGACCCCGAAAACATCGGTGACGAAAGCCGAACAGTCAGTTATACTCATAATGCTGAAGGTGATGGTCGTGTCTTGTTAATAAAAAAAAACTGCTTCGTAATTAAATAGTTTGAATCATACCACCTTAATCCCAACCCAATCCTAACAATAGTTAATTTGAATTCAACGGAAGTTAAGTGGTAGTTAGCGTTCGTGGGTGAGTTAAGGCGATAGCATTTTGTAGTGGTTGGCAGGCGCAGCAGAATGTGTTTAGTAGGGTGAGGGCCGTGTTAGCAGCCGTTTTCAGAGTGCCTGATTAGCAGAAGTTGGTTTAAGCTAGAATATTTCAGAGGGGGAAATTGGGATTCCACTCTTTAGACGCGGGAAAATGTATAACGGCAAGACGAATTTTCGCGTGGCGGCTTATTGGGGCATTATTGATCAAGCAAATGGCACTCCCTTACTCGTCTCCGGACGAGATTACCCGGGTCTGGAAGCCCCACTGGAGCATCCTTGTTTTAGAGTGTACTAGCAGGGAGGATGTAGCTGACTAAATCAGTTCGTTTCTTTGAACGCGTTTTCTCAAAATCGCATTTTTCAAAACTGCTGCAGTTGTAAGTCTCAAAAAAATTATCAGATCTATTCAAAATTTTAACAGCACATTTTACACATGTTCTTACATTATAAGATTGATTGTTTTGTTTTTCCAGACTGAAAATACCCATTTGTTTTAGCAAAGTTCGCCTTTTTAGGGTTTTGTACTAAAATACTAAACCCTATTGCAATCACGACCTGTGTCCGTCCGTCAGTCCGTCTGTATGTCACAGCACTTTTTCTCCGAAACTATAGAAGCTACGGCAATGAAACTTGTGAATATGTCAGAAGTGGTGACTTCTTGAAAGTTCAAGGGTGGAATAATTTTTCAGAGGGGTTCCCCATATAGGGAGGTGACCCTTAAACATTTTTTTTTCACCGTTGGTAGTCGAGTAGAGTGTCATTGGAAAGGCCTTAATGAGATCTTTTCAAAACGAGTCTTAAAATTACCTTATCGGTACCGAGGGGGGCAGGGGAAGGGGAAATGGACGAACTTTTCGCGTACCCCCCTCGCGATTGGACACCTTTCATCCGAAAAATCTGAAAAAAAATCATGAATGTAGGCCTTTATGAGTACAACAACAACAAATACATGAGAAGTTGAAATTCACTCAATTTTGTTAGTAATAGTATGATTTATCGATTTCATGTTTTCTTGAATAAAATCTTAACGGTACCCTTAAATTCAATAAAATTCAACACACTGATGACTATTTACAAGACCAATCTATCCTGAAAGTTTTATAAAGTAGTATTTAATGAAGTTATAGCGATTTGAATTTTCCTGTATTACTATGGAACAATATGCGCTGTATTACTATGGAAACATACGGCTATGGAACAATATGAGCTTTTTACCGACTCAGACACTACAGCTTTGCTAGTATTTGCTTAAAAATTTCAGGAATTATAGGTATCATGAATACCTTTGAGACTTGGTTTAGCTAGCGGTATCATTAATCGTAAAACAGAATGGTGGCTGTTTTAAATGCGAAGATTGTATAATTTTGAGTTATTTTGCCCCAACGTCAACGTTTAAAGTGCATGCTTTGAACACTTGATTCAATTTGATGAATGACTGAAGATGAGTACCTACAATTAATACTCATACGTGAAACAAGTAGAGGAGGTAGGAGAGAGCACCTAGCAAAAGGGCTTTATAACAATTCTAGAATTCGAAAAAAATGGCCATAAATCGATGATTACAGTACAGGGGAGTGGCCTTTGCAAAAAATAATTTCATCAAAGATAGCCGATATGAGTATCAAATGAAAGTTCTTTATAGGAGCTTTTCAAAACAGTTCTTAAACTGACAGTTTTGGTTTCAGTGGAGGGGGAGGAGGGGGAATACATGAAAAATGTGTTTCCTTCCTCGTGAACGGACACCTGTGATGTAAAAAAATCTGAAAAAATTAACAAGGAAAATATTTATGAGTATAACAATAACAAATACCTCAGAAGTCAAAATTCGTTCAACCTTGTTAAGAATAGTATGATCTTTGGATTTCATATTTTCTCCAATAAAATCGTCTTTAACATGTTTCTTGATTTTATTCGTTCCTGGTGACTGCATTTTGTAGGTTAAATACAAAACCCTTCTGACATGAGCATAGGTCTGTCTACCCAACTTGTTGTATAAATAAACTAATTTGTAATTTGTCTAATTTTTTTTAATTTTATAAGTCATTGTAATTGAAAGCTATTCGCGCTCACTGGATTGTTTTTATTTTTTTGTTCGAAGGCTCAGAAAAGTTTGCAGAGCTGCAGCAAATTGGTACCTTCTTTTTTTACTTTTACTAGATGACGTCGTTCGCAATATTTTTACTTGGCCTTTTGTGAATCTACTTTCATATGCGAGTATGTATGATAAACCTTAAAAATTACAATTAATTTATACGAAAAATTTTGTTTTAATTGACTTTGAAAATCACCTTTTAATTAGATAGAGAAACTAGCAGACCCCCAGAGGTTGAGATAAAAGGATGACATACTTCGGGACATAAGACATCCATAAATCCACTTTTCGCTGACAATAATTCTTATTTATGAGTAAACATAGAAGTAAGTGCGGGTTTATCTATAAATCTTTGTCCGAGTTAATTCCGTTCGTCCACCACTCCCTCTGCCCTTTTCAAATTGTCGCTAGACCACCAAATTCTACACTATCAACATCAAGGGCAAACATGTCAACATTTCAATTAACAGGTTGAAACCTTATTACTCGTTGGCCCTCATGGACTCTGACAACTTGGTACCAACCAATGCACTTTCTCCCACTATTCTTATTTCTTCAATCACTCCATCTACATCATCCCAACACACTGCTCCTTCTTCTGAGAAACTGCATATACTACACCACAGCACACAATTCCTTTCCACCGTTAAATTCTCAACGTCGCGTGACCATTGCAACAAGAGCTAGTCGAATCACGAGAAGCCCTCTATCGTACAAATAGTCTAGTTTTTCCTCCTACTTAAGGCGCAGCCCCCAGTGAAACTGAAAATTTGGGTAAATTTTACAGCCGTTCACCTCAGAAACGTTAAGGATATTTGCAAAAAATATTTAGCAAGAAGTCAGAATGAACCTTTGGCTATCGAATCAACTCATTACATTTTGCAAAATTAAATTCAAACAAAATAACATGTTTTCGTTAAAAAAATGTAGTAGATTTCGGAAGCTACTTAACGTACCAAGTTGATTTAAGCTATCGTTGTTGGATCTAAAGTATTTGCAGTGAATTAACTCATCAAAAATTTAAAAAAGGTTTTTGCAAAAAATTTCCTAGAACAAAATGTGGAAATTTGATACAAATCAATGTGCATGCATGGTATTTGTTCAGAGTGTGCAAATTACACATTTTGTTCTAGAAAATTTTTTGCAAAAAACTTTTTTAAATTTTTGATGAGTTAATTCACTGCAAATACTTTAGATCGAACAACGATAGCTTAAATCAACTTGGTACGTTAAGTAGTTTCCGAGATCTACTACATTTTTTAACGAAAACCTGTTATTTTGTTTGAATTTAATAACTTTTGCAACAAACTTTTTGCAAAATGTAATGAGTTGATTCGATAGCCAAAGGTTCATTCCGACTTCTTGCTAAACATTTTTTGCAAATATCCTTAACGTTTCTGAGGTGAACGGCTGTAAAATTTACCCAAATTTTCAGTTTCACTGGGGGCTGCGCCTTAACCGTATCAAGACTGATGATCGCTGGCGGGGAGTAATATGGGGGTTTCTCCACACTTCTCATCGCTATACAACAACCCAGAACACACATTTTTCACAATACTTACACTACACTATACTTTAAATTGAATTTTAAAAAATGTAAAAAAGAAGTCGTCAATTTTTCTTTAAAAAAATAAATTATTAAATGTTTGAATTGATTTATCTTATAATGGTATTCGTTGGGAGAACTGAAGACCAGAGGCCAGTGGGGAAATCGAGGAAACGCTGATCTGAATCGGTCAATGGAGACAGTTAATCGCTGCCCGGATTTAGGAATTGGAGGACGCGGTCTATAGACCGAGACAGTTGGAGGCGCTATTTGCAGGAAGCGAAGGCCCGAGAGGGGATGTTGTGCTAAGAAGAAGAAGATAATGATCACTGAGAGTAGCTGCATTACTTCAAATATACGCTGCTCACATACAACGCATATTTGATGAACAACCGTCAACTTCTCCTGCCTGCTGTACGTAGCATCCTTGTAAAGCGGAGCTAATTTCTTGTATCAGGATCTCGGCTGCAAAAGGAAGATTTTTCATTAAGAAGATTATGGATCTATCCCATAACTATAGCATCTGCGAAAGGAAGATTTGAATTCGACTGGTATCAAGTAGATTAAGGAATAATATCTATAGGCTCGAATGGAAAGCATATCCAATACATTGGTCAATCGAGGACTCTTCTTTCTAAGCCATATCAAGAATTTATATATAATAAAAGCAAAATAAACTAATAAAATATATACGCATGAAACTAAAAAGGTTTTTTTTTCAGTGGAAGTTGGCTAAAAATTAAGTAATTCTTTATTTGAAAAGTAAATTTCAAATTGATAAGCAATAAAAAGCAAATTAATATTGCATTGTGACCTACTTTCTATGCTCCGATCTCACACTTAATTCATAAGAGAATATCTGCAAGCTTCCCATGAGTTTTGAATCCAGCATTTTCTAATTATTTTATATGAAAATCTCGTCAAATCTCATTAAAACTAATTACATACTTTTACCCCAAACCTCAACACTCCAAAAATTTTCACTATGCGTGAAACGCCTCGACGCTGCTGCTACCACACTTGAGCATCTCATTAGCATTTAAAGATCGTTACGAATAAGTCAGTAGTCGCATTGAAGCATGTGATTCCCATACTAATTAAACACAATACCAGCAACAATTCTAGGCGAAGAAATTTTCAGCCTGCAAAGAAAAGCTCAACATCAACTCGCCGTGAAAGAAAAAAAATGTTCTGTAATGTATGCAGAGAGCACAAGTGAAATTTGTTGTGCTCATGCAACTTTTCGCTTGGAAGTACCGCTAAATTGGCCAACATTGGCCCACTATCTGAAGGAAGTATCTTTTCGTACCGCGCTGTCGTATTCTTGCATGAATGCGCGAATTACAACCAGAACCGTTCGCTACCCATTGCCATGGTGGAACAATGAGCCAGTTAACCGGTTTGGTTGATACATACAAATGATCCGTTTCGATGCTTTCGTTACCATTCAGCAGCAAACGTAGCAAGGAAATACACCTCACGCCTTACCGTTCAGGTATTCGCGTTTCTCAGGTGATGGATTCGCGGGTTAGCGAGGAGGAAGTGGGAGGCACTGATTTAACTGGACTTAAGTGTTTTTCTGCTAAAGTCGATACACTCAGTGGTATTCATATGTGGGTATGTACATATATCACCGGGACTTGTTTTGCTTGGACAAGTTGGAATGACTATCAACTTCTCGATTTAGATAGTTTTTCCATATGAGCTTAATCCTAATGCCAACAAATTTTTTTGCAACTATCACGAAACAGAAAAAAACATAACGAATTGAAAATATTGGATTATATGTTTTCAACGGCAGAATTATAGTTCGCTGAAATTTATTTTGTAGAGCAAATAGTTCACGATTCACGGCTTGCACAGCATGGATTTTGTCTTGTTGGGATTCCAAAATTCTAAAAGTCATTCTGTAATGGAAAGTAGTTCACGCTTTTATTGATTCATGGCATTCAGATAGTTGATACTCGTTTTTTCCTTCGATTTCGTTGATATGTTTGGGCGAAGCCAAGCCTTAACTTTCCCATACAACAACAATAATAATAATAACAGCCCCAAGGCGGATATCTTTCAACTACATCAATGCTCCAAATTGACTTTCAAAGAAAGTTCAAACCGAGACGGCGTTTAATCGATCTTTTTACCTTTGCCCTGCTCTAAATCCAAGCCCCGAACCGGTTCTAATGTGGACGCAATTTTCTTAGTTCCTTTCGCAACTGGCCTTTCCTTAACACTCGTGTGCTTGCCATCGTGTTACTTTCTATCTTTTTCCAAGCGCTCCGACTGAACAAGGCAGCTCGAGCTCATGCTACTGACATTCTATTTATTTTGATCTTAACGTCTTTTGGAGTACTCGTTACGCTGCTACATGCCCGAATGTTTGTACTCACAATTCCCGATTTATTTCAAGCGGGTTTTCCGCGCTTCAATACAACTGGAGTGTACTTACAGCGAAGGGCGGCGGTGTCCGATTTCAAAACATGAATCACGCGACCTAGTGATTGTGGAGGAGCTTTTCCTCTTGATTGAATGATTCGTTCACTTTTGTTTTGTCTTCAAAGGGAAATTGGTTTGCGCGTGAGTACAAGATGTGCTGCAGTTAGGTGGTGGGTGATATCTCCATACATACGTACATATGTATGTGATACTGAAATTATGTTGGCTTGGATATAGATTAACGTTTAAATAATCGGCATATGAATATCTATAGTATTGTTCTGGCTCCCCAAAGACAATATTTTCACAAAATTTTTTTTAGATTTTCGTGGATTGTAGAAGAAATAATCGTGTTTAGGATCAATCTACAGGATAAACGGAGAGAAAGGTATGGCTAGTTTCTTGCCAAAATTGCCAAAAATATGTAAGCCTTCGGGATTGCCACTACTTTACTCGTATTTATTAAAGCTACATATTAATTTGTGTGCAGTTCTCCCTTTCAAGGCATCACTTGTCCTTTGTCAAAAATTATCGCACAGTTTGAATATGTTGATTTAGTGGGATAGGGTCCTTAAATACTGTTTGTTTAATCTTGTATACAAAAGGTTTGGTACTGGCTTTCCCTGTATGGCAGAACGCTTTATGTTGCATAATTATTGGATATTCCTTGGGGATATTGCTGTTTATCCTTTCTTTCCCATTGTTGCCGTATGGCTACCACAGTAAAATATCAGAATTTCGCCCTTATATAATAAATTTTTCCAAGAATCTGTAATAAATATAGAGTGGAGTCCCTCCGCGCGGAATAAGTGAAACTTCATAATGTGGAAGTGAAAATAGAAAGGGGTAGAACTTGATTTTTAGTGAACTCATATTGTTTCTTTAGACAAACTTTATTAACATTGCTTACAATTCACAATTGATCGCATCTTTTAGTTATCATTTTCGAGTGGAGAAGTATCCAAATCTATAACATTATGATAACTAAAGTAAGATACGAAATGTTTTTCTATTTTTTCAATATTTCTTGCAAAAACTGCATCAATGGTAGTTCCCCCTTCGGTTGTTGGATTATTCCAGCCATTTATCATTTCCAATCCAAATTTGTCTTTAAGGAAGGTTAATAATGTCACAGCTTCAGGTAATGAGAAATTCACATTAAAATCTCCTGTCAGGATCACAGGCCGCTCATAATAATCAATTTCTTCTCCAGTAACGTCTGCCAGAGCTTGTGAACCTGCAGTGGATAGTGGCAATAAAGATTTTGCAATAAATAATTTAATATCCCTCATGGCTGTATTTGGTGAAATATAAATGGCAATTAGAATCAATTTCTTCGGATTATTTTTGCTGTGGTTGACTATGCACTCGACAGCACATATGTGTCCAATTCTTTTTGACGTTGAAATTGTCACATTAGGATTACCTGAATAAGGAGCTTTTATATCTAAATGTGGAGTAACAATATGACATCTATTTTTCTGGTTGTGATAGATAGCAAATCCTGCGTTCCAAATTCCGTTACGTTGAAATCTTACAATGAAATCAAAATTTAGTATGAGAACAGGAGGTTCATTATCGTCCAGAAACGTTTCTGATAACTTTAAAATGTTCGATTTTTCAAAAACTCTATCCGTCAAATCATTGGGTGTGCACGAACACTTTGACAATTGAATGCTACGATTGGTAAATTTCTTTTCGAGTTGATAAATTTACATAGTTCTTCATCCAAGGTGGAAAGTGGATTTTGACAAAATTTCATCGTCTCATTTTGCAAAGCGACACACGAGCGGCCGTTACTCCCGTTTTCATGGTAAAATTTCTTATGTTCGTTGACTGGGATAATATACAAGCTTTCAATTGAAACCGCTCTCGACATGGCAACGTAAAGCAACTGTTGTGATTGAATTTTTTCATAATAATATCCCACCTCATTGACAGTTCCCCCTTGCGACTTATGAATCGTCAATTCACAGGCTGGTGCTCGTGGAAAATATTTCTCTTAGCTGAGATACTTCTTTGTCTATTAAGATAGATTGTAACATTTTGTTGACCGATCGGGACAGCTAAAGGATTGCGATTATTAGCGATCATAAATGAACGTGCCACGGCCCGAGCTTTTAGTCCAGTTCTTTTACAATTCGGAAATATTAACCATACTCGAGTAACTTTCTCGTTATTTCTTTCGATGTGGTTCAATTTTCCCATGGCGCCGTTGGCCAATCCATCAGCAACTTCAATGTTGGTCGTTATGATGTAATACTTGCCAAGAATGAATGTCAAACGTTTCAGTAATCCACCGGTGTTTGCTGGTAATTTTTCTTTTCAAGTGCTCTACGTGCACCTTCAAGTTGTTCCTCGTTGTCATAACCTGAGATGAAATCTATAGCCTCGGGTATTGTCTGATTTGGTTGATTTTCTAGAATTTCTCTGTTATATTTCTCAACTGTTTGTTTGGAAAAAGCCAGACGTATGCCGTGCGTGCATAACTGATTAGCCTCTTCTTCTGTCACAAATTTCGATTCCACTAGTGCAAGTTTGACATCATTCAATCGATTTCCATTTCCTATCTTCGTTAAAATCGTCGAAAATACAACATTTGATTCACGCATGACTTGGGTGAGTTCGTGAAGTTTGAATGCGCGCCAAGTTTTTGAACCAATATAATGTTTCGATTGTTTGAAGATGGGAGTTGTCTTAAATCTCCAACCAGTATGACATCCAGTCCTCCAAAAGGGGTATCTGATTTGCCTGTGATCAATTTCAATCTTCTATCAATTCAATCCAAAAGCTCCGCTCCAATCATACTGACTTCATCGATTAACATCAAGCGAATGTGTTGAAATAATGATCTGAATTGATGCAATGCTTCAGAACTCAAGCTATTATCTAAGCTGGTGGATAATGATAGAGCAGTGTGAATGGTCTTACCGCTAATTGCCACTGCAGCTTTTCCTGTCGAAGCACATGTTAGGTACTCATTGCTATGTGCATTAGTGGTTCCATATTTATTATCAATTTCCATGATCAGACGAATCACGAAGGTTTTTCCGCATCCGGCTGGGCCCGTCAGGAACACCAACAATGGTTGAAGTGGGTGCGATGTTAAATGATGGATAGTTTCTAGTAAAATCGTTCGTTGTTCAAGATTGATTGCTCGCATCAGTTGGCAAAATTCTTCATTTGGCATTAAATTCTCTCTCCGCTTTGCAATCGCTCGGAGACGACTCAAAGTTGCTAAACTAAGATCATCGTTGACGTTTGAATCGGGATCCGCATAGATGTCATTGAATGGAGGTGGCTCTGGAACTGCTCCCGGACGAACTTGATTGTCTAGTTGCCTCAAATCTTCTTCTTCACGATATGACTGTACACATAGTCTCATAGTTTCCTCAATATTGATGTTAGATTCGAATTTCTTCCGACGCTCCATGATGATGTTCTCATTTTCTGTATAGATTTCTAGAAATTTTGCCCCAGAAAGTAGATCTATCTCTTCATTGCGGAAAAGAATATGTAGCATCACCATTTCTCTTTTATACTCTTCAAACTGAGTTGCCATATTTCAAATCAAACTAAAAAAACAAGTAAATGAAATAATGGATATTATAAATTAAAATAGAACAACAAGTACCCATTTCTCTCTCCTACTTTCTACCTTTGTGTATCTTTCTTTCTCTCTCCCTCTTGCGTCGGAATATTGGATGCTGCTCGTTGCTAACGCTTGCACTGGCCTGTAACAGGTATACTACGCGCATGCGTTCGAGTGCCACGCATTCACTCTCGCCGTCTCTTTCTATTCCCCCCTCCCCAGGAGCGTTGAACGTTTAACGCAACCTTGTTGGAAGTCGCATTAGAAGTTTCACTTCAACAAATCCAACTGAGCCATTATCTTGAACATGATGCACTCTGTCGCCAACAACTTGCTTCAAGCAATATTCATCATTCTTACAAAGGAATTCAATGAAGACGGTTCTAGCAGTGACGTTGTTTTCTTGGAAATAACTATATTAACACATTGTTCGTTATTTTTGTGTGAATCGAAAAGTCTTCCGTTTTAGCCTCATCCTGGTTGTAGTAATCGAGCAAGTACAGGCTTGCCACAATATGTGTAGCAATTTTTTTGTCAAACCAAAAAAAAAAAATGTTACGGCAGTCATAAGTGCATCATTTTTTAGGTATTGTAAAATAATTTTGAACTCCGCCGTAGACGGTCCTCAGGCCCGTTTGAGAAAGAAGACGGAATCCCCTTGTTTCCCCAACCCACAGCTTCCATGACTCCTCCTCATCCTAAATCCCACGACCAAATGGTAGCAAACGGTCTCGGGGTCGCAAATTGGGTTTACTGGTTCCCCAATGATTGCACATTAAATGCCAATAACTGCAAAAACACCTGCAGCTCTGCTACTAAATTCTACTAACGGGTCCTTTCTGGGTACCTAAGAGGGTGAAGGCAAGTCTCCCGTGCCTGATAACGGAATTGAAAGTAATAACCATGCCACAGCAATGGAGATTGGGCGACGGGCTAGCTTCTCTCCCTTGAAAATCCTACGCTCTTTCGGCTTCTGCAGCCGATCCTTGGAGTCGGTTGGACCTACGGCAACAGCCTCGCAACCGAAAAAAAGGACTATGGCATTGGAACCTGGAATGTGAGATCATATGCCAATCAATATTAATTAAATTTACTGGCAATCTAGGAAACGATCTGGACTGGAATATTCAAAAGTGGGAAATCTCTTGAAAGCGAGAGTCTGGAGTGGCCGTTATTATGGATAGGGAGTTTGAACCGCATGTTGTTGATTTTAAGGCAATCAATGAACGAATGCGTGCGATCCGTATAAAAGCGAAATTCTTTAAAATCTAGCTGATGAACCTACATGCTCCAACTGAAGAATAGGACGAATAAATCGCTCTACAATCAACTGAAAAGACTAGTTGAAACATTGCCTACAAACGACAAAAAAAAATATTTCTGGATGATTTCAATGCTAATGATGGCAATGAGCTTTCCCATCGGGGAACGACAGGATGATAAACCCTCCACGAGGAAACAAATGGCAACGACCAGCGCACGGTTGACTTTGCATGTAGCAAAAACCTAGACATACGATCGACTTGCTTGGCACATCGACACATATGACCTGGGTATCACCGTATGGCAACACATAAAACCAAACCGACCATGTTCTGATCCAGCAATTTTGGGCCTCGAGCATACTTGACGTCCGTACATACCGACGAACCAATTGTAACTTAGATTATTGCTTGATCAAATCGACCTATTGATGTCGTATGTCACAGTATTCGGCGAAGGCCAGCACGCTACAAGAATTAGACATCGAAAGGCTCTGTTAATATATGATATTTTGTAATGTATTAACCTTTCCAAATTACATCAACGGATCAAGGTAAATGCAATTTACAACGCGAAAGCTTCCGATCAGCAAAATATGAATCAAATGCATTCACCTTATGCAATCTGATGCGTAAACAATATCACGAATAAAATGCATTCACCTTTGCGATGCAATTCTAAGCTGAATGCATTTTTACCAAATTCCGAATGTAAACAAAATGCATTAAACTCCAAAGTCGAATGCATGTTGTATCAATAATCACATTTTGTTGTACATAACTTGTAGATAGTATTTAAGCAATGAAGTAACAATAAAATTTTGTATTTGCCTTCGAGCCATTGTGTTTAATTGTGAATACCTTCCCTAAATCTGAGTTGAATAGGTGTATCATATAGTCAATTATTCCTAAAGGCAATTGGTGTTTTACATATTGGCATTCCTCTTACTTAACACTTTGGTGACCCCGATCTAGCAAAGATTACGAGCTTCGAGTGAGATTGCCTAGTTTTCGACTTTTATTTTTGTCGGTATGGAAGCTTTTGAGAACTCTCAGCTGGAGCTGGGTAAAATTATAGAACAAAACTATGCTAACTACAAGAAAAATAGCAAAGAGGCAAAAACCCAAGACTACGCAAACGAGCGAATAGTAATATAATCTTGGAGACGAATTTTAAAATTTTTAAGAAGAATCATAATGTATTAAGTACATTTGAATCGAATATGGAGATATCCACACTCTAAAAAATTATATCATGATCAAATTGAGGCGATCTATCAAAAGCATCTCGCTGGACTAAAGGTAATTCTTGAGGAACCGCAATCGAAGGTGCAAGAACAAAGCAGCGAAAATAATAGCATCATGGGACTGTTAATACAGCAAAAAGCCTTGCTAAATTACACAAGCCAAGTCATAGCAGACATTCAAACACAATTGACGACAGCCCAGCCAAGGCAATACTATTAATACAAGGTTGAGTTATTGCAAAAGCAAAAACAGTCACTAGACAGTAACAGGCAAGCTGTATGGGCAGAGTATGAAGGCTTCGAAAATAGAGAAGAGATAATATATTGCGATGAAACAGACAACTGTATTCAGAACACCATTATCTCTCTTCAGACAAATTTATATGAGATAAGGCAATCTGGATACCAAGTCTCACAAGAACGTGCAGTTAAGCTGCCAAAAATGTCACTTCCAACGTTCGACTGTAACTACTTGAAATGGGTCCAGTTCAAAGATCTTTTCGAACAAATGGTGAATAAACAGGCAATTAGCGAAACACAAAAAATGTACTACTTGGTCAACCATTTGACGGGGGATGCACGTTCTCCCATACAACACTTAGCTGTATGCAGCCAAAACTTCAGTACAGCATGGGATATCTTAACTCATCGTTATGAAAACCATAGACTCTTAGTGACTGCTTTCCTCAACAAACTGTTGCTGCAATCTAATGCTCAATCAGATTCTCCGAGAAGTATAAGACGCCTCCACGACACAACGAAAGAATGTTTAGTGGGGCTGAAGAACTTCGGAGTAGACGTACATTATTGGGAACATATTTATATTTTATTAAAGAAAATGGAAAAGGCGACACATATACTCTATGAACAATCGTTAGAGAATCCTAGAATGTTTGATAAACTGAGTAGCACTAGACTTTTTCGAGATTCGCTTCCAGTCATTGGAGACTATTATCAGCAAACCCTCCGATTCGTCAAGCCATCAACCTAAGATGAAATCATCGGCGGTCGTGGTAAGTTCAAAGAGAGACGTTCAATGTGCGGCATGCGATCAACCTCATTTGTTATTTGCATGCAACGACTTTAAGGAAATGACTCTTGCTAAACGCTTGAAAGTGGTTGATCGACTCAACCTTTGTAGAAACTGTCTCAAGCCAGAATACTCAAGCCAGGATGACGCTCCTATTTCTTCGTGGCCATTAGGCAGAATTATCAACACAAAGATAAAGATGGGAAAGTTTGTGCAAAAGACCAGTTCACAAACTCGCTCCACTTCAAATTCAAACCAAAATCGAATGAGCAAATTTAGCGGAATTGAATGAAACAATGGCACCTTCAACGAATAAAAATGCTCAGAAAACACATGCTCCATCGACGCGTTTTCAACAAGAAGCACCTAAGGCAAAGCGATCATGTAAAACTTCTTTGCTTTTAACCTCGTTATTGGTTCTATTTGGTAAATCTCCACCTTGAACCTCTTCGTCGATTAATATAGCGCCATTTTCAATCCAACCAGGCTTTTACTTCGTAAACGCTGGGTCCGTATCAACAGTTGTTGACGAATGGAACTTAATCTTTTATTACAACATGAAATGATTCTGGACAGATTACGACCTCATCTCTCAAGGAACACAGCAACTGACACACTTCTGCTCTCGAATACATGAACAACCTATACAGATATATTAGATTCACTTAAAGCCTCTCTAACTGAGCTGACTAATAATAACCAGTTGTTGAGACCCCCCCGACTTACGAGGACACAAACGAGCTCCCCTGGATATTGTAGGAAACATAGCAAATTTACTATTTGGAGTTCTCGATTCCCAATATGCGGATAAAGTGGCCCGAATGATTGACCAATCAGGTAATAAATATCATCATCTCCTTGATCTAATTCAGAAGCAAACGTCAATTATAAATTCTAACATAGTTCACAAATCACAAGCAACCACTATAAATCAAATGAGACAGTTCTACAAAAAAAACGAATCACACCGCCTTCATGATAAATGGCATTAACAAATCAATTAATTAACAGGAAGTGGATGAAGATTTTCATTCGCTTTCGATCGAGCTGATATTGATCATGTCAAACGTTCAGCAAATGCAAACGATCCTGATAAACGTCCTCACAGATACCCAACATGGGAAGGTCAGTCCGTTATTGATCACACTTGTTCAGCTCCATCAACAAATTCAATTAATCAAAGAAAATTTGCCACCGCATACACGATCATCGGTAAGCCCTGATGATTTATTGGCCCTGTACGGTATCATGTCAATCGAAGGGCGTGCAGCTCAAAATCAGGTACTGTTCCGCGTTAAAACGTCGTTGATTGCAGATATGATCTACGAAATATTAGCAATCACACCGGTTCCAAGATTAACAAATTACACATTTAGCCTAATCAAGCCAACATTCAGGTACATACTAATCAATCCACAAAAGGGTCAATACCATCACCTGCGTGATGATGACCTGGTTACAATGTGTTCAAGGATACAGCATTCGGATTACATCTGAAAATTGACTCAACCACCACACGACAAAATTCGAATGAAGGAACATCTGAAGTTGGTATCCTTTTCCATAGCCCCAACATACCTGTATGCGAATACGAAACGAAACGATTAGTACCCAGGTGGACCCAACTACTACTAACCAGCAGATAGATTACGCTACAACTCAGACTGATACAATTACGGTTATCTGCAGTAAACAACTTTTGTCAAAACAGATAGCCGGGACGGGTATAAAAACGTCTCCAAAAGGATGTTTGATCAAAAATGGAAAGTCTAAAATTGAAACCGGGTATGCAGTCACACGTTCTATCACAACATCATTTACACCAAGTCGCAACATTACTGATGTAATTATCAGACACAAGACCAGCAATAACATCTCGTTTACATCAGTAGAAGATCAAATATGTCAGCAGAAGTTCGGAACATTCAACAACAAATCGAAGATCTGCAAAGGAACTCGGTTCTACCGCAATTAGAACTTTCCAATTATTACCTGCATCAGTATGGAGTGTCGTACGCAAGCCTCCTGCTTCTCTACACAGCGGCCGGATTCGTAGGCGTTCGATACTTGTATACACGGCGCAGAATACTAACTCCAGCTCCTCGTATGAACCCAGAAGTCAGAGTCCAGCTTTCATGATCTGATTTTATGGCACCTATCCAGGATTGAACAACATAATTTAAGGCGGGGAGAATGTAACACATCTTTTTTGTAATGTATTAATATTAACCTTTCTAAATTACATTAACGAATCAATTTTTAAATTCATTGACCTTCTAAATACAATTCTCGGGTGAATGCAATTACAACGCGAACCCTTCCGATCGGCAAAATAAGAATCAAATGCATTCATCTATGCAATCTGATGCGTAAACAATATCACGAGTAAAATGCATTCACCTTTGCGATGCAATTCTAAGATGAATGCAAAATGCATTCAACTCTAAAGTCGAATGCATTTTGCATTAATAATCACACTTTGTTGTACATAACTTGTAAATAGTATTAAACAAGGAAGTAACAATAAAATTTTGTATATGCTTTCGAACCATTGTGTTTAATTGTGAGACAATAAACTGCCTTTTGGCTAACAAACTCCGATCGTTCCGCGTTTCCGACTCATTCCTCTCTTGGATCTTATCCCATCGCTCCTGCACCGTTACATGAAATAATTTTTTCGTCGGACTCATTTAGCCCAAAATCTGGTGTTCCTCAAAGATCCTTTGCTATTCAAAATTTTCATTAATGATCTTCCCCAATGCCTGTCCTCTAATTGTCTTCTTTACGCTGATGATTTAAAAATTTATCATTCCATTAACTCCAGCAAAGACTGCTCATACCTTCAAAATGATCGTGACAATCTCCGAAATTGGTGTCAAGTTAATTTACTTCCTCTTAACATTTCAAAATGTTGTCACATGAGATTCACCAACAAATATCACCCAGTTTTATATTAATAGCGGATTGATGGATCGCTGCTCGCAATTGTGGACAAATTTAAATATTTGGGAGTAGTATTTGACCCAGGTTTGAAATTTGACATGCATATTTCATGCATAACCGCTAGAGTTTCACGTGTTGCTGGTTTTATTTTACGATCCTCCAGCAAGTCTTTTAACATTTCAACCAGCGTCCATCTATTTGTACTTCTAGCCCGGTCAATCCTTGAGTATGCCTCCCAAGTATGGTCTCCTCACTATACCAATCTATCGGATGCTGTTGAAACTTTACAGCGTAAATTCACACGTTCTCTATTCTGCAAATATAACCTCCCTTACAGCTCCTACGATGATCGCTCACAGATCCTCAACATTCCATCACTCAAAAAAAAAAAAGGAGAATATTCTTAGACCTGTGCTGCTAATTTAAATTATATCACGGTATTCTTTCATCCAACCTTCGGGAAAGGCTTTAGATACGTCCCACTTCAAGAACGCGTTCAACTGACATATTCATTGTGCCCTTTGCTTGTACCGATTTTTAGTTTTATTCATTTTTAGTAGGTACGCGTGTCACGTCGTTACAATGAGCTCCGGCTGGGACCCCTGCCACATTCCTTAAACGCTTTTAAAAGCACAAACTATAGATGCTAGAAAGCTCAAACTCTGTGAAAAGAAGTTGTGGTCTCTCCACAGTTTAGGTCTTACCAAACATTTCAACATTTTTTAAGAGTGGTCCCCCCTCATAACAAAGTACCCTTTAAAAAACTTTTTTAACAAAGGTAGTTGATTGGGGTATCAAATGAAAGGTCTTGATTAGAACGTTTAAAGTCAGAAAAATAAAAATTATTTTGTGCATCAAGGAGTATACCAAAATTTGGTGTCCTCCCCCCTCTCGATTGGACACCTTTGAGCCAGAAAGTCTGAAATAAATCATAAAAGTGGGCCTTTATGAGAAAAAGGGCAACAAATACCTTAGAAATCTAAATTCAGTCAACTTTGTTCATAATAGTATGATTTGCGAATTTTACATTTTCGCCCATAAAATCAAAGCGGTACCTGAAAACTTCTTGAAATTCAGCAATAATATAGAATTATCGAAAATGTTCATGTTCACAAAATTTTGTGGAAATCCGATCATAATCAAGTGAGTTATAGCCATTTCAATTGTATTACGAGTACAACAACAATAACACGTGTTGATGGGTAATACATATTGCCAATTGAGCTAGGCACTTTTATTTTCTTCTAATTTTCATGAAAACCTAAGGAATAGTGTTTAATTAGAACATCTTCAATGGGCCGTGCATTCAGAAAAATTATTTAAGCTGGAACAAAATGGCGATTGCAACGTGCTTATGGAGGCACCTCTACATCTTTTGCATAAATTGGAACGATATCTTAGCCAAGTATTGGATGAATAATTCAAGTCACCCATTCACGCTGTTGGAAAACTTGTTTCGAAACCTAGGGTGATTCAAAGACCTTCTGGTAGTCGCACTCTCCTACTTACTCAACTTGGTATATTGTATATTTGAGTTCCCCCAATCCGACGTTAACTTTTATTCCAAAAGACCATCATCATCATCAGTAATTCTTACAAAAACAAACAATTTGCTAAAATGGACCAATGACAATACCATCCATCATATTAATTGTCCATTTCAGTAAACGGTTAATATTACATACACACACACTATATTGCGCTTTCGTTGTTATTTTGATTCATAATGCCAATAAATGCGAAAGATTCTTTTCATAGTAACAGGATCCCTAGGTATTACTATCATAAATAAATGTAATAAAGACTTATGGATAGTATGCAGGACGTGATTAAGACAATCTTTCAAAAGATCACGATATTAGCCCTGATGAAAACCATCATTTTTGAGCATTTAATTAAACCCTTCTTTGCAGTTAGATGTTAATTGCAAAAAGGTTATCCTAAATTTGGAACGTGAAGACAATGTCACCCATATAAATGCGTCAATAATTTGTCCATTAGAAATGTTAATCCAACGCAATCAACTTTTATAGCTAACGAAAAGATCCTGAAAATTTTATCGAGTGGAAAAGGCTTTAGAGTTTTATTAGTTCGGGATTGTGAAAGGACAACGTACCGAAATGATGCAATTATCTTTTAATTGTTTGCATTCCCAAATGTGTTGGGAATTTTAAATTTAACAGATTTTAAAGCTATAGAGAGGAAAGCATTTCCCTTGCAAATCGAGGATGTATTTGATGAGGGAGATTAGCCTTCTTAAAAGGGTTGAACTGGTCAGCACAGAATAGTGTGGAGATGAGCCCGGTTGAGCTCGTCAGATATCGTTTACTAACAGTTAAAATCAAGTAAATGTATAACCACTACACCAGCCTAGTGAATGATGCTTGGATTCTGCAACAGGCCACAACACCGCAACAAATTGTTCAAAGTCATTTACTCACGTAAATATCCCCATCATCAATTGAGCATGATATCTAACGAAAGTGCACTCTGGCTAGTACTTGCACTCAAAACCGCCTGAACGACTTGAATAGCAATAGAACCAGCTCTGGGTCTTTTATGCAAAGGCACAATTTCCCTCGGCAAAGAAATGCTTTAGCTGAAAACGACAGCCAGACAACGAAAGTGGATGATGATGGTGCCTTGACTCTTCCAGCTAGCTCAGGCAATCCACCATTCATCCACATACTGCTCTTGCTAGAAGACATCATGCTGATGATGAACGACGACGATTCACCAAGTCAACAGCGAAAGAGAAGAGTCAAGATTCGAAATGCCTCTCCAGAAACGTATAAAAACACAGTTGAACAATTACAATTATCAAAAGCACTTATTATGTACGCCAGAATGGATTTGGATATATGTCGGAGCTTGTGTGCATGTGGGCTAAACGGGAAGAAAATAGATGTCTTCAGAATTCTGCTTTAAGCATGCATTCATCTGAATGTGTGTTACAGCACGTTGCTGCCGTAACTTGAGAGACCACAAAGATAAGTCCATTAAATTCACCATTTCCTGCGGTAATCTATTACAATTGAACGTCGCAATTTGTGATTACAACATTTAATTGACCAGAAAGTGTATTAAGTCGTTGAAGAGGTTGCTTGTGCCCGAAAAAGTTGCAGCTAATTTACGAAATGATGATTTTGCGAATTTGGCCAGAAAATCAATGCCCTCCAGTTTTGGCGTTCGAAAGTTTTTATCTATTTTCTCTTGTCATCTTTTACTTTAAGTATCTTTAAAGATTAATTTCAGATGAAAGTTTAGAGGCAAATTAAAGTCACTAAAATATTATACTTGCAAGGAGTTATGATTATTGATATGTTCAAAAATATGAGGAAAGTTATTTACCGAACTTGAATAGTTCAATCAAATGCAAGGGGTCTACTCTGAAGAAGACTTCTACTTTAATATTGCTTCCAACACCAATAACGGCAGGTTTCTAGGTTAACCCACCTTGACTTCGTTCATATACTGAATGAAACTAATGTAAACAAATTTTGCAATATTGCAGCATAGGGTAGATTATCAAATCTCCTAAGTGATGACATAGATTCATAAAGTCACAAAGGAGATTCTTTGCAAGAGTTTTAATCGGAACTATCTATTGATGGTTAATATAGTTAAGGGTGCTTTTTAGGGGTATAGAACTTTGTTATGAAATAAAATACGGATAAATTGTTTTAAATGCCATGAAACTGATTTTATTCGATGATTCTTTGTAATTTTCATTTGAATATGATTTTGAGCATGTCAGCGCCATGACTGGCGCGGAGGAAGCCCGAACGAAAGGTCAAATTTTCGACTACTCTAACCAATAATTGGGGCCGTATTTCACCAACAACGCAGTGAATGATCACGAATTACGAGTGCAGTATGGGATGATGGTGTATTATCGTGGTGTAAAAACCAAGACTTGTCTTCCCACAATTCCGGCCTTTTTAGGCGGATTGTGTTACGCAAACGACATGTAAATTTGACATAGCTGTCACTGACAGTACTACCAACCTAAAAAAATAATTCTCCAAATCCTTCGACGCACGCAGTTTAAATTCAAACGTCACCTTATTTTTTGGGCACAGTGAGTCAATAGTTGCGCGAGCTGTATGGTATGTCGCGCCATCCTATTGAAATCAGAGGTGCCCTGCATTACGGCAAGTCCATCCCGGAAAGAGAAAGTCGTGGATCGTGGCTCTATAGCTGTCGCCATTAACTGTCATGTTATTTCCAGCAGGATTTTTGAAGACATATGAATTAATGATTCCACCGACTGAAAAGGCACATCAAACAGTGACTTTCTCCGGATGTAACGGTATTTCTGACAACCACCTGTGGTTGCTCATCAGTTCAAATGCGGCAGTTCTGTTTACTGACGCAGCCATACAACTAGAAATGAGCCTCGCTAGACAAAATTTTCTCGTGAAATTCGGAATCTGCAGCAATTTATTCTTGGGCCCACATACCGAATCTACGCCGTGCCCTGTGGTCGTTCGGTTCCAACTGCTACACGAGTTGGATTTTGTACTCTTCCATAATGTGAATGAGCACAGGTTTAATTGTTGATCGATACTGTCTCTACAGTTGCTTCTTCATTAAGCACTGTACGACGTATGGATGGATGCGCATTATCAGGAAGAGTAAACATGGTGCGTAAACGATCGATGGTTGATTGCATGCATTGATTTGATGGAGGATTATGTCGGCCAAAAAATTTACGGTGTTGATTTTTTCGAAATAAGTCTGCATAATTTGCAGATGCTGCTGAGGCGTCAACTTATTCATGATGGAATAGCAAACCAAACCAACCATAAAATGCATGGCAGCTGCCACACCATACGTAGCATCAAAAAAAGCTGCCAACTTAAAGCTATATACCTCTTTAAAACACCCTTTATCATTGCTAAGAACTGTGCGCAGGTCGGTTATATTTGGGTAGCACTAATCAATTGAGTTTTGCCAACCAAATATGATGGTAAATTCATTGAGCTGCGTTGAAAAAATTTTAGAACCAGAGACGGAATTACGAGCCATAACATAAGTTGAAAGTCTGCCTACTTTAACCCTTGTGATTTTAATAGTACATCTTCATAATCTTTGATTGTCATGATAGTGTTGCCTCCAATAAATCTTTATACTAAACATACTGCAAATAGATGCGCGATGAGGCTCTGGCTTTCAAAGCAGCTCATAACCCCTCCTCATGGATATTGGATTTCGAAACATGCAGAGGTAACTGGTATTGACTATACGAGCCTTATAAATGTGTTCAAGGGTGTTTCGTCATGATTCCAAATAGCAGGATGGAGGATGAATTTAGTTTACAGGAAACGATAACTGACCACACAGATAGCTCGAATATTGAAACGGTATGAGAGCAGCCGTGCAGATATTTCCGAAACAATAAGAGCTGGAACCATCAAGCTCAGCGGAAAAAAGATATCCAGAGATTACAGAATATACTTGGAAGGTAAGCTTCGAACCGTAATCGAATTCAACCACTCCACTCTGGGTAGAATCAATTCACTTACTCTGCTTTTTAGGGTATTGTAAAATTTTTTTAGAGTACCCTATTAAAATCGCGTCCTGTCTTTCCGTCAGTCTGTGGGTCGCAGCAAGTTTTCTCGCAAACCACATAATCTAGAGTGATGAAATTTTGTACATAGGTTAAAAGCGGTATCCTCTCAAAAGTTACAATATAATAAAAATTATTTTAAGGTGTTTATGGGGGTCTCCCCTATATAGAGGGGTGTTGCAACAAGCTTTCACTTAGAAAGCATAGCCACAGACTTTCACCTAAAATGGGTTGTGGCAATGACAGCCAATCCTGCAGCTGTCAACTCGAAGACCAAAAGACAGTTGACAGTTGGACAGGAAATTTTGGCGGGAGTGAGCTGGGAATTATTTTCTTCTTCTTCTTCGTAGCACTACAGTCCTCTCCCTCTCCAACTGTCTTGCTCCGGTTATTTGCCTCAGTAGTCACCTTTTAAAGACGTTCAATATGTTTGCGGATGCTTGGGTTAGGGCCTATCTTTCACACATATAGCATAACACAGATCTTACCACAGATTCGTTTACTTGGAGCTTTGGTTTTCTGTGTATGCAGCTGGTCTTCAAGATCATCAAAACTGAGTAAATATTTTATTTGCGAGCTGTATTCTTCGGCGTGTTTCGTCTCTTACATAACTGGTTCTCGTTATTTTGGTGCCTAAATACACGAGTTCGCCCACATTTTCGATACTGTTTTCGCTACGTGCGATAGTTTGTGCATTTGAGATATTTTTCCTCGGCTGCCTCATGAGCTTTGTTGTCTTCTCATTGATTTGTAGCCCTACTAGTTTTGCTTCGCCGTCGAGTTTGAGGAAAAGTTCTTTGGCGATTGTTAACGACCGTGACAAAATATTGATGTCATCCGCTAAGCCTATTACTCGACTCGGCTTATATGGTAACGTCCCTTTTGTATCGACAGGTGGCTTTCTTATGACGCATTTCAGAGTCAAACTGAATAGCAATGGCTCCAGCCCATCTCGCTGCTTTAGTTCGATATTTATGTTAACGGCATCTGTGAATTGGTTATTGATGAAAGACACCCCACAGTACTCTATTTGGTAGTTCATCTAGAAAATCGACTGTGTTTCAATCGAGAGAACAAAACGAAAAGGGTGGCACGACCACCGTCGACAACATTAACGAGTTTCTTCTCAGTTTATCAAAAATATGCTTTCGCTCGCATGTTGCTGTATGCTGAAATGCCACGCCACTATACATGGAACGCATCATAGAAATCATTTTAGCGTCGAAAACAAGGAACACCAGTTGAAGGACACCCAAATGTTTTTGCTTCAGACGCTCTAGGTCGCATATACCCTGTGTATAATAACGACGAATATTATTATACTATCTTCGATTGTCGGTGGTGAATCTTCATGGCCCGACATCATTTTTACAACCGAGAACAGTTAATGGACATTTGTGTGCGACTCACCGTGAGGCGTGTTAGCTATAGCTGTTGGTTGAAGATGATTCGCATTGGGATATGTTAAATGATTCGCTCATATCTTCATCGCCGCATCAAATTTGCACATTGTTGATGATTATCATATCGACATGTTTTCCTTTGAGTCCGAAAGATGAGTGGGTGAAATATAGGAAATACATTTTTGAGGATGTTTCGGTCCGTGTGAGCTGCCAAACTTTTAACCCCACACTACCAATTACTGCAGCAATTTGCAATGAAACATTGATTGATCATGATAAAAAAACATGTGCTTATTGATGGCAAATAAAGTATTGTCGTGTTTGAACATGGTATCACCCAATCGTACGCGTCTAACGACCTAATTTTTACTTTGCATTTCGTTAGAACTTTTCCGGTATCTTTGTGGATAAATGGTAGCCTTACGCTGTTCCCTATTTTTTCCTGCTTTATTCTTACTTTGATTTCACTTAAAATATGGAACTCCCTTTTCATAGCCTTGAATCGCACTAATTAAAATTGTGCCCAATAATCTTACCACTGGAGTGAGAGTTGATAGTTTCTTGGAACGCTGACTATATAGTCGTCTACCCATTTCTATTGTTAGAATAAAAATTGAGGTTGGAAAATTGATCTCATAATTAAACCAGCTAGATAGTTTTTAAGCACTGCTAATTCGATTATGGGCAATTTTAGGCCTCTAAGAGTTAAATTAGCGCCTAGATTTTATAAATAAATGAAAAAAGGACTAGTTCTTTTCAAGCAGAACAAATACAATTTTCTTCTAACGGTTTGTCCTTAATATATCAAATTGCCACGAAAAAGGTGAAAGTAATATTAAAACAAGTCGAGTAGGCAGGAGAGTGCACGTATAAGTGCTTCTGAAAACATGAATCAATGACTTGAATTATAAATCCGTTGACTATACAAGGTTTCAAAAATTTTCCGTACATTTTGCTACCGCGGGGCCGCCTGATGTAAAAAAATGACATTTTTGATTCAGATTCTAAAAGTTTTAATCAAGACCTTTAATTTGATACCCAACTCGATTATCTTTGACAGAAAAATTTAAGGATGTGTGGGGAGATCTCTATCAATTTTTTGAAATATCCGACAAGATCAAAACTTTTGAGCGATTATCACTTCTGGGCTTGCCACAAAGTTAGAGCTTTTTTACTGAATAGTTTCTGAGGAAACTTGTTGTGACGCACGGACAGTCAGATAGGCGGACGGATAGATAGAGACAGAACTCGCAACTAAAAAGTCTTTCTAAAATTTATTTTACAACACCCCAAAAATTGTTCTTCTTTTTCATAGCACCACAGCCCCTCCTCTCCTTTTCTTGCAATAAACGCCTCCAACTGTCTCGGTCTATTGACCGCATCCTCCAATTTCGAAATCCGAGCAGCGATGAACTGTCCAGCGTTTCCTAGACTTCCCCACTGGTCTCCGCCCTTCAGTTCTCCCAACGAATACATTGGGCGGCGTGACAATGTTTATATCTAGTCTTGGAGCTAATTTTGAGTTTGATTTAAAAAAAACTCCGTTGTTTGTCCATACGCTTCACGTGGCCAGCCTATTGCAACTTCCGCAGTCTTACAATCGTTTAGAACTCCAGCTCGTCGGAAATTTCATACAGCTCATGGTTGTATCGAGTTCGTTATAGGTCCCCATCTAGCTTCGCTTCGATTATTCGACTTAGAACCTGTCTTTTGAAGGCGTTCACTATATTTCCGGATGTTTGGGTTAGGTTCCATGTTTCACAGCTAAAGCATAACACAGGTCTTATCACAGATTTGTATACTTAGAGCTTTGCATTCCTGTCTTGAAGACCGTCAAAACTGAATAAAATATTTTATTTGTGAGCTGAATTTTTCAGCGTATTTCATCTCTTTCATTACCGGTTCTCGTTATTTTGGCGCATAGATATGCAAATTTGCTCATATTTTCGATGCTGAATTCGCCAAGTGTGATATTTTGTGTATTTGAGCTGTTTAATAGTCAAAAAAGGCGAAGTCAAATCTTACGAGAAAGTAAGTTTGAAAACAATAAAAGGAACAAAATGATTGGTGCTTTCCAAGACGCGCCGTAAGGTGACATATAGAAGAGCACCAGCTAGCCGGCGGGTTAGTGGGACCAAAGCCGACTAAGTCGAAGTGCTTGACAACGCTCCACTGAGTAATCTCTTCTCAAGTAACCAGTGAATCAGCCTCGGGTTGGATTTGATCAACGATATTGACAGTCGAAAAACTGACTACTCTTTCGGAAAATGGAACGTACGATCTTTATATATAGCAAGTACATTCAACCACTGCTAATTTAGATGATCAAAAATAAAGGCCAATATACGGGCAGTGCAAAAAATTAATCTGCTTGGCAACGATGTCAATGATATGCAAACGTACTTTCTTCACAAGTGGCGAGTCGTCAAGCATCCATGAATATGGAATGCCATTAATTGTGAACAATAAGTTGAAACAAATCGTCACCGACTTAAAGGCAGTCAATGAACGAATATGAGCAATGCGCATCAAGACAAGATTCTTCAACATCTGGTTGGTCAACTGCTATGCTCCCACGGAAAATAACGACGAAGCGACCAAGGTTGATTTTTACAGCACCTTAGAATATGCCATGGACAAACTGTCCCCACACGACATCAAAATTGTTCTAGGGGATTGAAACACCAAATTGGCCAGGAGCTGGCTTGCAGAGGAACGACAAGAGCGCACAGCCTACATGCCGTGGACAGATCGCCCTCACATAACATCAAAATTTTTCTAGGGGATTTTAACACTAAATTGGCTGGGAGCTGGCTCACAGAGGAACGACAAGAGCGCATAGCCTACAGACAAGAGACCAGCCCAAACGGACAGCCCCTCACAAACTTTGCGTCAGGCAGAAACTTCACCATAAGCTCCACCTACTTGTCGCACCAGGACAACGTCGACATGACGCGATGGTTGCACGGATATCCAAATAGAGCACGTTCTCATAGAAAAACGAGCTGCGACTAACATTCTCGACACAAGTTCATTTCGGGACGCACACCATGGATCGGGCCATTTCTTATCCAAAGTTGAATATCAAAAACAATCAAAGCCACTGATAACAAAATAAAATCTACCTAAGTTAGATGATAATTCGGTGGTCTATATATAATGTCATCCCTAGAAGGCACACTGAAAGCGGACCCACAGGTCAAAGGTGAGATAACAGGCACAGCGGTGAAGTTTTCAGGGCAGAGGAGCAGCTACCAGGGGATCGGCTGGAAAGCATCATAGGCTCAACACATAAAAAAAGGAGACAGACTACGCTATGAAAACTATTGAAGGAAGAGTTTTCGAGCACCAGTTTTTCAATGAATTTAGACATAAAATGAAGTGCACAACAGAGCACTGTTATGCACATCATTTTATGTCTAAAGTCATTAAATGAGGACTGACAGTAAACCTGGTGCTTGAAAACTCTTCGGAATATAATATAAATGTGCACCAGCTTTTCGTAGACTTGAAACAAACATACGGCAGTGTTGGCAGGAATGTCTTATACAAAATAATGCTTGAGTTTAGCGCTTCAACTAAACTCGTCCGCATGACCAAGGTTACAATGCTAAGCATCGATCCTAAAGTCAAAGTTAACGGAGATTTGACTGAAAGCTTCCCGACGAACTCAGGCCTAAAACAAGGGGATGGGCTTACTTCAATGTTGTGCAATATTGCTCGGGAACACATGGTCAGAAAAACAACAGCAGACACCACGGGCACGCTACTCTACAAGTCCACGCAATTAGTAGCGTATGCCGATGACGTTAACAATTTGTTCAGATTAATTTCAGATGCGAAGGATGCGTTCATACGGCCGGAATCAGAGGCGGAAAAAATTGGCGCCTGGTCAATGAAACTAAAACTAAATTCGTGCCCCAACAAGGAAGAATATGCCTGTACGACAAAACTTGACCTTAAGAGACTACAACAACCTGGAATGTGTGGATAGCTTCCCATACTCCATTTTGATGGAAAGGGCATAAAAAAGAATGAAACGTGGAAAAGGATAAACGTAGCAAACACTCCTAAGATGTTCACAGGGAAAATAAGATTCGCATCTACAACTCACTAATAATGTGAGACCTCGATTCTTATAAATATTTCCGAAAAGGTCTGGGATGAAGCAGGGTGGAGACTTCGTTGCAATAACGAGTTGTGTAATCTTTATGACGACTCACCCGCACCTGCATGTGTAAAGCTACGGAAGCTGCAATGGCCCCGACATGCGGAGAGAATGCACGAGGGACGAACGTTGAAGAATAGAACGCAAGGGAAATGTCCATTTGGGAAACCAAGGAAACGATAGGCGAACTTAAGCGGGGCTGCCAGCAGATCCCTGCTTGTGATTTTCAATTGGCAAACGAGGTTGCAGAACCGCGACAATTGAGGCGACTATAATCAGAGCTTTGCCATAAATGATGATGTAGATCTGCTTTATATTATATTAAACATTCGATTCTGGTCCGTAGAGCTCTTCCAAAGCATCTTTAATAGATGTGGCTAATTTTGACATTTGTATTAATTTAATATATTTCTAATACTGCCGTGATGCGATTGCATATTGACTTTTTAGGGTTTTGTACTAAAACACAAAACCCTATTGCAATCACGACCTGTGTCCGTCTGTCCGTCCGTCCGTCCGTCTGTATGTCACAGCACTTTTTCTCCGAAACTATGGAAGCTACAGCCATGAAACTTTGTGGAAAGGTCAGAAGTGGTGACTTCTTGAAAGTTCAAGGGTGAAAAAATTTTTCAAAGTGGTCTCCCCATATAGGGAGGTGACCCCTCAAAAAAAAAATTTCACCATTGGTTGTCGAGGAGGGTGTCATTGGAAAGGTCTCAATGAAATCTTTTCAAAACAAGTCTTAAAATTGCCTTATGAGTACCAAGGGGGGCAAGGGAAGGGGAAATGTACGAACTTTTCGCGCATCCCCCCCCCTCGCGATTGGACACCTTCCATCCGAAAAATCTGAAAAAAATCATGAATGTAGGTCTTAATGAGTACAACAAATACATGAGAAGTCGAAATTCACTCAACTTTGTTAGTAATATTATGATTTATCGATTTTATGTTTTCTTGAATAAAATCTAAACGGTACCCTTAAATTCAATAAAAAAACAGATGACTATTTATAAGATTGATCTTTTCTTAAAGTTTCATAAAGATCGAATAGTATTCAACGAAGTTATAGCGATTTGAATTTTTCTGTATTACTATGGAGCAATGTGCCCTGTATTACTATGGAAACATATGGCTATGGAGCCATATGCGCTTTTTACCGACTAAGACACTACAGCTTTGCTAGGATTAGCATGAAAATTTCAGGAATGATAGGTATCATGAAGATGAGTACATACAATTGAAACAAGTCGAAGAGGCAGGAGAGAGCACCTAGCAAAAGGGCTTTGTAACCATTCTAAGATTCGAAAAAATAGGCCATGAATCGATGATTACAGTACAGAGGAGTCGCCCCTGAAAAAAATTTCATCAAAGGTAGCCGATATGAGTATCAAATGAAAGTTCTCTATGAGAGCTTTTCAAAACAGTTCTTAAACTGACAGTTTTTGCTTCAGTGGGGGCACAGGGGGGAGGGGGAAATACATGAAAAATGTGTTTCCTCCCTCGCGAATGGACACCCGTGATCTAAAAAATCTGAAAAATTATCAAGCGAGATATTTATGGGTATAACTTTAACAAATACCTCAGAAGTCGTAATTCGTCCAATTTTGTTAATAATAGTATGATCCTCGAACATGACGTGTTTCTTGATTTTATTCGTTGCTGGTTACTGCATGTTGTAAGTTGAGTACAAAACCCTTCTGACATGAGCATAGGTCTGTCTACCCAACTTATTATTAGGTTGCTGATATGTATCAAAAAGAAGCAAGCTCGAAAGAATTTGTATAGCAATACGGGGACTAATTGGCTGGTATGTATAATCAAACGTGAGTGGAAGTCTAGTCATTATCTGACTCACGTCCGGCATCTTCACCAAATAAAGCTAGCCACGAACAGTTACCAAAAAGGGTACACTTTCGATCGGCCGAACATTACAGGTTCATTCCCCGATTCATGAACGTCATTAAACCGAAGTTACGATCAATGAGAAAAAATATCTCCTTTAAAGTAATACGTTTGATGTTTAACATTTTAAATAATAAACCGGAACGGTACGGAGGAAATTGAAATAACAAGCAAGTTGAAGTAGCAGGAGAGTGGTCCTGCCAGGAGGGTGTTGTAAAACAATTAGTAAATCAAACAAAATATTCTGCATATCAAAACTTGAATAATATATAGATTCTATAAATTGACTTCGAAAAATTATAAGGGTTATTATGTTTTTAATTCGCCGCCATTTGGTTTCAAGTATTTTGACCCCGTCGCTTAATTAGTCATGATAACTCATCAATATTACAAACCATTTATAAAATTTTTATCAAAATTCCTAAATATTTGTAGTGTCTACGTAGGTCCGTTGCAAACATGTATCTCCCTAGTATCACGTGTTAATGCTGTTGTAATTGTTAAATATTCTATCGGCTCAATTATTGTGAAATTTTCAGAATGCATAGAATTGCTTTCAAAAAACTTAAATTGTTGCTTTTGAGAAATTTAAGGCTACCGTTTTGATTTTATAGGCAAAAATGTTAAAATTTTTAAAATGTACAATTATTAACAAAGTTAATCGAATTTCGACTTCTGAGATATTTGTTGCCCTTGTACTCCTTAAGTCTCTCCTCTGTGATTTTTTTCAGATTTTCGTACATTTCCCCTTGCCTGCACCCCTCAAAACAAAACATGTCATTTTAAGACTTGGCTTGAAAAGTTCTCATTAAGACCTTTCACTTGATACCCATTTTATTTATTATTTTATGATAGAAAAATTCAACAACATCTCGTTGTAACCGAGTTTTATGCTCGAACAAGCTGCAAGGTATAGGACCAAGGCCAAAAATGTTGTGATTCCGAGGCAAACGTACAAATGGCGAATTAAGAAAAGTAGACAGAGATGTTATTACACAAAGTAGGCGACAACAGATTGTGATAAAGATTGCAGAGCAGGCATTCATCCAGGAAGGACCTGTGTGATCTTAAGGAGGGCAAGTGTAGGAGTTATAGACTTTCACTATAGGAAACATATGGTATATGAAATTTGAAGAGAAGAGATCTTGTAAATCTACGCTGTACTGACTCAAGTGACACTTGAGCACAGTACTCTAATTGACTGCGAACTAGTGAGAGAAATAGATAGATACAAGAGGAAATGTTGGTGAAGTCTTTAGAAGTTCTTAAAATAAAACCAGCCATTCTAGATGCCTTCGAAACAATAAAGGAGGTATGGTGATCAAAGCGAAATTTATCATCAAAAATAACGCCAAGATCTTTGTGAGTAGAAATAACCGTAAGGGGAGTACCGCTGATTGAATAAGTAAATGAAATGGAGGATTTTTTACGGGAAAAGGACATAAGGAAACACCTGCCAATAATCAAGGGAAGGGAATTAGCAATGCTCCAGGAAACAAGCAACTCTAGATCTCCCTGCAGGCCAAAGGAATCGTCAATGGAATGTATAACCCTAAAGATGTTTAAATCATTAGTATAGACAAGCGACAAAGAGTCAAATAAAGAAGGAAGATCATTTATAAACGGTTAAAAATAATAAGGGACCCAGGATTGAACCTTGGGGGACACCAAAATAAGGACAGTATGAGGAAGACTTGCAAGACCTATACGTAGCCACACACTCACGACCACAGAGGCAGGAGAATAACCAGTGGAGAAGCGACGCGTTAACATTTAAGGTCTTAAGCTTTTTCATAAGAAGGCCGTGGTTCACTGAATCGAAAGCTTTTGAGAAATCAATTTAAACGACATCTACTTAGTACTTTTTATCTAAGGCAGAGGACACAGTGTGGGAGATTAGTAAGAGCGGATCCACCTTTGATATGACCATGTTGTTCAAAGGCTAGATGAGGAAGTAGAAGGGAATATAGCTTCTAACGAACTATTCGTTCGAGAATTTTGCTAAAAGCAGAAAGTTATTGGGTGACAGTTCGAGATGGAAGCTTTATTACCAGATTAATGAATAGGAAAAAGAACTGCTTTTTTCCAGAGAGAAGCAAAAGTACCAGAAGCTAGACTGCTGTTAAAGAAAATAGATAACGGGACACATAAAGACGAGGAGAGAGCTTTAGCAAAGATATTTGGGATACCATCAGGACGGTTGCTGCAAGTTAAATCTATCTGATTAAGAAGCAGCTCCACTTCAATTGGACTAATATAAGAAAAGGAAGTGGCTTGCGAAAGTTGCTGGTCATTTTGACATAGGAGGAAGAAATCGGCTTAGTACAGTGTTATCCATTTCGTTGTTGGGAAAGTATAACCCTGCCATTTGAGATTTGTCAGAATTAAATGTCATCCAAGGCGTGTTTATTTTAAGTTGAAGGTTTGCCATAGAAATGTGGTTCGTTTAACAGTCGAAGAATGCGTTAAAATTATTGAATTTTATTGTAAAAATGGTGATTCTGCTGTATCAACATTTAAGGCTTTACGAGCCGATTACGGTCGACATAATCGACCTACACAGCAAACAATTTCGAACACAGTGAGAAAACTTGAAAACACTGGATCGGTTATTGATATTGCAAGGCCTGTGCATCATCGCAACATTTGTTCTGCTGAAAATATCGCTGTCGTTGCTCAAAGAGTGGAGGAAGACCCGAATTTGTCGATTCCTCGACGTGCTCAACATTTGGGCTTGTCGTACGGCTCATTGTGGTGGATTTTGCACTTGGATTTGCATCTCCATCGGTACAAAATCTAACTTACTCAAGAACTTAAGCCTCAAGACCATACACAACGCAGAATGTATACGAATTGGGTGATTGAACAACAAGCCATTGATAACGATTTTTCGAACAAAATTTTTTTTAGTGATGAGGCTCATTTTTCGCTCAGTGGTTATGTAAATAAATAGAATTGCCCAATATAGGGCTCTCAAATTTCTCAGGAGATCGCAGAAAGGCCTTTGCATTCGGAAAAAGTGACCGTTTGGTGTGCATTATGGTCTGGTGGTGTTATTGGCCCGTATTTTTTGAAAACGATCAAGGAAGAGCCATTACAGTCAATTCTGACTGCTATGGACGGATGTTAACCGATTATTTTTGGAGAAAAATTAAAGATTATGATCTGGAGAACATGTGGTTCCAACAAGACGGAGCCACAAGCCACACAACACAGGCTAATCGAGCACTTTTGCAAGAGAAATTTCCAGGACGCGTAATTTCGAGATTGAGTGATGTCAATTGACCCGCAAGATCCTGCGAACTAACACCTTTGGATTTCTTTTTATGAAGCTATGTGAAAGATCGTGTTTACGCGAACAATTCTTAAAATCTTGAACAATTGAAAACCAATATTCGTGAGGTGATGGCCGAGATATTGCCGGAAATGTGTCACTGAAAATTACCTCAAAAGGATTGAGGCCTGTAAGAGATCCCGTGGAGGGGATTTGAAAGATGTTGTATTTCACGTATAATGGCAAGGTTTAATCTGTATATTGAATAAAAAATTTTGTTTCCATATGAATATTTTATGTGTTTTCTTTAGCTTTAGTTTCCCAAGCGTAAAATGGATAACCCTATATAAAAGGTAGAAAAATATTGGGCAAACAGTTCTTAAATCTCTTCATTATTTGATTTTCGATACTATCGAAGTACATAGAGCCAGGCAAGGTATTGACATTTCTTAGCGACTTAATGTACGCCCAAAATTGTTGAACCTTCAATATAATTAAGATGCTTTAATTGGGCTACAGTAACGAGTCTTTTTACTTTCGCTCTTAAGCTTCTGAAGTTCTGGAAATCTGAACTGAGCCCACTGATACGGAATGTTTTTGCTTTTAAAGCTGCAGCTATTTGCGTATTGAACCACGGCGCATCTTTGCTTCTTTTTGGGCGGACTGTAGGAGTATACACAGCTATTAAAGGCTTTAGAAATTGATAAAATTTGCGTACCGTGTCAATATTCAGATTACGCAAGACAGAGAACCAATTGATTGAGCAAATCTCGTTATGCATAGCTAAATAGTTAGCTTTTTTGAAGTTGCATCGAATAGGAGTTGGACTCCCTCTATCGGATACTAGCTCGACAGATACCACAAAATGAAGGGGAAGGTGATGGTGGTCGGTATCAACATAAGACGAGAGGGCAGTGTCAAAGTAGACGGAGGATTCAGGAAGATTTGTGAAAATAAGATCCAGGGTTTTATTGTTTACATTCGGTGGGGACTTAAGTTGTGTAAGGGAGAAAAGTGACAAGAAAAATGAAGGAGAAATCGAGAAGTTGTCATTGGAGAGGATAACAGTGTATAAGTGATTCCAGGAGATGTTAGGAAGGCTGAAATCGCCACAAATCAAAATAAAAGTTTTGGAATTGAGATTGTTAACATACGGGGACAGTAGCCCGCGTGGCTTAGTGGTTAGAGCACAAAGCCCGTGAGCTGAAGGTCTCTGGTTCAAGTTTCGTCAACGAGATTTAGTTCGAGTGGTTCTTCAGACGGACTATAAGCCTGTTCAGTTATGAGACGTGCTGGTTTAAAGTCAGAACGTATCGCAGCTGGGTGGACGGACACAGGACCAAACCGTGATAATGATCATATCGCCTTGCGGAGTTCCGATACATTTGATCATGACAATGAGATACTCTAACTAACTCTAAGCGAAGGCCCGAAAGGGGCTGTAGGGCAACGAAAAAGAAGAAGAACATACGAGGGTAACTCAGTGAAAATTTTTTATTAGATATAAACGGCACTATTACACGGAACATACACAGACACTATAAATAATTTTATGGCAGATGATAAGGAAACAAAAATAGCAATACTTTCAATTGGAAGGGAAGGAATGAAATCGGTGCAGCAACTGGAAATAATATACCTTCTCACTCCAACAAGTACGCCACCCCCGTACAATTTTCCAGAGAGTATGCGATTACGGTCCCGCTTAAAAACATTGTAAGAGGAAAGAATCTCGTTATCAAGAATATCTTCAGTAAGCCAAGTTTCAGTGAGACAATGTCATCAGAGGCGATAAAAGAAGCCAGACGAACTTCATTGGTCTTGGTCCCAAGACCCCGAACATTCTGATAGTACACAGTTATAGATTTTTTTATTCTGGCATAAGTTTAGAGGTAATATAAACAAAATGACTTTATTTGACTGCAGCTTACATCCACTTTCGAGTGATCGTAGATTGTGGGATGTTTTTTCATTTTTCATAGTTTAGGAGTAAAATTCCGCAATACCAAACTTCTGTTTATTTGTTACTTTGAATTAAAACTACATTTATTTTTGTAGCGCATGATTTCATCTTATTCTTATTGTTACATGTACAAATAATTTTGCGAGCTACTGTCGCCATTGTTTTCTCAACTATTGAGAATATCATGATCAACTAAAGAATGTACGCGAAAGCACAAGAATCTACCAAGCATGATCAAGATCTGAAAGCAACGTCACTGCACTTACTCGAAAATCCCAGGTAGCCTCTCATCAGAACATTCGCCAATGTACGAGAAATGGATTGAATGGCTAGAGACCCTATATGAAGGCGAGCTAAATGAAAGGAGAGATTCTTACAACCGCGATATAGTAAAACTGCGATAGTGCGGAGTGCGAATTAAAAGCGATATTGATTGTTAAGTGATAGACAGTTGAAGTTAAAAACTGATAGGCAAGTTGTAAATTAGTGAAATCAATTATTGTGCATTCTTAGTAAATAATCTCTTTTAACTTAATTTAAAAGACAGTGCGTTTTTACTTTCCCGGAAATTATCGGCCGCGAACCATAACGCGCGACAGTGGTGTCAAGAAGTGAGACAAAAACGTTGAAAGTGAAAATTTGAACATTTTTAAAGTCCACAATAGTAAAATTTAACGTGGAAACTGGTGGGAAATAGCCGAAACAATAAAAGTGCCACAAAGCCTACATTTAAAAATTAATGAATTGACCATGTCGGAGCTTAAGGAAGAGTTGGAACTGCGCAATCTGGCTACGCAAGTTACAAAGGCCACACTGATTGTACGCTTGCGCGACGCGATCCAATCAGAAGGCGTAAATCTGGATCCGGGTGAGCCCTTATATGCGGAAAATGGTGCAGAAGGTGGAGAAACAGAAACACGAAATCAAAGGAACCAGAAAATTCACTGATGCAAATGTTGATGCTGATGCAGCTAGTGCAGCGACAACAGTCAACCAAAGGTAAATGAACAATCAGCGAAGCTGGACCCACAAGCATCGAAATCAAGGCAGATATCACACAGAAGCTGGAGAAATAGTCAACCAAAATAAAAGCAGAGCTCGGTAGTCTGAACAAACAAATTAAGGCGTCGAGGAAAAGGTAGACCAGGTCGAGGAAAAAGTGTACCAGGTCGAAGAAAAGGCCAACCAGGTCGAGGAGAGAATCAACAATGAGTTGGAAAAAGTAAAAGAGGAATTGCGAGCAGCGAAGGCAGTAGTAACCACCTCTCCAGCCTCGCTTATAACCGCACCGCAAAGCACATCCAGAAATGTGCAAGCACCAATATTCGACGGCAAACGGCCTGGAGCATTTACAAAATCCAGCTTGAAGCCGCCGCTAGGACAAATCACTGGAATGAGCAGGAACGAGCAACTGCACTAATTCTTGCCCTAAGAGGCCCAGCTGCCAAGCTTTTGCAGACTATTCCCGTAGAGTTGCACTCAAACCCGGCTGCTACAATCAATGCACTCGACATGCATTATGGAGGCGATCATCTGAAGCAGATTTATCGGGCACAGCTACGGCATCGGGTGCAGAAGTCTGGCAAACCCTTAAAGCAGCTAGGCCAAGACATTGAGCGACTGGCACTTTTGGCTTACCCAGCTTACGACTCAGAACATCGAGATGACGTAGCGACAGAAGCATTCATCAGCGCATTAAAGGACGAGGAATTGCAACGAGCCGTGCGTTTAGTTCAAAAGCAAACGGTTAAGGATGCATTGGCCTATACTCTGAACATTGAGGCAGGGAAAAATTTGACTTGTACCACTGCCCGGGTTCGCAAAGTAGTGGCAGACGAGTGCAGGTGTGAGCGCGTGGAAAATGAGCGCGAACCACATGGAAATGGTGCGCCGAGATGCTGGAATTGCGGTGAGAAAGGGCACCTGCAAAGAGACTGCAAGAAGCGGAACTACTGTCCAGGGTGGCGGAGATTCAGACCGACTCAGGAGCCTAGAATGGACGCCCAACCAACTGAAGGGGCCAACTTTGTCGGGCGGACGTTGGCTAGAAGGATCGACGTGCTCAGCATCCCCATGACCGTGTCAAGACCAGACCTAGTGAGCGAGCCAACAACTACTTCACAAGGGCAGAGTTCATGGAAATGCTGACGCCCTATCTCATCATCCATGTCCAGCTAACTGCAAGCATTGCCAACGAATTGAGGAAAAGGAACCGACCGTTGATCTGCAGGTGATAACGTACGAATTCGATGAAGGTTGGTCATCGGAAGAGATTCGAAATGCCCAGTTAGCCGATGAAGACATCGGAAAATTGCTCGTATGGAAGGAGACAACTGGGCGACCTGAGTGGAACGACGTTTCGATGCATGGCGCAACCGTGAAAAGCTATTGGGTACAATGGAACTCCCTTCAGGTGGAGGGTGGCATACTCAAGCGGAAATGGGAAACGGCGGATGGCAACTCCTATAGGATGCAAACTATACTTCCCAAAAGCCGAATCCAGGATGTGATTAAGGAAATGCACAAAGGATCCTCGGGAGGCCACCTTGCTGTTAACAAGACCTTAGGTGAATTGTGGGAAAGCTTCTACTGGCTCCACGCTCGGGAAGACGTAGAGGACTGGTGTCGCAGATGCACAATTTGCACTTCCGTCAAAGGTCCAAATCGGCGACTGAGAGGACACATGCAAACCTACAACGTGGGTGTACCGTTTGAAAGGATTGCTGTTTACATCGCGGGACATTTTCTTGAATCCGAATGGGGTGATTGATACACGTTGGTTGTGGCCGATTATTTCAGCAAATGGCCGAGGTCTATCCCATTCCAAACCAGGAAGCAACTACTGTAGCCGAACAGCTAGTGTTAAATTGGGTCAGTAGGTACGGCGTGCCCTTTAAACCACATTCGGGTCAAGGCCAAAACTTTGAGTCACTGGTTTTTGGCGTAATGTGCGAGCTGCTGGGAGTACGGAAAACGAGGACAACACCGCTGCATCCCCAATCCGATGGAATGGTCAAAAGTTTCAACGGCACACTCAATAAACACCTGTCCAAGATGGTTGACGAGAACCAAAGGGACTGGGACCGACACATCCCACTATTTTTGATGGCGTACAGAGCTGCCGAACATGCATCGACGGGCCAAGCCCCAGCCAAAGCCATTTTTGGAAAGACTATTCGTCTGCCAGCCGATATAAAGCTCGGAACACCCCCTGAGAAACCCCAAACGATCTCGGAGTACGCAAGTGAGCTAAAGCAACGGTTGAACCAGATACATTGGACAGTGCGAAAACTCCTCGAATCGGCTACTGACCGCATGAAGACCAGATATGATCTCAAGGCAAATTCTACTAGCTTCCAGTAAGATGACTTGGTGTGGCTATACGAGTATAACCCACAACGACGAAAGGGTAGGTCTCCAAAGTTGCAGCATAACTGGGAGGGACCATACAGAGTTACAAAGCGAATCAATGACGTCGTATATCGCATACAGGAACACCGTAAACTGAGACCCAAAATGAAAACCATGCACCTGGATCGTCGTGTCCCATATTATATCCAGGGAGACTTGACTACAACTGGCGACACATCTTTTCGGGGCGAAAAGAACTAAGGTGGGAGCAGTGTTACATGTGCAAATAATTCTGCGAGCTACTGTCGCAATTGTTTTCGCAACATCATGATCAACAAACGAATGTACTCGAAAGCACAAGAATCCACCAAGGATGCTCTACATCTGACAGTGACGTCACTGCGCCATTCAGTATTGCTCGAATATTCTAGGTAGTTCACGAATCTACGAGAAATGGATTGAATGACTAGAGACCCTATATAAAGCCGAGCTGAATGAATGGGGAGTATAGTAAAACCGCGATAGTAAAACTGCGATATAGTGGAGCGCGAAGAAAAGGCGATATTGATTAATAGTGAAGGGTTATAGACAGTTTAAATAAAAAGTTGATAGACAGTATAAATTAGATTTAAATGCGATGTGTAAAATAGTGAAATTCATGGTTGTGCATTCTTTTTAAATAAGCTCTTTTAACTTAATTTAAAAGGCAGTGCGTTTTCGCTTTCCCGGAACATTAAAATTATTGGCCGTGACAATAATAAATGATATTATTTGCGAAAAACGGAACGGTACGGAGCAAATTGAAATAACCAAAAAATGAGGTATACATCTAGTTTATGTATTTGAAAAATTAAAGAATGTTGTTTGTCTGGTAGCATAAGGGAGTGTTTATTGAAGAGCATAAGTTTAGAGATAATAAAAAATAATAACTGCAGCTTACACCCACCTTCGAGTGATCAAAGATTGTGGGATGTTTTTCATTTTTTATAGTTCAGGAGAAAAACTCCACAATACCAAGTTGAACTTCTATTTTATTTGTAACCTTTAATGGAAACTACATTATTTTATTTTTTGTAGATAATATTCGCTTCAGTGCATGATTTCATCTTATTTATACATTTATACTAAATAAATTGTTAGATTCGTTCCTCCTATTCTTCTTCATTCTCTATTAGTAGCTGTAAGAGGGTGGCACAACGCGGAAAAAATTGTCACCCAAAGAAACCCCGGTAACTGAGCGTTCGCTGCCCTGAAGGAAGTTCACGATATCGAGCAAAACAGATGACTGCGACTGCGGTGCTTAACGTATCAGTTTAAGCTTCTCATTCATTTTACGAGTATGTTAAATACACCAATCAGTAGAATCGCTAAAAAATATTTTGCGAAATGCAAACAAGACTTGCTGCATTCGATTTGCTCGAATTTCAAATTCCATCACATTAAGATAGACTAGGCGTAAGTTTGATATCTGCTCGCGTACTTACAACAGATTTTAACTAATTTGTGCTGTTTTCAGAATCCTGTACTTAAATTCAGTACAATTGCTATTCTAAACTCTTTTTGTTGCCATCATACGTAATGACAATGGTGAGTAAATGTTATAGCATTCATAGATTCATGAAAGCTTTACCTGTTAAAACTACTACAGTTTGGCTTACAATCATTCCCAAGAAAAACAACTTTTCCTTTCGGTCAACAGTAACTGCAATCAGCCGACCACGATGGTGCACAAGAATATTCATCATTCGAAGAACTTGTGCAATTTCATGCCCTGATTAACCCGCTCTATTGTTTTCTTGACTCAACACACATCCACCGGCCCACTCACCTCTCACGTAATAACATCTTACATTCTTTTTCATTTCATGCCTCATGCACCGACAACCCAATTGCATATACAATTTCTTCGCGTTTATTGTCTAACTTGAAAAAATCACACAAAGTGAAGAATATTCGCATTAGAATCGTCATTAGAACAATCTCAACGCATAAATGCATGAAAAGATAAAATCATCTGCGAATCGATGCAGATTGACTTTTGTTTACAGAAACAATTAGCAAACCAACATTTTGCCGCGAAGCGGAGCGCGTGAAAGAAGAAATTATATTGATAAAAATCAACATTTGTACTTACCACTGTAATTGGATAAAATGGATTTATAATGGTGAACAGCAAAATATGATTTGGTCTGGTTGCTTCCGGTCGCTTTCTTCGAAGATCGTCGTTTGGCTTAGCGATGGTTTGCTGTTGTGTCTGCGGATGGAATAAACATAAACAGTAATTAGATTTGATTGTCTGGAAAAGTTCAATTTAGCTTGTTTGTTTTCAATGCTTAAATTCAAGAATGTGATTCGAAAGAAAGGACAGTATTAAATTCTTCATATGAGGCAAAGTTTATTGTTACTTTACGATAGAAGAAATAATTCTTGTTGCCATCATTATTAATTTATCAACCTTCTTCGATCGACAAGTCGGCAAAGACAGAGAAAGAGAATATTTCAAAATAACTTGAAACATATAATTTCCAAGTAAAGGCTTTATGCTCCTACGTGACTTGGTAGCAGAAGCATGATTCGAAACAAAAATGCTAAGTCAGGCGCAAACAATGGAAATTTAATAACCTCTGTAGGGATTAAAGTGAAAAGAGATATTCTACTAAACATACAAAATGACACGAGTTATAGCAATTCTGAAAGATATTTCAAACACGAGCATCATCATTTTGAAGGTTATAGAGATGCTAAAGGAGCGATAGATATGAGTACGAGTCCATATCAAGAAACTCACGTAAGTATGACTCTTCCCTTCTGTGCGTATCCTGAAAGCAAGAACAGTGTAACAAATGCAGACTTTTCCTGGTAGGTGTAAGAGAAAGGAAATCGAAAAGCTTTTAAAGAAAACATTTTTTTCGTGCAAGTATGAGGTCATGAACCCATATGTTGAATTTCTAAGTAGAATTGAAAATTCTTGTCTCGCGAGACAGTGGAAGGAAATGGAATTTAGAATTGGGCCTTTGAAGAAATGCTTATAAGAATAGCGGGCGGAAGGAACATTCTGAGGAATTCACTCGCGAAGACATGTATATGTATAATATATTGATCGGATTGATTCGGAAGCTTCAATATTGTCACCTAACCTTCGAAACTGTCGCCAGAAAGCTAAAAGAAATTCTTAGAATGAATGCTGCCTACATATGACGAAAATACATTTTTATGGTAAATTACACAATATAAACTTTCCAAAAATGTAAAAATGATCCAAATCAATTTATAGAAAATATTTCATAACCTCAGACTGAGTTCCACATTCCGCAAAATACTTAATGAACCCATACAAAAACTACAATTCAATCATTGGTGAAGTTATGGATGCCGGCTTTGTTTTTCTTGTTTTATGCGTAAAAATAATGCCAGAAAAATTAAAAATAAAATATTTTCGTGGCAAATCTTATTGCATGAATTATTTCAATCATTACAAACTGAAAACCCTGATCTACATCTAACTTTACTCATTATATTTTTCCATTTATTCACTACGAACCCAAATTTATTATTGGAAAGCATATATGAGTAGCGTTATGAATTTTCACATTAAGTTGTTGAAAGGTGGTATTATCAATCGCAGTAATTGTTTTTTTAAAGCTACCTGTATTCATGTCAGTTCGGGTACTTTTCGGACTACCCTCGTAGCATAAATTTTAGATCTTCAAATTCTATTTTATCAAACACTTGAATGGTTTATTGTAATAACACGTTTACTCTCAATGCTTTGTGTTTTGTTTCAAATCACAAAAGCTGAAAATTAAATTTAGTCGTTTAAGAAATATAAAGAATAATAAAGCGTTATAAGTTTTAAAATAGTGTTTGGCATTAGGGACATAAAAATTTCATATCTTTATATGAACGCACCCTTTAACTTTTTTAATGAACTGTTAATGTCAAAACGATAGTTAAAGTCGACAATTTCATCACGGAAAAGTTCATGAACCAGCAACGTTTGGAAATTATTAAAAATTACTAATATCGAAAAATCATCTCAGCGATGAAGCTCATTTCTGGCTCAATGGCTTTGTTAATAACCAAAATATGCGTTATTGGTCAGAAATAAACCCACATGTGCCTCTTGAGCAAAGACATATAAATTAATGGACGAGAAACGAGAATCTGTGTACTCGTCCATGTAGGAAGCAAATTTAACACATAAATACCTGACACTCTCGAAACTATATGATTCCCTCTGCTTCTCCTTCCACTTTGTTCCCCGAGGGGGGTTTTTCTTTCCTCTCTTCAGAATAATAACTTCCCCCACGACAACCACGCATACCTACAAAATGTGCATACGATCGGACCTTCGTTATCAATCGTTGAAAAGTTTGAGTACAACACAACAAACGTTCTCTCAAAACACAGCGAACGTAGACATTAGAAAACTCGTACGTCAAAGCTGATGAAAAATTCACAAGTTTTGAATAAAAAAAGAGAACTAAAGTGTCGATTTCGTACACGCGATCTTCAAAACCAAAAACGATATTAACGTGAACGTGTTTCAGAGTTAAATTAACAAAAACATATTTGTGTCTTAGCCACTCAAACCTCAACTTCACACAACTTAAGCGGAGGTTTCTAATTGCTACGACTCTCGCGACAGGTTGCGGATCCAGTACCATCATATCTAAGAGGTGTGACAATCAAGTAATGAGACTGATTCCATGAAAACCGTATATTTAAAAATTATTCTACAACTCTGCCCTCCTCTTAAAACTAGTCCCCTTGGGCAGCTATACAACGATTCCAGCGCGTTTTCCATGTTTCGTAACATTTCTGGAGCGCTTTGACTGGGATGTCCTTGAGTACCCTCGTCGCGGCCGCCTGGATGGTTCCTTTGACCACCGATTCTGTTCTAGGGAACAAAAAAAGTCTCATCGCCTGTAATAACTCGATCAAGCAGCGTGGGATAGTTTTCCACTTGTTCCAAACAGTCTTCTGCGACGGTCATTGGATGCTGCTTTTGCTCCTTAGAAAGGTTCTTTGGAACCATCTTTGCGCACAATTTTTTCATCCCAAAATCGTCGGTTAAAATTTGTCTGACTGTTTCACGGTTCATACCCAGTTCCAAGGCCAACATTCGAACTGTTAAACGCCGATCTTCACGGATTATTGCACGCACACGCTGCGCATTCGCGTCAGTCCGCACCTCGACTGGTCTCCCGCTCCGCGCCTCGTCTTCCATGCTTTCACGCCCCTTCTTAAACTCTTTATGCCATCGAAACACCTGGCCACGACTAAGACCACTATAATCATGCACTTTTACAATTTTAGCGTACGTTTCCGAAGCTGTTTCGCCCAATTTGGCACAAAATTTTATCGTGACGCGTTGTTCTTGATTTCGTTTCTCCATTTTCGTGACGAGCACGACCAACACACGTCAACTCAACACGACACAGCGGGCGAACTAAGCAAGCTAGAGCGATGGTAAATATATCCATGGAGAGGAGAAGGATGCCGGGGAAAGGGAAGGGAATTTCAAGGTCGCACATTTACCGCAAGCGCGGCAATAAAGTCAGTCTCGTTATCTAATTGTCACACCTCGTATGCTCTTGAGACACCGCTGCATCTGCAAAAAATTACTGCTTGGTAAGGATTTCATGCCGGAGGTGTGATTGGGCCGTATTATTTTTGTGGATGAAAACAACCGCCATGTTACCGTCAATGAAGAGTGCTTTCGTGCGTGTTATGTTGGAAGGTCATTTGTGATCAGAATTGGATGGATTTGATATCAACGATATGTGGTTCCAACAAATCGGTGCCACTAGCCACACAGCACGCCTCACAACCATTGAAATTTATTTATTTATTGTTATGTCCTCGATGGAAAGCCCCTTATACCTGATAAGTTCATGAATTTTTAAGCTTTTCAAGTGGTACTCGACATGCATATCCAAGTTAAAAATCGGTTTCATACTTGGCATTTCAAATATCAGATTTTCGATTTCGGAACAGGAGCATGCTACTGGGAAGTAATGAGAAATCTATAGTTCCTTCTCATGCTATTACGTTGAAATTAAATCATTCAATTTGAGAAATGCAAAATTATAAATATTTTGGAACAAAACTGTAGTGAAGTGGGTGTAGATAAAAGTCCAATAGAGGACTGCAGCAATGGTCTGCTGGCTCGGCGAAAGAGGATGGTGAGATCCGCTGAGATTGGCCTTGTCCGAGGACGCGTGAATGCGCTGGCAGGCTAGCATTGCAGTGTCATGGGGCGGGTTCTTTTCCTTAGCACAAGACCCACTACAAACCAATTTTCGCATTCTCGAATTGAATCAGGTATAATGCCGATCGACTGATGTCGAGGCCGAGGTAACCTACTAAGGGCTAAATTGTTTATAGCCAGTAACAAACTGCGCGGGAGAAAACAGACGGCCGTGGGAGCAGAAAATACTTATGGCCGAAAAATAAGAGTTGGGCATCTAGGTAGAAGCGGTGCCTCCTCGCACCTTCCCAACCGGATCAAGATCCAAATATAGACGTGGCCATATATTTCCCATTTAAGTGGAAAACGCAGACAAACATAATTTGTATGGATTTTTCCATTAAATGAGGAATAGAAGCGTGGCCAATTTATTTTATAGTATTATGCGATGAAATCATAACACGATACCAAAAAAGGGTACGCGAGCGGAAAGCCACTCTACCCGAGCAAGAGCCCCTATAACGCAAAAAAGGGAGGAGCGCGCCCGATGGCTAGCTCATTATAGTGGAGGGGCCGGCCACCGTTGCGGGTCCCATAAACGGTCAGGGTTAATGAAAGGAAAGCATATTAAATTGAAAAAAGTTAGAATATGGACTACAAACATTCATAAATTTAACACTTTGACCTCCAGGTCCCCTGGGCCAAATTGCAATTTCGACATGCATCAAAAGAAAAAGCGCTTTTATTGGGTGTACAACTTAATAACCGGAATTTTTTTTAGCGAAATTTGATGCTTTTTTGTGGGAAAATCTTACAATATATTTTATTCGAAGTATTGTCCATCGGAAGCTACAAGATTTCCCCATCTTTCAGGCAATTTATGTATTCCATCCCAAAAAAAATGCGCTGGCTTGGCGGCCAAAAACGAATCTATCCAATTTCGGATACCTTGCTCTGAAGTGAAGCGTATTCCGAAGAGGGCGTTTTGCATTGAGCGAAATAAATGAAAGTCAGACGGAGAAAGGTCCGGACTAAAAGGCGGGTGGGCCAAAACTTCCTATCCACTATTTTCCAAATAGTTCATCACGGGTCTTGCAACATGCGCCTTAGCGTTGTCAGGATGAAAAATTATAGCCTCGTGTCTGGTCGCATATTCCGGGCGTTTTTCGATAATGGCACGCTTCAAACGTATTAATTGTGTTCGGTACAGGTTACCTGTGATTGCCTGGCCCGATTTCAATAAATCATAATATAACGGCCCCTTCTGATCCCACCAAATACACAGTATAACCTTGGCGCCATGGATATTTGGCTTTGCCGTTTATTTGGCTGGTTGGCCGGGCTTCACGTATGACTTTTTGCGCTTGGGATTGTCATAATGGATTCATTTTTTATCCCCAGTTACAATCCGATGCAAAAATTGTTTCTTTTTATGGCGCTCAAGCAGCATTTCAGACATACAGAAGCGCCGTTCAACGTCTCTCGGCTTCAACTCATAGTGGACCCAATTATTTTGCTTCTGAATGTATCCAGCGGCTTTCAAACGTTTCGAAATGGCTTGCTGAGTCACTCTCAATGATTTGGCAAGTTCGTCTTGCGTTTGATACGAATCCTCATCGAGAAGCGTCTCCAATTCTTCGTCTTCAAACTATTTTGGCTGTCCTGGGCGTTCTTTGTATTTGATGACAAAAACGCCACTTTTGAAGCGTTGAAACCATTCAAAACACTGTGTTTTCGCTAAAGCATCGTCCCCATAAACTTCTACAAGCAAACGATGACTTTCCGCAGCAGTTTTCTTTGCAAAAAAATGACCCAACAGAACCTCCCGCAAATGCTGTCTTTTTCTCCAATTTTCGAAGTTATTCATCGTGAAAAATAATAATGATGCACACAAGATAAAATTGTTTCGTTGACAGATTTTGATAGCTGTCAAATATACCTTCAAAATGACATATATATATATAGATATATATATATATATATATATATATATATATATATATATATATATATATATATATATATATATATATACATATATATATATATATATATATATATATATATATATATATATATATATATATATATATTATATATATATATATATATATATATATATATATATATATATATATATATATATATATATATATATATATATATATATATATATATATTTATATATATATATATATATATATATATATATATATATATTTATATATATATATATATATATATATATATATATATATATAAAAAATATATATATAAAGTTCGAGCTTTCACGACATCTAGCGTCAAGTTCCGGTTATTAAATTGTACACCCAATGCCTAAAATATATTTTCTACCATTTTCAAGTTCCAATTTGAAGCGCTAACCTTTTGTCTCACGGACCAAGGGTAGCAATTGTTTCGGCACGTTTGAAACCGATTGCAATGATAAGTTAGAAATGATTGTAGGTTTCAGTGCTTTTTCTCATTTCAATTTAAATTTAATAAAGGCACTGCTTTCCTTTTAAATATTAGATAACCTTTATTTTTGTTGTAAAACGCGCTTTCGACCACTATCTATGGTCTTCTTCAGTACAATGGCTATTTTAGATTTCTGAATAGTGAAACTTTTACTGTTTTTAACACCATCAAGCGGTACAAAAATACCACAAACTTCAAAAATACAAAAGTAAATTCAACGTTTTCCAATCAGATGGGCAATCATACCTCTGGCGTAAAGCTAATGACGAGCTGAAGAGCTCAAGAAAGCCTTTGTCCTACAAGCACGGTTTAGGTTCAGTAATGGTATCGCATCAATATCCGCTGCGGGACCGGGAATTCGCATCAAATCGAGGGAAGTATGGACAAAATATTTTACTGGAATCTCTTAAAAGCAAATGTAAAAGAGAGCGCTCGAAAACTTGGGATAGAAGAAGATTTCATTTCTTATCAGGATAACGACCCGAAGCACAAAGTTCATGTTGTGCGAAGTTGGTTGCTCTACCGTTGTCCTCATGTGTTTCAAATTCGACATCTAAAGGCTCCAAACGGCGTCTCTGGCAAAAAATTTCACGGAGACCTTCGACAACCACCTAACTCGGATCCTATCAGACACATCGGTTTAAAAGGCAACGATCTGTGGGTGAAAGTGAAAGCAGCGATTAAGAATGCGGCAGAACAGACGATCGGACATCAAGCTCGGTGCAAAAGAAATGATCAGTTCGATGACGAGTGCTAGGATGCGTTGGATAAGAAGAGTCAAGCGTACAAACAATGATATTCATCTCGGAGGTTATAGCGCCTAGAATGACAAAATTAAATGAAACAAATTCAAAAATGAAATTTCTTTGAAAACACGCTATTTGGTTTATTATATAACTATACTTCCCATATACATGCATTTCGAAAACAAGTTCTTTTCTTCATCAGTGGTAAGGGTATGAAAAACTCAATGAGCCGCTCTTCAACAATTGTAAGATTGCGGAAGCTGCAATGGGCTGGCCATATGGTTCATATGGATGGATACCCAAGAAGGTATTCATTGGGAGAACTGAAGGCCAGAGATCAGTGGGGAAGCCGAGGGAACGTTCGTCTGACTCGGTCGACGAAAACAGTTCATCGTTGCTCGGATTTCAGAATTGAAGGACACAATCAATGGACCGAGACAGTTGGAGGCGCTATTCGCAGGAAGCGAGGGCCCAAGACGGGCTTCTTGCTACAAAGAAGCAGAATACATATTATTTAGAACCATTCAGATCAGTTTGGAGGAGTTGGCAGTATAGTTGGGATTTTACTGTTTAGTAATTTTGAAGGCATACAAGAAGTAAGGGTAATCAATTACGAAAGGGAGATCATTTTTGAACAATAGAAAGAGAGAAAAGGACCAAAAATTGAACCTTGTGGAACACCAGATGAAGCAGTAAAAGAACTAGACGCAATAACGGAGAGGCTTACTCGACAGGGACAACACGATATATAAGGTGACATCCAAAATAGAAGAGCACGCGAGATGCCAAGAGCTTCAAGCTTACGACAAAGAAGAAGATTCACAGTGTCGAAGGCATTGGAGAAATCTGTTAAGACCATATTAACTTGCAGTTGGTTATCGAAAGCTCTTGCAATACTTTTTGCGACCTCCATCAAATAGTAGGTAGTGTAGTGTACTCTGAGAAAGCCATCCTGCTCTAGGGTAATGATAAGGGCTAATAAGTTAGAGACTCGATTACGAACCAGTCTTTCAAGTAACTTTGGAAGGAAGAAAATTAAGGAAATAGATCGATAATTGGACACTGAAAGGGAATCACCACTTTTAAAAATAGGCACAATATTTGCGATTTTCCAACAGGTCGGGTAAGTACCAGTATTAAAACTAATATTGAAGAGGAGTGTTAAAGGAAAGTTTTAGTGATGGGGCTAACAGCTTCGCAAATTGTTTGGCAAACCATCCAGTCCAGGGTGGATTTGTTTTTTGTACGGAGATGAATGCCCATTTACGCACAGAGTGTGGGACTCCCATTTTCGCAAGAAGGCAACTGGACTACCCACTAAATACCTCTCCTGGCAACCTGAGAACCTAGCCTGGAACCGTTTGACACATTACTTCGGGCCAGGTCTCGGTTGGTTACGCCGTGAGGCGCCTTCACGCTGGGGGATCCCTCTTCTAGTGGGAGAGGAAGTGCCAGGCAAGTGATCCCTCAGTCCCAAACAACCGGCTGCTGTGAGTCCCTTTTATCTTTTAGGACTGCCCGAACATAATGTGCCACCTGGTTCCATTTGTCAACCGATTCGAACATCACCGCAACTATATTATCCGAGGTGAGCTCTTCCGTGTCGCTGTAGAGAACCCTTCGCAGCCTGTCCCATTTTATGCACGCTAAAAATGTGTGGCAGGCATTGTCTTCCTCTCCTGGGCAAAACAGACAATCGGGGGACCGCGACTTATCAATCTTGTGCAGGTAAGATCAGTTTTGCCCGCTCAAAAACTGCGTCAGATAGAAGTCAGTCTCACCATGCCTTCGATTTAGCCACGGTCTCATATACGGGATGAGGCGCGATGTCCATCTTCCTTTCGCGCAATTCACCCAAGATTGCTGCCAATCGTTGAGTGAGTGCTGTCTCTCTTCGCGGACAACCATCTCCTTCATATCTTCGCTTCGACGCAGATAAATAGAGCGGCGCTCTCTAGCAAGGAGGCCAACAGGTATCATGCCTGCAATGACATTCATCGCCGAACCAGAGACTGTCGGGTACGAAGATGCAATCCTCAGTGCTATTCTTTTCTGTACCTGTGCCAAGCGTTTTCGATAAACCTCCTTACTGAGAGCATCTCCCAATACTTCTGCTCCTTACAGTAGCACTGACCCTACAGCACTCATCAAGAGGCGCCTTCTTAATGGGCTGGGTCCCCCTACGTTGGCCAGAAGTCGACTCAGAGCCGATACTCCTGAAGCAGCCTTCTCAGTTGTTGCTCTGATTTGCTCAGAGAAACTCATCTTCGAGTTGATCAGTAGCCCCAGGTACTTCACCGCTGGCTTCGATTCGACTTGTATGTCTCCAATACTTATCATCCTTACTCTAGGGATTCTCTTTTCGGCAAAATAGCCACTTCGGTCTTCTCCAGTGCTAAACTGAGCCCGCGAGCAGTCATCTACTCTCTCACTTGGCAAATTAGCACACCTAGCCTAAGTTGCGCTTGTTCAACGATGCTTCCAGCGACCAGAACCACAATATCATCTGCAAAGCCGATCAAGCGCGACTCATCTGGCATATCGAGTCTCAGTAGCCCGTCGTAAGACACGTTCCACAGGTCTGGACCAAGGATAGATCCCTGGGCAACACCCAATGTAACCGCCATCCTTCGTAGGCTCTGTGTCGTGTCGTAGAGCAGGCTTCGGTCTTTTAAGTAGTCCCTCAAAAGCCGCATTAGATATTCTGGAGCTTGAAAAGAATTTTCGAGCGCATCCAGAATATCCACCCATCCAGCGGAGTTGAAGGCGTTCCTGACGTCGAGTGTCACCAACAGGACGATCCGTCGCTTGGTGCGACCACGTGCCTCTGCCTTTTAGACCGCGCTCACCACCTCTGCGAGCGCATCGATGATAAAACGTCCTGCTCTAAAGCCGTACTGCCGAGGAGATAGGTCCCCAGCAGTACGAATCGCGTCAGTGAGTCTTCCCTTAATGAGTTTCTCTAGCACTTTCCCAGCCGTATCTAGCATGCATAACAGGCGGTATGCAGACGGCGTTTCAGGATTTCTATTTCCCTTGCTGATCAGCACGAGCGTTGAATGTGCTGAGCAGCAAGCCAGGACAATGCTGATAGACAAGCCGTAACACCTCAGCAGAAACACCATCTGCACCTGGAGCCTTCCGCGCTTTCAATGAAAGGACTCCCTCCTCCAGTACCAGCTGTGTGAAGTGTGGACACTTGACTGCTGTTTCACCATGGACAGCGTCAACACGGACGGGATGGGCGGGGAAGAGTCTCCGCACTATCTCATTCATCTTTTCGCATCATGTATGCAAGGCTTCCGTAGGGCGCCAAGCTTCGGCATAGCTAGCTTGTACCCAAGGCCCCACGGATCTTTATTCACATTGTCCACTAGGTCTTGCCAGCAGCGAGCCTTGCTATTGTTGATCAATTTGCAAAGGCATTTCTTGGCCGACTTATATGCTGCTGCGCGGTTGCTTGCCTCGTCACGGTTCCACGCCCGTTGGGCCTCACGTCGGAGCTTGTGACACTCCCTTCGCTTTTCAGCGACTTCAGTTGACCACCAGTACACAAGGGGGCTTGCCATGCCGGGGTTTTCGAATCTCCGCTTGGAAATCACTGTTCAGAACGCAGATGGCGGCAGCACCAGTTTCGTCAGGATACCATAATGCAGGACTTTTATCATGGTGTTGCTCACTCAGCACCAAGAAGTCGGCTTTCATGTCCCTCGCAAACTGCTCAAGCAGATTTTGGACGGTTGCGGTGTAGGCTTAGCTGCAGGTCATTTAACTGCTGATTTTGAATTGGGTAGGGTTTCCTGGAAAATCCGGCATTTTTCTTATCCCAAGACGTGTCCAAAATCTGGTCTTGGATCGGCATCCTTGCAAAGAATACAGTGTGCCTCCTTCGTACACTCTTTTCTTTTATGTCCCATTTCACCGCATTTGTAACACAGGGAACTCCTATCGGGTCCTTTGCATACTTGTGTGGTGTGACCATAGCCAAGGCATTTGAAACATTGAAGAGGCGTTGCTCTTCGCCATTTCCTACAGACAACCGACCCTATTCTTACTTTGCCCTTGTTCAGGAATTGTTCGGCGTCCTTTTCGGTCAAGTCAACTATGGCCATGCATTGTCCCCTGTTGTTTTCTGGTGTCAGTCTTGCTTTGATCCTTCCCACGCTAGGAAACTCCCTTTTGATGGCCTCTTCTACCTAGGCCAGATCCGTGACGCAGTCAATATCTCTTATTTCGATCGTTGCCATCGGCTCGAGCGAAGCTATAGTTGCGCTTTTGCCGAGCACTTTCTTTACTGCGTCGCAAAATGCTTCCTTATTGTCGGCCTCTGCTCCGAATTCGACCAGTATGTGGCCCAACCGCCGCGTCGTACTACTTTAATGAGAGTGTTGTTATCTTCGGGCCTAACGTTTCACCTGATATCCCGCAAGACCTCCGGGTAAGATCGGCCATCTTGGGGTTTTACGATCGGTGCCTGTTGCCGGGGTCTTCGCCGGGGCTGCTGTCTCTCCTGTTTTGTATCAGGTCTTTTTTCTTGTTGGGCGTCCCTGCGAACTTTACTTTCTGGCACTTTTTGAAGGAGTTTCTTTGCGGCTTTCTTCACTCGTTTTGCAAACACTGTCTGGAACCCGTGATCTGCTGCTCCAAGCCTATCAAGTGCGTCTTCCTTCCTTCTTCTATCCCGATCTGTTTCGATTGGGCTAGACGCCATTCTTTTATTGATTTTTAATGGTGGAGATATCTGCATGTGGCCTTTAGATTTCGCCAGCATCGGGCTGATATTAGGATCAAGAACAATGATCATAGATTGATACCCTACTTGACCATCTTTGGCGAAGAAATGTAAGGATTCACATCCATCCAGAGGAGAAAAACTTCGATTTTATTTGACTATGGAATTTCATTATACTACTTTTGAGCTTATCACAATGATTCATGTTTATAGCTACGATAGATGCTGAGAAAAGTTGCTGCCTGACGGGCTCCCGATTTTAATAGTGGTATTATAAATTATTGTAAAACCCACAAACAATAAAGAGTTTTTTGTTTTGAAACCTCAAAGCATTGTTTGAAGCAATGAAGCAGATTATTACAATGCTTGAGCAATTTTGCATCATAATCGACAAAATAGAAATCATTATTGAATACTGGTTGCTTCCCCAGCTGTATCTGGAATACGATCACTAATGTTGCAGGGTTGACGTTTTTGTTTCGGAACTTATAAAAATTAAATTCGATTTTAATTATTTGTGTGACTAGGACATCGAATCCTGTAAAATATTTAAAATATATGTTGCTGCATTTTAAAGTAAAGTACTCGTACTTTGGTTGTTTAGCACAAAACAATTAGCAGTCTACAAGTCGATTGGTAGCCGTAAGCAGCAGCTGAAATTTCAAAGAAAAACAATACAGATACAGTTTTGCCTGTTGGTCTACATCCATTGAAGAGTTTCCAATCGATAAAAGGGCGATCCTAATTTTCGCGAATGATAAAACATTTTCACTTTTATAGTTTCCCGTTTCTGCATAAACACCGTCTGATCGAATTCGCCTGAATCAGTACGCAAAGATATGGCCAGCAAAAAAGTCTTATAATTACGCAACTTATCCCACCGAACACAATACAAAGCCTTAGTTGCATCATAATATGCATATGTTTCAAGCCGCACATCAACCATGGACTAGCTAAACGGTTTGCCTCATTTAAATGCATCTCGTATAGAATTGCATTCTAATTAAAAGTGAAAATGGTTCACTGTGAACATTCGCATATACTCGTACTCGTATAAGCACCCTCTAACGCTCTCTAACCTCAAACAAAAGCAAGCAACAAAAACATGCTGATGAAGTTCGAAGTTGTATAAATTAACGAGAGCTATAAAATGTTATAATCGAGGCAAATTGGCGATTGTAGCGAAAATAGGGAATTGATAATTAAGGGAACAAGAATAAAATTCTGCTAATGCGTTGTCATGCCATGGAACGGCTGGTGCTATTCTACAAGAGGGATGAATGGCGTAAGAGGATTTAATTTGGAATCATTTCCAGCTCATTCAGCACGACGAATCCACAATATTTTGGATTTTATTGAGGATATTTATTCGCCGGAGAGCATTTTAAAACAGGATGCCAGCGAAATTTCTATTAAAATCGAACTTTTATTATGAGCATTCTGCATCTCTGGAATTTTAATGCATTTACTACCGCTGCATATTCTGCATAAACAAAGTGCTTGAAATTTAAACTTCGGTATTTAAAAGAATTCTAAATTTATCTACCAAAAAATATTTCATTTGGGTGGTTTAAACATTTGGTAAATATTTTTTTACCATTGAATTCGTACGACCTGATGTCTGATGATTCCAGGCAGGAGTAAATACTACTTTAGTACCAAACACAAAGTTAATGAATTCCTTCATACGCCATTCAATTTTTTGTGCGTTCAAAGTTCTACGTGAATGTTAATCCAAAGTGCGGAGCGTCTTTCAAATAAGAAACGCAAACATTAGTATTAATTACCGAAGCTCATTAAAGTGTCGGAAGCCGAGCGTGAAACTAAATGCGATATGTCAACCACAGAATGCGATCAATCAGAATCCGAGACGGATTTAACATCCTCAACAGATGGTTCCACGTCATCACCACCCACCGACACACCATCCGACCTTCCTTGAATGCGCTCCTCCGGTCTAGTGTGATATGAAATGAATTTCAGTGTATAAATAAAATTAATGTAAACGCGTTTGTTGGCATGTTTGCGGTCGCTAGTGTAAACGTGCTACAAACATCGCGCAAAGGGTGAGGGTGGTTGTTGCTTTTTGTCAAGCTCATCATGTTGATGTCTTCAACCTGCCGAAATTTATTTATTTCTATCAATTTTATGACTTTTCACGACCATTATTTCGATTTTATTCGCTGTCTTGTCGGGCGACTCCTCTGAGCTATCAATTTTCTGGCACAACGTTGAGACATCCATTCACCGCGCGGACGCGCACTATTTCGCAATAGATCAGCGAGCTGTTACTGTACATATTCGAAGAAATGTAATGGTAAATGTGCTAATGCTAAAGAAATGTTGTGCGCGGCGAGATTCAGGGCTCAGGAATGCATCGAATGAACGATTGCCAAAAGACAAATGTGAAATTGTAGCATTGTTTTCCGCGGCCAACGGTACTTGCGCGACATTCTTGGAAGATAGAAAAAAAATTAAGTCTGCACGAAAATTTCAGTACCTAGCCTAAAGAGAGAATAGCGAATAGCAAGCACAACCCAAGAATTTATTCTTAGCACTTAAAATAGCCAGACTGTTGCTCAAGAAGGCGCTTTCCAATAGATGTATTTATGAACGCTAATAGTCATGAGTCTTTGCTTTACCATTTGTTCATCCGCAGACGATAGATGTCTTTTCTAAATTTAGTGCGGTGATACCAAGAGGAGTACAGTTCTTTGCTCCATACTATTGCACACGCAAATTGAACGTACGCACGGGGTCGGCTTTCTCCCTTTTCGTTTCCCAATGAAATTCAAGAAATTCACTCTCCTTTGGAATGAAGAAGTTGATGAACATTCGAAACTTGTAGAAATGCGGAAAAAGTTGAAATAGTTGGATTGTGAGAAATCCATGAAATGATCCTTTGGCTTTGATTTGCATGTAGACAATTAGGGAATGTTCAGCAAAATTTAAGTTTTTTAAACGAGGCAATAAGCCATGCAAATCTTTAGCATCCCTTATTTTGATTTCTCAAAATGCAAACCACATCGTAAGCCTTCATCAGCCTTTCACATTCTGGCATACATTTCTTTTTGCACTTGTGCCTATGTGCTCTGCAATTCATTTTTGAGATTTCAATTAATTAAAATTGCGAAAATTTTGACGGTCAATTGGCGTGACGATGTCCAATTTATGTATTATGTGTGGAAATATGAAAGTCACATCGATATTTACGTTTGGAGGTGTGTTCGCTGACATATTCTTGAAGGTAGTGATTGTAAAAACAGTCGCAATGCATCTTTGGATATTCGTTTGCCAAATATTTATATGGAACTGAGTCAGGGCTGCTGAAACTTCAAATTAAGGGAACAATGGATATTAGGTTAAAAAATTAGTGAAACTTCAAGGGTATAATTGAATTCTTCCATAGTAGTTTAGATGAGTTTCTAAGTTCGTATCTCAACTCACAGGCCTCCGCTTGAAAATAAGGCGGCCACAACTTTTTAAGATTTTGTACTAAAATACAAAACCCTATTGAAATCGGTACCTGTTTTTTTTTTGTGGTAGGGAGGTGAATGCTATTCATGCACAGAGTGTGGGACTCCCATGCGTGACTGGACTACCCACTAAACACCTCCCCTGTCAACCTGAGAACCCAGCCTGGAACCGTTTGACAGGAAATCGGTACCTGTTAGGGATTGCAATCCGGCACCAATTTCAATCCGGCCGGATTTGTAAAATGAAAACAACTTTTAACAGTATAAAAGATGTTTAAGTGAGTGTATGATAAAATTACAAAAAAGCCAATTTGTTTGTTAGAAATCGACTTTATTTTCTCAGTAAAAATTCAGCGACGAGTACAAATAAAGTCAACAATAAAAATTTAATATGTAGTGTTCCATACTATATTCTTTATATTAGTAATGATAACAATTTTAATTCAGTCTTACTCGATTTCAAAAAGAACACCACTGAAAACTATCTTATAACTTACTTTGTGCATGTAACTTATATTACCTAAATCTAATTTAATCAATTTTCCAATTTCTTCACGCTAAGCAGCCTTACTGTCATCGATTTGTTTAATGAATGGCACAATCCTCACAATACCCAATATTTTTCAATATACTTACTTTAAAGAAGTATGTTGGGTAAAAGAATTATAAAACATTAAGGTTTGTTTTGAAAAAATGATCTTAAGAAGCAAATAGTGTTGATCGTGTCATCTCCCAATCGGCTTCTTATAGAGTTACAAATGTAGCCAGCTGCTGAAAAGGCCCTTTCAGCTTCTACACTTGTCGGTTTTATTGTTGACAAATAGTCGTAACTGTAAGATAAATATTGCCCTCCAACTCCTTCACTTTCATACGCTGTCATTTCCTTCTTCAGGACTTTCTCAAAAAACGATCTCTTTGTTGATATTTATGGTATAGGTTTTCACTTCCTGCTGGATTTGCATATGTAGCTCTTGCTGTAATGTCATATTATTTTTCAATTAATATGAGTCTGAATTGTTATCTGCCAAGTTTATCTTATCGTCTAGGTTGTCGTTAGAGGTTTCATCTTGGATAGCTCTCTCTAATATTTGTTTCGTTTCTAGCCGTACATACAGCATGTAAAAACACGAATATGGTACAGTGGAATAAGAAAGGAAGCAATGAAAACGTCAAAGTAGCTTTATTGGCATTAAAAATAAGTTTCATAACATAACAATAAAGAAAATTCGAACACAGAAAGAAATAAAAAAAATCATCCATCGAAAGTCAGCATACACTACGAGCCATATTTCGAAAAGAACGAAAATGACCAAAAAACGTGAGGTAAATACTTCGTAGGCCCTCCAACAGCCTTAATAACAGCTTCTAAACGCCTTCGCATCAAAAGAACGAGATTTCCTGTAATTTCGGGTGGAATATTTATCCAGACGCAGAGCAGATTTCAGGGTCTCTTTGCAAGTAATAGTTACAATTACGGCTGGCTCACGAATTCTGCGATCCAATTCCTCCCACAAATGCTCTATAGGGTTTAAGTCGGGAGACTGAGGCGGACTGTGAAGCTAGTGAGGGACGTTATACAGCAACCATTCCTTGACACTTCTAGCTGTATGTTCTGGATCATTGCCCTGCTGAAAGATCCAACCGGCTGTAGGCCTAATTTCTGCACTGAAGGTATCAAATTGCCTCGCAATATGTTCAAATACATGTATTGAATCATAGTACCATCAATAAAATGTAATTTCCCCACACCCGCGGCTGACATACAACCCCATACGAGCACTGACACTCCACCGTGTTTCACTGTAGGGAGCAAATTCTTCTTTGCCAATGCTTCGTTCCGCTTCCTCCATACGTATCCGCACCCGTCAAAGCCATAAATATTATACTTGCTCTCGTCACTAAACAGAACTTGATTCCAAAAATTTTCGTCCTTATTAAGATGCAGGCGAGCGAAGCCAAGTCTCTTCTTTTCATTCACTGGAGAAATGAAACGCAAAACTCGACGTATTGTTTCTGGACTCACTTGCTTCCCTGTTACCTTTGCAAGTTTAGTGGCCATTGCTGGAGCACTTTTTTGTGGCTCCTTACTTATTTTCCGTAACCAGTCTCTCTCATCTCTCTTACTTAAGGATTTCGTTCTACCTGTTCGTTGTTTATTTTGTATTCTCCCTTCCGTTTCCGCTTTCCGTATGATCGCTTGCACCGTTGTCCGACTTTTTCCAACTATTTCAGCAATTTCGCCATACGATTTTCCTTCCAGTCGTTCACTAAGGATAATTTTTCGCACTTCCAAACTCGTTTCCTTTCTTGTACTAATTTTTAAGTATTAAAGGCACCTAAATCACTTTAGTTTGATCGACTTGCAATGTACTAATGTTTATCTTTGTATATTAACATGGTAGCAATCTTTATCGCAGTATGACTCATCGCTCAGGCTGATTCTTTGGAATTTTCTGTGGTGTATGCTGACTTTTGTTTCCTCACTTTCAGCGGAATTTCTTGTTATTTACTGTGTATATGTGTATGTATATGTATGTCCTCATTAATTCTGTGTAAAATAGACTACAATGTCTCTGATATTCCTCTTAAGTTCATTTTTCACCCGTCTTTTCATTTTCCTTCTACCTTTATATTGCCAATTCCGCGTTTTTAAGCGGTGTATGCAGACTTTTGTGAGCAACTGTATATCCTTTTTCTTGGGCATAGTAAATGAACTATCGGCTTGTCTTGCATAGTCGTCATATTTTTTTGGGTTTTGCAAAATAATTAAGATTCCTGTTACTATAGTGCGCCTTCCTTTTATCCTCGCACGCAGTGCTTCAGATAATTCAGTACGCAACATTATGCTTCGAGCAACCAACTTCTCTAAAACAAATTTCGGTGTTGTTTCAGCAGTTAATATTGTCGCATCTCTTCTGCATAAAGTCTCTACAGCCAACTTGAATGGCTGCAAACTGTGAATCAGGTCTTTTATTTTCGACCATTATAACTAGGTTGCTAAATTTTATCTGAGATCTTACGTCAATCAAAGCTTTTTTCGATACATAATTTTAGCTTATAAAATCGTTCTTTCATAGCTAGAAGACTGTTCCAACGCATGCAGCAGTCTAAAATTAGGCTTAATTCTTTACCTGTATCTTCTTTTACGTACTTTTGCAGGTACATATCGTATTTTGTAGGCGATCGTTTGGATAATTTCACCACGTTACGCACCTTTTGAAGTACATCACTTTATCTAGGAATTACCTCAGCTCTGGAAGGATAAAAATTCCGAAGATTCATTGCAATGGTAACTGTTACGCCTTGTTCTTCAGATGTTTCGTTTGTGTCTTCGTCATCTGTATCTTATCCAAAAGGAGACATGTTTTGGCGTTCTTCTTCCTTTTTCCGTATTCTTTTATACAATACGTCGACTACAACTAATTGCAACCCATGTGCAAAGCACAGTTGCTGGTAGCAACTAATTAGTCTACCAACTTTGAACATGACGCTGGCGCCATCAGTTGTCATGCCAATGATATCACTATTAGAATTAATGCCGAAACTTTTTAAGCGCGTTTGTATCAAGTTGATAGTATGTTCCGCAGTACAGGAACCATGTATCCTAATTAGGCCTAGATTAAAGTGCCTTTGTTTGTTGTGTACGTTCAGGTTCAAATAACGGTGGTTTTCTGGGAAGTCCATTCGTCGAAACTTAAGGCAAATCTTTTTTTTTTTGTTTAATATGAAGTTGGAATTTAACCATCATGTCAGTTTTAACGATATTTGCGAAGTTTGTTATTATAATATAGACCTTATTGTGTTTGGTGAATTAGGAAGTTGGAATCCGCTTTTTGAAAACAAATATCTTAAATCTGGCGATGTACTAAATAGACTAAGGGCCCCACCGTCTTTACAAACCATTCTGGAAACAATCTTTTCAATCGAGTTTTCCTTTTTGAAAAAGTTGTCAATTGTTTTCAACTTTTTCTTGGGTATTGCTTCCTCAAAATTGTTAATATCATCGGTTGAATTATTCTTTGATGTTGATGCTTCAGGATATGAATCTGAATTAGTTGGACCATTTAATTAACTTCCAGAAATAAGATCATTGCAATGCTTTATTTTTAAATGTGTTCTCAAACCTTTGTAAGAGCATTTACTGATCTTAAATATGTCAGAACACAGAGAACATTTTGCGGAGCTATCTTTGGCCATTTTATTAACATAATGCCATATGTTCTTCCCATAGTCCTCATCCTTATTCTTCTCGTTCTGGCTTTTTTTCGAAAATGAGATATTTTTGAAATTAAGTTGTACCTGCCGAACAAATATGATTTAAATGTAAAGCTTTAGTTCAGTCACTCACTCACTAAGTAAGAAGATATTCGTATTCTACAAAATCAAAAAGTGAAAGTCACCACAACCACATACTCCCTCACGTTTTCAATCAACGACTGAATACGCCGAGCACTTAGCGTAGATGATCGTGCCCCCGAAATCATTTCTAAATAAAGGAATACTGCCGACTGTTAACACTATAGCGCCGAATTAAATTGATTGCTTATGCTACTTGGAAATAAGCTTCTTGAGTATAAAAATTAATTTGTTTAATATAAATCGTGCGTAATAAAAGGGCATTATTCAGTTCCAACTGGAAACCTTAAAACTAAATAAAATTGTATCGAAGCATTCCGGACATTTTCCCAGGTCTGTCTTAGTACCTGCGTTACATTAGGGAGTAGGCTAATTTCTATTATTTTTTTCTCTCCATGTACTCAAATAATATCCGAATATAACTATTAATATGAATCTTTCGCTTTCGCTCACTCCTCGCAGTTGCAACATAATCACAATTTCTGTATCAATTGAACAATAAAAAAGTAAATTTGCATACTGTGACCAAAAATTAAGGTGACATTTGAATTTAAACTGTGCGCGTCGAAGGATTTGGAGACTTATTTTTTCAGGTTAGTAGTACAGTCAGTGAGATCTATGTTAAATTTACATGTCAAAATATTCGTTAGTGTTTGAGGTACGCGTCAATTCCGGGATGGCCTTCAGTTTCGTCTTCGCTGCGACTTGAATCTCCTCTATCGTATCAAAACGGTGTCCCCGGAGCGGTCTTTTAGGCTTGCTGAAAAGCCAGAAGTCGCACGGCGCCAGATCGGATGAATACGGTGGTTGCGGAACGATATGGGTTGAGTTTATGGCGAAATGATCACGAATTACGAGTGCAGTATGGGATGGTGCATTATCGTGGTGTAAAAACCAAAAATCGTCGTTCCACAATTCCGGCCTTTTTAGGCGGATAGCGTTACGCAAACGACGCATAACGTTCAAATAATATTCCTTGTTGACTGTTTGGCCCGGCGGAAAGAATTTATAATGCACAACACCACGATAGCCGAAGAAGAGAAGAGGTTGACGGTCGCCCAGGACGCTCTTCGTCTTCGAAATGTTCACGGCCTGCTTGGAACTCACTTTACCACTTGTAAATATCTTTTTTAGACAAAGCCTCATCACCAAAGGCTTTCTGCACCATCGTCAACGTATCCGCAGCAGAAAATTGATTCCGCAAACAAAATTTAATGTACAAAAAACGAAAAACTCAATTTTAGCAGCTCACAAAACGACGCGTATCTCGAACACTAATGAATATTTTAACATGTAAATTTGACATAGATGTCACTGACAGTACTACCAACCTAAAAAAAATTATTCTCCAAATCCTTCGACGCGCGCCGTTTAAATTCAAATGTCACCTTGTTTTTGGACACAGTAGTACATTATTCGGCAAAGCAGAAACAAAGCTCATTTTTTAATTCGAGGGTGTCGAATAATAAACTGATCTGAGATCAAGCGTTGTAGGATAGGCGTGGTGTGGGCTGGCGGATAGGTCATTTGCACGAATAAACAACATTGAGCGAGCATTTTTCGGAAATATTTGAGTCATGTATATTTTACCGGAGAATGGGGGAAGGCCCGAACCTTTCATGCACTTTGCACTGCAGATAGGCCTTGGAATGGATTGGACTCACGGCAACAACCTCGCAAACGCAAAAAAGGACTATGGCATTGGATCCTGGAATGTCAGATTACTCAATTACCCTGGCGCTGTTAAGGACCTTTTACAACAGGCCAGTCAATATCAATTAAAAATACTGACAGTACAGGAAACGAATTGGACTGGAAACGACATTCAATACATGAGATCGCACACAATATTCAAAAGTGGGAAGCCTACTGGAAAAGGAGAATTCGGAGTGGCATTCATTGTGGACAGGGAGTTCAAATCGCACGTCATTGATTTTAAGGCAGTCAATGAACGGTTGTATGCGATCCGTACAAAAGCTAAATTCTTCAATATCTGGCTGATAAACTTTCACACGCCGACCGAAGAAAAGGACGAAGAAACGAAGGAAACGTTTTACAATCACCTGGAAAGACTGATCGACTCATTGCCCACAAACGACACAAAAACAATTCTGGGTGATTTTAACGCTAAGGTTGGCGATGAGCTATCTCATCGGGCAACGACTGGAGGATATCGCCTAAACGATGGAACAAATGACAATGGCCAGTGCCTGATTGACTTTGCATAGAGCAGAAATCTAGTCATACGTTCAACTTGCTTCCCACATCGACGCATTCATAAAATGACATGGGTATCACCAGATGGCAACACACAAAACCAGATCGATCATGTTCTGATCCAACAAAGTTGGACCTCGAGCATACTTGACATCCGTACATACCGAGGAGCCAATTGTAACTCCAATCATTTTTTGTTCAAATTAACCTATCGATGTCGTGTGTCAAAGGCATATTCGGCGAAGACCAGCCCGCTACAAAAATTTTACATCGAAAAGCTCCAAAAGGCGTCTGCAGCTAAACGATCCACGGAGACCCTTGACAAACAGCTGGCTCCCATCTTATTAGACACATCGTCAAAGACGAGCAACGAGCTCTGGATGGAAGTGAAAGCGGCAGTTAAGACCGTGGCAGAACAGATGATTGGACATCAAGCACGAGGAATGATTGGTTCGATGGTAAGTGCCAGAATGGATTAGATAAAAAGAATCAGGCGTACAAAGAATATGTAGGTAGGAAAACCAGGACGAAGAGAGAACACTATGAAAATCTCAGAACAGTAACGAATAAGATAATTAGGATTAAGAAAAGAAAATACTATGACGACCAATTGAGAAGTATAGATGTAAGTTTAGCGAGCAACAACACAAGACAAGTATACAAAACAGTGAAAAGTCTGAAACGTGGTCACCATCCCAAAATCACGCTCTGTCCAGATGACATCGGCAACATCTTCGCTGATGAGACCAAGATTCAGGAAAGATGGGCATCATATTTCAAGAACCTCCTTAATCCTCGGCACAGCTCCAGAACATCGGAGCCTATAGATGTCTGCGGAGAGCTTCCATTGGCCCCACCAACTCTGGATGAAGTTTGTTCCATCCAGAACATACACCGAAAGAGTGGAGCCAATCAATTATATTCCCTTTCCCACAAAAAAGGTGACAAGTTACAGTGCGAAAATTATAGAGGCATATCACTACTTTGTACGGCGTACAAAACATTTTCAGAAATCTTAGAAAATAAAATCGGATCACACGCCAACAGTATTATTGAGGAGTATCAAGGTGGTTTCAGGGCAGGTAGATCAATAACAGAAAAATTGTTCACAGTCAAGCAGGTACTTGCAAAATGCTGGGAGTTCAACATAGACGTACACCAAATCTTCGTTGACTTCAAGCAAGCATACGACAGTATTGATCGTAACGTACTGTACCAAATAATGCTTTGCTTTGGCATCCCAGCCAAATTAGTCCGTCTTACCAAAATGACAATGACGTCGACGACCTCCCAAGTCCGCATCAATAACCAACTCACCGATGTCTTTGACACAAATATCGGACTAAAACAGGGAGATGGGCTGGCCCCATTGCTATTCAATTTGGCTCTGGAGTACGTCATAAGGAAGCTACCTGTCGATACGCGAGGTACATTACTATACAAGTCGAGCCAAGTAGTAGCCTATGCGGACGACAGTAACATTCTGTCACAGTCATTAACAACAGCCAAAGAACTTTTCCTGAAACTCGACAGCATAGCAAAACTAGTAACACTACAAATCAATGAAAATAAAACAAAGCTCATAACGCAGTCGAGGAAAAACCCCCTCAAATACACAAAACATCACACTTGGCGAATACAGTATCGAAATTCGTGTATTTAGGCACCAAAATAATGAAAACGGGTGATGAAGGAGACGAAATACGTCGAAGAATACAGCTCACAAATAAAATATTTCATTCAATTTTGACGGTCTTGAAGACCAGCTGCATACACAGGAAAACAAAGCTTCAAGCATACAAATCTGTGGTAAGACCTGTGTTATACTATGGGTGTGAAACATGGACCCTAACCCAAGCATCCGCATATATATTGAACGCCTTTGAGCGACGGGTCCTGAGGCGAATAATCGGAGCGAAGCTAGATTGGGACCAATGGCGAATTCGACACAACCTTGAGTTGTATGTATTTTTTGACGAACCGGAGGTCCCAACGATTGTAAGACTGCAGAAGCTGGATTGGGCTGGATACATGAATCGTATGGACGAACAACAGATACCCAAAAAGGTAGTTGTTGAGAGAACTGAAGGCCGGAGATTAGTAGGGAAACCGAGGAAATGCTGGTCTGATTCGGCCGATGAAAATAGTTCATCGCTGCTCGGATTTCGAAATTGGAGGACGCGGTCAATGAACCGGACAATCGGAGGCGCTATTTGCAGGAATCTAAGGCCCGAGAGGGGCTGCAGTGCTAAGAAGAAGAAGTACACCCAACTTTTATTTTACAAAATTTCGAAATAACACGGTTCAGAAATAAGAATGAATTCACTTTTGTCTACAGAAACTTTTCGATCTAACACGAATCCAGAATTTTTTTTCCCAAATTCTGTGTTTTACCGTGTAAATCAATAAATTTTGATGTAACTACAGAAACAAAATATGATTGGGGGAATACCCGCAATTTGTTTGTTTACATTGGGTTTTCTCTGCAGCGAAGCATTTTACTATTCACTATGGACTTAAGGTTACAGGCGGAAGTTCTTGGGATGTAAAGAATAGCACTGTAGAAGATATTTTCATAGAAATTGTGAAAACTAAAAATTTATCAACATCAGCAGGAAGCAGAGCCATCAACAAGTATACTCACAAGCAAAAATCCAAAATTTAGTGCCAGTGAAGGATGGCTGACAGGATTTCTGAAAAGACATGCGTATAATGTGAAACTAAAAGGCGAAATAGCAACAGCAAATGAAAATGCGGCAAATAGCTACCCAAAACAATTGATGAAAATAATTGAAGATGACAGTTTCTTACCGGAAAAATATTTAATTCCGATGAAACGGGACTATTCTGGAAAAAATGCCTTCTAGAACTTGCATAGGTAAGCAAGAAAAATTTACTGGTGGTTTCAAGTCGGCTGGAGATCAGGTGACGTTTTTACCGTGCAGTACCGCATCTGGTGATCGAATTTTAAAGCCGTTATTAATAAACCGTTTACTCAAACCAGGAGCATTAACAAGCCAGAATTTTAATCAGCTTCTTGTTCATTGGATGGGAATGGATGACAACCGAATTTATTAAAAAATGCTGTTATGAATGCTTCGCTTCAGAAATCGGGGAATATTTAGAAGAAAAAAACATCGAATTTAAATTTCTTTTGCTTATTGAAAGCGTTCTCATTCATCCTATAGTAGAACACCCAAATATCCAAACAATATTCTTGCCACCTAATATCACATCTTTGATCCAGCCCCTGGATCAAGGCATAATTGCAACATTTAAAATGTGGTATGTTAAGCAAACATTTAAATATATTTTGGATGCTGTTGAGGAAAAAAAGATGACGGTTACAGAGCGTGGAAAAATTATACAATAAAAGATTTTATTACATCTGCTTTTTTCCCCTTAAATAACTTTGGAGATCCACCTTTAATGCTTGCTGGAAGAAAATATGGCCAGAATGCGTACATGAAGAAAATGCGAGAATACAAACATCTGTTGCGTGCTCTGAAATTGTTTCATTTTCACACAAAATCGATGGTGAAGGCTTTCGATGAACTGCTGGCTGAAAAACGAAAAAATAGCGTCTGATGATTCTAATGATGGTGAAGTTACTCAACTAACGGCTAGTTTGATCCGCGAGGTCTTAAAGTTTGCCTCAAATATAGTAAATTATTTTTTGGCTCATGAACCTAACATAGAACGTGCATAACAATTTAAACGGGATCTCCATGCTTGCACGGCTGGATATGAAGAGATTTACAAGAAGCTTGTTAAGATTAAAACTCAGCATCAAATACCAGGCTTCTTAGTTAAGAGAAAACCAACGTCAAAAGACGTTAATGAGCAAGAGTCTTCAACATCCATAGCAAGCGTTGTAGGAGATGTTGCTTCTGCTGGCACTAGACGTGCGACACTTTTATCAAACAGTGATTAATAACTAATCTTAATTTGTACAGTTATTTATGAGATTTTCGATCTTTTAAGTAGGGAAGCAGAGCTGTTTTGTTGTACATATTTCGAATAAAAACCTTGATGAATTTTAAATTTTGAAAGTAACATGATTTTGAATTTCAGTTTAATATTTTTTTTGTACGATTTTTCAAACAAAACGGTTTATTTATTCATCATACACGGTTTTTGTAAATTTGAAACACATCTTTGATTTTAATATGAAAGACATGTCTTTTTTAAAACGATTTTTTACACGATTACGGCTGGAACGTATCTACCGTGTGCTGTATCTATCGTGTACCGTGGGTGTTGTCTTGGGGGAAGACCGCACCCGAGACGAGGCAACTTGTCACTCATAACGAGTGTTACGAAAAGCCGAGCAGAGCTTCGATCTGTACCACGGGTTAGGGAAAGCCCATGACAGGTTACTGTCACCCCATATATGGTGAGGAGCGTATCCTGGCTGAAACGTGGTGGCTGTGGCTTGAATAGCGTAGAGACTAGCTTCGAGCACACAATACTTACATCGTGGGTATCCCAGACGCGAGAAAAGTGGAACCCAATCTCAAGGGTTAGGGATGCTGATTGGCGCATCAAACGAGCCCCTGTCAAATGGTGACCGTGGGGTAAGGCCTATTTCTGGCGGGTACCCACGTTCCCTACGTCTCATCGTGTTCATGTCTCCGTTGTTGTAAAATTTTCAGGACCCGTACAACTAGTACCGACATACTCAAATAGCCGTTTTTATAAAATTTAAGAGTCTCCTTGCGATATTTTAGCAAAAAAGTAAAATTTATGAAATGTTCTATTATTAACAAAGTAGATCGAATTTGGCTTCAGAGGTATTTGTTGGCCTTGTACTTCTAAAGACTTACCCCCATGAATTTTTTCAGGTTTTTCAGATCAAAGGTATCCAATCGCGAGAGGGGACAGAAAATGTTCGATTTCTCTTCCCCCTGCATCCTTCGAGGCAAAAAAATTGTCAATTTAAGACCAGATTTGATAAGTTCTCTAAAACTTTTAATTCGATACGTATATTGGCTTTTTCTTATTTTTTCATAGCACTTCAGCCCCTCTCGTGTCTTCACTCCCTGCAACAAATGCCTTCAACTTCCACGGTCTATCGACCGCGGCCTCCAATTTCGAAAACCGAGCAGCGATGAACTGCATGCATTTCCTAGGTTTCCCTACTGCTTTCCGCCCTTCATTCTCTCAACGAATACCTTTTTAGATATCCGTTCTTGTCCATACGATTCATATGGCCAGCCCATTGTAGCTTCCGCAGTCTTACAATCGTTGAGACCTCCGGCTCGTCAATTATTTCATACATATTGAATTCGCCATTGGTCCCCGTGTAGCTTCGCTCCGATTGTTCGCCTCAGGACTCGTGTCTCGAAGGCGTTCCATATGTTTCACACCCATAACATAGCACAAGTCTTATCATAGATTTTTATACTTGTAGCTTTATTTTCCTGTGTATTCAGCTCACTGCTTTGGTGATTATTCTTAAATTTGATTTGACTGACAACTCGCAGAAAAATATTTTTTCGATGAATTTTCTTTTTGCTATTATAATTATTATTATTAATATAATTTCTTTTATGATTTAATTTGCAAGTGTTTTTCATATTATTTGAAATAGCGAATTACACTACGACCAACCGTGATACAAAGAGAGTTTTCAGAAATCGTTGCCGCCGTGATTTTTTTGCAAAGTTTTACCAAAATAATCCCTAATGTACCGGCAACTTTTAAAAATATATTTTTTTTCGAAGGTGTCCTTTAGAGGAAAAAACGAAATCTCTAATCTCAAACATGAGTATGTAGTACTAGCCAACATATTTATAAGTTCTTCATAGAAAAATTCTGGGCCTTTTAGAGGGCTAGGAGACAAACACGTCGACGAAATCTCTATTCAGGCAAAGATTAAGCAGAATCAATTAAGAAAATAATTCTAAAATTGACCCAAAAATGTCGATCTCCCACAGTCATACATTTCATAAATTTTTGCTGATAAAAAACATTCAAACAATCAATTCGATTCAACCATCTGTTGTGAGCAAGGTTTTGCGAAAATCTGGGAAGCAATAAATGAAATTTCGATTCTCCAGAGATTCGACTGATTGCTGGCTTCCAACTACAAAATAATTTGAAACATGTGCATAAATTCAACACGTATGAACATATGTGAATTTCAAAATGAATTTCTCCAAATATAGCTTCATTACAGTATCAGCAAACAGCAGGAATATCACATCCAGAAGCTGCAACAGCAGCATGAGCTGTAGAATAGCAAATGGAAGAAACAAATTTAACAACGATGTCGTCGTTGCAACAGAATATGTCTCAGTAGTCAAGTCGATGTAGCCCAAATATGGCATACACACAACGTATTGAATTTGGCGCTTGAACTCAATTCGCAAAAACGCGACAAACCTGCATATCACATATATTTTATACAACTACAATTGTAACATATTTAATCCGTACATACTCGTATATACTTTTCGTTTTGTACTTGCTGGTAGTACTTAGGTTCATTCGATTCGCATATTCATTTTTTTATGGGAATGATCGTATGTGCATGGCTATAAGTATGTGCATATATTCATTAGAGAATACGGCACATATCTTAAAACGTATATGGTGTGGATGTAAATAAATTAGAATGGAAGTATGTCTATGGACTTGCTAGTAGCTATTGCAGCTCTTGCTTGGTTTATCTAGTTACAATCTTATGCAACCGATATATGGTACATACATATATTGCACTTTTCCTTGCAAAATGTATCAAGCCACATTTGCTACAGTCTGTGAGATGATGCATGTAAGATGATGTGAAAGTATTTTACTTTCCGCATGCATGAACAAGTAGATGAATTTTCTTAGGAAGTGAATTTTCAAATTAAAATAACCGAAGACATACATATGTGAATTTTTTTCCTGGAAATAGTCCTAGCATGGTTGTGTTATTTTGGAAATCAGTTGGTGGACGTAAGAAAACCAGACACAAATAGATAGAAATTAAAAAGACATTCGTTTAAAAGCAAGTAAACGAATGAGCAATAAATACATAGCATGGGGTTTCACCGCGACTCCAATCAGGGACATAACGAAAGGAAGCCAAAAAGTTCCTGAATAGATAGACGAGGGAGTTGAAATGAAACATCAAACTATTTTTCCTTTTAAATATACTCTCTTTTAACTATTATACATTTTTCATAGCTGTCAAATAACTTGCTAGTACCGTCCGAAAAAATGATTCATCTTGGTTGTCGGAATACGCCGAAATTTCTGACTTGACTTCATTATTTCTGCATTTTTGGATAGTCGCTTAAAGCCAGTTCTGGGCGGTAGGGTGGGCGACAGAGTTGTTTGAAACGACATCGGTGAATAGTAGTCGTCGCAGCATGGCTTGTATGCATGGGAGCGTTATCGTGCAAGAGGAGCACAGCTTTAACCAATTTTCCTTTTATCCTTGATTGCTTATTTAGATCGATTTAATAAAAAAGCATTGTACAGTCCTGTTATGAAGACATCACGTTCCTTTTAATGAACCAAAAGGTTACCTTCCGTATCCCAAATAATTGGCGCCATGATCTTTCCAGCCGATTGAGATACTTACGGATTGGGTGTGTCTTTTTATGCTACTGCATCGACTCTTGCTTTGACTCATGGTCATAATTGTAAGTCTAAGTTTCATAATCTGTACCGATCTGAGCCATAATTTCTTCCATCTGCTCTCCATAGCGGTGAAACAATTCACGGGAACATTCAACCGGCCGAAATGAGAAACACCGATTTTTCGTCCATTTTCCTTCCCCTGAACCCCACGATGCAAATACTGCCAGTTTAAGGCCTGTTGTGGAAATTCCTGATGAAGAGGTTTCATTTGTTACCCGTATTGGCTACTATTTGCAAAATAATTTTTTAGGGTCACTTCCACGTATGGGGAGGCCTCCTTAATAATTTTTTAATTGTTTTTTTTATATTGAAGAAGAGGGCAGTATTTTTGACCTACGTACTAAATTTCATCATTCTAGCTGATATGGTTTCCGAGAAAATTTGCTGTGACATACGGTCGGACAGAATACAGACAGGTCGGAATTTTACGAGAGAAGGGTTTTTAAAAATTATCTTGCAAAACCCTAAAAATATGCTCTTCGAAAAAGCAGAAGTTTATTGGATTCATCTAAGAACTGAGTGAGAAAACATTAATCTGTTAAAATTGATAGGCTGTTACTCTGTTAAAATTGATAATTACACAAACAGTCACATAACTTTGGAACAAATTTATTTCCAGGCAAGCTTTATAACAGCTAATTTACAGATGATCCTCATGACATGCAACATGGTTCCTTGAACGGACAATCAACAATCGATGCAATCTCACCAGTCATTGAAGAAATTGCAAAAGCGGAGGGCGTCTTAGTCATTCCACTGGACATTCAAGATACCTTCAATTTGGCAAGGTAGACAGACATTCTTCAAATGCTGGAACAAAAGATCCTTGCTTGATTGCTTGCGATTATGAGGGACTATCCCAACCAACGATGCCTGCTCTACTCAATTGAGACCTGTCAGCTGTAGTACAGGCCTCGATCCTAGGACCTGCCTTCTGAAAAATCACGAACAACGATTTGGTATGCCAAGAAATACCTTCCAATATATCTTTGATAAGTTCCGCTGATGAAGCAGCGATTACTAAACCCAGAAATAGTAATCTTTCGCAGCTCAGACAACAAAGTCAAAAGGAAGGGAATGGTGAATGACGAACATGCTGTGGAATTAGCGATGTCGAACATTTAACTTTTAATGCTGACGACACATATGACACTCGGCTTTGTCGAGGTTCAACTCTGCGCATAGGTTAGGTCTCTGGTAGGGACTCTCGAAAGTAAGTAAAACTGCCGGGAGCACATCAGTAAAATGTCTTTTACCATTAAATTCTCTCCATTAGCGTTTAACTATATGTTAAATGATGTTTCTCTCACTGTTTTGAATTCTGCTAAGGATGTTGTGTTACTTTTGATTCTTGGATCATTTAGCATGCTCACATTCTTAACGCTACATCAAAATTATCGTGGCTCATTTACAGACATGCTCACAAATTCAATAACATTTCTACTTCTGTCTACGTTTTCTCTTTTCTTATCCGTCCTATCCTTGAATACTCTTCTGTTGTTTGGTCTCCTCGGTACTCATATCTCGTCAACTCATGAGAGAGTGTTCAGCGTAAATTTATTTGTGTCTTGTTCTATAAACTCAACCTCCCATTATCAACCCCATGAAACTCGCTTAGTCTTCCTTTGCCTTCCAACCTTGTTGTCTCGTCGTATCTATCTGGATCAGTGCTTTTTGTATCGACTTTGCACAAATCAAATATTTTCAGCACTGTCTTCTGAGTTAACTTTCGGTCTAGATACACGCCCTTCTCGGGTGAATAATTTCTTTGTAGTTCTCATTTTGCGAATGATTAGGAAGCATGACAAACTATAGCGTGGTCCTTCTTCTGATTCATATTTTGAGACTCCTAGTTTTTACTAATACATTTAATTAATTTTGATGTATCTTTGCTTATTCTATTTTCTTACTTTTGCTTTATCTGTCAATAATATTATACATAATTCTAAATTTATATCATGCATTATTTTCTTTGTATTTCATTGTTCAACTTGATTTGCTTCGTTTTGTACTTGGATTGTATTTCAATCTGTTGAATGGAATTTGAAAAATAAATAAATAAGTCCCTCAGGCATTTGATAAAGCTGCTAAGCTTGTTCATTTATCGAGCAGGCTGATGGTGGATTAGACGGCCCACAGGGAAAAAGGCTACGGCAATTTATGGGTAAAACCATCTTTATACAATTGTGTGATCAATTGGCGGATGTAGAGCTTTCTAGCTAGTGGTACTAAAATAAAAAATAATAACAAGTTGTATGTTCTGCTAGTTATTTGTTTATTTTTTCTGCATATATATTTTGGCTAGACTTGCAGCCTTCTTCGGAAGAAGGCTACTAGCAGGAAATGTACCTACTTTTACTATAGTATGATTGTGAGATGTAGGTAGGTTTATTTTATTATCGTCAAGAAGAACAGGACAAGAACCACCAACGTCGAACGAATGAGAGTCTTAAAAATAACCTGTCACAACCCCACATTCTTCGAAGTTGTAGTGCATGTGGTGTAATACCCTGACTGCGTGATCTCGAGAAGTGGTTTGCCATTCGGTCGCTAGAGTAACCTCACCTTAAGGTGAGGTCGGTCGATATAGTAACCTTACCTTAAGGTGGGGTGCCATTGAACGCACGCGCGCCGAGTGACAGATCTCTTGGCGAAATCTTGACATTTGACAGATGGCAAAATAAGACACACGAAAACGTGACGACCGGTAGAAACCAAGGAAATTCCGACAAGTCGCCTAGCGCAGTTACCGTCTTTCTGAAGAACTGAACAAGAGCAGTAGTGCAATCGTCATTTGTGCGATTTCGTTCTGGAAATTTTAATATGCAAGATGCACCACATACTGGTAGTCCAACCACTGCTGATGACGACAAAATAAACGCGTTAATCGAAACTAACCGGCGTATGACAACTCAAAAGGTATGAAAGAAGCTGAGAGAAACTATTGATTCGAATGTCTACTGTCGTCGACTTTCGAAATTGAATAAAGAAATCAAGAAAAAAACACCCTTAACTAGTCAATCGCTATTGCGTGGTGTCCCATCATGATACCGCCAGACCTCACAGCTCTTTAATAACCTGTCAAAAATTAATGGAGCTCAGTTGGGAACTGATGCCACATCCACCCTGACTTAGCATCATCAGACTATCATTAGTTTCGCTCCCTTCAAAACCATTTGAATGGTAAATTTTTCGGTTCCGATCAGGCTGTTAAAAATGAGTTGGATCAGTTCTTCGCTTTTAAAAACCAAGGCTTCTTAAAACATGAAATTTTTTCAACTTTCCGAAAGATAGCAAAAGGTCATCCAACAAAATGGTCAAAATACCATTGGCTAATATTTGTTGCTAATATAAATAAATTGGCTATGAAAAACATGAAGAAAAACGAAATTAATTGTCGCACAACCCAATAACTTTTGTCTGACACCGCGTTGATACGCAGATCGGGAACGCTTGAGTTGGAATTTGTTGTGAATTTTCATGGAACAATTTTGAACATGTTTTAAATGGGCAATTTGAATCGGTGGCTGAAGGATTGTTTTTAAGCGTAGTCTACTCGCGCCAAGACCCACGACCAAAATTTTTCTTCGAACTAGCTGGTCGACAAGCAGCCCCCTCGGAGTATAGTACGAGCATACGAAAATGATCGCCTAAAGGAGCACAGTTCGTTGATACACCTCAAGTTTCTAACCGATGAGAGGTCGGTTAAGATTTCCTTCGGGGAATTACGAATGAAGCGGTTGTAAAAGCATTACAGGAGGCCGGAGTATCTATCGATTCGTAGGCACTTGGATGTAAAGAAGCGTTTAAAGGTCGATTAGAAATAAGCCACGATGAACCTGCAAAACACACACGCCAAAACAATGCAACGATGAGAGCAAATTGTACCGCAAGCACTTCTGGCTATTTGACGGTTAGAATTGGTCGACTTTTTGAGGTTACGAATTATTTGAAAGCATAGAAAAGTGAGCCGTTACCTTTTTTCGTCTTCTAGCGGGGGTAATTCTGCGAATATCTCAATAAAATGGGAAAGTTTAAGGCAGCATTTTATCGCTATCACCAACTGGAAATTGACGACGAGTTCAACACATACTTCGGTTACAATTGCTCTTAGTTTTGCTCCACGTCAGGCTAATACTACCTGCATTGCGGAAGCTATATTGCAACAGGAAGCTACATTCAACATACAAGTTTTTAGGCATTTTTGAGACTGATTTCAGGCAAATCTACGAAGTTCAATCCAATGACCCAATAAAAATCTAACCTTAAATTCATCATTGCAAGCGTTCCCTTAAATTTGATTCTCCGCTCACCCTCTTTCTGCCACTCACTCATTTTGTAATTTCAAGTTGACAATTACATTCTATCATTTGCTCATTTACATTCTTACCTACTCATTAACTTGCCTTGGACCCCAACCCGTTTCTCACGTTCAGAAGTCGAAAGCGATCGCATTGGGCCTGTATGTAATGGTGATTGCCTTACTAGCTAGTATAATTTGCCAAATCATGTATAAGCCGCATGATTTTTATCTTCGTATGAAAAGAATGTAAATAAGTGTATTTATGTGGTATAACCCCAGTTTCTTCTCTCGATGTGGATTGCGAAGGCTAATTGCCTGCAGTGAATCCCGACTGGAACGGCACAAATTTCTGACAGAAATAAGACCAGCCGTGGCACAGAGAAAGCGGAGAACGTAACATATCTCCAGAAATCGTGGCTTTAGTTAACTTACAATAAAAGCATTCTTTGTAAGGATGTACATACTATTTACTCGATAGAATTTGGAACCCGCTACAGCTGTATAGACCCACGAGAATATCAGTGGCCCTTTGTTAAACTCTCTTTGAAAGAAAGATTCTTGTTCAATATAGCTGAATTTACGCGTTTTGTCCACGTTTTTTGAAGCTTTTTGATGCTGGTATCGAAGAATTCTTTGGGCAACTCAAACAGCCATGTGCGCATAAAGTCATCTACCTCGTCGTCGGTGTTGAATCTTTGACCTCCGAGGGCTTCTTTCTGGTGTCCAAATATTTGGCAGTGGCAGGGTGATAAATCCGGGATGCATGCGGGGTGTTCCAATACATTTCACCCCAATCCCGATATTGTACCGAGCGTGAGACGCGCGGTATGAAGGTGCGCGTTATCCTGGAGAAGAAACGCACTTCGTGCTGGGATACTCCTCCGTTTCGAGCGTTATTTTGCGATATTGAAGTTATTTGCGAATGATAGACTCTACACTACCAATCCCGGTGCCGAGTTCAGCCGAGATGTCTCGAACATTCATCCTACGGTCCTACAAAATGAGTTGTTCTACGCAGCAAATGTTGTCTGGTGTGATGCTGGTTCGCGGTCGACGATCATGCGGCTCATTCACGACGATTTCGCGACCATCCTTGAATGCTTTGGCCCATTTAAAAACAGCACTCTTACTTAGGGACTCACTACCGAACTTATTTCGCAAACGCAGAAAAATTTCCGTGTTTTCAACGCCTTGCCACACTAAAAAACGAATGAAAATACGTAGCGCAACGGCAGTGGCACTTGATGTCCAATCCTGGTCGTAGCACGCGCGTGAAGCATGCACTTCCGACGAAAGCTATACCACACTGTTTTTAAGGGAGCCAGCTACCACGTACTCAAGCCACGACCTTCAAAACATACATGCGCGCCATCTACAGCATTTGTCTCGATTATGTTTGAACCATTCTCGTATATACGACCAAGCTCTCTGCATCTTCAACATCACGACCACGCTTTAGCAAAAATCATTGGAGTTATTGTGTTATCGATCGTAAGCAATAATTACATTTAACGAATGAGGAAGATTGATTAAAACGAGAATGATATCGTACAATAAAAATCGACTGTGTGTATCATCAGACAGGGCTGATGCAACGGCAGCAACTTCAGTCTCAAGATTTGTCAAAAATATTGTCCACAAGAGTATTACAACAAGCTTTATTTAGCAACGCAACCCTACACTCAATTTAATTTAAAGTTCTTTTCAAATATCGAATAACTGCAAAAAAGATTGGAAGAAAATCGGAAAGATCGTGAGTAGCATATGAAGAGAATATTCTGAAGATTTAACTGTTTCCTGTTCATCAGCATAACTTGGACCAGCATTTGAAGACCTTTTGCTTCGAGTACCTGTTTGTGGAGATTAAGCCCAAAATATGCCTCCAGACATACCTCGAGCGATCACACATTTCCTTAAGTTAATTTGTTTCCTTTTTTCTAGTTATAACCACATCACAATACCTTTGTGATAACTTTGAGAAAAAAGAAGGGAATAGTGCACTCATCCATTTATCTCGTCGTTGGAGATTATAAGAACTATTCTCCAAAAAGCACTCTTAATAATTATTATTTCAATGACTACGCAAATAATTGCTTAACTTTAAAAAGGACGTTTATTTCAATCGTCGTATATATATCATTGAAAAATTTTATTGAATCTTTGTCCGATCTGCAATTTTTTGTCAGTTAAGTTATGCTGTAGTGAATTGATAAAAAAATTTTTTGCCGAGGTTTAGTCAGGAAAATCCAATGATGGCATATTTTTTTAAGGGGTTTTAAAAAAGTTAATAATATAAATTCTGGCAAGAGTATTGTCATTTTTATTGCTTGATTCTGTTTTGAGACTGCCATTGGGCAAATTATTTAAACAAAGTAATTTACGTGTACTACTGTTATTGCACTTCTCAGTTTACGTTTTGTTATCGCATCAAACAACGAGAAACTTTTGGTCGCAAGTTCTAATTCGAGCACTGTTTAACATTTTTAAAGTTTCAAATAATTCTTTTTTTGCTGGCATTTACATTGCGTGAAAAGGTTGACTTTGACAACCAGGTTGCCGAGTTGAAATGTCAAATCGCGGAGGTAATGTGTGCATTTGGGCAAAAAAGAGAATATAATAACTTTCATCAAAATTTTAGACAGTTTAAGGGTGGCGTTGCTCTCCCAGCAGCCACTCCAAAGACAAAGGATACTGCTGGTATCATTTTCGATTCGGTTCCAAAGCTCATACATGTATCACACTGCACTTTTTCAGGCACAACTTGGAGCGAATTCAGCGGTACAAAAAACTAAATTGTCTTGTCTCCGGTGGAGAGCTCAAGTAGCAAAACCTCTTGCTGCTTTTTAATTTCTGACGGCTCCACAAAAAAAAATTCCTTATCGACACTGGTACGGATATCAGACACCTCAAGCTTTCCGCCACTAATACATCGTCAATTGATACATTCAGCAGGAAGCTAACTAGACTTTGGCGTGGGGAGAAATTTTTCATGATATTTTAGTGCTGCTGATCCAATTATCGGTGCTGAATTTCTTTGCTATTTAGGTTTTCTAGTGAATGTTGCCACTGAGGCACTAGTAGATTCTGTTACGAATTTGCATTCCATTGCAGCTATTTCCAGTGATGATTTTTCCAGTTTATCTATCCAGATTCATTCAGATATCGACCACCGTATTAGGGATCGATTGCTTAAAAATTAAATCCATTACTATCGATTCCGATTTCATTAAACATCCTGCACATAACATCACCCATAAAATAGTTACTTCTAGTGCTCCAGTTCTTTCGAAAAGCAATGACGAGACTATAGGCGTTTAAATGTCATAACTACTCCGGATCGCTATCCTATTCCCAATATTCAGGATATCTTGCACTTTTAGCTAACTGTAAAATCTTTTCAACTTTAGATCTTCTTAAAGCATACAATCAAATTGCAGTAGAACCTGAAGACATTCCGAAAACGGAAATTTGCACACTGTTCGGACTCTTTGGATTCGCTTGAATGACTTTTGGCTCATGTAATGCTGCTCAAACATTTCAGCGCTCTGTTCTAAAAAATCCAAATTTCTGTTTTGTTTATTTTGATGATATCTTACTAGTAGTTTTTAAATCTATTTCGGAGCATCTGATTCATTTAGCAACTGATTTTTGAGAGATTACAAAACGGTGGTCTCATCAATGTCGTTAAGTGCAAATTTCTTTAAAGTGAGGTTATCTTTCTTGAGTAGTTCATTTTGGCAGAGGGTATACGCCCTACAGCGGACAAATGCAAAGATATATTACAACTTAAATTTTTGGAAGAAATTGCAAGTCTTAGACGTTTTTTTTTGGGGATGGTGAATTTCTATCATCTCTTCTCAACCAACGCTGCTCAACATCACGCTTTGCTTGATAATTTCTTGGTTGGTGCTGAAAAATCGGTTAAACGAAGAATTAACTGGACACCAGAGGCAATTAGGGCTTTCAAATATTCGTATCAACAACTTTCCGAGGCAGCTTTTCTAACTTTTCCTAGGATGGATGCTCCTCTTGCCATCTTCATTCACGCTGCGGACATCGCGATCGGTGGAGTAGTTTATCAATGGGTTAGCGATGCCTGAAACCTTTAGGTTTCTCCTCTTAAAAACTTAATCAAACACAATTGAGTTACAGTACATACGACTGAATTACTCGCAGCCAATCAAGAAATTTTTCAGTATCGAAAATGTGAGCGAATTTGTGTATTTAGGCACCAAAATAATGAGAACCGCTCATGAAAGAGACGAAATACGTCGAGGATTGCAGCTCGCAAATAAAATATTTTATTCAGTTTTGACGATCTTGAAGACCGCTGCATACACAAGAAAACAAAGCTCCAAGTATATAAATCTGTGATCAAACCTATGTTATGTTATGGGTGTAGCACATGGACCCTAACCCAAGCATCCACAAATATATTGAACGCCTTTGAGCGATGGATCCTGAAGCGAATAATCGGAGCAAAGTTAAACGGGGACCAATGGTGAGTTCGATGCAACCATGAGCTGCACATGAAGCGTATGGACGAACAACGGATACCCAAAAAGGTATTCGTTGGAAGAACTGAAGGCCGGAGACCAGTCGGGAAACCGAGGAAACGCTGGTCTGACTCGGTCGACAGAGACAGTTCATCGCTGCTTGGATTTCGGAATTGCAAGACGCGGGCAATGGTCCGAGGCAGTTGGGGGCGCTATTTACAGGAAGCGAGGGCTCGAGAGGGGCTGTAGTGCCACGAAAAAGGAGAATCAAGTAGTAAAATTCTTGATATTTCACATTGAACGTCGTCCTTTCACGTTATTTACTTATCACAAACCGCTCATTTTTCGTTTCGTCAAAATCCTGCCAAAGCATCTCCGAGACAACATCGCCAGCTATTTTTCTTAAAGAGCGAATTTATCTTCTTCCATCACATTTTGGATTAGGAGAATATTGTGGCTCGCAAAGGAAAAACTAAAAGATTTTAAATGCAAATTTAGCTAAGTAACTTTTCCAGATTCGTATTTTAAAATGTTTTATGAAGTTTCCAGAAAAGCGATTCGACCACATTCTGGAAGCTTTTCGCAAACAAATTTTCGCGTCAATTCATAATTTAGCCCATCCTGCAATCCAAGTAAATATTTTTGGCCTTCTTTAAATAAAAATGTTGGGACTTGGGTTTGATCTGGTTTGGCTGTCAGCGTTATCTCATGTGTAAACGTTTCAAAGTCATGCACATGGATATTGTCGCCACGCTTCCATATTCACAACAAGCGTGTTGCTTGACCATCACTGACCGATTTACAAGGCGGCCTGAAGCAATCCTTCTAGTTAATGTCACCGCTCAAACTTGCTCCGAGGCATTATACAACTCTTGGATCTCGTGTTTTAGTGTACCGCAAACTATGATCATTGCTCAGGGTAGACAACTTGAATCTCTACTATTCCAGGAACTTAGAATGATCCTGGGTTGCAAACAGAATCGCCCCATAGCTTACCATCTATAGGCAAATGGCACAATCGAAAATCCGTACTCTACACATCTCCAAATATTTCGCGCAACAACCAAGTATTTTTGTGATTTCGCATTGAAATTTATCCATAACATGACACAAGATTGATGACGAAGGTAAGCACATTAACTATTAAACAAGTTGAGTAGGCAGGAGAGTGTTCCTACCAGAAGGGATTTCCTAGGGATCGAAACAAGTTTTCTGATAGCATGAATCGTTGATTTGAATTATTCATCCAATACTTGGATTAGAAATCTTTCAAATTTATGTAAAAGGTGAAAGTTTATTTTATAAGCACATAACAGCCGCCATTTTGCTCCAGCTTAAATAACTTTTCTGAATGTTCGGCCGATTGAACATATTCAATTAAAACACTATTCCTTAAATTTTCATAAAAGTCGGAAGAAATGAGGGTTCCTATGTCGATTTGAAAAATGTATCAATCATCAAAACGTGTTATTTTTGTTATAATTCCATGCAATGGAAATGGCTATAACTCACTTGATTATGATTTTATTTCCATTAGCATAGAGGCCTTGTATTAATCTACATAACTGTAAAATTTCAAGAAGTTTAAGGGGTACCATTTTGATTTTATGGGAGAAAGCGTAAAATGTACAAACCATACTATTATTAATAAAGCTGAGTGAATTTCGATTTCTGAGGTATTTCTTGCCCTTGCACTGATAAAGGCCTACCTCCGTGATTTTTTTTTCAGATTTTTCGAGGAAGGAGAACACGAAATTTCCGTACATATGGTCTCCCCCTGGATCGCCTAATGCATGGAAATGACTTTTTTGTTTCAGATTCTAAACGATCTAATCAAGACATTTCATTTGATATCCCATTCGACTACATTTGATAAAAAACAAGTTGGGTAAACAGACCTACGGTCATGTTAGAAGGGTTTTGTACCCAACCTCTCCGAAATACGATCACAGCAACAAAGTCAAGAAACATGCCAAAGAGATGGACACATTTAAAAGAAAACTCATTGTATCTCCATTTTCAACGGTGGCCATTTTGTTCCAAACTAACAAAATTCACTTAAATCATGAATTCCAAAAAATATGTATTTTTATAAATCTTATCTGAAAATTTTAAGAAGATCAAATCAAAATTGCAGCGTCTGAACCGATGGGAAATCCATAAAATGCCAAAACTGTGTGTTATTGTTGTTGTAATTGCAATAATTTCAAATGGCCATTTTCATCAAGCTTGCAGGGTATTAGGCTCTTATACAGTCTTCCACAAAAGTCAAGGTACAGTGATAAATATCATGAAAATTGTTTGATATTTTTATTTAAAAAACCTATAGTGATAAAATTTTTTTGGTATTACTTCAACTATAATCATTACACATTGAATTCATGTAAAATAAAACGAAAATTCTGTCGTATTAATATATTATTACATATGATGTGTTGGAAAGTCAATGTATGAAGTCCACAAAAGTCATGGTACACCTAAAGAAAAATGATACAAATTGTAATTATAGTCTCGCATAGTTATTTGAATTATACTTTTCTTAATATTTTGTCGGATATCCTTTCATCTGAATTACTGACTTCAGTCTTTTAGGCATAGAATATACCAAATTTTTAGTAAATTCGCTGCTGATTCTGGCCCACTCCTCCAATATAACATCCTTAAGCTGCGCCTTGCTTGATATCACTCTTTTTCGGATTTTTGTCTCAAGCTCATTCCAAAGATGCTCTATAGGGTTCAAATCAGGGCTTTGAGGCGGTGTAGCAAGCATGCGAGTATTGTACAATAGCCACATTCGAACTTTATGCGCAGTGTGCTTAGGGTCATTGTCCTGTTGAAACAAGAAATCTTCTCGCATACCTAATTTGGCTGCACTTTGTTTCATGTTGTTTCGTAGAATCTCTAAATAAGAGTTCTGATCCATAGTATTTTCGATGAATGTCAGATTTCCAACTCCAGCAACAGCCATGCAACCCCAAACCATAACACCACCGCCTCCATGTTTTACTGTTTTAATAGTGTTCTTGGGATTAAATGCTTCTCCTACTTTTCGCCAGACCCTCTTATGCCCATTTACACCAAATATACAAAATTTAGACTCATCCGAAAATAAAACATTATCCCAAAACGTTATTGGTTTGTCAATATATGCTTTTGCAAATGTTATTCTTTTTTGTTTGTTTATGGAACTTACAAGAGGTTTTCTTCTAGGCGTACGAGATGAAAATCCAGCTTCTACGACAGCTCTACGCACAGTTTCTGCGCTAACCTCCTTCTTATCATTAATTCCAAGAACATCGCAGATTTTTCTACAGCTTAGAAATGGATCTTGTTTTACCATTCGCGAAATTTTTCTCTTGTCCTTTGCACTTAGTTTAGATGGACGACCTGTTCGGGGCACATTTTCCACTCTATTTTCCTTCTTAAATCGATTTATCACTTTTTGAATGGTTGACCGACTTCGCAACACTAGTTCAGCTATTTCAGAATATGATTTGCTCTGATTTGAGTGCAGATTAATAATTATTTCACGCTCCTTAATACTCAACTCCTTTCGACTCATTTTTTTTAAATTTTATTAAATAAAAGATACACTACGAATACGGACGTGATACTAAAGACAGCCGCCTACGGTTGTTAACTCACTCTGATAATATGAACTTTGGGGATTCCCCTTTTTACAAATAACAGGGCATTTTCTGCAACTGTACCAAGACTTTTGTGGAGTAGAAAAGAGACATTGCCAACAAAAAATTGTTGTCTTCAATGATCATTATTGCCGAATCCCTTCAAATTTATGAAAACTTAAATTCAACAGAACTCGTATTATTACCATTTCATAACTTTTGGTTTTCAAATAAAAATATTGATTCAGTAATACAATTTTCAGTTCCCGATTCTCTGTACCTTGACTTTTGTGGAAGACTGTATGTATGTAGCTACTCAAATATCAAATTTTGTTGAGTTTAAGGGTAGCTATACGATTTTATTGGGGAAAATGTAAAATTCAAAAATCATACTATTACTAACAAATTTGAGTGAATTTCGACTTCTAAGGTATTTGTTGTTGTTGTACTCATAAATCTCTACCTCTATGATTTTTTTCAGATTTTTCGGATCACAGGTGTCCAATCGCGAGGGGGGGACACCAATTTTCGTGTATTTCCCCTTCGTGTGCGCCCCCTGAAGCAAAAACTTTCAGTTTAAGACCTGTTTTGAAATTTTCTCGTTTAGACCTTTGATATGATACCCATATTGACTACATTTGATGATTTTTTTTTTCGAGGGCCACTCCCCTATATGGGGAGGCCCTTCTTAAATACCTGATAAATTTGTTTTATAGCTGAACTTTCAAGAGAGCGCCACTTTACAATTGCGTGTAAAATTTGGTGTTTCTAGCTTAAGTACTTTGCGAGAAAAACTGCTGTGACACACGAACGGACGGAGGGACAGACAGACAGGTCGCGATTTTAGTAGGGTTTTGTAGAATTATTTTACAAAACCCTAAAAACATTTTTAAGGGCCATTTCGTTATGAGGGGGGCCTCCCTTAAAAAATTTTGAAATATTTGAGAAGACCTGAACTTTTGAGAGGCCCCCACTTCTGACTTTTTCACAAAAAAAATGTACAGAGAGCTACAAAGCCTTTATTTTGCTACAAACTGTATCAACAGTTTAGCTTTATTTTGCTTTTACTTTTCTTGGTTATGTCATTTCGTAATCAAACGTGCTTGTCGTTGATGGCGGCTTCATCGTATCCATCATTGTCTAACCGCTAGGTTATTCAGGCGCAGAACATACAACACATAGGCAAGCATTTACAACAATATCCTCATGTGGCGCTCGATTCACGTATGTATGTAACCGCCAGTGGGCTACATTCATCGACGTCAATATCAAATGTAGGCAAAATCTTGGGGTTCGGTTGGATTTATTCCCATGCCCCAAAACTCTCTCAATTACAATTTTTAATGTCCCCCGACGGGCAAAGCTGTTCCCAGCTATATTTGTACCCTTACGGTGGCAGCAGCAAATGATGACGACCAGCTTGTTGGGTGGTTGATTCGTTCGCAGGCTGGTTGACTGGATTTCCTTGAATTAATCACACTTTGCATATGGTGTTGACTGGTGAGGTGATAGGGTAAAGGTAAAGTGTAGCTTGCTTGGGTCGCGGTCGGTGAGCAGGGTACAAGTATATGGGACAGGAACGTATTATAATGATGTTATGATGATGTGATGACAGGCCACGATTGCTTCTTGCGCTGCTATACAGCATAAATAATGTCTTATCATTCCCTAGATATGCTTCCAAGGCTGGAAATAACATGCATACGAGTATATCCCCGTGCTGGATTACGTAAGGGACAAACCATGACATCTGAAGCAAAGTAATACATGTTAGGTGGATTTAAGCAGAAAATAATACTAGCGAAAATTGTAAATTCAAATCAAGACGCCTGCAAACCAAAATCGATTTAATGAAAAATGATTTATGCTAAATTGCGCGTCAGTCCTTTAACTTAACAGTTTAAGCTGCTTTCTTCAAATTAAAAGAAATGCGTAATGAGATATGTACATAATTTTACATGAAAAGATCTTTGAGTTTTGGAAATCTTGTCAGGCTCAGATGTATTCCAGCAATTTATTCCAACATAGACCAAATTTATTCTCATTCACGACTGGTCCCAATTCTAGTCACTTGTATGTTTGCTCTAATTTTTAACATTGTGGGATATTCTTTTTCTTGCTTCTGCTGTCCCTCTATGTCTGGGTTAATTCTTTGTTGAAATAAATTACATATATGGTTTGCCGACAAGTCCGGTGGAATTAATGAGAATTAATTCAAGTTTATACACACGGCCAACATCGAATCATGTAAACAATGCAAACTAAATCACATTTCCTCCTCTTTTAGCTTTGTCGCTTCGGGTCTTACCTTCTGCATGAACAAATGCATGAAAGAACAACACATGAGCGAGAATTCATGTATGTATGATAGGATGTACACATGTGACATGTGTTATTCGTTTTGTAAATACCTTTAGACATGGCTCAGCTTTACAATATGCGGTGAGGTGGCCCCCAGGTGATGAGTAGATAATTAGACTACATTTTCCAGGGAATGATGTGATTAAAATTTAACACCTCAATTTTCTACCATATGTGTGTGAAATCATATGAAAAAATGATTTGTTATGACTTGTGTCACACGGTGTCATTCCTGGATTTAAAATACATTTGTCTTTTCGGTAATTTGACGAAGAATATAACTTAAGTCAGCAGAGATTTATTCGCTGGAAGGTGTTGGAAGTAAACGAGGCAAAAAAATAATTGGATTTTCTTTGTTTTGGATGGGCAAGGTTCTATTGGTGGAAGCATAAGCTTAAAATGGGCGTACAACCTGGAAATTTCTGATGTCAGAGACATTTGCTTATCAATGGAAGTCTTACATATATATATTGTAGAAATATTATGAATAGATTAAATGTTTTTAATGCATTATATTGAAAGAGCTACAACTATAATTTGAAAGCAAATGCAGGTTGACTTGAACAATTTTAGTGCTTATAAAGATGTTAACTAAAGACAAGACATTATTAATTTGTTAATATTCAAGTGAGAAGAGAACATTTGATACTACTCGTAGAGTTTTTGAGTAGAACATAGGATATGCATGAAAATGTGTGAACTGAAAGATCCTGCTCGCGCTAGACTTGACTGAGTCGTTTATGGAACAGATTATTATTACTAGCTTCCCCACGACAAAAATATTGGACTAGAATGTTTTATGTCTTTTTTTTCTTGCGTATGGCTATTACTCCAGCTGTTGCTGCATACGAGCAGTGCATTCAGATGTGAGATAGATCTATCGCGCGTATTTTAATTTGTTCTTTTGCGTTACGGTTACTTTCACGAGTTACGTTGATGAACATCATACATAGCAATGGCCTCTTCAATTAAAAAACGCTGTAAATTCATACTCGTCGTTTAGAGAAGGAAGAAACGAGCAAGAAGCCAAGTATACTATTTGTGATTCATTTGCGTCTATCGGGTACAAAGGGGCTGCTGACATCGAAAAACATATACATACCGAAAAACACAAAAGGCAACACCGAATAAGTGCATCTTCAAGGAAGTTGGACAGTTTTGTTTGTAAGCAAGGTAATAAAGGCAGCGCCGTTGATGCCACACTCGCATTTCACGTGGTCAAACACCATCAATCATACAAAATGGGCTGCACTTCGTTGTTATTAAGGAAACTATTTTCTGATCTGAATTGGCCAGAAACTTAGCTAATGCGAGGAGAAAATCTGAGGCAATTGTTACCAATGTCATTGCACCTTTTGCACCTTATTCTTCTACAGAGCCTACAAGATATTTCATTTTTGGGGTTGTCGACAGATGCCAGCAATCATAACGCTGACAAAATATTTCCCGTTGTTCTTCAGTATTTTGGTTGGAAGACAGGGATGCAAAGTAAATTGTTGGAATTATCTGCATTGGAAAATGAAACTTCGATAACCATTGCTAATCATTTACTGACTTCTCTCGAAAAGTATGATTTAAAAAATAAGTGCGTCTCTTTTACCGGTAATGCAAATGTGAATTTTGGAGAAGTTGCAAGAAATCCAGGTAACAATGTAATCTCTCATTTAAATCAGAGCTTGGATCAAGAGATTGTTGGTGTTGGTTGTCCAGCTCATATTCTTCACTATGCAATACGTCATGCTACAGATCTGTTGGTATTCGACGTTGAACCTCTGGTGATGAAAATTTTTAATTACTTTTCGATGTATACTGTAGGAACATAAATTCTGAAAGGGTTGTGCTGCTATATTGAGATTAATTATGAAAAATTGCTGTATCATAGTAAAACGAGGTGGCTAAGCCTTTTTCCAGCTATCGAAAGGGTTCTCAAATTGTACGATGCCTTAAAAGAATTCTTTTTGACAACAGAAAAGCCCCCAATTCTGATTAAGAAGTTTTTTGAGAGCAATTCCAGCGAAATATATTTGTATTATCGTCGTTCGTTAATGGCTATATTTAATTCAAGAATAGCGTCACTGGAAAAGGAGAAAAACTCAATTGTTGAAGTGCTTTCTACTTTAATAGGAACGACAGAGTCACTAAGTCAAAGAATCGAACATAACTTCGTTCCTTTAAAGATACGATCTCTTTGAAAAAAATAAAATTAACGAAGACGAGCGCCACAAAATAAATACTGAAATTAAACTCATGTACCAAGAAAGCATAAATTACATGAATATTTGGATAAAACCTTTGGAATCATTTGAATGCTTTGAATGGTTGCTATTGAGGAAAAATCAGGAGCTACATACAATTCCATAGTATTACAGACTGTATTACATTTTTGAGAGACAAAGGCATCAGTATTGACGATATTAAACTCAGAAGAATTCTGCCTATTAAAAAATTTTTTTAACACTAGTCAAAGTGATTTTTATGATGAGTTAGCTGAAAAACAGTGGGTAATTTTCTTCAATGCGTGCAATAACAGAAGCTGTTTTACAGAATTACTAAAAATTGCTCAATACATTTTTTGTATTATGCCACACAACGCAAATGCGGAGCGAATTTTTTCACTTATGACTTCGCAGTGGACGAAGGAGAAGAACAGATTGTCAGTTGAGTCAATCAAAGCAATATAATTAACACAATATAACTTGAAAGACATAACTTGTGCCGAATTTCACAGTGAAATTTCATTAAAATCAAACTTTCTGAAATCTGTTGGTAGTGGGCGAAAATATAATGTTCAAAGAGTTAAATAAATGGTAATAAAATTTACTATAATGCACTTAGTTTCAGTATCAGCTGAAGGCCGGACTTTTATACAGGAATCAGGACTTTTTACTGCAAGCAAGCGGCTTTTCAATTTTGACCCCCTGGTAACCCTAGTCTAATCACCATTTTTTCAACAAAAAAAGTAACATCAGAAGCTGGCAAGCTAGCTGGTCAAGTAGATCTGACTATGGCTGGCGCTAAATACCTACAGTAACACTATGTGTCGTTTCGAGAAGCAGGAAGTTTAATACCTCCGTGGAGCAAGTCGCAGAAGCCGCAAGGTAGAAGGTTGAGTGCATGAAGTAACCTGACTGACAATTGATGCAGTAGCAACACAAAATGCCATTCATACAGAAACGGCAAGCGGTGGCCAAAAATAAAATTTTTACCGAACTAGAATCTAAGGGCAAGATGGAAATGAAGGCGATGATCATCGATGTAGATCACTGTATCGGTAATCGTGATATCATGGTTGCTTTTTCTGAAAATCATGTGAGCGGTGTGGTAAGGAGAAATCCGAGCAAAAATATGGATCCTTTCACGACTGATTTGGAAAGCATATATATCACGTTATGTTTGAGGGTGGTCTGCAAGTCATCCAAACTTTGATAAGAAGTGGAAGGATGTGCATTAAATGGACGGCAATCACAACTAGGCATCAGAACCAGGTTTCAGATTACCCAAAATTTCGATCACCACGTATCCTATTGCGGGGCTATCGAGGCTTGCACCAAGCAAAAGGTTGTGATAATCAGCTCTCTTACCTACAGAACACGCAATTAGGGCATGCTCCTTCCCAGTATATTCTGTGCAGGGTACGCGAGTATAACATATATAGACACTAGAACGACTGCTTACAGAACCATTCAGTTGAACTGGGCTGCCTTTGTATAGGAGCTAATATAATCTGTGATGGAGCTACATATGTACTCGTATGTATGGGGTCGACGCCATAGCAAATTAGCCTTACGTTCGTTTTAGAGGTATTACCGACCTTCTTGCTATTTGTAACGTGTTTTGCCCCAAATTGTTGGTTAGACATGTATTCTAGGAATTGAAGACCAATGCTAACTTACTAGTCTAACAGCGCAGATCATCCTTGCGAAGGACACACTCCTCTGTGCTGTACACTAGAAGGAAATCTGACCCAGTCGATCTTGGCATTGAATATTCCGGGTGAAATGTCTTCGTTTGATGCACGAGTTTAGTGATATTGATGATAAACATATCAATTTGCCTAGTGGTAATCTATTGTAACCTCTAGCCTACAATTGGGAAGGACACATAACGCCATAATTAAATTAGAAATTAAATTACAAATTCGATTTACTAAGTTCGAAGTGGAATTTCTCTTCTACATGCACTACGTCTCCCATACGAAATTAAAGCTAGCAACCCTTTTACAGTCGAATATGAAACACAAGTCTTCATAGCTGACAAAATAATCAATAAGATTCAAGCTCGGTATGAGGTCAGATGTTAATGTTTCATTGAAATGAAGAATTGATTCATCGTTCAGGCTTGATTTGAAGCCGGAAACTTTTGCTTCAACGAACTCTGAAAATATTTCATTCCCTCTCTCAGAGTTTGGTTGATGAACCAACTCAAAATGTGTTCCAACGAGGGCAAGTTTATGTAATCCCTCACAAATAATCCTGTTTTCATTTTTATCCGGAGTCGTACTATCGATTTCGATACCAGCCCTATCGAGAAGATTTATCTCATCACTAGTGACTTCAAGATTCACTGGAGGCTTCTCACGGAATATGCTACTCACTTTCGCGAAAACGCCGTCTGGGTCCTGTTGGCTAATACCCCTCAGTTTTTCCGCCCATTGATTGCTGACCTGACTCCTGAAGTGTGAACGGATAAGGTTCCGGACATTCTTCAGGTGTAATTTCAACAAAGCGAAAAAGGGGTGGTTATAGTCTAAAAATCGTCGATAAATATTGTTGACGCGTGCGACAAGAAAGCTTTTCAATCTTTTCATCCGTGCAATGGTTGGTGTTTTATAACCTTCCATATTGTTTCTATTTTTAATCTTGGAAACTACTTTCTCAATCGTTTCCAACGACAGCTTCTCTAACTTCGACAAATAAAGATCTATTTCATCGTTAGTTAGATTCCTTTCATTAGGAACCATTGAGCAAGAGTTGCCATAATCAGAAGGAAGATGATTAAACTTCTTTTGAAATTTTCCCCAGTCCGTTTTTTTGAAATTCAACCGATAATTTTCATGTTGAACTAGAATGAGGAAGAGATCATCCCTTTGACGATTGATTTCTATTACGATTGCGTTATGGTCACTATCGTAAAGCAGCACCTGCAGTTTCCGTTGCGGACTATTAAAGCTGAATTCAAGTCTAACGTCATCAATGCAGAGGTCCAGATATGAATTTGTGCTAGGGTATGTTGGGAACTCCGACCCATATATATTGCACCTGTATTCAATTTGGCTCTCTGTTATCCAAGATTTCAGGAATACACCTCTTGGATTATTGGTGGCGTTCAGCCATGATGTATGCTTGGCGTTTAGGTCACCAGCAAGAATATAATAGTTGTGCAGCCTATGCAAATCGAGTATTTCAAACAAGGAAACGAGGTCCTCCTTGAACTTGAGAACATTTCGACCAGTTGCATAGGTAGAGATAACGAGGAGGTTATCCCCACCTGGCAGTGAGGTTTTGATAACGGACACTGCAAGAGATTCAAAGTTTTTGAATTCGACTTTTTCAATATTTTGGAAACAATAGGGTCTTCGAACCAATATCCTGATGCCAGCTCCCCCATCACCTAGTACCATATCGTTTCCTACGAATCCAAAATCCTTGAACGTCATGGAGTGCAATGTATTGAGGTGGGTTTCAGTGAGAAGCATGATGTCAGGCTTTTGCTTAACAATGAATTCAATGAGATAATCACGTCGATGTATAGTAACAATGGAGTTGACGTTGATCAAGATGAGACGAATCCTAGCCCAATGTGGCTGCATGAGAAATTATTTTGAGGCGTTTGAAAGCCCTAAACACTGAAAGACAAGATTAATTTTCGTATCTTGTTCATCGATTCCCTCAGATAAAGAATTTAGTTGCTTGTAAATTTTGAGAAGCAGCTTATTATTCTAACTTACATTATTTACCGCATTTTCTGCTGATCCCCTAGCGGCGATTGCAAATGACTCTCCGGGCTTGACGAAGTTCGGAGCTAAGATACTGCAGTGTAGTTGTGTTTGCTTTGGGGCAAATTTTACTCTCGCATCTTGATATTGAGAGCATCGTCGATATAATGCCGGGTAACCAAAAATACCGCAGCTAACACAGCATAATTTTTCTTTTGTCTCCGTCTGAGCCAATTCGCACTCACCGGGAGCATGAACGTCACCTCATTTGACGCATCGATAATGCATGGCGCAGTTGGCAGCCGAATGTCCAAATCTTTGACACCGAGAACACTGGTTGACTTTTCTTTTGTGGAGGCGTTCCCATCTCACCACTCGGAAGTTCAAGTATCTTATTTGTTGAAGAGCACTTGGACTACTCTTATTTGTAATCTGCACCAAATAAAGTGGTAAATTTGTTTTTTTTCTACCGATGACCTTCTTGTCGCGAATGTTTTAACGGAAACAAATTCAATTTCTGGTGCTGCCTCCTTGAGCACCTGAAGAAGATCGAAAATATCATCTCCGCATTCCAAGCCCTTCAACAAAAAGGTCTGGTTCTTCTCTCTTTTCGGGTCATAGGTGAAGTGTGGAACCTCCCAAGAATTTAGTACGTTTTCAGCTCATTTGAAATCAACCAGTGATTTCGTTCTGATTGTTAATTTTTCACCATTGATTCTTTTTATCTCGAAATTAGTCAATTTATTTTCGGCTGCCAATAGCCGAACCATATCCTTTCGGCTTTGACCGAACACATTAATTGGCGGAACTTTCTCTCTGTATAGGACCAGCAGAACTGCGAGCTGGTTTCTTCTCCTTGTTTTTATTTTTTAAGTAAAGGATAAAATTATCATTGTTATCTTGACTAACATTACCTTCAATGCTTTCGTCAACGCCCATTTCTTGTCGGAGTCCGTCCAGCGCTGCATAGTAGTTTTGGGTGTCGTTAGCGCCTCTAGCACAGTATTTCTTCTGGAATGACTGACAGCTTTCTTTGCCTTAGTTTCCGTATTTATTTGCTTTACCGGTTCTGCATCTTAAGTTCTCTTCTCTCACTTGTACACACCTTCGAAGGTTTTTAGTCGTAGCCTCAATTCCTGGTTTTCAATTCGAAATCGAATCACTTCTTGTTTGTTTTCTACTATTTGAGTTTTCAGCCCGCCATCTGCAGAGCTTTCCTGGTTACTCGTGTGTCTCCTCTTATTGACGATTGCCGCCAATTTTATATTGCTACTCTCCCCGGGGTCCCCCAACGGAGGAAAGCCGTCGGGCTCCTCCATACCAGCAGTCCCGAGTTAGTGTTTGGATTATTTGCTTTTGTTGATTTATCGAAGTAAAATAAGATATGATTCCGTGGCTCGATACCTTCGAAGACAAAAACTTTTTGCAATAAAAAACAAATTAAGCTTTGGACTGACTTTTAAGAAAATTAATTTAATTTTTGAAAACTTTACAGGAGCGAGTTAAAAACACGTCTATTCGCTCAAAGAACGTAGTACTACTTAAAAATGACAATTCTTTCAAAGTCGATTCTAATTTCCGACAAACAACAATGCTTTTAGGTAAATTTCTAGAGAGAAATTTACCTATTGCGGAGAGTATGTTGTACATATATATATATATATATATATATATATATATATATATATATATATATATATATATATATATATATATATATATATATATATATACATATATATATATATATATATATGTGTATATATATATATATATATATGTATATATATATATATATATATATATATATATATATATATATATATATATATATATATATATATATATATACGAGTATACATGGGATATAACGAAATTTGTCACCACGCTAGAGGTTGCAATTTTGCTCCGATTTTCACCAAATTTCCGAAAAGGTGTATTGAGTAAATATCTCAGTTAAGTTCGTGAACCAGCTATATCGGCCAGGCGAAAACAAAATGGCGGCCATTTTAGACGAAAAATCGTGATTTCTGTTCCAACCAAAGTATAGCTCCGATTTGGATGAAATTTGGTACAAAGGCTCACTGATATATGTGATGAATCTCATAAAAAATCCAAAGTCGGTACAGCTGAAACAAAGTGGCGCGCGCTCAAACGTCGAAAAACGTACAAAATTTTGAGATAGTAAGTGCTACCAAAGCTTTCAACCGATGTTAATGAAATCAGTAGTTTGATAGAAACTATAAGTATCTAAAGAATTGTGTAAAAAAACTGGAGGTCAGGTCCCAAAAAGCAATATGGCGGCCAGTTGAAGCTCAAAACTTCAAATGCTTCTAAAAGTCGCAATTTTAATCCAACGTATATGAAACTTGGTTTTAAGATAGGAATTGCTTGGATCTAGAGTCCTTGGCATTTTGGTGATCGTGTATGTGCAAATTTCAATATTGTAAAATATTTTTAACAATATCCTAAACAATTATAAAATCGCCACTTGTCTGTCTGTCCGTCCATTTGTTCGTGCGTCACAAGTTTTCTCGCAGACCACATAAGCTAGAATGAGGAAATGTTCCACGTAGGTCAAAAGTGGTGCCTTTTGAAATATCCAGTGCAAGAAAATATTTGAAGATGTTTAATAGGTTCTCCCCAAAAAGGGGGGGGTGACTTACTTTTTTTTTAATTCTGTAGCCCTCTAACAGCCAAGTTTCTCAACAGATTCCGATGAAACTTGAAATTATAAGTTATTAAGGCAAGTTGATTTAATTTAATTTTGTTATACAAATCGGGTGACAAATCAAAAAGTCGAAAATTTATAGCTTAATATTTTTAGCAGCCGTTCAAAACGACGGCCCCTGATGGTTCAGAAAAGAATTGAAAATGTATATATTAATGGCAACGCAAGTGCTGATTAAACTTTTATGGAAATCTTTTGAAATTAACTATTTGGGCTATTTAAGCAGACAAGTTATCACCATTGTGTAGTAACCACTGTCAAATGTGTAAGGGCGAAACCGGTATTTATATGGTTATAACAATTTATTATCCGTCGATTTTCAATATGTGATCCATACGTGTGCAATTCAATTTAATATTTGCGCCTTTATAAAGGGTCTCTAAATACGAACGTCGGTAGATTCTTTTTATGTTGATAAATACCCATGTGGTGCTACAAAAATTGCAGTAAGAAGTCTAGTAGTAGGCAAGCCAAATTCTTTTTCGAGATCTTACGCTACATACGAGAAATTTACCTTCCCGGCTGGTGCTGCCAACGGGGATTTCTTGATTTGGTCACGTCACTTCTAATCCCGGTTCCAAATCCCTTCCGTTTTTCCGTTCCGATAAGCTTTTCATCGAGTCTCTGCTTCAAATTTGTTCAATTAGTCTAAATGACTTTAGAATACAAGCTTTTTATTCAGCGTTACTTTTTTCACTAGATATTTCTGCACTTTATTTCCACCTGTAAAAACTAGTTTATGTGGAGTGTTCTAAACCTTCCACATTTTTTCATACTGTTGTGTGTTCACTCAGCTTACAATTTCCATAGAAATTTTCGCTGACGATCTAGAATTTCCTTTTTAGGGTTTTGTAAAATATCCTTACAAAACCCTATTCGTTTTGTGACCTGTCTGCCGGTCTGTCTGTTCATATACAGCTTTCTTAATGATAGGTGCACATATTCTGGAAATTTCATTGCAATTGGGATTCAAGCAAGAAAGTTACAGCCTTTTTAAAATTTTACAATTAGAACAATAACAACATGTAACACTGGGGAGATAGGCACCTAAACACTACGTATATGGTCAAGTTTTCAAGAAAATTTCAGAAATGGCTTGCAATATTTTGCGACTGCTCAAACAACGAATTCAATAAAACGCGAACAAAATGGCGACGAGTTTAAAGACACGATAATCACACGTTGTTTTTTCTAAGTTAATTGAGAGTTTATATGTCAATGAAATTGATATTTGTGGGACATTGTTTAATTTACTAATAAATTTACAAAGCAATTCTGGCAGGAACACTCTCCTGTTACTTCCATTTGTTTCCCCTTATACTCTTATTGTTTTATTTAAGTCAACTAAACTGATATCCTTTTTTCTGAATTTTTAAGGATAAAGTACGACAAAATTGATACGAATTGACAACAAATGGTGTGTAATAAATATTAGCAGTCGAGCAGCCCCGTGGTGATTAGGAGTAGCTGGTCCTGTAGAGAGAAGCTGGTCATCCCGTCGAAATTGCTTAGTTTGCTGTTTTACAAGATTAAAATTTACTACATCCGTCAAATATCCATCCTTTAGGCAGAGATGAGTGGTTCACTTTAGCCACTTTAACATCTTTAGGTTTGACATTCCCTTTGCAATGCAACGACCTTCTTCGGCGAAAGTAACGGTTGCTTTTTGTAGAATGTTTGCGTTTGTCTCAAGCCTCCGTGTCCGCTAACTTTAAGGAGACAAAAAAATTTTGAATGACTGTAGAGTAGCTTAATTGACACATAGTAGAACATTTCTCAAGATAATTAAAATTGATCGGTACGTCTCGTAGAGTAGAGTACGCATGATAAATATTTTGTAGTGTAACTTCGTAGCTCAACAAGAACCCGCCTCATATGATCCCGTAAAGCACGCATACGCGGTCGTTAAGCGAAACTAGTCACCTGAGCTCGGTCTTATTTATAGCTCGCTGACATTTGAGCCAGACGAGCGGCACCCATGTCCTACACGGATTTTAAGAAAAAAAATTCACTACAGGTGCCTTAAAAAGAATTGAGAGTTGGACGGACACCAGTGGGAAACTCAAGGAAACGCTAGTGTAGATTTTCCAGGGGAAAGATGTCGAAATCAGCGTTGTGCCTACATGCAACACGTATTTAATTTCACGTGCAGACAAGGAAACCATTATTAATGATACTAGCATTTTGTTATGGATGACTTTAAATATTCTCTTCCTTATCTCTTCTCTTTATTTAAATGAATCTGTGTTCAAGCATGCTTTTTAGAACTATTTGATGAAATGATGTCGGGGACATACAGTCAGGCTCCAAGTATGAGAAATTTCAATTTTTTTTAAGCATTCCCAATTCAGCATTTTACTATTCAGAGCTTTTTCTTTTAACCTGACCTTCGGGTTAATCGCTTCTATTCAGTTGAATAAGCAGCAAAATAAATTTCCAGTAAAAGACCTTTCACAATCCTTCAAACTAATGAGCATTCCTGTGTCAGCACATTTACCCTCCTCCCTAAAACATAGTTGTAACATAACGATTTATCTGAAATCATAATCACAAAATCATCCTTCAATGTTGTCAAGTAAATTTCATCAGAATCCCCGTTCACATCCAAATCAAGTATAATATGTACCAAATATGGCCAATATACCGACAAAATACACACAGATATAGCGAAGTATATCCAACACGATAATTCCAATTCGCTAGTCAAGCATGCAATATTCAGGCCAGGAAAAGGATACACACGCATTTTATCCGTGCAATAAACGTTATCCTTAAACGCGTGGGTCGATGAACTTCATCTTGTGTACAACACCCAAGGCGAGAAAAGTCCGACCCATCCATCGTCCCAAGATTAGGTAAAGCGGAAGGGACTTAGTGCGTATACTTTACTTCCGTTGCTGCTGAAGAAAAATCAATTATTCTCATCTGTCGAAATTTCACTTCAACATGGGTGTAGTTTATGTGCCGGAATTGAAGCATGTGGTAATAAGAAGTGACATTGTGTTGGATTCCTTTTGTTGAATGAGAATAATGCGGTTGTCGAGTGGTTTCTTAAGATGTTCAACTCAAATAAAAAAAATGATATCAAAGTATTTTTCGCATTGCCTAGCACAACATGCTCATGGATTGCAAGCAAATTTATCAACAAGTTCCCAAAGTGACGCAAGCACTTGCAAGAATCCACACCTTCAGAGAGAAAGACCAAGCTATCGATAAACCCTAAGCTCATTCGGATAAAGATATTTTCACTTACCACCGCACCACCATTATCACTTTATCTTATCGGCGGTTTTATTCCAAGTATCGCATTCACACCTCGCTATCTTGCACAAATCAAATATATATGACGTTCGAGATTTATTTGAATTCATACAGTAGTGTCTCCATCGGTACAACTTGATAATGAGTCGATATTTGATATATGAGTATGTACATAATTTTTTATGATACGGTATCTGATCTATCATATCGCTCGTGGATAAGTGGGGAAGCAAGCCAGTCACAAATTATAATGGATAGCTTTTTATCAGACGTGCCGATATCGATCGGGTGCGGGATTTTATTTCGGTAGTTGAAAATAGGACAGTGGCGATGGCGTGAAACAATACATATTGTTTATTATTGATTAAATTTAATGGAGTTGAAGATTTTTCCCATGTGTAAACTTATATTTTGCATTGAGTGAGGATGTGTTAGTCCTAATGCAATGTGAGGAGTTCATAGATTGTATTACAATTAACTACCCATATTATGTTTACAGTGTCTACTACTTTATCGTTGTAGCTCTTCTACCTCTTTGTGCCGCGACTTCCAACAGGGAATACCAGTATCTCAGAGTATAAACGATTTTCTTCCAGTTCTGAAATTCAAGCTGGCAAAACCCAATAGCCATTCATGGGCTTGCTACTTCTTTTCGTCCTGCAGAAATTATTTTGAGGTACTCGAGCTTCCCTCTCGAAGTTTAGACGTAAGTTACGATTGTTATAATCCTCCAAAAACAGTTATATTCCTTCTGCTTTAAAGTGTTTGGTTTCAAAAGGAAGTTCTTAGAGTGGCACTCAAATTTCATCATAAACAGCATAGGCCGTAGGATTTGGTATGGAAGGGAAAAATAATTGGGGGTCGGACTCTAGAGTCTCAATCTCATGGCTGAGGTTAAGCAATGCTGTGGAAGCAGACACCCTAGGGGGCTGTCTTTCTCCTCAACCACACGAAGTAGGACCTACTACATTCAGCGATCTGAAGTATTTTAAGGACGAGTAGATGTCCACAATGAGTGAAGTGTCGGATGAATCTTTTAACAGTAAGATCTTACAATACTTGGTGAATCTGCTTGTATTTGATTCAAACAACTGTTTTAAAGGCGAACAAAACAGCTATTGGCGACTCAAAATCCCGTTACACCAGCCACGATGGAGGAAGCAGTGAAGAAAGTGCAAGGTGGCCTAAAAGTGAGCTATGACAGCGGCATATTTCCAAGCAACAGATCAATGGAGTTAAGGTGGTTGCGGTTGGTCCAAAATTCACAACACATAAAGTGGGAGAAAGGCATCAAGAATTATATTCAAATTTCGTTATCGAAGTCACTCATCAGATGCTAACTCCATCTTCGCAACTCATAAATTGATGTCAAACTAACAAAGCAACCCACACAGCTCTGCTTAAGCGTAATGGAATTTGTCGATGAATAGCCAAACCGGGCGCTGGTTAATGTCGGTAAAGGTCAAACTTTTGCCATTGTACACACTTGCAGTAGCAGTTTTATGAGATGTGCTAAGGAATAGCTAGTTAAGCTGAAGACAGGAGAATGCATTAGGTATGCCGCGTTCTCCATGACTTATTGCAGAGTCCGTATTGGGCTCTAATGCAGAATTCATATTCGGCCTTAATGCCCAACGTAACCCAAACACTGAAAAAATGATTTTTAGGGAAAAATACAAGAAAGCTGACTTCAAACACCCTTATAAGAATAAAATAAAATAAAATTTTTTGAATCGGAGCCAAATCAGTTTTACCCCGTTGATTAATAAGTATTTGCCACTCACAAATCAAAACGGGGAAACTGAAGTGGCATCCATTTCAAAAATTTTATTTCATCCTCATTAGGGCGTTTTGAAGTTACCTTTTTTTCCTAAAAGTTTTTTATTTCATGATTTTTAGTAATAACATCAACCCCTATGAGAGTTTCGATTCGCTGATTTTTTTTTATAAATTGTGTACGTGATTTTGACGAGCTGGAAACAATTTTTAAAAGCATTTTCTTTAGGATTATTGCCAAATGAATAGCAAATTGTAATCTTGACGCTAAAACCAACATTGATTCAGTTATGTTTTATTCTTATTGATTTGTAGCCCTATCAGTTTTGCTGCGCTGTCGAGTTTCAAGAAAAGTTCTGTGGTGGTTGTTAACGACCGTGACAAAATGTTGATATTGTCCCCATAGGTTACCACTTGGCTCGAATTGTATAAGAACGTACGTTGCTATTGACACAATCCAGAGCCAAATTGAATGACAATTGGGCCTGCCCATCTCCCTGCTTTTGTTCGATATTTATATCAAAGGCATCGGCGAGTTCATTATTGTGCGGACTTGGAAGGTTGTCGACGTCATTGTCTTTTTGGTAAAACGGACTAATTTGGCTAGGAGTAGTAATAGTAAGACGGACTATTTGGTTCAGTACGTTTCGATACTGTCTTATGCTTCCTTAAAGTCAACGAAAATTTGGTGTACGTCTATGTCGAAGTCCCAGCATTTCGCAAGTACACGCTACACAGTGAACAATTGGTCCGTCGTAGATCTACCTGCTCTTAAAACACCTGGATACTCCGCAAGAATACTGTTTTATTTTTTAGGATTTCTGAAAATGTTTTGTACACCTTACAAAGTAGTGTTTAGTTTTTCCACTGTAGCTTGTCACTTTTTTGTGGATAGGGAATATAACTCATTGACTCCACTCGCTTGGCATTTGTTCTGGTTTCCGAATGTACTGGATGACTTTATCAATGACCGCAGCCACCATACTTGATGACCTCCCCTGCAATATTATCGATAACCGGCACGGTATTGTTTTTTTTTTGGAGCTCGATGGTGAAATACCCTTCATCCAGTATTGGTGGGACCAATGAAAGCTCTCCGGGAATATATACAGGCTCTGATGTTCTGGAGACTCTAGGAGAGTCTTGAAATATGATGTTCTTACTCGCTAGACTTACAACGATGCTTCTCAATTGATCATCATAGTATTTTTTTTTTCTTTATTCCAATTATCTTATTCACTACTCTTCTGAGATTTTCATGGTCTTTCTTCATCCTGATTTTCCGGCCTACATATTGCTTGTCCGTCTGATTCGTTTTGTCCAATACATCCTGGCACCCATCATGGAACCAAACAATTATTTTTTTTTTCGCGTCGAGCTTGACGCTCGGCCGTCTATTCTGTCACGGTTTTAATTGCCGCTTTAACTTTCATCCACAGCTCGTTGCTCGTCTATTTGTCGGGTAGGATGGTAGTCGAAAATTGGATCATCGATTTTATTTTGCAACTTATTGATTATTTGCTTAGGATATGTGTTCCCGCTTTGTCGAATATAAAGCCTTTCTTACAAGAGTATTCTCCTGAAAACAACAGATATATTGGGTTTTGTTTATGGGAATTGGTTTTAACAATTTATCATAATATTTTATAGAACAATTTTTTTCAAAAACCGGATATTATTTTGAAACTGGATTTAACGAAATATTTTCAAGCCAACCGAATGCTTAGTGTTTTTTAATTAAGTATTCTATTCGTTCTTTTATTTTTTCTACATATAGGGGGCCTACAGCTGAAGAAAGGTGACTACACAACTTGGGACCTGCTTAAGCTTAACCAGATTTTATAAACCTAAATTGTAATGAACTAAATTTTATTTGGAAATAACAGAAGACTCGTAGTCGTAACAGAAGAGTCGTAGTCGTTATTCCTACATTCGGTCAGGTTACCATTGTGACAACGGATTTTCTCTTATATGGTGATTGTGCCCTGCTATTTCCCGCCCGATTTTTACGGTGGCCGACTTATGAAAATGAAAAAATTAAAACACCTTAAGGCAAAAACAAAGACAGAAAAATTGGCACATGAAAATTAAATTTCAAATCAAGTCGAGAGAAATATCCTCAATTAGCATCTGCGTACTTCTTCTAAATTGTACCTGATCAGAAGAAGATACTCGTATGTTAATGAAGGGGAAGACGGATGGATTAGGCATGCAAGCACTTGCCAATAATAAACAGACCTCCAGAAGCATTCGTGTAATTGGACATGAATCGGTATATTTTTTATTTTGATGGTCCCCGAATATATATAAAATTTATAGGTGAGCTACCAATAACACGAAAGAATATCTTCCGAATTCGAGGTATGTTAAGACTGGTCGAGTTGAGCCAAAACAGTCTACGTTTTGGTGGCTAAATGGTAATTATTAAATTCTTCGTGTTCGTTCATAGCTTTCATTTCTTGCCAAATAAAAGCCGAAAATGCCTGAAAATTCATTTCAGGGGGCCATGCGGAAAAATTTCGTATATGAATGAGAAAAAGTCGAAGTGAAAAGCGCTTCATTCAATAACAATCGGTACAAGTTTTCAAACAATATGCAACAAATTCAAAACAATAAAAAAACACTAAAACTTAATGGCCCAAATGACTCTCTAAATTAATTTATAAATTTAGAGAGTCATTTGGGCCATTAATCAATCAATAAAAAACATCAAATCAAAAATCAACATCATATTGAAATTAATTCAAATTATTACATATTTTATGATTCAATTTGAAAAAGGAGAATAAACCAACCAGCGCTATTTAAAAATTAATTCTATTATTAACACAATAGAATAGTGAGCTTTCATCCTACACTTAATAGGTTAAAACCTAATTCTGCTACAGTTCTATTACATTATTTCTAATCAAAACGTCAAACTTATCTCTAAACCCTTATATAATAAACATCACATATACCTATCCTAAATATTGAAACCTAGCCCAATTTTTAAAGTAAACAAGCAATATTGAATGAGACAATAATGAACTGAAACTCAAAAAACTAAGTAACGAAAACCAAAAAAATAAGCACGAATAATTTAGACATTGTCATTCAGCCACCAATACCTAGATTGGTCCATCCCAGCTCGACCAGTTTCAACGAATCTAGCAAACGAGTATCTCCATTGGAATTGTTGGTCTTGTGAACCCAAATTCAAAGGATATTTTATCTTCTTATCGGCCGCTCGTCAATATATGTGATATATAATTGGAACACCGTCAGAATCAAAAACATATCGATTCATGTCCAAATACACGAATGCTTCTAAAGGAACGAATCCGGTAGTGACACAAGTAATATACCCGTCTCTATGGTGGAAACGCTGTAAAATCCAGGGGTTTTCACTCAAAGTTATAGATCTGTTTCGATAAGAAAATATCGACTCTCGTCACTTTGGCAGTTTGATTAATTCTTCTATTCGATATATAGTGTTTCCAAACCATCTCAGGCTTTCTGTATGATCTGTACATACACGAACACATTTCCTTTCGAGAACTCCAAATCTTTCAATAGTACTAGGACTCTGGTTGTACCAGATCTGACATCCATATGTCAAAACTGGCCTAACCAGGGTCTTATAACAGATAACTTTGATCTCTTGATCAATGCATCTGGAATGAAAGAGTCATCGAAGAGACATGACTATCTTTTGAACTTTGCTGAGCATGATTTTGACATGCTCAGTATGGTAGAAAGATACTGATCGAGATGAACATCGAGGTATCGGCCAGAGGATTAATGTGGAACCCGTTCTGAACTACACTCACCAGCCATACTGTGGAAATGCTTCCAATTGCGTTTCAGATCTTGACTGACCCCCTGCAGCGCTGTCCGAAACAAGATTGTTTTGCACTTCTGCGCATAGATTTTCATTCCCCAATTGTCAGTGTACAGCTGCACATCATTGAACATTTTTTGGAGATTGCTCTGAACTATTGTAGCTTGTCCGAAACAAATTTGTTTCGCACTTCTGCGCATTGATTTTCATTTGCCAATTGTTGACATAGAAATGCATATCGTTAAACATTTTTCTAGGGTTGCTCTGAACTATTATAGCTTTTCGATCTGCCGTATAAATGATCAGATCATCAGCAAACGCTACCAATAATCGCGATGGCGAAATGTTAAAATCAAAGGCGTATAATAAGTTGCGAATGAATCTTGAGAAGAGCAGAGACGCAGTAACTGGTCCCGGTTGTAGAACATTCAAGTCCTTGAAGTCACGGATTGTCATCAGGTTTCTATCAATTATAGCAGCTGATTTACCGTACAACATATTGCACTTCATGGCGACAATGTCTGAGGAACATGCCCTGAAGGAGTTTAAAAATTAGTCCATCCAACCTCACCGTATTGAACTAGATGTGAAATATAAACTAGTAAAATCCGTGTTATTTTATTGCCTGGAACATTGGTTCCAACTGGCTTCCTCTTTTTGACCATTTTTATGCAGTTTGCATCTTCTTGTTTAATCTCATGCCGTTCATTGATGATATGCTTCGCTACAGATGATTTGTCTTCGTTTCGCTTCTTCTGGACGGGTAGCTCTGCTTCTCTGAGGTGTTCTTGGGTCCGAGTTGAAATCGGTCTTACCGATTGCCCAACGTATCTCATATCACACTCGTTGCATTTCACCTCGTATATGCCACTTTTTTCGGCCTCCGTTACAGGATCGCTGATCTTAGTGTGGTCTTCGTTTTTGCCATTTCACCGCTAATTGTTGCTTCTATTCCCGTTTTGCTTAATATTTTCTTTCTTCACGTTCCGGGAACGATACTTCAAATCAACAGCGGGTTTACCAGTGGGTAATCCTCTGTCCCCAATTTTGAGCAAAATATTTATGGCCTTATTGGAAGATAGGTTAGAAAAAAACGAATGGATGCCAAGTTTTTGGACGAGATACGTCGACGATACATTGGTAATAGTGAAAAAAGAAAAATTGGAAGAAACATTCCAAACGCTCAACAGTTTGCATCGCAATATTACGTTCACAATGGAAATGGAAGATAACAATGAAATACCATTCTTGGACCTCAAGATGATCAACAATGGGGGAATAATTTAATACGATATATACAGAAAACCAACACACACAAAGGACAATAACCAGAATATCTGAACATAGTTTTTCACAAAAAATGGCAGCCTATAATACGATAATTCACCGAATGACTTCAATACCACAAACGCAAGAAAGGAAAAGAAATGAAATCGAATATATCAAAAAAACTTTTAGAAAAAAAAACGAAAGCCGACTTCGGAATGCCCTTAAAAGCATGAAATAAATTTTATGGAAGCGGTGCCATATCATTTTTCCCCCGATTTTTTTGTGATGGTGCAGATGTTGGAAGTATTTATGATGAAATGGGGAAATTAATTTGGTACCGCTTCCATAAAATTTATTTCATCCTTTTTAGGGCATTCCAAAGTCGGTTTTCTTTTTTTTTCCTAAAAGTTTTTTTCTTTATTAGAATGTATGCGGTACAGAGGTCTTATAATATAGTAGGTGTTCTGACAAACTATGCGTATTATCTTTTTTCTATGTGATTATTACAATTAGCTAGAGGAAAATTTTGGCAAAACCTCTACTGAACTTATGACTAGCTTAACATAACTTAACTATCTACTTATAACTAGCTAAAATCTGAGTTTTGAATGGTTTTTTCATTTCAAACCATTCAAAAACTCAGTTTCTTGAATACATTGTACCATGTTCTCGTATATTAACATATAATTTTTTACTGCAATGCAAAAACTACTTCGGCTAAAATCTGCAGAGTTCATAGAAATCGAATTTAACTCTGGTACATTTTATCCATGATCTCATCAACATTTACCTTGATTTTAGATTTCATAATAATCCAATATGAATTGTAGCTTTGAGTAATTTCGAATTTTGAACTTTGCCTAGCCGCCATTTTTAATTCTGTCCTGACCCTGAAGTGCTTTTTTATCGTTCAACTTTTTTCGACCTTTGAGCGGCCGCCATTTCGTTTCAAATTGTTTGACTTTGGATTTTTTATTGTGAGCTTTATCACACAATTGAATAAATCTCTGTATTAGTTATGGTACAAACTGGAGCTATACTTTGGCAAGAACAAAAATATTCCTAAAACTTTGGCGAAAATCGAAGAAAAGCTGCGACCCCCAGGCACAAATTTTGTTATATCCTATGTAGACTCACACATACAACCAACCGCACACATACACACACATAGCCATATATATATATATATATATATATATATATATATATATATATATATATATATATATATATATATATATATATATGTACATTATATTCTTCTCCTTCTTTGTAGCACTACAGCCCCTCTCGGGCCTTCACTGAGAGATAGTTAGAGAATTTCATTTTCATGACTGTATTGATTTTTTCGGAAGTTGGTTTGGTCAGTACCATGCTCCCGTTTGCTTGCTCAGCTATGATATCACCACTGAGTGTACACTCATGTCTGTCCGAAAAATCCCATGAACTAAATCACGTTGCTCCCAACGAGATTTGAACCTGGGACCTTCGGCATATGCGTTCATGCTCTAACCACTAGGCCACACAGTCTACTATGTGTATTATATAATATATATAAATATATATATATACATATATATATATATATATATATATATATATATATATATATATATCATATATATATATATATCATATATATAGATATGTGTATATATATACATATATATATACATACATATATATATATATATATATATATATATATATATATATATATATATCATATATATAGATATGTGTATATATATATACATATATATATATATATATATATATATATATATATATATATATATATATATATATATATATATATATATATCATATATATAGATATGTGTATATATATACATATATATATATATATATATATATATATATATATATATATATATATATATGTAAAGACATGTATTTATATATGTAAACATAAAGTTCACTCCGCAATCAATCTCATGAAATTTACTTAAAAATATCCTTCTTAACCGCGACATTCGTTCACGTTTATTCGATACCCATCGCTTTCGTTTTCAGTTAACTATGGCACCTAATTTTCATGAAAGTTTCAAAAAAATCATACCATATACTTCAATGAAAACTCGACTATGCATTTTCATCTTCATCTGTACAGTTATGATTAATTATAGCAGGCAACGTATCTCTTTTTAGTTTGATATTCTCGCCAGTTTTTAGTATGGAAATCACTAATTTTAGATTTCTGGGCATATGTTGCAATGTACATATAATATTAACTGGAAAGTAACGAGTCAACTCTATAATTGGCAATCACTCAATCTTTATTATTTCTTCGGGGAATTTTATAAATCCTTTGTGTAAAGTTTACGTCTAAGGATGTAAGAAGGATCCTATACCAAGCTCACTAAGTAAAGAATGAATGCGGAAGAGAAAAGCATCCTGAAATGTTTCCTTTAACTATTGTTGAATTGTATTTATGCCACATTTAGAGTTAATTTATTGGTTATTTCAGGTAGAAATGATGGACTAAAATGTACCGTTTATGCAGAAAATTAAGGATTCTGATCATTTTTATTATCCGTCACCAAAGGACTCGGTATCTCCAACAAATCCTTGCAGAGTGCTAACTAATTAGCACTTTTCGTGCGAAAGATTATGTAAATTCAATTTCTCGACATCAATGTATCATATTTAACTGTTAATATCTACAGAACCCTTGAAAGGATTTCAATTCTGTTCCGATGCATTTTAGATCAATATGTTATCCTTCATTTGAAACCTCTACAAGCAAAATCCTTACACGCGTCGATCAGTTATGCTGAAAAATCGGGGTGAAAGTCGAAATTGTTTTAGTTTTAACGGTGAAAGTCCTTTACCGTTACCTGAAATTCTTATCCTTTAAACAGGACCTAACAGGAAGAAAGACGTATCATCTGCCAAAAACAGGACTCTCCGATCTATTTTCATTTAAAAGTTATGCGTGAACATACAAAAAAAAATATACGTGATGAATTGATAACCTTCTTTCCTCTGGAAGTCGGTTAAAAATGTACCGTTTGTGCAGAAACTTAAGGATACTGATCATTTTTATCATCCATCACCAAAGGACTCGGCATCTCTAACAAATCCTTGAAGAGTTCCAACTAATTGGCACTTTTCGTGCAAAAGATTATTTAAATTCAATTTCTCGACATCAACGTATCATATTGAACTTTTAATATCTACAGAGACCTTGAAACAATCGCAATTCTGTTCCGATGCATTTTAGACCAATATGCTTCCCTTCATTTGAAACCTCTACAATCAAAATCCTTGCATCCATCGATCAGTTATGCTTAAAAATTGGGGTGAAAGTCGGAAATTTTTTAGTTTTAACGGTAAGAGCCCTTTACCGTTACTTGAATTTCTCATCTTCCTTACTGGAAGAAAGCAAAAAAAAAATATACGCGATGAATTGATGGCCTTCTTTCATTTGGAAGTCGGTTAAAAATAATAATGATGCTGACCCAAAATACATATGATTTAAATTAGATGTTAAATTAATTGTAAATATCAATAAATTACGTTTTATATTTTATTAGAAAAGGGGTTAGTTTATATGGGTTAAATTATTTAGTCATCCAATTATAATTCTTTAAAGTATAAAGACGTTATTAAAGCCTAAAAAGTACTTTGATTCACGTTATAACAAGTTTCATTCAATTTTGGAAATAAGGGGTAGTTTTCACCCCTAAAAACGATAAGCAGATATCGGCATAGGGTAGACTTTGAAGTGGGAGGAAAGTAGAGCCTATTCCCAAAATTTCATCAAAATCGATGGATAAGAAAAGAATTCGGAGGTAACACCCTATTTTTGCCCTCATTGAACGGACTATAAAGGGTTGAACATTTTATAGAAACTAATTTAATTCTTGAATTATCAAATGACATCATGTGAAATGAAACGTAAGTAAAATAAAATGTAGTACCATATTAAGGCGGTGATCGTTAATTTTATATTACCTGCGGCAGCGGCAGATTAATCATCGCTCCTACGCGTTCAAAAATTGATCTCGACTTCATAAAATTCAAACGGCGTGGAAAATTCATCATATCTCCGTTATTTGCGAACCGATTTTGACTTTTTTAAGCCTAGGATCGTGCGATGAAATAACAATAATTTACAAATTAAGTTGTTATAACTAATTATTATTAACTATTAAATAATGTCGGATGCTTCAACGAACTAGCTAACAAAAAAATATAAAAAAATTATTATTTCCCTTTTTTTATTCGTTGTAACTATTTATTTGCCCATACGCCGACGTTTCGAAGCACACACTTGCTTCTTCATAAGTGGTACAATAACTAAACTTACATTTTCCTTAAAGCTAGTTATATACCTACTACTGTTACAATTTTACCCCTCACCCTAATTACTTCCTTAATTGGTTATTACGGCTAATTACTCTCATAAGGGGTGAGAAATTATTACCTAGATCGGTGTTTAATAGTATCTCCAGTGGTTGTCTTGCTATCACCAGGCTTTCGTAGGCGTCCAATTTGTATGCCGATTTGAGTTCTTTGATTAACTCAAGATTCTCGTCGCTCATGCTGTGCTTGCTCTACAATATGTCTTGCTACCGATGATTTAATTGTACTGCTGCTTTTCTTGTGCCTGACTGCCGCTTCCGCCTCCTTAATAGGTTCCTTAAATCTTGTTTTGATTAATCGCTTTGTCTGGCCGATATAAACGTGTGAGCACTGAGAACAGCTTACCCGGTAAATTCCGCTGACTTCCTCTTTGGTTTTCTTGTCCTTAGCTGATCCTAACATCGTCTTCAGTTGATGGTTTCTGCTGTGTGTGACGACCTGAATATCATGCGCTTTAAATAATTTTTTAACTTTCTCCGTTAAGCTAGAGTATGGTACCGAGATTCTACGGATTTGTTCAAGCTGTTCATTTTGTGTGTACAACGTTGTTAGTTCGTCCTGCCTTTGCCGCTTCATTTTTTTTGCGAATCAATTGATCCACTATTATGGCTGGGAATCCTTTTATTTTTGCTGTCTTGACAATGCAGTCGCGTTCTTTTTTGAATTCTTCACTACTCAACGGTATTTTTATCAACCTATGTACCATCAAATGATAGGCTGCCATTCTATGCTGATATGCGTGGTTGGAATCACTGGTAATCGTGCGCTGCGTGCTTGAAGGTTTCCTGTAGATGCCAAATTCTAGGTGTTGATTATTGCGAATAATTTTGAGGTCCAGGAAATTCAATACGTTGTTTACCTCTTCTTCCATCGTAAAACGTATGTTTTGGTGAATGTTGTTGATTTTCTCCAACGTTACTTTAGCTTCATCTTTTTTCACCACGGCCAAGACATCGTCAACGTATCGCCACCATATTCGAGGAGTTATTTGGAGATTGTCCATTTTTTCCTCAAATTTGGCCATGAATACTTCAGCTATTAGCGGAGAAAGGGGGTTTCCCATCGCAGTCCCATCTTTTGTTTTAAAAAACTTACCTCTGAAGGTAAAGTAATTCTCCCTCATACATAATGCTGCTAATTTTACATATTGCTTAGTTGTTTTTTTGGATACATGATCTGCATTGCCATCTTGTAACCAATCTTCGAAAAACATAGTGCCTCTTTGACAGGGATACTTGGAAATAGTGCCTTGACATCAAAGGAAACCAACATCTCGTCTTCTTGGATGTGTAGACCTTTGATTTTTTCTATGTATTATGTACTGATCGCCTACTCAGTTCCTTACCAATGTTGCCGATTTCAGCAACCAACCATTTCGCAATGTTATACGTTGGGGAATTCGTGTCCGCTATAATTTCCCTCATCTCGTTTTCATTTTTGTGGATTTTAGGTTGGCATCTAATACGTGGCAGCGAGGGATTAGGCATCTTCAACTGGTTGATATTCTGGAACGTTGAGCTAGCTTCCTTCAGCGGTTTTTCCACCCGTTTAATTGAATCTGGTAGTGGGTCTTTGCGAATTTCGACGAAGTTTCCTGTTGCCAGTTTCTCCATAACGCAGTTGTCATATTCTGCCTTATCAATAATAACGACTTTATTTCCTTTATCGGCTTTGAGGTAAAATATCGGCTTCTTCTGCAGTTCGTTAATCGTTCGTTCATCGTTGGACACTCTACTGTTCATTGAAGTACTCAAATCGTTTTGAATACTATTACGAATGTTTTCTTTCTCGCCTGGGCTGAAGTTACGCATAGCTATTTCGATGTCTACGACTAGATCGTCTGCAGGAAAGGTTCCTCTGATAGCATAGTTTAATCCTTTGTTCAATAGTTCCATTTCCGCTGTTGAAAAACTTGTACTCGACTTATTAATGATAAAGTCCGGTATGAATTCCACTTTTGGTATGATATTCGCTTGATTGCTTATGATACTCATCTTCGCCTCAATTAACGCTGCCACTTTTCGTTCATGTATTTCTTGTTTACGTTTTTGCTTACATTCAACTGCTCGTGCAATTTTCAAAATCATTACATTCAAATCTCCCTTATTGGCTGCCTGTCCTAGCTTAAGATGTGCATTGTATGCTTTCAATGTGAACTCCGCCAGTTTTTCGTATAGGTTTTTAATACTTAGTTTAATTAAATTTTTCTCGACTAACTTTTTCTGGTGTTCCATCCCTGGTAACCCAAATTTGATACTAACTTTGTGTGATACCGGGGTTATTCTTTCTTTCAAGCAAATTTTCAAGAATTTTATATCTTCACTGATTCGCGCTATTTTTAACTTCAAGTCTATTAATTGATAAAATACCGACTTCGACTTGGTTGCCATTACAAACTATTAAATTATGTCGGATGCTTCAACGAACTAGCTAACCAAAAATAGTCGTGAACATCGAAGCAGCTATGCGTAACTTCAGCCCAGGCGAAAAAGAAAACATTCGTAATAGTATTCAAAACGATTTGAGTACTTCAATGAACAGTAGAGTGTCCAACGATGAACGAACGATTAACGAACTGAAGAAGAAGCCGGTATTTTACCTCAAAGCCGATAAAGGAAATAAAGTCGTTATTACTGATAAGGCAGAATATGACAACTGCGTTATGGAGAAACTGGCAACAGGAAACTTCGTCGAAATTCGCAAAGACCCACTACCAGATTCAATTAAACGTTCCAGAATATCAACCAGTTGAAGATGCCTAATCCCTCGCTGCCACGTATTAGATGCCAACCTAAAATCCACAAAAATGGAAACGAGATGAGGGAAATTATAGCGGACACGAATTCCCCAACGTATAACATTGCGAAATGGTTGGTTGCTGAAATCGGCAACATTGGTAAGGAACAGAGTAGGCGATCAGTACATAATACATAGAAAAAATCAAAGGTCTACACATCCAAGAAGACGAGATGTTGGTTTCCTTTGATGTCAAGGCACTATTTCCAAGTATCCCTGTCAAAGAGGCACTATGTTTTTCGAAGATTGGTTACAAGATGGCAATGCAGATCATGTATCCGAAAAAACAACTAAGCAATATGTAAAATTAGCAGCATTATGTATGAGGGAGAATTACTTTACCTTCAGAGGTAAGTTTTTTAAAACAAAAGATGGGACTGCGATGGGAAACCCCCTTTCTCCGCTAATAGCTGAAGTATTCATGGCCAAATTTGAGGCAAAAATGGACAATCTCCAAATAACTCCTGGAATATGGTGGCGATACGTTGACGATGTCGTGGTCGTGGTGAAAAAAGACGAAGCAAAGGTAACGTTGGAGAAAATCAACAACATTCACCAAAACATACGTGTTACGATGGAAGAAGAGGTAAACAACGTATTGAATTTCCTGGACCTCAAAATTATTCGCAATAATCAACACCTAGAATTTGGCATCTACAGGAAACCTTCAAGCACGCAGCGCACGATTACCAGTGATTCTAACCACGCATATCAGCATAGAATGGCAGCCTATCATTCGATGGTACATAGGTTGATAAAAATATCGTTGAGTAGTGAAGAATTCAAAAAAGAACGCGACTACATTGTTAAGGCAGCAAAAATAAATTGATTCCTAGCCATAATAGTGGATCAATTAATTCGCAAAAAAATGAAGCGGCAAAGGCAGGACGAACTAACAACGTTGTACACACAAAATGAACAGCTTGAACAAATCCGTAGAATCTCGGTACCATACTCTAGCTTAACGGAGAAAGTTAAAAAATTATTTAAAGCGCATGATATTCAGGTCGTCACACACAGCAGAAACCATCAACTGAAGACGATGTTAGGATCAGCTAAGGACAAGAAAACCAAAGAGGAAGTCAGCGGAATTTACCGGGTAAGCTGTTCTCAGTGCTCACACGTTTATATCGGCCAGACAAAGCGATTAATCAAAACAAGATTTAAGGAACCTATTAAGGAGGCGGAAGCGGCAGTCAGGCACAAGAAAAGCAGCAGTACAATTAAATCATCGGTAGCAAGACATATTGTAGAGCAAGCACAGCATGAGCGACGAGAATCTTGAGTTAATCAAAGAACTCAAATCGGCATACAAATTGGACGCCTACGAAAGCCTGGTGATAGCAAGACAACCACTGGAGATACTATTAAACACCGATCTAGGTAATAATTTCTCACCCCTTATGAGAGTAATTAGCCGTAATAACCAATTAAGGAAGTAATTAGGGTGAGGGGTAAAATTGTTACAGTAGTAGGTATATAACTAGCTTTAAGGAAAATGTAAGTTTAGTTATTGTACCACTGATGAAGAAGCAAGTGTGTGCTTCGAAACGTCGGCGCATGGGCAAATAAATAGTTACAACGAATAAAAAAGGGAAATAATAATTTTTTTCTATTTTTAATTATTATTGTGAAATAAAAAAAAATTGCAAGCAAATTTCATCATCTAAAAATATTTAAACTAGTGATCACTAAAGAATCTCTGTATCAGGTAAGGTGCAGTCTAACCTTGAAAATGCAATAGCTTGGAGATGATTTCAATTTTGAAGGATTATGGGAATGTGACATGTGAAGGCATTAGTTTGAAAAAGTTTCAGCCCAACTTAGTGCCTAAAATGGCGAACTAAGGACAACATTTTCCTCATACATCCCAGGAAAGGAGAATGGTGCGTAGATCGTAACATTCTGCAAAATTAGCTTTAACATTTGTCAACTCAAAGGAAAGCACACGTTAGAAAAATATAACGAAGTTAATGGAAAGGAGACTTAGCGAAACTCAGATTAAATTAGATTGCATAATCTTTATGTTTTGATAATTTCAAAGAAACTATTTCTGCAGCCAGGCTCCTTTAAAACTTGAGCAAAATGTGGAAACGAGTAACTTAAGAAGAAATAACTTTTCTTATAGTGAAGACCGGCCTCTCGAAGCAGAGGCAGAGGAAAATTTTTAATTGAAACATGTTTGGAAGAAGTCGAATGATTTCGAAAATATACTGCTGAATCACGGTAAATGAAAAATAAAATAAAATCGTCTGGATTCATTGCAGAGTTTGAATAAAGAAAACAATCACAGTCTCCCTAAATATTAACAAGGGTCCTAATCAACTACCATTAATTATAAGAAAAACTAGTAAAATTTAAAGTGACAGTTTTCTTATATGATTTATTACATTTGCTGCTTTTACTTATTGAAAAGTTGTTGTAAATACGATTTGAATTTCCTTGAAAATGGGTTGAAGTGAAAGAATTAGAATGTGAATAAGTTTTCGGCGATTCTTACAAACAAACAGCTGTTAAATCTGTTTCAAAGTTCACAAAAAAGTTCACGTTCACTTTGTATACAAATCATCTGCCACTCAAGAAATGGTGCCAAGGTAATTAAAAGAAAGTATTCTTAGCGCAGAAATATTTCAGTATATCAATCGAATTTGTAGCATCTTGATGTTATATACATATTTCGCTGAAGAGTGCGTACTATGTATATGTGTAATTAGAAATTTACCAAAAGAGTTTTGAATTTGCTGCACTATTCAAAAACCTCGTTTCGCCAAAAATTCAAATCACAAACCGATCTAATAATTATCCGAATAATCACTAAATTAAAATTCAGTTAGTTGAACAGACAGTACTTTGAACTTTTTGAGGAGTCTAATTAAAATTTACAGCCAGCTTAATCCGATTATCAGTACCGATATTGAAAAAAAATCACAAGTGTATTCAATTTCTACTTTTCCCTCCTCAAATTTGAACCATTTGAGTATTTCACGTGATCCTTGTTGCTTTTCAGCAAAATGTATCCATTCAATCAATTCGCAGTGGAAAATGATTATTCTAGAAATGAGTGAAATACTCACAATATTATCTGATTCCGACATTGCTGATAAATCCAAAATTGATTTGTTTTGATTTTACACTCCAGTCAAGTGTTGGTACCGAGCACTGATTTTGAATTTTACTCCACATACAAACGTAACTGTCGATGTATGCAAACGTGAAGGCAGCAAAATATTTATGAGATATAAATCCACCGATTCACCTTATGCGACATTCGTATCTATTTCAATTGAAGCTAAAAAATAAGTTATTTTGATTTTATCTTTTTTTATTCAATTCAGGCCGCGAATCGTGATTTTTTTGTTCTGATTTAGTACAGCGTTAGTTTAAGTATAATAACAGTTCACTACCGAACTGAACACAGGTATGCTGATATAAACACGTACACAAACGACAAGAAACTGAGGTAAGATACTTCTTTATCTATTCAATAGTATTAATCATTCTGTACAGTGTTATTTTTTTCTTGATGGATTTTTATGCTCTTGCGGCTTTCATTTCGGGGGATACAACCATAGAAATGGATGTGATTAGCAGACACTTTATCAATTTTATGACAACGACGCCTTATCGAAAACATGATGATAAGAAGTGATTTCAATGGATTCAGATTTATGTTTGATAATTTGTAGTTGTAATAGAAAATCATCAATTAAAACTAAAAATAATATTGGTTCGATTACTTGGGAACTAACAGGACTTGGTTATACTGAAATAGCTTTATCACGTATGTTTGATTACACATGGATGTTCATTTAAAGTTGATTCAGTTGAATTCGCATATAGCCCACAGGAGCTAGGAATATGATTTTTAAGGCCAACGCTTTGGTATGAATTTAGGCTGAAGGTGAAAATAAGTCGAATTAGCAAAAGAGTGCTCCTGTCGAAAAAATATTATATAGTAATAGTAAATCAAACGTCTTCTGAATATCGAAACATGACTCATGAATACATACTGTGAGCGTCAAAAGAAAGTAAACACCAACTTTTCATCTTTAAATTGTTATCTTACAAAGCTATTATTGACTTGCGATAAAAAGTATTATTAACGAGTTTACTACTAAACCATTTAGAGATTGATTACTATTAAACATGAAATCAAAACAAGTGGCAACATTGCACAAATCTCACCAAAGTGGAAATGCCTCAGATTTTATGCGTAAAAACAGTAAACAGTGGTAACACTTACTTCGCTTCTTTTATATTTCGGGGAAGAACATTAACTTTTGGTGACAAATTTGTGCTGTTCGCGTGCTTTACTTCACCAAAAGTCATTTTAAGTGCATTTGTTCTAATCAATATTAAAAATAAAGACGTAAAAAAATAGCTTCACTATGGGAAAGCAAACATCGCCTGATACTCGGAGAATTATAATAGACTTGAAAAGAAAAAGGTAAATTCTTGCGTGAAATTGGCGAAATCGTGGGCAGAAACCACTGCACAGTAAAAAAAATTATTGATAAGTATGCCAAACGTCATATCGTTGAAGATTTACCGAGATCTGGACGCTCAAAGCGGCTTAGTGGTACTAATATTAGAGCTGTAGTAAGAGAAGTAAGGGCGTATACAGCCTCAAAGTCAAAGTCAAAGTCAAAAGCGCTTTATTTAATACTAATCGTTATAAATTTTTAAAAGAACATAAAGCAAATTCCAAACAATAAAACTATAAAAAACTTAATGGCCCGAATGGCTCTCTAAATTTATACGTTATCAGTTAAACACATTTAATGAAAAAAGTACACTTGCAAATTTAAATTAATTAAGATTATTTCATATTTTTTGATTCAATTGGAAAAAGGAGAAAAAACCAACCAGCATTATTCAAAAATTACTTATATTACTAACACAACAATGAGCTTATATCCTATACCTAATATGTTACACCCTAATTCTAAATAAGTTCAATCAAAAAAAAAACAAAAAAAAAACGTTACCTTATATTGAAACATATACCTAAATTATAATACAAATAAACAACAACACTACATGTAGCAATAATGAGATGAATCTAAAAAACTAAGTAACGAGAAAAAGCACAAAAACAGAAAATAAACACGAATAATTTAGACATTGTCATTCAGCCACCAATACCTAGATTGCTCCATCTCAGCTCGACCAGCCTCAACGAATCTAGCAAATGAGTATCTCCATTGGAATTGTTGGTCTCGTGAACTCAGATTCGGAGGATATTTTATCTTCTTATCGGTGGCCCGTCGGTATATGTGATATATGATTGGGACGCCGTCAGAATCAAAAATATATCGATTCATGTCCAAATACACGAATGCTTCTGGAGGAACGAAGCCAGTAGTGAGGCAAGTCACAATATACCCGTCTGTAGGGTGGAACGGCTGTGAAATCCAAGGGTTTTCACTCACAGTTACAGATCTTGCAATATGATTCCGAAGAAGTTTTAATATGAAGATATCGACTCTTGTCAATTGAGCGGTTTGATAAATTTTTCTATTCGATATATAGTGATTCCAATCCGTCTCAGGCTTTCTGTACAAACCAGTACATGCACGAAGACATTTCCTTTCGAAAACTCTTAATCTTTCCATTGTACTAGCACTCTGGTTGTACCAGATCTGGCATCCGTATGTCAAAACTGGCCTAACCAGGGTCTTGTAACAAATAACTTTGACTTTTTGATCAATGCATCTGGAATGAAAGAGTCGCCGAAGGGCCATGACTACTTTTAGTGCCTTACTGAGCATGATTTTGACATGTTCAGTGTAGTACAGATACTGATCCAGATGAACACCGAGGTATCGAACACAGGATTTATGTGGAACCCGTTCTGAACTACCCTCACCAGCCATAATGTGGAAATCCTTCCAATTACGTTTCAGGTCTTGACTGGCCCCCTGCATCGTTGTCCGAAACAAGATTGTTTCGCACTTCTGCGCATTGATTTTCATTCGCCAATTGTCGGTGTAGAGCTGCACATCATTAAACATTTTTTGAAGATTGCTCTGAACGATTGTAGCTTTTCGGTCTGCCGTTTAGATGATCAGATCATCAGCAAACGCTACCAATGATCGCGTTGGCGAGACATTAAATTCAAAGCTGTTCAATAGCTTGCGAATGAATATTGAGAAAAGCAGGGGCGCAGTTACTGTTCCCTGCTGTAGAGCATTCAAGACCTTGAATTCGCGCATTGTTGTCAGTTTCCAATCAGTTACAACAAACGATTTCCCGTATAACATATTACACATCATGGCGACAAGGTGTCTGGGGAACCTGTCCTGAAGAAGTTTGAAAAATAGTCCATCTAACCACACCGTATCGAAGGCTTTCTCCATATCAATGAGACATGCTCCAACACATTCTTTGTTGTTTAGTTTCCAACAGATGTCTGAGGTTACTTTCGTTATTGCATGTATGGTCGAATGCCTGGCACGAAAACCAAATTGGCAATTCGGCATCAACTCATATTTCTCAATGTGGGCGTTTAATGCTCTGTTGAGTATCACTTCAAACACCTTGCTGATGTTAGGCAGCAAGCTGATTGGGCGATAGCTTTTAGGGCATGAAGATTCTTTTCCTTTCTTCAAGATCGGAAATACCTTAGCCTTTTTCCACTCATTTGGGAAATATGAATTGTTCAACATGTTGTTGAACAATATGCAATAATTCCTAATAGCAGCCTCAGGCAAATGTCGGAGAACTATTTTTGGAATACCGTCAGTACCACATGATTTTTTGTTGTTTATTCTGCGAAATATGAAACACAAGTCTTCATAGCTGACAAAATAATCAATAAGATTCAAGCTCGGTATGAGGTCAGATGTGAATGTTTCATCGAAATGAAGAATTGATTGGCCGTTCAGGCTTGATTTGAAGTCGGAAACTTTTGCTTCAACGACCTCTGAAAATATTTCATTCCTTCTCTCTGGGTTTGGCAGATGAACCAATTCTAAATGTGTTCCAATCAGGGCAAGTTTCTGCAATCCATCACATATAATCCTGTTTCCATTCCTATCCGGAGTCATACTATCAATTTCGATACCAGCTCTATCGAGAAGATTTATCTCATCACTAGTGACTTCAAGATTCGATACCTTCACTCGAGACTTCCTGCGGAATAAGCTATTCACTTTCGCGAAAACGCCATCTGGGTCCTGTGGGCTAATACCCCTCAGTTTTTCCGCCCATTGATTGCTGACCTCACTCCTGAAGTATGAACGGATTAAGTTCCGGACATTCTTCACGTGTAATTTCAACAAAGCCAACGAGGGATGGTTGTAGTCCAAAAATCGTCGATAAATATTGTTGACGCGTGTGAGAAGAAGGCTTTTCAATCTTTTCAACCTTGCGATGGTTGGTGTTTCATATCCTTCCATATTGTTTCGATGTTTAATCTTGGGAACTACTTTCTCAATCGTTTCCAACGTCAGCTTCTCTAACTTCGACAAATAGAGATCTATTTCATCGTCAGTTAGATTCCTGTTATTAGGAACCATTGAGCAAGCGTTGCCATCATCAGAAGGAGGACATTGCTTCTGGTACTCCCGATTAAACTTCTTTTGAAACTTTCCCCAGTCTGTTTTTTTGAAATTCAACCGATGGTTTTCATGTTGAACTGGAATGAGGAAGAAATCATCCCTTTGATGATTGATTTCCATTACGATTGCGTTATGGTCGCTATCGTAAGGAAGCACCTGCAGTTTCCGTTGAGGACTATTAAAGCTGAATTCAAGTCTTGCGTCAGCAATGCAGAGGTCCAAATATGAATTTGTCCTAGGGTATGTTGGGAACTCCGACCCATATAGGTTGCACCTGTATTCAATTTGGTTCTCTGTTATCCATGATTTCAGGAATACACCTCTTGGATTATTGGTGGCGTTTAGCCATGATGTATGCTTGGCATTCAGGTCACCGGCAAAAATATAATAATTATGCAGCCTGTTCAATTCGAGTATTTCAAACAAGGAATTGAGTTCCTCCTTGAACTTGAGAACATTTTGACCAGTTGCATAGGCAGAGATAACGAAGAGGTTATCCCCACCTGGCAGTGAAATTTTGATGACGGACACTTCAAGAAATTCAAAGTTTTTGAATTGGACTTTTTCAATATTTTGGAAACAATAGGGTCTTCTAACGAAGATCCCGGTGCCACCTCCCCCATCACCTATTACCCTATCGTTTCTTACGAATGCAAAATCTTTGAATTCCATGGAATGCCATGAATTGAGGTGGGTTTCAGTGAGAAGTATGATGTCAGGCTTTTGCTTAACAACAAGTTCAAGGAGATAATCACGTCGATGTATTGCAACGATAGAGTTGACGTTGATCGATATGAGGCGAAGCCTATCCATGGGAATATGACTGGATGACAAGTTATTATTAGGCATTTGAAAAACCTAAACGCTGAAAAGCAAAGTTAATTTTTGAATCTTGTTTGTCGATTCGCTCCGATAAAGAATTAAGTTGCTGGTAAATTTTGAGAAGCAGCTCATTATTGCCACTTACATTATTTACATTATTTCCAGCATTTTCTGCTGGTCCTCTAGCGGCGAGTGCAAATGATACTCCGGGCTTGACGAAGTTGGAAGGTATGATATTACGGTGTACTTGTGTTTGCTTTGGAGCAAATTTAACTTTTGCATCTTGATATCGGGAGCATCCTCGATATGATGCTGGGTGACCAAAAACACCGCAGTTAACGCAGTATAATTTTTCTTTAGGCTCCGTCTGAGCCAATTTGCACTCACCGGGAGCATGAACGTCTTTGCATTTAACGCAACGATAGTGCATGGCACAATTGGCAGCCGAATGTCCAAATCTTTGACACCGGTAACACTGGTTGACTTCTCTTTTCTGGAGGCGTTCCCACCTCACCACTCTGAAATTTAAGTACCTTATTTGTTGAAGGGCACTTGGACTGCTCTTATTTGCAATTTGTACCAGGTAAAGTGGTAAATTCTTCCTTTCTATGGTCGACCTTCTTGTCGCAAAGGCTTTAACTGAAACAAAATCAATATCTGGTGCAGCCTCCTTGAGCACCTGAAGAAGATCGACCGTATCCTCTCCGCTGTCCAAACCCTTCAACAAGAAGGTCTGATTCTTTTCACTTTTTGGGGTATAGGTGAAGTGTGGAACCTCCCCAGAAATCAGCGCATCTTTGGCTGGCTTGAAATCAACCAGTGATTTTGTCCTTATAGTTCATTTTTCGGCATTAACTCTTTTGATTTCGAAATTGGCCAGTTTATTTTCGGCTGCCAATAGCCGAACCATATCTTTCCCGGTTTGTCCGAACACGTTGATTGGCGGAACTTTTTCTGTCTTGTTGGAAGCTTTTTCAGAGGAACCAGCAGAACTGCGGGCTGGTTTTTTCTCCTTATTTTTGTTCTTTAAATATTGAATGAAATTAACGTCATTATCTTGATTAAAATTACCTCTGATGTTTTCTTCGATTTCCATATCTTCGGTTAATCCCTCCAGCGCTGCAAAATAATTTTGGCTCTCGTTGGTGCCACCAGCACTTAGAACTTCCTCTGGATTTACTTGCTTTGCACTTTTCTTCGGCTTTGTTATCTGTTGCCATTGATTTTGTGGCTGCGTCTTTTGAGGCTTCGTCCCTTGCTTGAAGAGATCCTTGAGAGACTGTATCTCTTGCCTTAGTTCATCATTTTCTTTCTGCAATTTGGCCATTTGTTGATTATCCGCTATTATTTGCAGCTTGCACCCTCCATCTACGGAGTTTTCTTCGTTATGTTTTCTTTTGGTGATTGTCGCCAGTTTCATATTCGTCGTTTCCCCAGGTTGCCCCAACGGTGGGAAGCCGTCGGGCTCCTCCATACCAGCGGCGAAATTTTCTTTGTGAATTTGTGTTTCGTTACCAATCGAAGTAAAAATATTCGATAGAAATTTCCTGAGTCGATTACTTCGACAATATAAGATTTTTTCCGATAAAAATTAACTTCGGACTAACGTTTTTAAAAAATTAATTTAATTTTTGAAAACTTTTGACAGGAGCGATTTAAAAGACGTCTATACGCAAAGACTACTACGATCCAATTCGCATATACAGCCTCAAGTGCAGTTAGATTGTCAGAAGACATAACGCAGGCATCAGGGGTTTATGGCAGCAACTGGTGTTGGTAATCTTGTTTTTATTGACTCTACAATGGACAAAATGGATTATTTAGCCATTTTGAGGGACATTGTTGTCCCTAGCGTCGAAAAATTAGGCTTGTCTGGAAATTGGATCTTTCAACAGGACAAGGATCCAAAGCATACGTCCAAAATTGTGAAAGAGTGGCTACTGCACCGGACTCCTAAGACACTTGATCATCCGCTGCAGTCCCCAGATCTTTGCCCGATCGAGCATCTATGGGAACACCTTGACAGAAAAGTGAGACAAAGGGTCATTTCAAGCAAAGCCGACTTAAAAAAAGTTATAAAGGAAGAATGGAGCCAAATCTCTCCCGATGTTACAAAAAAGCTTGTCGCGTCGATGCTTAGAAGACTAAATGAGGTGCTTAAGTCCAAAGGAAAACGAATGAAATATTGAAAAATTTAAAAAATCGACTTTTTCTATTGAAGTTCTGTTATGTTTTGTTTGCTGTTTACTTTTTTTTGACTCGTGAAATTTGGGCTTTTTTTGATAAAAGTGAATTTATCTTTGTTTTGATAACTTTTGCTTAATGGTTATGTTGTGTTCAGTTTTTATTAAATAATTCTTTAATTCATTATACTTATTTTTGATTTTGTGTTAATTACTTTGTTTTAATAAAATTCTTAATACAAGTATCTAAGGTGTTTACCTTATTTTGACGCTCACTGTATATTTCATGAATTGAGCTCGGAAAACTGATACATGGTTATGATTTTAATTTTTTCGAGTAGTCATGATAACACAGAGTTACAAAGGATGTCTATCATCAAAACCCTTACACATCTTTAGTGTATGGTTCCTTTGCGCACGTCTATCTATACAATATCACAAGTAATAAATATTCTATCGTCAGTAACTTAGCTGTTTATGGCTCGATTTTTATGAAATTTTCATAAATTATGCCTCTGACATCAGAAAAGCTAGAAACGAAATTTTTGTAAATTTAAGAACCACCTTTTCATAGATGAAAACGTGAAAATGTAATATGTACTATTATTAAAAAAGCTGATCGGGTCTTGACTTCTGCGGTATTTGTGGTCTTTGTACTCATAAAGACCTACTTGCACGATTTTTTTCGATTTTTCTGCCCCAAGGTGTCCAATCGCGAGAGCGGGTACACGTGTTCGTACATACATCGGAAACAGTTGAATCGATTGGAAGAAGCGGCCAAACCAGTGAAACAATTCGTAGAAGTTCAAGAAATCCCCGGACTGGTTGTGAACAAATCAGTATAGTTTTTAATGAAAAGGAAATGCGATTAATCAACATGGGATTAAATTACGCTATAAAACCATCAAAAATACCTATAGAGGAGATCATCGTAGAAGCGGAAGCAGCAATGTGTAGACTACCGGAAGCACAGAAAACGATGGCAACGAATGATATAGCCGAGGCGATAAGGGGAGCGAAAAAGATGGTAAACAGTGAAGAGGTGAGCAGTTAAAAACGGATTTTTAGAAGTTTCTTTAGATCATCGTCATTACTTAACTTGAGTTTTAATATATTTAACTTTACATCGTTACGGCGAGACCATGCTGTTGCTAAATGTGTTATCTCAAAATTATCTGGTTCCGGAATTTGTGGCAAGACATCATCTCTTATTGCGGAACAGGGAACAAAGCGCTCAACCCCTTGTGGACTACCATGGGGTTACGTCTGATCGAAGGCGTAAAGGCATGCCCTCCTAGTTTCTTTTCTTTCATTTAATTGAGACAAATGTCTCGATTTTATCAACAATAATTTTGTGGAACGAGCCCGAAAATGACTTTATTCCATACCTGCACGTAGAGAATTGTTTAAAAATATTTTTCACCGTTAAGGGTTAATATTGTTAGTAATAATGGGTGGAAGGCATGAGGATTTGTTAGTGATATCGGGATTATTCTGGATAACGTTGCTACTTGCTAAGGGTGGGAAGCTATTTTGTATGGAAACATTGTTAGACGTAAATTTACTGTTAAGATCAAAATTGTCATTATTTAATAGTTTAAAAACTAATTTACCCGTTGCTTCTTTGAATTCACTAACGTTTACATTTCTGACACGATGATTTAATTCGGCGAGTTTGTAGGTATACAATGATCTGCGACTGACATTGTAACTAAGTTCTTGTCTGTTGTTTTTTCTTGAAGTTCCTTCTCGATGAATTTCTTGAAATATCCATTTGTGAGAATCTTGTATTCTCGGGTCGTGGTTTTGCTGATTCCAACTTGTGCGGAATTTTGACAGATTCCAAGTTTTTCACAATGTTCTCGAATTCCTATTTGAAAATTTTTGACACGTGAATATTTTCTTCCTCACAAGAAAAATGAAATCGTTGTCCTCGATCGCAATGTTCTCGGATTTCTTTTTGAAAATAATCGATGTCCTCGATCGCAATGTTATCTAATTTCTATTTGAAAATTTTTGACACGTGAATATGTTCTTCCACAAAAGGAAAATCAAACTTTTGTCCTCAATCGCAAAGGGCAAATTCCTAGCCATACATTATTTGCACAAATTTCTCCCTTCGTCCAACCGGGAAATGCGAGATTTCGTTTTTTTCCAATTCTCTGATAATATATTTTATCAGTTTTATTATTATATTTGACACAAACAAAAACACGTATATTCGTTGTGACTACTGTCACTGAACTCCAATAAATTCGTGATAAACTGATAAACTTCTTTCCTTTGGAAGTTGGTTAAAAATGTATAACGATTCGAATTGAATAAAGCGCTTTTGACTTTGATTTTGAACTTCATTTGATGAATTGGCAAGAAGACACACTTCCGACAGCGTTACTAAATTATTCTCCGACATTGTTTTTAATTCTTGAAGTTTTTTTTTGATAAATTTTAAAATAATTTTATTTCCAAGAATTTAGCATTGCCGATTCTTGCTTTTTCGAATCAAATTTCGGTGGAATTTTGATCATATAGATATTTTTCAAAATATTCACTATTTTCTTAAAACTTTTGACACAAAAATATATTTTTCCACAAAAGACAAAATATATTCGTTGTCTAAATACAAAGGACGCGATTATTGCAATAACAGGCTTCTATTTGCTCGAAGAATTTGTATTTTACAACTTATTCTTTTTTGGGGTTTGTTACTAAAATACAAACTTCTAGAGTCACGGAAATTCATCACAAGTGGTGACCTCTTCAAAATTTAAGCCTGAAAAAATTATTCAGAGGTGACGGTTAAAAAGAAATTTTAATCAAAGGTAGTCAAGTGGAGTGTCGTATGGAAGGTCTTAATGTGATTATTTCAAACCAGATCTTAAAATTACCCGGTTTGTGTCGAGATGTGCAAATGATGGGGAAATATCCAAAATATTTGCGCACACCCGCTCCTTTCGCGACTGGACACCTTTGATCCGAAAAATTTGGAAAAGTCACAAAAGGAGGTCATACAGGTACATTTGCTGTAGATCGCAAACTGATACTAGGAGGTAGACATTTTGTACGAAAAATACGTATTTGCAGCCATGAATTGACCCTTCCAAGCATATGGGACACATTTGTTCCCTGTATTAATTTCAATTTTATGCTGAACTTATTCAATCAAATCAATTTGTAAGTTGTTTTTCACATAATCAATCGAATGCTCACATTGACAGCACCAAAAAGAAACTGATTAGATAGAAAAAGTATTGGCGCGCATCTGACAGTTTTTAGTCGACTATAAGTTTGTTCAATATTCTGATTTTTAAAACAATTCGGGAGTTTTATATCGAGAAGTGTTTAGTGAATACATTCTTTGGTAAGTTTTCTATGTGTTGTATGTATAGCAACTAAATATGACAATTCTTGAGAATAATTGTAAAGCGACGCGGCTATCCCAGTATGCAAGAACGGAGTCTTTTGATGATACTTTATAGCGTGAATAAATACCTGTTTTTCTGATGTTTTCTGTGTTTATATAAGTACTTTTTCTGAAATATAGTTCGAATTTTGATTCATTTGTTTCAGAATATGTCAACAAGAAGAAACAGAGAGTTTGCATTAACGGATAGTAAGATTTTCGAGCTTTTAGGGCTGACAACAGTGATGACGAGGATGGATTGACATTAGACGAGGAAGATCAACAGTTTTGGAACACGACAAAGATGGAGGTCTCTCCACTGTTTTGAATGAACCCAGTTTTTCACCGAATGTTAACATAAATCTAGGGATCGGAACACAAAGACAGGAAGAAATCAAGGAGGCGAATCATAAAAATTTTACATTATCGTTCAATTGGAAGAAAAACTCCTAAGTTCCGCCTTCTTTCCTTGATCAAGAAGGATACAACCACGGCGAAATCAATTTATCTTCCACCTCAATCAAAATTTTCAATGCAGTGACAAATTTTGATGAGCTAGTTGACAATATTATTGTTCCTGAATCGGAGCGATATGCGTATCAAAATGGAAGACGTTTCGCTCTCACTAGCGCAGAGGTGAAGGCTTTCTTAGGGGTGAGCTATGTGATGGGATATCATATCTTGCCTACGTTCCGTAGCTATTGGTCCTCAGATCCTGATATGGGAGTTCCTTACATCGCAAACATAATGACACTCAATCGGTTTGAGGAGATAAGGAGAAACTTACACTTTAGCAATAATAATGATGAACTATCTAAAACTCAACTTTTCCATGATAGAGCGTCTAGGATTCGACAATTTTTCGACCATTTCTAAACGCCACGAAAAACACGAAATCTCAGGCGATCGATGAGCACATGGTCAAATTTAAAGGTCACAATATAATGAAACAGTACGTAAAAAATAAACCCGTCATGTGGGGATTTAAAATATGGTGTAGAGCTGACTCAGCCACTGGCTATTTATTTGAATTTGACTTATATACTGGTAGAAAACAAAGTGGTGCTGAAACTGGATTAGGAGAGTCTGTAGTTTTACAACAATCAAAGAGTTTACAAGGTCTGGATTGCGAGCTTTACTACGATAACTTTTTCAACTCTCCGAACCTACAACATAAAGTGGCCAGCATGAACATAAGAGCTTGTAGAAAAGTTCGTCCCAATAGGAAGAATACACCCAAAAATGTGCCTGCCGATAATAGTATGCAAAGAGGACAAACGTTTGCCACTAGTTCCCAAGGAATTTCTTTTATAAAATGGATGGACAATAAAGCTATTTTTATGTTGACAAACTTTTTGTCCCCAGTAACTACTGCTACCGTGAAGAGGCAGCTGCAAGGAAGTGGCGAGAAAATCAATGTCACATGTCCCGAAGTCATTGTAAAATATAAAAACATGGGAGGCGTCGATTTGATGGACCAAAGAAAAGTTACCTATGCGGTGGACGGTACAGCAAAAATCAAACGCTACTTGCGATTATTCTTTGATTTACTTTATATTGCTATGAACAATGCTTACATAGTATACAGTAAAACGCACGAGGGAAAACAAATCGAAGGAACACTGCTCTCGCCAGGTTGTGTGTCGTTCCCTCAGTCCTGATTTCTCGTCCCGTCAGAAAGCTGTTTCATCTTCCGTCAAGACGAATAAGCGAAAAAGTTACACACAAAAATTACAAATATTAGGAAGAGGTGCGTACAATGTGCCCAATCTCGCGCTCAGAACCGAACAAACAATATTCGTTCAACACTTATGTTATACATGGTAAAGAAATTGTTTTGAAGAATTTCACTAATCGATTGCTTCCAACGCAGGTTTTGGATTTCTACAATATGTATAAAGTTTTCATCAATATTACTTGAGAATTTTCATATCTGTAGTTTCTTTAATTTTATACTTTGCGCTACCTTTAATGCATACTGGGACACATTTGTCCCGTGTTAAAAAACATAAAAAATACAAAATTAAATTGAATACTTCATAATTTAACGTTTAAGTGGATCCAAACAAAAATTTTTACCAGGCTTAAAACCCTGCTGTGTTTTTCTGAAGACTATGTGCGTGTAAGGGTCGATTTCTGTTTTTTTTTGTTTCTTAAAATTTGTTTACCGTGTCCTTTAAGTAGGACACAAAAGAAAGTAGTTCCAATGTAATAAATACAACAAGGTTCTTCTTTTCGATCACCGTTTAAAAACTATGCGCACATTTAAAGAATACAAAAAAAAATTCTGGGAACCGATAATTTTAATTAATTTGGAGGTCGGTTAAAAATATGCTAATAGATTATTTTCTTATGAAGAGACTTTAATAGCTCCATTCTCTGCTGAATCTAGCAAGTACTATGCACGTGAAAAAGGAGAACATAGAAAAATTTTTTTATGTAGCATTATTGCTTTTTAGGATTATGTGCTAAAATACAAAACCTTATTATAATCACGACCTATGTCCGGCTGTCCGTCCGTCTGTGTCACAGCAGTTTTTCTCCGAAACTATAGAAGCTACAGCCATGAAACTTTGTGGAAAGGTCAGAAGTGACGTTTTCTTGAAAGTTCCAGGATGAACATTTTTTCAAAGAGTTCTAAGGGGGTTTCCCCATATAGGGAGGTGTCCCCTCAAAAAAATGTTTCACGAATGGTAGTCAAGTAGAGTGTCATTGGAAAGATCTCAATGAGATTTTTTCAAAACAAGTCTTAAAATTGCCTTATCGGTACTGTGGGAGGCAGGGGAAGGGAAAATGTACGAACTTTTCGCAATGTAAAATTTACAAATCAATCAAATTTTGATTTTGGAGGTATTTGTTGCCCTAGGACTCATAAAGACCTACCTTCATGTTTTTTTTCAAATTTTCGGCTCAAAGGTGTCCAATTGTAAGGGGAGGTGACACAAATATTGTTCCTGTACTTTGCCTCCCCCTGGACTCCTTATGCAAAAAATTGACTTATTTTTCAGATTCTGAAAGTGCTAAGACCTTTCATTTGATACCCCGCTCGGCTACATTTTAGGAAAAAGTTTGTTTAGAGCCATTCGTTATAAGGGGGGACCTCCTTAAAAAAATTTATTTGATAAGACCTAAGCTTTTGAGGGACCACCACTTTTGACCTTCTCACAAAGTTTGAGCTTTGTAGCTTCTATAGTTTCGGAAGCATATTTCTTGTGGCCCAGGGATAGGCGGACAGATATGTTAGGAGGGAAAAAATGAGGAAATCTTAGACAGTTCTTAGACAGTGATTGTACTATCTTCAGAGATGATAGAGACTATCGCAGCACTGGACAATTAGGAGGAGGTGGCGAATTAGTTGCGGTTCAAAACTCCCTTTTAAGTCAGTTCGTAAGCACCACTTCATATAAATTATTCCAGCATAGGTAGTTCATATATCAACAAAATTGGCGTGTACTACGTCCCCCCAAACTCTTCTGAAATCGTATATCGTGAAGTCATCGAAGCCATTTCTTCTCTAACTGCATCTATTAAAGAAGATAACATAATAATTATTACTGGAGACTTTAATCGACCAAATTTGAAATTCGTAATTGACGAAGTCGATAATCGTCTTCTCCCAATCAATCTTCTTGACAGTCAGGATTTTAACTTGATAAGTACTTTTTAAGCAACGATCTGCAGCAAATAGCCTAACCAAAATGGGAATTGGTCAGACTCAATATTTATTAACGCATATGACGATGTAGTGGTCAATCCAACCGATGAAAAAGAGCACATTTTTTCTATCAGTCTTCATCACTCTGCACTTACTATTGAGATTTCAACTACTGATATTTTTAACCCTATTTCATACAATAATTCAATTGTATACGACTTTCGAAATGCTGATTATGAAAGCATTAAAAGACATTTTTGTGCTGTTGATTGGACTTGTACTCTTTCGACGCTAGATCTAGAAGAAGCTTGATCGTGTTTTTATCGGATAACTCTTGACGCTGTTGGAAAGAATGAACCAAAAATTAAGAAAAAAGCTAAACTTTTGGAACATTGGCTAAATAGCGATCTTAGATATTTACGAAATCAAAGGAATAAATACTATAAAACGATTAAAAGTAAAAAAAATGCCACCAGCAATGCTATTCAATCAAAACATAATGAGCTTGCTAGTGAATTCAAATCAAAATCTCGAGAAGCATATGAATTATATGTTAATTTGAGTGGCGAAAATATCATTAAATACCCAAAGAAATTCTTTGATTTTGTAAACGTCAAGCGCATAACTCAACGTTACCTGTCATGTATGTTTTTTAAGGATTCCGTTTCAGACTCCCATGAGCGAATCTGCGAGTTTTTTGCAAGTTGTTTTCAAGAGGTTTTTTGTAGCCCTGAGAAACCGAGAAATCCCATTTATGAAATGCCGTGTTCAATTTCTGAGGAAGAAATTGCTCATGCAATTGCGGGTTTGGATTCAAATAAGACACCTGGTCTTGATCTTATTTTTTCTAGCTTTCTGATCCAGTGCAAAGAACAATTAATCGTGCCTTTCACCATCATTTTCAATAAATCCCGCTATAGCGGCATCCTTCCTTCTTACTGGAAATCTTCGTACCTAATACCAATCCATAAGAAGAATGATAAATGGTGTATTCAAAATTACAGAGGCTTTGCTCTATTATCACACAATCTAAAGCTTTTTGAGATACTTTGCAACAAGATCTCTCCTATTATAGAACCGCGGCTTGATGAAGAGCAGCACGCGTTCCGAAAAAAATAGATCTACTGCCACCAATCTCCTCATTATGACATCAAATATCCTATGTGAAATGGCGAAGAGTCACCAGATTGATGCAATAAATACAGATTTTAACAAAGCATTTGATCGTGTAAATCATGAAGTCCTGATAAATAAACTCCGTAGCTTGATCCATTCATACCTTAAAGACCGCACTCAATTTGTCAAATTTTAAGGACGATTATCCAAACAAATTCATGTTCTTTCTGGGGTTCCTCAAGGAAGTCATCTTGAACCTCTTTTATTTAATATTTTCATATCGGACCTCATCAGTATTGCATGATGTACTTCATCTTTTTTATGCATATGACCTGAAAGTTTACCACGTTCTATCTTCTTTGTCGGATATGATTTTCGTTTAGCCCAAGCTTAACACTCTCTCTGATTGGTGCAATAGTAAACTTTCCCTAAACTTTGAAAAATGCCAGGTAATAAGTTTTTCAAGAAAAAAGAGCCTTCTTTTATTTGACTATCACATCAACAACACAACACTTAGTAGAGTCGATAGCATTGTGGACCTTGGTGTTGTTCTGGACCAAAAGCTTTGCTGTTAATTAGAGAACGATGGAGCTATATCTAAGGCTTATAAAATGCTAGGTTTCTTCAAAAGAAGAGCTCAATAATGATTGGGTTACTAAATCACTATACATCTCATTAGTGCGCCGTATTTTTGATTATGCCATCCTGATTTTGGAAGTTTCTTTTTTTTGCAGTAAGATCCCTTTACGACCCTAGAAATTTCCATAGCCTACCATCATATAGCTATCGGCTTCAAGTACTTAATATGGCATCACTAGATTCTAGAAAAATGATGATATCTGCATGTCTAGCATATGATATTCTGAGAGGCAATATTAAGGTTCAGTACATAGCAAAAAAATTACTTTGAATGTGCTCCTTAGAACCACAAGACAATAACCAATACTTACCGTAGATCGCCATCACACTACCTTTGCAGACAATGAGCCATTTAACGTTTGTTGTAAGGCATTGAAAAGTTTAATAGGTACTACTCCCCATCTATTTCCAAAGCCTTATATAAAACTGATTTCCTGAAATCCCTCAACATAATTGCACGTTGATTTATTGTACCTAAATTTAAGAAAAATGTCTTGGTCCCAATTTTTATATTTTTGTAATTTTTTTTATTGTAGCGATATGTCTTGCTTGGCAAATAAATAATAAATAACTTCGCTGAACTTTGCTAATAGTAGTGGGATCTAACATTTTCGCAAATTAAACTGCATTGGTTTCACTAAATTGAAAGATATAAGCCATTTAAGTAGTTCTTTGAAATACCATTTTATTCTATAAGTTTCAATAAAATTTACTGACGTTATAGCTATTTGAATTTCCTCCGATTACAACAATCAAATACGATTCATCTACTGCATGGGCTTTCCATCGAACCAGACCCTACACTTTTGGTTGAAACTACTCCAAATTTTCAGATAAGATGAATAACAAAAAAACATTTAAGATTCAGGTGTCAGTCAGTTCTTTTAAATCAAGAATATATTTGTTCTGCATTTCAAAAAAGTGCTTCTTGAATTAAATCATACTATTTATCTACATATTGTAGTTTAAGTACAAAACCCTTTTGACTTGAGCGTAGTTCTGTTTACCAAACATGTCTTATCTTTTCCAATTGATTAATAATATTAGTAAGTCTGAAAAGTATTGCCTTTTTTTCTCATTTTTCGATTGAATATTTCTTTTATTTAAAATGGATTTTATTTAAGTACATATTGTGCATTATTATCTATGACCTTTTGCCATTTCGTAAGTAGACCCATTATTCTATCTGTGTAGAACTTCTGTGGTTTATGGGCGAAAAATTTGGCCAAGTGATTTTCACAGTCCCTTTTTGAACTGATTTCTTTTCATTAAGGAAGTTTTGCAGACACCGAAACGAATGGTAGTCTGATGGTGCAAGGTCTGGACTATACGGGGGATGCATCAAAACTTCCCAGCCAAGCTCTGTCAATTTTTGCCGGGTCATCAAAGATGTGTGTGGTCTGGCATTGTTATCATGGAAGACAACGTCCTTTCTATTGATCAATTCTGGTCGGTTTTTTTGAATTGCTTGTTGCAATCTTGTTAATAACTGACAGTACAGAGCCGAATTGAGTGTTTGGCCAGGTTCTAGCACCTCATGATAATCAATTCCCTTCCAATCCCGCGATACACACAGCATAACCTTATTTGGTGACAATCCTGGCTATGAAATTACTTGTGATGATTCACCTTTTTTTGACCATGATCTTTTTCGAATGACATTCTCGTATCTTACCCATTTTTCATCGCCCGTAATAATTTGCTTCAAAAATGGCTCGATTTCGTTGCTTTTTATTAGCATTTCGCAAATATAAATTTGGTCGATCAAATTTTTTTTGTGTTAATTCATGCGGCACCCAAAAGTCGAGCTTCTTTGTTCATTCAGCCTTTCGCAAATGGTTCAAAACTGTTTGGTGATGGATATTCAATTCTTTAGCAATGTCATGGCTGCTTATGTGTCGGTCTTCTTCTATTTTTTGTAAGATTTCACCGACTTTTTTAGTGATTGGTCGACCTGAGCGAAGTGCATCTTTGACATCAAAATTTCCAGAACGAAAGCGAGCGAACTATTTCTTGGCTGTGGCTTTTGATAAAGTATCTTGACCGTAGACACCACAATTTTTTTTACGAGCCTGCTATGCACTCTCAACTTGATCATAGTGATATTGTAAAATATAGCGAATTTATTTCAGAAATTTCACTCATTTTTAAATGAATACAACTTTTGACATGAATCACGAAATACAAAACTGTCTGGATGAAAATTGTAGACTGGAATGTCACATTTCAATATATGACACCATCTAGTGACGAAAAGGCTCAATACTTTTTAAACTATCCAATATGTTATAATTTCAATTTGATGAAGAATCGATATTGTTTTTGTTTCAATTTAGAGCACCAAGTTAGCCATCATGTGTGTCAATCTTTAAATGTTTTAACGTTTGGCAACTTTCTTTATTTTCTTTTATAAATTTTAATAAAACGACAAATTTCTGTGAGACGGCGCCAGGCATCGATAACATCACGAAGAATGAGATTAGTATAATAAAGGAGGACATAGCCGAGATTATGGCAAATTTTATAAACGTGCATATTAGGAAAGGGACTTTTCCGGAAGAAGAAAAACTTGCAAAAATAGTTCCTATATTTAAGGATGGTGATCATCTCGACCCGCATAACTAACGCCCGATTGCGCTGCTGACGGGATTTAGTAAGATATTTGAAAAAATACTATACAATCGAGTGACATCATTCTTAGTTGAAAACACTATCGTAAGCCAACATCAGTTTGGTTTTCAAAAGAACACGAGTACTTTGGATTCCCTACATCATTCTGTCACACGTTTCATCAATCTAGGACTTGACAGAGGTGATTATGTCATCGCAATTTTTGTGGATTTGAAAATAGCATTTGATACAGTTGATCATGACCTCTTGCTTCGTAAACTTGAATCGTATGGTATTCAGGGTAGTCCTAACAGTTGTTTAAGAGTTATTTGGAGCGAAGATCGCAAAGAACTTTAATCAACAATGTCCTGAGCGATCAAGCACCTACGAAAACAGGAGTTCCCCAAGGCTCAATACTTGGCCCAACTTTGTTCCTGCTATACACAAATAATCGAAATACATTTAGGCTGACGGGATATCACACATTATATGCTGATGACAAAGTTCTACTTTATTCAGGACGAGACAAAACTGCCATTGAGAACACTATCAACGAGGATCTAGGGAAATTTCATCAAAGACAAAATATATTATTTTTAAGTAAAAGAACAAAGGAGACATAGATGTCGAACTAAATTTTAACGGCAAACATTGCAAAGAGTGCTTGAAATTAAATATCTTGGAGTTATCATAGACCATCGTAGGACCTGGTTGCCACACATAAATAGCTTAAGGAGGCAATAAGCCCCAATAATAGGATTGTTAAGAAGATATGAGGATTTTCCAATGAACATCAAGAAACTTGTTCTAAATGCGGTTGTCCTGCCGAAATTGCATTATGGAGTACTTATTTGGAGTCGATCAGCAAAGCAACATCTAAATAGTATATCCAGGCTGCTGACCAAAGCATATAAAAACATTCTGAAACTGCCAATGCTCACTCAAACTAGTTGGGTTAAGCAAAATCATTAACATTTAGTCAAATCATTATAATGGAGAAAGCTAAGTTTATCTACAAAAATTAAAAAACTTAGGGATAGGAACGAACACCATTAATTAAGGTATCACTTATCACCCATACAATGCGAGAATACAGATCAATTCGTAATACATTTTCCCAGAGCGGATCGTCTAAAGAATGATGCAACGAATGATGCTTTGATTGTACAGGGTTATCCATTTCGTGGTAGGAAAGTATAACCCTGCCATTTGACATCTGTCAGAATTAAACGTCATCCAAAGCGTGTTTTTTTAGTTGAAAGTTTGCCATTTAGAAATATGGATCGTTTAACAGTCGAAGAACGCGTTAAAATTATTAAATTTTATTATAAAAATGGTGATTCTGCTGTTTTAACATTTAGGGCTTTACGAGTCGATTACGGTCGACATAATCGACCTACACAGCAAACAATTTAGAAAACAGTGACAAAATTTGAAGAGACTGGATTGGTTATTGATATTGCAGATCTGTGCATCATCGTTACATTCGTTCTGCTGAAAATATCGCTGTCTTTACTCAAAGTGTGGAGGAAGACCCGAATTTGTCGATTCCTCGACGTGCTCAACATTTGGGCTTATCTTACGGCTCATTGTGGCGGATTTTGCATTCGAGTTTGCATCTCCATCCATACAAAATCCAACTCACTCAAGAACTTAAGCCTCAAGACCATACACAATGCTGAATGTATGCGAATTGGGTGATTGAACAACAAGCCATTGATAACGATTTTTCGAACAACATTTTTTTTAGTGATGAGGCTCATTTTTCGCTCAGTGGTTACGGTAATAAACAGAATTGCCGCATATGGGGCTCTCGAAATCCTCAGGTGATCGCAGAAAGGCCTTTGCATCCGGAAAAAGTGACAGTTTGGTGTGCATTATGGTCTGGTGGTATTGGCCCGTATTTTTTTGAAAACGATCAAGGAAGAGCCATTACAGTCAATTCTGACTGCTATGGACGGATGTTAACCGATTATTTTTGGAGAGAAATTAAAGATTATGATCTGGAGAACATGTGGTTCCAACAGGACGGAGCCACAAGCCAAACAACACAGGCTAATCGAGCACTTTTGCAAGAGAAATTTCGACCTGACACCTTTGGATTTCTTTTTATGGGGCTATGCGAAAGATTGTGTTTACGCGAACAATCCTCTAAATCTTGAGCAATTGAAAGCTAATATTCGTGAAGTTATGGCCGAGGTATTGCCGGAAATGTGCCGAAAAGTCATTGAAAATTGCCTCAAAAGGATTGAGGCCTGTAAGAGGTCCCGTGGAGGACGTTTGAATGATGTTGTTCAATCTTTATATTGAATATTTTATGTGTTCATCTGAATATTTTATGTGTTATCTTCAGCTTTACTTTCCCAAGCGTAAAATTGATAACCCTATATATAACAATCTAGCAGAAATGGTTAAGAAAGCAAGCTCACTTTTGGTATTTAAGAAAAGACTAAGGGAGCATTTAATGAGCACTGATTGAAGCGTGGACCTGTAGTTCTGTATTTATGAGCTCAGTATCTTAGGACATTTTGACCCTATCGGCGAGATACTGAGGTGACAGTTAGTGAGAGTTTTTTTTTGAATGCGTCGTATTGGAAATTTTTTTTTTATATCTGAGAACTGATCATGATTTTTGATGTTCATGAAAAGGATGAGTTCACATTATTTTGCGTGCCCCCTTATACTGATGTATTGAACAGTATCTGGGAGGCACAAAGGACGAAGCGACGTAATGTGAATGCAGATCGCACGACGTTGTGCAACAAAGAAAGAGTGATGGAGAGAGCGGTAGGGAATGAAGGTGTTTAAAATATATATATGCAGTCAACCTCGGTTAAACCCACCGGTTTATAACGAACCCTCACATATAACGATTAAACTTAGCAGGTCCCGCCTAATTTCCACTATTTTCCTTAGAAATAGTACTGGTTATAATGAATTCGGCTATAATTAACATTCGTTTATATTGAACGTAATATTCGCACAATTGGGTCATAATTATCGGATATAAGGAGCTGGGTTATATGCTTACGTAATTTGGGATTTCCCATTATGCATAGTTGGATTTCAGATTTCAGATGGCTATCAGTAATTTTCGCAAGCCTGAATGAATCTGGCTGCTCGCAGTTGATACCGCCATTGTTTTAGTGTAATATCTTCGCGATCGCCTGTTTTTTTTACAGTGGGACCAAATACATACAAAGTATGAGTGTAAAGCGAATGGCGTTTTCCCTAAAAGAAAAAGTTATCATAATCCGCGAAATTCCAAGTAAAAAAAAAACAAAGCGATGTTTGTCGTGAGAATAATATAAGCAAGTCGGCAATTGCGAGAATGTGGAAAAAAAGGACGAGTTGCTTCTTATCTTTGAAAGTGTAAATAGTGGAACAAAAAAATGCGTAAATCGTTGCATGATGATGTGGATAAATTACTCCTGAAATGGTTCACACAACAAAGATTGTGTAATGTAACAATTAGTGGGGCTGTTCTAACGGCAAAAGCAGAAGAATTTGGTCGGAAAATTAATGACGAATTTGTCTGCAGTGAAGGCTGGATTGATTGGTGGAAGACATGCCATAATGTTTGTAGCAGCAAAATTGTTGGTGAATCCGGATCCGTAGACACAAAGTATGTGAACAATTGGATAAGCACTGTTTGGCCTACAATTAAAGAGAGGTTTGGCGATGATGACATTTTTAACGCAGCCGAAGTTGGTATTTTCTACAAGTTGACTCCCGATAAAACTTTCAAATTTAAAGGCGAACAGTACCAAGGTGGCAAATTGGCGAAGGAAAGGGTTATTGTTTTAGTGTGTGCAAACATGTCCGGCACGGAAAAACGAAACCTCCTCGTTATCGGGAAGTCGCAAAGGCCCCGGTGTTTCAAAAACATTGAACAACAACTGTCCTGCGCATCCAAAAATTGGGCAGCTGAATTCCGTAAAGCTGGTGTTTATGCCACCGAAAACCAGTTCAAAATTACAACCCATGGATCAGGGTGTCATCCGTTCGTTGAAAAGTCATTATCGAAGCGCACTTTTGTTGAACATTGTTCAAAGCATTGATGCTGGTACATGCCTTAATGTCACATTACTTGATGCGGTCAATCTTTTGCACAAATCTTAGCACAAAGTATCTACTGAAACAATAAAAAATGCGTATAAACATGCAGAACCATTGGCAACCAACAGTAACGATGAATTTGATGAGGAGGATTTGTTACCAATTAATGAATGGCTATTATGAAGCCTTCTAAGCAGTAATACGAGTACATATGAACAACCTCAAGATTTCCATGTCCCATTAGACTACCTCACTGCAGATGGCAGCCTTTTAACCTCGACATTTTTAACGGATGAGGAGTTAGTTACTGATATTCAAGCCATGGAAAATAATGGAAGCTCTGATATTGAAACTGAAGACGAGTTAACTGAGGGTCCAGTTGTAACTACTACATCAATAGTGCAAAAACAAACAGAAGTTTGTCGATTTTTCCAGTTTCGTGGTGTATCACAAAATATTTTAAATAAATTGGTAGAAATTGAAGCTTATACAGACACGCTGAAAATTTAAGAGCTTCAAACAAAAATAATAGACTATTTTAAGTAACGAACTTAAGTATTCATTGACATTTGATATTATATTTGGGATTAATTAGAAATTGAGTTTGCGTTTTGGTATTATCTTGAAGTACATACATACATATTCATTTTGTTTTTTTGATGAAAACATCATTATTTTGCTTTAAATGAACTTACGAAAAAAAGTTTAATATTTGGATATAACGAACTTCGGTTATAACGAACCAATTCTCACGGTCCCTAGAGGTTCGTTATAACCGAGCTTGACTGTATATATATTCTTAGTGCATTTTGCTTCCCCTGGACTCCTAATGCAAAAATGACTTATTTTTCAGATTCCGAAAGTGCAAAGACGCGTCATTTGATACCCTACTTGACTACATTTAATGAAAAAAAATTGTTAAGTCCACGTCGTTATAAGGGGGACCTCCTTAAAAAAATTTGATATATTTGAAGAGACCTAAACTTTTGAGAGACTTTCTGACCTTTTCACAAAGTTTGAGCTTTGTAGCTTCTATGGTTTCTGAAGAAATTTCTTGTGACGCACGGATGGATGGAAGAACGGACAGATGGACGGATAAGACGAGAAATTAACATAGCAGATTTTTGTAAAATTTCTTTCATAAAAGACATGGAGCTAAATCCAATAACAAATAGTTTAGAAGGCCGAAATTTGTTGAACTTTGTAAATAGTAGTAGAATTTAAAATTTTTCTCAGTAAACCTGAATTAGTATCATTAAATTGGATAAAATCTGCTATTTAAATTGTTCTATAAAATATTTTATTTTATAAGTTTCAATAAAATTTACAGACGTACATTTGAATTTCCTCCGATTACAACAATCATATACGCTTTTTCTTACTACATGGGCTTTCCATCGAACCAGACACTTTTGATTGAATCATCTCCAAATTTTCAGATAAAATGCATATCAAAATTACATTTAAGATTCAGGTCAGTCAATTTTTTTTTTTTTTTAAATACCTCCTTCCCTTCCACTCTCTCCATCACACTTTTTTCGTCGCACAACGCTCGTGCGATCTGCACTTCACATTTCGTCGTTTCTACAGGTGTGCCACCCAGACAATGTGTAAAACATCGGTATAAGGGGGCACACAAAAAATATGTTTAGTCATCCTGTTAATCTTTTCATGTCCGATTCGTTAACAGCTCTCAGAGGTAAAAAAAATATTAATTCGACGCAGTAAAAAAACTCTGAGTTAAAAGAATGGCTGTTTCTTCAAGTATCTCGACGATAGGGTCAACAATGCCCTAAGATGCTATTTTGAAGTTACTGGACAGATAATAATAAATCATAAGGCTAGCTGTGTCTTGAGGCATCTCGATGATAGGATAAAAAAAAAATTGCTCTAAGATGCTATGTTGAAAGTTTCTGCGCTGAGATTCAATCGTTATTCATTAAATAGTTCCTGAGTCTTTTCTTGAAGATCATAAGTGAATTCGCTTCTTTTACTGATTCCGGAAGATCATTGTATATACGAAGGGCATCATTTGTAGGATCGTTCTTTAGACGATCTGTTCTTGCAAATGGTATAACAAATCGGTCTGCGTTCCTAGCATTGTATTGATTCTTTTGTGATACCCTAACAAATGGCACTTGTGGGGACAAGTTGAGGTTTAAGCATTTGAAGATAAACTTAGCTTTCTCCATTATAATGATTTGGCTAAAAGTTAATGCGTTACACGATTGGTACACTAATTTTGTTGACGTGAGCCTTGGGAGATTATGCATATTTTTATATGCCTTAGTTAACATCCTGGAGATGATATTAATGTTTATCTTTGATGACTGACTCCAGATTACCACTCCGTAATGTAATTTCGACAATACGAATGCATTTAGAACCAGTTGTTTGATGTTCCTCGGGAATCCCTCGTACCTACGTAATAAGCCGATTATGGGGGCTAATTGCCTTCTTAAGCTGTTTATATGTGGGAACCAAGTTAAACGGTGGTCAATGATTAGGCCAAGATATTTAAATTCAAATACCCTTTGCAGATTTTCGCCGTTAATTTTTATATCAATATCAATGTCTTCCTTGTTCTTTTGTTTAAAAATAACAAACTTAGTCTTTGTTACATTCAGCGCTAGTTTATTTTCGTTTAACCACAAACTGTATGTTTTCAGATCCTCATTGATGGAGTCTTCAATGGCATTCTTGTTACATTCCGAGTACAGGAGTACTGTATCATCAGCATATAATGTAATGATTTTAGAAATATTGGAACAAAATGTTGGCTGGCTAAGATGAAATTCTTTTAAAGCAAGAATATATTTTTTTGTGCATATCATAAAGGTTTTTCTTGAATTAGATCATTCTTTTCATCCATATAATGTAGGCTAAGTACAAAGCTCTTTTGACATGAGCGTTGTTCTGTCCACCCAACTTGTTTGTTATTTCAGCACTTGAACATATAAGCGCTGCTTTCTAAACTTGAAACCCTTTCTAATGTAATAGGTAGAATTTTATGCATTTGCATCCCACAGTCGATTTTAAGTTTCAATTTTTTCAATAGTGGAAAATTCACACAAACCTATTGTTGCATTTCTAACAATAGCAAACAATAAATATCTCTGTTACTAAATTATTGTTTAGAAAAGCATTTACAACCATAATTCACTGCCATCACTTATTGTCAATTTATTTAACGCTTATAGACATTAATTAGCATACATACATGTAGCGAACAGTTAATTTCCCGCCGGTTTCGCTCTTACACGAGATGTTATTATCTTTTATCGCTCTGCTGATAATGTTTTTCGCTTAGGGTTGGAATTAAACATAATAGAAAACCTACATAAACAAGCTTCAGCGTAGTATAACAATAATTGTTACCATAATACTGCAAGTTTTAACTAACCATCAATAAATTAGTTCTAGGCAGCCCTAGGCCTGAATCAAAATGTTCAATTGAATTAAACGAATCTCAAAAATTTAATTCAATTTTCAAACTTTTCCGCCAAAAACCGAGCACTCTAAAATATTCCACCAAAGGCTACACATTTGTGCTTTCCTATCAAAGGGAAATCTGACAGAGCCCGGACTTGCGCTTTCCGACCCTTTTCATCATTGTTCAACAACTTGGTGTGGTCCTGCTAGAAGGACAAAGAAGAGCGTGCAACAATGTCCTCAACCGACAGAAACCACCGGCGGCAAACATTTCACCCCCGTATCGAATGCTTTCACTGATTTCGCAAGGGTGGGCGAACTTCAAAGGATTAAAGGAATGGCGACGGTAATATAATTCCTTAACTCCTACAAATTAATTGTTTAAAACAAAAAACATGAAAATCTGGATGCTGGGATTCATCTGTTTGCATCTGATGCATTCTGATTGTATTTGATAAGCCAAATCATTTGCCACGGCGAAACGTCGGCTGGTTGCGAGGAAAATCGATTTTTCCCGCACCATCTCCGAGTCAGAGAACGACGGTGTTGTCATTGTGGGGCTGCAATTTATGCCTATATTTTGGGGATGTTTTACTGGCTTGCTTTGCAAGCCCGAGTGTTTTAATTCATCGTAGCTGATAAAGGGGATCGCAAAGGACGTGGCATTCATTTTTGAGACTTACCCGATTGTTCTGATGCTGGATATCCATGGCTTCGCCGCCTTGTTGACCGGTACGAATTTTCTTGTTTTGAGGGCCGTCTCCGCCACCACCACCGCCACTGCCATTGAAGGCCATCGTAGCCGTATTTGCGGTCGAAGTCGCCGCAATTACGAAATTATTGGCTGTTGCCGTTGCAGCCGCCACTTTTGATGAGTTTTCCGACCACCGGGTGAAACGCAAAACCGAAAAGTCTCAAGGGAAACAAATGACACTGAGCCGCGAATAAGGCAAAGATTCACTTTTGTTTCACCGTCGTCGCTTTCGTCTTCGAGGAAGCACACACCCGCACACAAAGATCTGTCAAGGAACTCCGCAAAACACGCTCCGAAGATGTTCGGGAAATTCGTTACCGCGCGATCACAGCAGGAAAACCGTGGAAACGTTAAACAACAACTAGAATTGCTTCTTCGCCGCCTATCGACAGATTTCCACGTTCACCATTAATTTCCGTGCTAACCGTCTGGGAACGCACAACAAAACAGACTTCACACCCGCGACGTCGCGACGATTTTCGACTGTTTCCAGGGTACTACGCGAGAAGGATGCAATGAGCGGCTGCACGCAGGCCAAACAAAATTTATCAAGATTTTGCTTTCACCCAATTGTTTTCGCCCACCGAAGAGTATTCCGCGCACCGGACCGCACACGAAACTAATTGTAACGAACTCGTATTCTGAGAATTTCCCAGGTGCCTTAGGAAGAAAGCGCGAATCGAAAATTTCTCCCAATCTTCCAATCAGAATTTTCCCTTTAGTTAGGCCGAGATATGCTCTGACGGGACTTTTAACGATTTTCTTATTCGGACTCGCCGCTTGAAAAGTACAACTCGTACTGAATCGAGCGACCGACGAAAAGCGTACGAGTCGCAGGAAAATGCACAAAAAGCAATTGGCGACGAACGGAGCGGCAGAACGCATTCCGCGAAAGCTATCCAAAGCTTCGCGCACTCATACCTGGCCGCCCTGTGCAAATGTGTGCCAGCATGTACTGTACTTATAGTGTAATTGCTTCAATTGCGCGCTCGCCCACACTCAAGGCGCGCGCATGCGGTCACAATGCTTTCAGCTGTTTGTTGTGTTTCGTTTCCACCTGTTCGTGTGAGCGCAAGCTTGCGGTGGGCTGAAGTGGACCGATGGCAAAGAGCGAAATGTCTTGAACGTGCGGTGGGAAAGCTTTTAAGCTAGCACAGGTGGAAATTGCACATGTGCCGTGGAGCGTTTCCGGTAGCGGGTTGTCGTTGTGAGATGTTTCATATAATGATTAATAAATCATTGAAAGGAATTGATTTAAGATAATCGTAACGCTAATGGCAATACGAATGAAGTAATTTTATTCTACTTACATTTTCTATGTTCTAATCAATTAAGACCAGAGGAATTGTAGCGGAACACTCGTAGCAGAATTCAATATTCAACGCAATTTTTTTACAGTTCCCGAAACGATATATGACCATCCCTAGGAAAGAGGACCTTAACTTGCATATGGTGAAAATGGAAATTTTTTATATAGTTTTCGAAAGCTGAAATCCTGGTTAAAAAGGTAGGTAGTGTTTTGGAATCCATTAATTTTTAGGTAAATTTCTCGAGCGAAATTTATCTATTGCGAAGAGTACAAGTAGCAAAACTTTATATTATATATGGGATATAACGAAATTTGGGACCACAATTTTGCTTCGATTTTAACTAAATTTTTAGGAAAGGTGTATTTCATTAACCAACCAAATCAGCAGAGCGAAAACAAAATGGAGGCCGATTTAAACGAAAATTCGTGATTTCTGTTCTGAGCAAAGTATAACTTTGATTTGGACTAGATTTAGTACTGAGGTGCATTGAAACTGTGCAATGAAGCTAACAAAAAACCAAAGTAAAACTATCTGAAACAAAATGGCAATCGCTTAATGGTAGAAAAACGTGAATATTTTTGTGTAGTTGAAATTATATTTTCTAGTGAACAATGTAAAAAAATGGAAGATCAGATCTTAAATTTCGAAATGGCTGTTAGTCAAATTTGGGAGTTTCGAAGTCTTCAAAAGACCACAATTTTCATTCGATTTACATAAATCTTAGGTAAATGGTAATTAGTAATAATGGTCTTGTTATTTTGGTGATCATTCAGGTGTAAGTGTCAAAATGGTGGCAGTTCAGACATGCTCTTTTTCATATTTTTGTGGCCCTCTAGTGAACAAGTTCCGTAATCGAATTTGATGAAACTTGAAATCGTAGATTATTAGGGCAAGTTCTTACATTTTGCAAAAAAAAAAAAAAAAAATCGAACGATTTTTAACTGCCATTTTCAAAATAAAATAAATATTTTTGCTCTGTTCAGAGATAAACTCCGATTCGCACGAGACTTGGCACACTTGGTGATGAGAATTCTACGTCTAGCACTCGTGGCGTGTAGACGTGTTTTTAATCGTTCCTATCGTTAATTTTAAAAATTAATAAATTTTTCACAAAAGTTAGTTTAAAAAAACAATTTAATTTTTTATAAGTCAATCAAAAGCAAATTTTGATTTTTATTCGAAAGAGCATTTATCGTCTTAGGAATCGACCTACGGAATCATATTGAATATCATCTGACTTCGATAATTCGACAAAAGAAAATAAGCCAAAGGCTAACATGGGACTGCTGTATGGAGGAGCCCGACGGCTTCCCTTCATTGGAGGGCCCCGAGGAGAATAGCAATACGAAATTGGCGGCAAGCGTCAATAAAAGAAGACACACGAGTAACCAGGACTCCGCACATGGCGAGCGTAAGACTCAAATAGTTGAAGGCAAACAAGAAGTGAGTCGACTTCAAGCTGAAATTCAGGAATTGCAACTACGACTAAAAACGGTCCAAGATATGTACAAGAGAGGGAAGAGAACTCAAGATGCAGAACCGGTAAGGCCAATTAATACGGAACCCCAGGCAAAGAAAGCTGTCAAACAAGTTATCCCTGAAGAAATACTAAGTGCTGGAGGGGCTAACAACAGCCAAAACTACTATGCAGCGCTGGACGGACTCCAACAAGAAATGGACGTTGACGAAAGTATTGAAGGTAATTTTGGTCAAGATACGAGTGACAACGATAATTTTATCCTTTACAAATAAAATCAAAATAAGAAGCACAAACAAGCTCGTAGTTCTGCCGGTCGTTCTCAAAAAGTTGCCAAACATATAGGGTTTTCCAATAAGTGGTGTTATTTTGATATTAAAAGAAAAATGCCATTTTTCAATATGAATGATAGAATGTTTATTTCGTTATAAAGAGGAAGGTATGCCGTTAATAACGAAAAATAACATCAGGCAAATGACCACCACAACCACGCTTACAGGACCATATCCTTTCCATGAAATTTTCCATAACCAAATATAATAAGAGGTGTTATTCTGATATTAAAAGAAAAATGCCAGTTTTTAATATAAATGAACGAATTTTTATTTCATTATAAAGGGAAAGGTATGCCATTAAAAATGAAAAATAACATCAGGCAAATGACGACCACGCTTACAGGATCATATCTTTTTCATGAAATTTTCCATTACCAAATCGCAAAGTGGCTGGCCTATGTCCTTGATAGCCTCACGAATTCTTTGAGGTCTTGAATCGACGCTGGGCTTTTGGTGTAGACCTTTACTTTCACGTAGCCCCAAAGGAAGAAGTCGCAAGGTGTTAAATCACAAGATTTATTCAAATAACACCTCTCATTGGGGAAACCTATACAAAGAAAGTTCCGCCAATTAATGTGTTCGGTCAGAGCGGAAAAGATATGGTTCGGCTATTGGCCGCCGAAAATAAATTAACTCATTTCGAGATTAACAAGATGAAATCACTGGTTGATTTCGAATCAGCTGAAAATGCACTGAATTCTTGGGAGGTTCCACACTTCACCTATGCCCCGAAAAGTGAGAAGATCCAGACCTTTTTGTTGAAGAGCTTTTTTTTGTGGTAGGGAGGTGAAGGCATTTACGCCCGCCGAGTCTGGCAGTGTGGGACTCCCATGGAGGATACCCTTGGACTACCCACTAAACATCTCCCCTGTCAATCTGAGAACCTAGCCTGGAACCGTTTGACACATTACTTCGGGCCAGGTCTCGTTTTGTTACGCCGTGGGGCGCCTTCAAGCTGAGGAGTCCCTTTCCTAGCGGGAGGGGAGAGGGGAAGAGGAAATGCCAGAAGAGCGATCCCCCAGCCCCAGCACCTCCGGCTGCTGCGAGTCCCTTTTATCTTTTAGGACTGCCCGAGCATAATGTGCCACCTGGTTCCATTTGTCAACCGATTCGAGCATCACCGCAACTATATTATCCAGGGTGAGCTCTCCCGTCTCCCTGTAGAGTTCCCTTCGCAGCCTGGCCCATTTGGTACACGCGAAAAATGTGTGACTGGCATTGTCCTCCTCTCCTGGCAAAACCGACAATCGGGAGACCGTGACTTACCGATCTTGTGCAGGTAAGACTGAAAACACCCGTGCCCGCTCAAAAGCTGGGTCATATAGAAGTCATCCTCACCATGCCTTCGATTTAGCCACGGTCTCACATCCAGGATGAGGCGCGCAGTCCACCTTCCCTTCGTACAATTCCTCCAAGACTGCTGCCAATCGTTGAGCGAGCGTTGTCTCTCCTCGCGGACAACCATCTCCCTGGCATCTTCGTTTCGGCGCAGGTAAATAGCGCGGCGCTCTCTAGCAAGGAGGGCGACAGGTATCACGCCTGCAATCACTCTCACCACCGAGTCGGAGACTGTTGGATACGAAGATGCAATTCTCAGTGCTCGTCTTCTCTGTACCCGTGCCAATCGTTTTCGGTATACCTCCTTGCTGAGAGCGTCGCCCCATACCTCTGCTCCGTACAGTAGCACTGACCCTACAGCACTCATCAAGAGGCGCCTTCTAGATGGGCTGGGTCCCCCTACGTTGGCCATAAGTCGACTCAGGGCCAATATTCCCGAAGCAGCCTTCTCAGCCGTTGCCCTGATTTGCTCAAAGAAACTCATCTTCGAGTCGATCAGTAGCCCCAGGTACTTCACCGCTGGCTTCGATTCGATTTGTATATCTCCAATACTGATCATCCTTACTCTAGGGATTCTCTGTTTTGTCAAGATGACCACTTCGGTTACCTCCAGTGCTAAACTGAGCCCGCGAGCAGTCATCCAGTCCCTCACTCGGCGCATTAGCATACCTAGCCTAAGTTGCGCCTGTTCAACGGTGCGTCCGGCAACCAGAGCCGCAACATCATCCGCATAGCCGACCAAGCGCGACTCATCTGGCATCTCAAGTCTCAGTAGCCCGTCGTAAGACACGTTCCACAGGTCCGGACCAAGGATAGATCCCTGGGCAACACCAGATGTAATTTCCATCCTTCGTTGGCCCTGTGTCGTGTCGTAGAGCAGGCTTCGGTCCTTTAGGTAGTTCCTCAAAAGCCGCATTAGATATTCTGGAATTTGAAAAGAGTTTTCCAGCGTGTCCAGAATATCCACCCATTTAGCGGAGTTGAAGGCATTCCTGACGTCGAGTGTCACCAACAAGACGATCCGTCGCTTGGTGCGACGGGCTTGGACTGCGGAGAAGATGCTGTCGATCTACTCCACGTGCTCAAGGAAGCAGCACCAGAAATTGAATTTACTTCCATTCAAACCTTTGCGACAGGAAGATAGACGGTAGATAAAAAAATTATCACTTTATTTGGTGCATATTTCAAATAAGAGCAGTCCAAGTGCTCTTCAACAAATAAGATACTTGAACTTCCGAGTGGTGAGGTGAGAACACCTCCAGAAAAGAAAAGTGAATCAGTGTTATCGGTGTCAAAGATTTGGACATGCGACTGCCAACTGCGCCTTGCATTATCAATGGGTCAAATACAAGAACATTCATGCTCCCGGTGAGTGCAAAGTGGCTCAGACGGAACAAAAAGGGAAATAATACTGTGTTGATTGCGGTGTTTTTGGTCACCCGGCATCATATCGGGGATGCTCCCGATATCAAGATGCGAGATTAAAATTTGTCCCAAAGCAAACACAAATACATTGCAGTGTCTTAGCTCCGAACTTCGTCAAGCCCGGAGTATCATTTGCACTCGCCACTGTAGGAGCAGCAGAAAATGCGGTAAATAATTTAAATAATGTACGTTGCAATCATGAGCTGTTTCTCAAAATTTATCAGCAACTTAATTCTTTATCAGAGAGAATCGATTAACGAGATACGAAAATTAATCTTGTCTTTCAGCGTTTAGGGCTTTCAAATGCCTCAAAATTATTTGTCATCCAGTCACATTCCCATGGATAGGATTCGTCTCATCTCGATCAACGTCAACTCCATTGTTACTATACATCGGCGTGATTATCTCCTTGAATTCATTGTTAAGCAAAAGCTTGGGGTCATGCTTCTCATTGAAAACCACCTCGATTCATGGCACTCCATGACATTCAAGGATTTTGAATTCAGAAGAAACGATAGGGTAAACGGTGATGGGGGAGGTGGCATCGGAACATTGGTTCAGAGACCCTATTGTTTCCAGAATATTGAAAAAGCCGAATTCAAAAGCTTTGAATCTCTTGAAGTGTCCGTTATCAAAATCTCACTACCAGGTGGAGATAACCTCTTCGTTATCTCTGCCTATGCAACTGGTCGAAATGTTGTCTAGTTCAAGGAGAAGTTTGTTTGAAATACTCAAATTGAACAGACTGCATAGTTATTATATTATTGCTGGGGACCTGAATGCCAAGCATACATCATGGCTGAACCCTACCAATAATCCTACAGATGTATTCCTGAAATTGTGGGTAACAGAGAGCCAAATTGAATACAGGTGCAATCTTTATGGGTCGGAGTTCCCAACATACCCTAGAGCGAGTTCATATTTGCAACTCTGCATTGCTGACGCAAGACTTGAATTCAGTTTTGATAGTCCTCAACGGAAACGGCGGGTGCAGCCTTACGATAGCGACCATAACGCAATCGTAATGGAAATCAATCGTCAAAGGGATGATCTCTTCCTCATTCCAGTTCAACACGAAAATCATCGGTTGAATTTAAAAAAAAACAGACTGAGGAAAGTTTCAAAAGAAGTTTAATCGGGAGTATCAGAAGCAATGTCCTCCTTCTGATGATGGCAACTCTTGCTCAGTGGTTCCTAGTGACAGGAATCTAACTAACGATGAAATAGATCTATATTTGTTAAAGTTAGAGAAGCCCACGTTGGAAATGTTTGAGGAAGTAGTTCCCAAGAAAAAACATCGAAACAATATGGAAGGATATGAAACACCAACCATTGCAAGGTTAAAAAGATTTAAAAGCCTTCTTCTCACACGCGTTAACAATGTTGATCGACGATTTTTGGACTCCAACCATTCTTCGTTGGATTTGTTGAAATTACACCTGAAGGATGCCAAGAACTTAATCCGTTCATACTTCAGGAGTGAGGTCAGCAATCAATGGGTGGAAAAACTGAGAGCTATTAGTCCACAGGACCCAGAAGGCGTTTTCATGAAAGTGAATAGCATATTCCGTAAGAAGTCTCGGGCGAACGTATTGAATCTTGAAGTCACTAGTGATGAGATAAATCTTCTCGATAGGGCTAGTATCGAAATTGATAGTACAAATCCGGATAGAAATTGGAAACAGGAATATATGTGAGGTATTGCATTAACTTACCCTGATTAGAACACATTTTGAATTGATTCATATACCAAACCCTGAGTGAGGATATGAAATATTTTCAGAGGTCGTTTAAGCAAATGTTTCTGACTTCAAATCAAGCCTGAACGGCCAATCAATTCTTCATTTCAATGAAACATTGACATTTGACCCCATACCGAGCTTGAACCTTATTGATTATTTTGTCAGCTATGAAGACTTGTGTTTCATATTTCGCAGGATAAACAACAAGAAATCAAGGGGTACTGATGGTATTCCAAACATAGTTCTCCAACATTTGCCTCAGGTTGCTATTAGGAATTATTGCATATTGTTCAACAACATGTTGAGCAATTCATGTTTCCCAAATCAGTGGAGAAAGACTAAAGTATTTCCGATCTTGAAAAAAGAAAAATAATCTTCGAGTCCTAAAAGCTATCGCCCAATCAGCTTGCTGCCTAATATCAACAAGGTGTTTGAAGTAATACTCAACAAAGCATTTAACGCCCACATAGAGAAATATGAGTCGATGCCAAATTGCCAATTTGGTTTTCGTGCCAAGCATTCGACCACACATCCAATAACGAAAGTAACCTCAGAACTCTGTTGGAAACTAAACAGCAGAGAATGTGTTGGAGCATGTCTCATTGATATGGAGAAAGCCTTCGATACGGTGTGGTTAGATGGACTAAATTCCTTCAGGAGAAGTTTCCCAGATTCCTTGTCGCCATGATGTACAATATGTTATACGGGAAATCGTTTGTTGTAACTGATGGAAATCTGACAACAATTCGCGAATTCAAGGTCTTGAATAGTCTACAGCAGGGAACAGTTACTGCGCCTCTGCTCTTCTCAATCTTCATTCGCAAGTTATTGAACGGCTTTGATTTTAACGTCTCGCCAACGCAATCATTGGTAACGTTTGCTGATGATCTGATCATCTATATGGCAGACCGAAAAGCTAGAATAGTTCAGAGGAATCTCCAAAAAATGTTGGTGGATGAAAATCAGTTCACAGAAGTGCGAAACAATTTGGTTTCGTACAACGCTGCAGGGGGTCAGTCAAGACCTGAAATGTAATTGGAAGGATTTCCGCATCATGGCTGACGAGGATAGTTCAGAACGGGCTCCAAATAAATCCTGCGTTTGATACATCGGTGTTCATCTCGAATCGAGTTATTTTCGATTCTGACGGCGTCCCAGTCATATATCACATATATCGACGGGCCACCGATAAGCAGATGGAGATACTCATTTGCTAGATTCGTTGAAGCTGATGGAGCTGAGGCGAGGGAATCTAGGTATTGGTGGCTGAATGACAATACCGTGTTTATTTTTAGTGTTTGTGTTTTTCGTTACTTAGTTTTTGAGTTTCAGCTCATTATTGCTACATTTGATATTGTTGTTTATTTGTGTTAAAACTTAGGGATACGTTAGGTATATGTTATGTTTATTGTATTATATTTAGAGATAAGGTTAAACGCGTAGGTTAAGGATATTGTGATATTTTTTGGTATAAGGAAATTTTTTGATTGAATTTAATTAGAATTAGGTTATAACGTATTAGGAGGAGGATAAAAGTTCACTGTTGTGTTAAAATTATAAATAATTTTAGGATAGTTTTAGTTGGTTTTTTCTCCTTTTTCAATCAAATCATAATATATATATATATATATATATATATATATATATATATATATATATATATATATATATATATATATATATATATATTAATCTTAATTAATTTGGATTTGCTATTGATTTTTTGATGAAATGTTTAACTAATAACGTATAAATTTAGAGAGCCATTTGGGCCATTAAGTTTTTGTATTGTTATTTTTTGGAATTCGCTTTATATTCTTTTAAAATTTATAACGATTAATATTGAATAAAACGCTTTTGACTTTTGCTTTGACTAGGTGATGAGACTCTAAGACAGATTTCTTTTAAAATAATCCAAAATTAAACGCTTACATTCAAATGATCTCTAATGGTCAGAAAGTACGCCAGATTCGTTATATTAGCAGCAAATAAAGTGTTGAATAGGATATTGGTTACTGATGTATAATACATATAAATTATAGTGATACTCAATATCACATCGTTATTCAATGGCTACTTGTCCATGAAATAATACCCAATATCATGTTGTAGCTCAAAACTACATTTTGATATATATTTAGGGTTTTGTAAAATGATTTCACAAAAGCCTACTAAAATCGCGACCTGTCTGTCCGTCTATGCGTCACAGCAACGATACAAGCTAGAAACATCAAATTTTATACATAGGTAGTATACATAGGTATAAAATGGTGCCTTCAACGATAGTTCAGCGACAAAAAATTTTATCAAGTATAATAATGTTCGGAGTCCTTTGGAACTTCTGCTGTAGGATTTTAATAGAGCTGAGTGTTTAGTTATGAAAATGATTAAAAACTACCTAACTCAGCGATAAAGCCATAGGTTATCCATGGCGAGATCATGTTGATCACTACGCCGTTGCTTCTAAGTAAATTGTAAATGTTACAATATTGCAAAGGTATAATCTTTGCAACGAATTGAGGGAATTCCTATTTTTACGCCACATTACACAGCAAACTGAAACTCACAGTTAAACCTCAGAAATTCCTTTATTCTACATCAATCATTAGCTTAAATACTATTTCTTACAACCTATTTCTTATCTTAGATCACTCACATTTGTGTTACCCAAATCTTTAATGTTTGATTACTCATATGCATGTTATAAATTCATTTACTTGACCGGAGTTAATTTACGAGCGGTTGATTCTTACTTAAGCTAAAAGACATTTGACACCTTCGATACCTATTACTCATAACATTTTAGTCCGTGCTCAATATTGTATTGTGGTATTTGAGAAATAAAACATGCTGTTTGAATACTACAACGTTTGTCGAGAAATGGATTTGGGTGTCGCATCACGAGTGCATATGAATCGTCAATTTGATTATCGATATTTATTGAATGAATAAGCACGGTAAGTATTGCACATTGCATTTATATACTACAGTACATAAATGAAGGGGCGTCGCCCCTGAAACAAAATTTATCATAGGTAGCCGATGTGGTTATCGAATGAAAGGTCTTGATGAGAACTTTTCAAAAAAGGTCGTGAACTGACAGTTTTTGCATCGAGGGGGGCACAGGGAGGGGAAATACACAAAAACTTTGTATATCCCCTCGCGATTGAATACCAGGGATCTGAGAAATCTGAAAAAAAATTGTGAAGGCAGATGATTATGAGTACAATAACAACAAACACCTCAGAAACTAAAATTCACTCAACCTTGTTAAGAGTAGTATGATCTTCAAATTTCACTTTTTCCCCAAAAAAAATGGTTTGGATACCCTTAAACTCAATGAAATTCGATATTAAAGTAGTCATATAAAAGGTCCTAATACTTTGCAGGTTTGATGAAAATCAAACCATATCCACGGAAATTGAAATTTCTCCTATTCCAACTACAATAACACCCGATTTTGGTATTTTATGGGCTTTCCATCCAATCAGACACTGCAGTTTTGATTTGCCATTATTCAAATTTCCTAATAAGATTTATAACATAAATATTTTTGAGAACTCATGATTTTGGTTAATTTGCAACAAAATGGCGATAGTTGAAAATGAAGAAACAATGGACTTTCTGTTAAACGTGCACACCTCTATGACATGTTTCTTGACTTTATTCATTGCTGGTGACTGCGTTTCATAAGTTAAATACAAAACCCTACTGACATGAGCGTAGGTCTATCTCCTCCTTCTTTTTGGTACCACTACAGCCCCTCTCGGGCCTTCGCTTCCTGCAAATAGCGTCCTCCAATTTCGAAAGCCGAGCAGCGATGAACTGTCTTCATCGACCGGGTCCAACCAGCGTTTCCTCGATTCCCCCACTAGCCTCCGGCCTTCAGTGCTCCCAACCAATACCTCATTGGGAATCCCTTGTTCGTCTATACGATTCAGCAGCTTTCGCAGTCTTACAATCGTTCAGACCTCCGGCTCGTCAAAACTTTAATACAGTTAATAGTTGCATTCAATTCGCCATTGGTCCCCGTCTAGCTATGCTCCGATTATTCGCCTCAGGATCCGTCACTCAAAGGCGTTTAATAAATTGGCGGATGCTTGGTTTAGGGTCCATGTTTCAGACCCATAGCATAACACAGGTCTCAGTACAGATTTGTATACTTGGAGCTTTGTTTTCCTGTGTATGCAGCTGGTCTTCAAAATAGTCAAAGCTAAATAAAATATTTTATTTGCGAGCTGTATTCTTCGGCGTATTTCGTCTCTTTCATTACCGGCTCTCGTTATTTTGGTGCAAAAATACACAAATACACCAAGATTTTTGATACTGTACTCGCCAAGTGTTATATTATGTGTATTTGAGGTATTTTTCCTCAACTGCGTCATGAGCTTTGTTTTATTTTCATTGATTTGTAGCCCTACTAGTTTTGCTTCACTGTCGTGTTTTGTCGTATTAATGACCGTGTCAAAATGTTGATGTCCTCCGCATAGGCTACTACTTGGCTCGACTTGTATAGTAACTTACCTTGTGAATGGACAGGCAGCTTCCTTATGACGTATTCTGGAGCCAAATTGAATAGCAATGCGGCGAGCCCATCTCCGTATTTTAGTCCGATATTTGTGTCAAAGGCATCGATGAGTTGGTTATAGATGCGGACTTTGGAGATCGTCGTCGTCATTTTCATTTTGGTAAAACGGACTAATTTGGCTGGGATACCAAATCAGAGCATTATTTGGTACAGTACGTTATCATCAATATTGTCTTATGCTTGCTCAAAGTCAACGAAATTAGGTGCATGTCTTTGTTGAACTTCCAGCATTTTTCAAGTACCTGCTTGACTGTGAATAATTGGTCTATTATCGATCTACCTGCTCTGAAATCACTTTGATACTCTCCAATAATACTGTTGGGATATGATCCGATTTTATTTTCTAATCTCTTTGCAAATATTTTGTACGCAGCAATAGTAGTGATATGCCTCTATTATTTTCGCAGTGTAGCTTGTCGCCTTTTTTATGGATCGGGAACATAATTGATTGGCTCCACTCTTTCGGCATATGTTCTTTTTGCCAAATGTGCCGGATGACTTTGTGAACAGCTTTATGTACACTGCTGCCACCATATTTGATGAACTCCACTAGAATCTCATCGATGGCCAGCGCTTCATTATTCTTTTGGGGCTTTGATGATGGAACAAACTTCATCCAGAGTTGGTGGGGCCAATGGAAGCAAACATCAACAAGCTCCGATGTTCAGGAGCTTTGTGGAGGATTAAGGAGGTTCTTGAAATGTCATGCCCATCTTTCCTTAATCTTGGTTTCATCAGCGGTGATATTGCCGGTGTCATCGCAGCAGAGCGTGGTTTTGGCTGATAACCACTCTTCAGGCTTTTCACTACTTTGTATGCTTATCTTGTGTTGTTGCTCGCTAGGCTTATATCTAAACTTCTCATTTGGTTGTCATTGTATTTTCTTTTGTTAATTTGCTACTCTTCCGAGATTTTCATAGTGTTCTCTCTTCGTCCTGGTTTTCCTACCTACGTTTACTTTGTACGTATTCTTTGTATGCCTGATTCTTTTTGTCTAACGCATTCTGGCACTCATTAGCAAACGAATAATTTCTTTTGCACCGGGTTTGATGTTCGATCGTCTGTTCTGGCACGGTCTTAATAGCCGCTTTCACTTCCATCCAGAGCTCGTTGCTCGTCTTTATCGGTGCGTCTGATAAGATGGGAGCCAACTGATTGTCAAGGGTCTCCGTGAAATTTTTGCCCACAGATGCCGTTTGAAACCTTTTGATTTCAAATTTTTGTACCGGGCTGTTCTTCGCCGGTCACACCTTAGACATGTGACATCCATAGTTTTATTTTATCAAGTAATGATCTGAGTTACAATTGGCTCCTCAGTATTTACGGACGTCAAGTATGCACGAGGCCCAACGTTATCGGATCAGTACATGGTCGACATGATTTTTTGTGTTGCCATCCGGTGATACCCAGGTCATTTTATGAGTGCGTCGATGTGGGAAGCAAGTCAAACGTATGACTGGATTTCTGCTTTATGCAAAGTCAATCAGGCGCTAGCCGTTGTCATTTGTTTCATCGTGGAGGCTTTACCCTCCAGTCATTCTCCGATGAGATAGTTCATCGCCAACCTTAGCATTAAAATCACCCAGAATAATGTTTCTGTCGTTTGTAGGCAATGAGTCGACTAGTCTTGCCACGTGATTGTAAAACGTTTCCTTCATTTCGTCGTTCTGTTCCTCGGTCCAGGCGTGAACATTTATCAGCCAGATTTTGAAGAATTTCGCTTTTACATGAATCGCCTGCAACCATTCATTGGTTGCCTTGAAATCAATATCGTGCGATTTGAACTCCCTATCCACAATAAAGGCCACTCCGAATTCTCGTTTTCCAGTAGGCTTCCCACTTTTGAATTTGTGTGCAATCTCATGTCTTCAATATCATTTCCTACCCTGTACGTTTCCTGGATTGCCTGTATTTTTAATTTATATTGACTAGCCGGTTGTAAAAGGTCATTAATAGCGCCAGGGTAGTTGAGTAATATGACATTCCAGAATCCAATGCCATAATCCTTTTTCCGTTTGCGAGGTCGTTGCCATTCCGAAGCCCTTCTGCAGGTTTCGAAACATTTTTTGGTTTCCAAGGGACTAGGAGTTAGCCCGTCGCCCAACTTCCATTTCGGTGCCATGGTTATTATTTCGATTGCTTATCAGGCATGGAAGATTCACCTTCATCCTCTTACGTCCGCACAAAGGAGGTGTAAGTAGGATGTAGTAGCAGAGCTTTCGATGTATTTACAGTTGTCAGCGTTTCTCGGTAATCAATGTTCCATTATTGGGGAACCAGTACACCCAATGTGCGACCCCGAGAGTATTTACTACTATTTAATTGAGGGTTTTGCAAGAAATCATGGAAGCTGTGGGTTGGAGCGGTAGCACATATAACAGGTATTAAGGCAAAGAGTGATTATTTTATATTTGTTAAAAAGTGGTCTAACCAAAACACACGATGTTAATTGTAAATAAAACAAAACGTTTTCAGAGAATTATGCAGGATGTTTATTGAAAATAAAACAAAAAGTTTTTAGAAAAGTGAGCAGGATGTTAATTGTAAATAAAACAAAAAGTTTTCAGAGAATGATGTTAATATTTTTTATTATAATCGAAAGATCTATGGCAATTATGTGTGAAACAAAATATCGCCAAAATCCTCGCCACGGCTGCGGTGGCATATTTTCATCCAATCGTCCATATTTTCAATGACTCTGAGACATAATTGAGGTTCAATCTAGTTAATGTATTGAATTATCTCTTTATTTAGCTCTTGAATTATTCTTGGCTTATTGGCGCACACTTTTTCTTTTAAATATCCCCAGAGAAATAAGTCCAACGGTGTCAAATCACATGATCGTGGTGGCCAATTAACATCGCCACAACGTGAGATAACACGGCCATTGAATAGCTGTGTGGCAAGTGGCACCATCCTGTTAGAACCACATATTGTCCAGGTCCGTAACCTCACTTTCCGGCCGCAAGAAGTCCGTTATCATCTCGCAATATCGAACACCATTCACGGTAACTGCTGCTTCGTCCTCATTTTCGGAGAAATACGCCCCGATGACGTCGCCAGCCCATAAACTGCACCAAACAGTCAGTCTTTGTGGACGCATCGGCTTTTAACAATCACTCGTGGATTTTCATTTGCCCGAATGTGGCAATTCTGCATGTTAAAAAATCCACTGAGGTGAAAGTGTGCCTCGTCGCTGAAGATGATTTTCTTTGTGAAGTCAACTATTCCATTGATATTGTAAACATGATGAAGCTCATCTGACTAGCTTTGCTTCGTTACTGGGAAAAAATTTTTGCATTGGGTAGTTTAAGATGATTCATAAATATTTTCAAAGTATTATTGTGTGTTTATTGGAAACAGAGGCTTTAAGCTCATACTCTCAAATATAAAGAAAAATAGCATCTATTGCCTCGTTCAAAGAACTTCTTCACATTAAAGTGGTTATAAGAAGAAACACAATATGTGAAAAGAAACCTTATACGGGTAGGCAGGTGGTAAATTGTTTTATTTGCAACGCCATACCTTATTTGATTTACTAGAATACCCAGTAAAATATAAGGATGAATGCCATCTTTTGGTATTGGCTCCACTTAAAAGAAAATTTTTTGAAATCGCACGCATTAAAGTAGGAGTCGCAAACGTTCACACGCTTTTCGGTACGATTTCATACAGCTTTAAGTTGAATTTCACACATCGAGCTTAATCATAATTCCTTATTGTAAAATTTTACAAAAATATGTGTAAAATCATATCATGTTAGGTAGGCCAGGGGTGTGTGAGAGTGTGCGGCGTACTAAATTGCACATATGCATTAAGCAATCATAGCAAACGCATACACGTTCATCATTAGTTGTCAACTGATCTCTGACGCTAGAAAAGCAATCAGAAAGAGGCGTGCAAGTTTGCGCCGTGCAAATGTGGGCAGGAGGATACTAACACGCTTGCAAAATTTTTGTTTTCTTCAGTATGTCTAGAAGACCATGAAAAACAGAAAGGAAAAACGTGAATTTGAAGTAATCGAAAAAGTATGACGATGAAGTTAGCAAAAAACAGGTGGCGGAAAAACTAGGTATGCCTGAATTTACTGGATTAGTGAAAAGATTGACAAATAATGCGGCATCTCGATGTTTATGCAGAATTATATGTTCTTGCAGTGCTGAAGTAGATCTGTAACTGCTGCATTGCATAGAAAATCTTGGTGTGATGTATTATGCACTTACTGCCAAAAAACAGAGTCTTGGTATACGATTTGATGAAGGCAATTATATAGTGCATCACAAGAGTGGCTACTATATTTTATCAAGAGACATCCTTCTTTGTCTTTAAGGCAACCAATGTCTACTAGTCTAGAAAGAGCGACGGGGTCCAATTTGTATGCAAACATCTGATTTTTATGGAGAGTATATACACAACACGCAAAATTTTCAGCATGGATGAGTCTGGTGTATCTACAGTCCCCAATAAACCACCAAAAGTAATTTCTACCACGGGTAAATAATATTCAAAAGCGGGAAGCCTGCTGGAATACGAGAATCGGAGTGGCATTCATTGTGGATAGGGAGTTCAAATCACTCGTTATTGATTTTAAGGCAATAAACGAACGGTTGTGTGTGGTCTATGTAAAAACGAAATTCTTCAAAATCTGGCTGATTAATGTTCACGCCCCGACCAAAGAAAAGGACGAAGAAATGAAGGAAAAGTTCTGCAATCACCTGAAAAGGTTGGTCGACTCATTGCCTACATACGAAACAAAAACAAATCGGGGTGATTTCAACGCTTAGGTTGGCAATGAGCTGTCTCATCGGAGAATGACTGGAAGATGTAGAATCCACGATGAAACAGATAACAACGGCCAGCGCCTGATCGACTTTGCATGTAGCAGAAATCTAGTCATACGTTCGACTTGCTTCCCACATCGACGCATTCATAAAATGACCTGGATATCACCCGATGGCAACAAATAAAACCAGATAAATCATGTTCTGATCCAGCAATGTTGGGTCCGTATTCCCGTACATAACACACTATGAAAATCTTCGAGGAGTAGCGAATAAGATAATTAGAATTTAGAAAAGAAAATACTAAAACGACTAATTGAGAATTATAGATTAAAGTCTAGCGAGCAGCAGCACAAGACAAGCATAAAAACAAGTGAAAAGCCTAAAACGTGGTTATCAGCCCAAAATCACGCTCTGTCGTGATGAAGTTAGCAATATCATCGCTGATGAAACCAAGATTAAGGAAATATGGAACCTCCTTAATCCTCCGCACAGCTCCAGAGCATTGGAGCCTGTAGATGTCTGTACAGAGCTTCAGTTTGTCAAATTAACTCTGGATGAAGTTTGTTCCATCATCAAAGTCCAAAAGAATAATGAAGCACCGGGCATCGATGAGATTCCAGTGGAGCTCAGAGGATATGGTCTCAGCTAAAGTCATCCAGCACATTTGACAGAAAAATATATGCCGAAAGAGTGGAGCCACTTAATTATGTTCCCGATCCACAAAAAAGGTGACAAGCTACAGTACGAAAATTATAGAGTCATATTACTACTTTGTACAGCGTACAAAATATTTTCGAAGATCCTGAGAAGTGTCGAAGTGGCTTTGGAGTAGGTAGATCGACAATAAACCAATTGTTCACAGACAAGCAGGTACATGTAAATTACTGGGAGATCAACACAGACGTACACCAAATTTTCATTGACTTTAAGCAAGCATACAACTGTATTGATTGTAACGTACTGTACCAAATAATACTTTGCTTTGGCGTTCCAGCCAAATCAGTCTGTTCTACTAAAATGACAATGACGTCGACGACCTCTCAAGTTCGCATCAATAACGAATTCAACGATGCCTCTGACACAAATATTGGACTAAATCAGGGATATAAGCAAGCCCTTTCGAAATTGAATTCTGCTCTGAAGTGCGTCATAATTCCTGTCAATACACAAGATACATTACTATACACGTCGAGTCAAGTAGTTTCTATACAGATGACTTCAACATTTTACCTCGATCATTAACAACTGCCAAAAAACTCTTCCTGAAACTCCACAGCAAAGCAAAACCAGCAGGGATACAAATAAATGAGAATGAAACAAAGCCCATGACGCAGTCCAGGAAAAATACTTCAAATACAGAAAACACCACACTTGGCAAATACAGCAAATTTGTGTGTCTTGGCGTTAAAGTACCGAGAACCAGTAATGAAAGAGACGAAATAAGCCAAAGAATACAGTTCGCAAATAAAATATAAAATTTTGTTATGATTTGCGGCCGAAAAGTTTAATGTCTCGGGACAGTGAAAATGCACTGTCTTTTAAATAAAGTTAGAAGAGTTTATGAACTAAGAATGCATAATAACTAATTTCACTATTTTACAAACTGCATATTTTAATTTACATTTCACTTGTCTATCAATTTATTTTTCAACTGTCTTCAAATGTATCTTTAGTCATTTAATCCATATGTCGTATGCTGGCGAATGTTCTGACGAGAACTACCTGAGATATTCGAGGAATTCTGAATAACCGCAGTGACGTCACTCAGATATTGGTCATGGATCTACTTGGTTCATTCTTGTGCTTTTGACTACGTGCTTTTGACGCCATTCGTTTACTTTTCTTGATTGCTTCTTTTCAATCAATATAACGTCGCTTTCCATGTCCGAGATCAGTGCGCTCACTTCTCCTTGTTTGGTTATAGGAATACGTTTCGGTGCTTGTTGAATTGGCTTGGCTCCCTGTGTATCTGTGACGTGAGTTACAATTTTCGTTCGGCCTTGGTCATCCGGGCTTGTTGAGAAGATGTCACTGTACTTAGTAACCAGATCAGTGGCTTACTTGAATAGCTGCACTGGCAATACGGTCTGTTTCAATATTGCAAACGTGAATTCCCGGGCTTTGTCTGTATCTTGCCTCCTTTTTCAGTGTTGGTCGTGAGTGCCTACAAAAGAGGTGATTGTGGAAACAAGCTGGCAGCTGCCGATGACTTCTCCCGCATTGATGCTCGTGGTTGAGTCTGCGGTGTTAAGGACTCTAGCCGGAACGTATCCGCTCATTATAGATCTTACAAGGCTTCGTCCTACAGTCAAACTGCGCAATGCAGACGTCTTCGTTGGCTCTATCAGATAGGATCGGTGGTCTCCAGAACTACCATCAAGCTTGGCCCATATAATGCTCTGGGAAGATTTCTGTACATCAGTGTCGGCACATACTACCAAATTCACCTTGGGGGTTCGGACGCTGGAATCCTCCATCAATATTTTTGACGTTCCACCATATCAATACCTGTTGGCTCAAATCCAACGAGATGCCATGTGGTCGCAGAAAATCCATTCCGAGAATGCAGTCATCCATAATGTTTGCGACCAGAAAATTATGTCGGAACGCAAGGTCTCCCAACTGTATCTGGAGGTTGACCTCTCCTTGAACAGGTGTAGTTTCTCCCGTAGCTGTCCATAGTGACAAAATGCTGCCCTTGTGAAGTAGTTGTTGCCTCGCTAGGTCTGGTCGGATAATCGATCAGGTTACACCAGTGTTGATTGCTATGGAACAATGTTCTCCGTCAACTTGACCCGCAGGCATAAAGCTGTTTTTTCACAGTATAGTCTTGACACGGTGATGGTGGTGCTGGGGACGTTGATCCTCCTAGCCAACCTCTGCTAAACGAAGTTTGCCCCTCAGTTTGAAGGGCTTCCATTCTGGGCTCCGTACTCGGTCTGGATCTCCTCCTAGCTGAACACCCTGGACAATAGCTCAGTTTTCTTCGCTTCTTGCAGTCTCTTTGAAGATGCCTCTTCTATCCGCAATTCCAGCATTTAGGTGCATCATTTACCTGTGGTTCAATTTCTGCGACTACCTTGTGAACCCGGGTTGTAGCACAAGTCACATATTTTGCTGCCTCAAAGCTCAGATTATAATCCAATGCGTCCTTAACCGTTTACTTTTGAGCTAAACGCACAGCATGACGCAATTTCTGGTCCTTTAAGGCGCTGATGAATGCAATGGTTGCTGCATCATCTCGATGTTCTAGGACATAAGTTGGGTAAGCCAAAAGTGCCAGTCGCCCAATGTCTTGGGCTAGCTGCGGTAGTGTTTCACCAGACTTCTGCATCCAATGCCGTAGCTGTGACCGATAAATCTGCTTCAGATGATCGTCTCCATAACGCATGACAAGCGCAGGGATAGTCTTCAAAAGCTCTGCAGCTGGGCCTCTTAGAGCAACAATTAATGCAGTAGCTCGTTTCTGCTCATTCCAGTGATTTGTCCTGGCGGCGGCTTTAAACTGTGTTTTGTAAATACTCCAGACCATTTTCCCATCGAATATTGGTGCGTTCACATTTCTGGATGTGCTTCGCACTGCAGTTATAAGCGGGGCTGGTGAGGTAGTTACTACTGCCTTCACTGCTCCAATTCTTTTTTCATTTTTTCCATCTCATGGTTGATTCTCTCCTCGACCTGGTAGACCTTTTCCTCAACGCATTAATTTTATTTCGGTTGACTGTCTTTGCTAATCTGCCTCCAAATCAGTTGACTGTTTCCCCAGTTTCTGTGTTATGTCTTCCTTGATTTCGATTGCTTGTTGGTCCAGCTGCTGGTCCAGCTTTGCAGTTATACTAGATGCTTCGCAGTTTGAGTGAATGACTGTTGTCGCTGCTCTCGCTGCACCAGCATCAACATTCGCATCAGTATGTTTTCTTTTCCAGATAGACGCCTTCCGGTTCAATCACGTCACGCAAGCGTGTAATCAGTATGGGCTTTGTACCTTGTGTAGCCAGATTTCGCTGTTTCAACTCTTCCTTAAGCTACCGTATGGTCAATCCATTAATTCTTAAAGGTAAGCTTCGTGGCATTTTTATTGTTTAGCTTTTTTCCCCGCCAATTTCCACGTTACATTTCACTATTGTGCACTTTAAGAATGTTTAAAAGTTTACTCTTTCAAAATTTTTTATCCCACTTCTGACACAACTGTCGCATGTTAGGGTTCACGGCCGATAAGTTTAATGTCTCAGGACAGCGAAAACACATTGTCTTTTAAATTAAGTTAAAACCCATTTCTCGTATGTTTGCGAATGCTCTGACGGGAACTACCTGGGATATTCGAGAAATTCTGAATACTGGCAGTGACGATATTGATATTGATCATGGATCTACTTGGTCCATTCTTGTGCTTTCGACTACATGCTTTTGACGGAAATCGTTTACTTTTCTTGGTTGCTTCTTTTCAATCAATATTGATCATGGTGTTATTAACAGTCGCGACAACAATCGCGAGAGAGTTCGCCGAATTGTGTGGACATGCAAAAATATTTTATACAGTTTTGACGATCTTGGAGACCAGCCCCATACACAGGAAATCAAAGTTCAAAGTATATAAATCTTTGGTACGATCTGTGTTTTGATATGAGTGTGAAACATGGGCCATAACCCAAGCATCAGTAAATATATTTGACCCCTTTGAGCGAAGGGTCCTGAGGCGTATAATCGGCTCAAAGCTAGATGGAGACCAATGGTGAATTCGATACCAGCATTACCTATATAAAACTGTTGACAAGCCGGAGGTCTCAACGATTGTGAGACTGCAGAAGCTACAAAGGGCTAGCTACATGAATCGTATCGACAAGTAACGATACCCAAAAAGCTATCCGTTGGGAGAACTGAAGGCCGGAGACCAGTGGGGTGACCGAGAAAACACTAGTCTGACTCGGTCGAGCAAGACAGTTCATCGCTTCTTGGGTTTCAAAGTTGGAAGACGTGGTCAGTGGACCGAGATAGTTGAAGGAGCTACTTGCAGGAAGCGGAGACCCGAGAGGGACTAGAGTGCTACGAATAAAAAGAAACGGTATGCACAAAAAGAGCAAAATTTGCGCCATAAGTGCAAGTGTCCAACTCATCGAACTTGCATTAATATTTGAACCCAAGAGAAGGAAAGCTGAATATCTTAACAACGTTGCTCCACCCTCGATTGGGATGGTCTCTGATAGCAGATTCAGAATCAGTGACTTGTTTTTCCACTGGCTGAAACTTTGACCCATTGGCATCATTTGTTCCATTGTATGCTCGCTACTGTTGATTTTTGTCGTGAAGAATATATATAAGGAGTATGAGGCTTTTGTCATAGAAACTTTTTTGGTGGCGCCATCTATGAATGAGTTGCGTTGCGTCACGTCCCTCCCTGACTTCCAGTAATAGTTGCGTGATATTCGATTAAGTGGAAGCGAAGTTATTGCATCTAAAGTGACATTATGTTTGTGTCATCGGTACAAAAATGAATTTCGAACAAAGAGCTACAATCAAATTTTGTTTTAAAATCGGTAAAACGTTTACCGAAACATTTGAATTGATGAAAAAAGTTTATGGCGATGATTGTCTATCTCTTGCCAGAGTTCATGAGTGGTTTACATGTTTCAGAGATGGTCATGAGGACATAGATGACGATGAATATACGGGCCGCCCAAAATCAGTGATCACCGAAAACTCCATCGAAATTGTGCGTGAATCAATCAAAAATGAGCCAAAATCATTGTTGAAATTCATGGAAGCGGAGTTGAATACCTTAATACATTTTAATCGATCGATCATTTGGGCTTACGAAAGGTCTGTGTATGTTTTGTTCTAAACAAGTTAACTGAAAAGGAGCTTTTCAAAGTAAACGAGACTTTTGTCTTAAAAACTTTTGATTTTTTGACTAGAAATCATATTTTAACCATCAATCATTCACCGTATTCGCCTGATATGGCTCCCTGTTCGGAAAATTGCATTTAGCAATGAAAGGAAAACGCTTTACGTCTATAGAAGGCATCCAAAAGGCTTGTACTGACATCATAAAGGACATTCCGGTCAATGGCCTGAAATACTCTTTTGAAAAGCTTTTGGATCGCGCAAAACAGTGTATCAAGGCTGGAGGAGTCTATTTTGAATAAATAAACTCGAATTTATCAGAACAAAGCTCCTGTCGTTTCTATTTTAGCTCAGTCTCATTTATTTTGAAACGCACCTTGTAGATCTTCTTTTAATACCACCTCATAGCTGCCACAGAATCCAGAAGCTTGACAGATGCTTTTTTAGCCTCTTGAAATTGTATTATTCAGCTGAATGTGAAAATTTGTTGAGCAATTATTCGAGTCAAACTATAACCACATTCCAGATAGCAACAATATTCATCTAAATATGTGAAAACGGCAATGATATAAATGACGGAATTTTCACCGATATTGGCGTTACCAATAGACCACCAGAGGCTGCTTCTGCCCTAAAAACATCAGACCTTATTATGCCAATGACCCCAGCAGAGTCCCTGTGCCTGAAAGAAAGAGAATTGCTTCCAGTTGAAGAGGATACTTTAAAGACCGTTACAAACCTATGTAAACAATCACACAAATTATCTTCTGAGTTCTTACAGACCCCTACCCTATAAAATTTCACGAATATTTTGTGTGATTTCACACACTTTATATGTAATAAAACAGTTCTGTAATTGCACTTATCACTCAAGTAATTGCATCTTTGTGCGAAATTTCCTCACATTCCACATTTGGATACATCACTCGAATCGCAAAATCACCCAAAATCGATGTTTCCCCTCTAGGTGCGTGAATTTCACGCATTTTTGTGAGAAAATTCGATGCAATGTTTCAGATTATGTGTAAATAAGTAGCTTCATCACCTCTCTTACTTCCAAAAGTTCCGATACTGTTTGTGTTGGTGATGGAAGATTGCGATTTGTTCGGTAATTTGACAAATTATAATTGGGTGAATATTCAGCAAAAATATCTGGCATGAAACAAAATTGGACAGCACGACCATAATGCTTGGCACATTTTCATTTGTCTTCTTATCTGAGCATTTCTTCAAATTAGACTACCAGGAGAGATCTGTAATAATAAACATAAGCAGTTGACCAGCCCCGTGGGGAGCTGGTCATCCCGTCGAAATTGCTTAGTTGGTTGTTTTACGAGCTTAAAGTCAACAACACCCGTCAAGTTTCCATCCTTTAGGCAGAGATGGGTGGTTTACTTCAGCCACTTTATCATCTTTATGTTTTACATTCCCCTTGTAATGAACGACCTGTTTCAGGAAATGTAACGGTTGCTTTTTATACAATGTTTGCGGTCGTCTCAAGCCTCCGTGTCCGCTAAAAAAAAACTTTGGATCACTACAGAGAAGCTTAATTGACACATAATAGAGCATTTCTAAGGATAATGAAAACTAATCAGAACTTCTTGTAGAGTAGAATATGCGTGATAAATATTTTGTAGTGTAGCTTCGTGGCGTTACAAGAATCCACCTCATGTGATCCCGCAAATAACTGGTCGACAAGCACGCGTACGTGGTCACAAAGCGAAGCTAGCCAGCTGAGCTTGGTCTTCTTTATACCTCGCTGACACTTATGCCAGACCATTAGGACACTCAAAGGAATCGAAACGCGTCCACTCACTCAACAAAGCAAGAAAAAATATGGAAAACATTATTTGATAATTTTTAGGTCGTTAATATTTAATTATGTTACTCAACTGTATTTTTTTAAAACCTGAAACGTAAAGAATTTTTCTTATTAATTTAATTTTTATATCTTATGATTCTGATCAACATTTTATATATTAAGCCAAACGAAGTAATCACAAAAATGGGATTTATATCTAAACAAATAACAAAAAAATCTATATTTAACAATCACATCTTATTTTAGTGCGTCAGTTATCTTCATTTTGAAGTTAAGTTTTGAAATAGAAGGTGAGTAATATTCACTCATAGAATTGAAGATATTGCAACATCTGTTAATTGGCTCGTTGTATGCGTAGGTGCTTCTATGTTGGTCTTCATGAAGCAAACGAGTGTTCTTAGTACGTTTAATAGTTTCCTTAGACATGGTTTTGCTTGATAATGATGCGATATTTACTATCTTTTTGATGACATCCAAAACAAACCAGGAGCTTAAGATAGCTTTTGGAGATGAGAGCTAGGAAAGATTATTAAGTTTTTGCTGGTAAGACGGCAAGTTAGCAAAGTCTCTTGGATCATAAGTGTCACGCAAGGCAAAAAGAATAAACTGTTTATGGATAGATTTGATGGGGTAGCTGTGAGACTCAAAGCATGGATTCCATATAATACAACCATAGTTAGCAATATATAATACTATTGTAAAGAATACCATTTCAAGTTTACAAAATTTTCATCAGAAATGCAATTATTTATTAAACGTCCATATCGATTGCTAATCTAACGGTTAGTATTAATGCACAAACTAAATTACTTCTAAATACATCAACTACGACAACCCAGTCATATTTCATATACTGCAAAAGCTCACATATGGAGCAACAAAACGTCTTCATCAGGTGAAAGCTACAACATCAACAGTGTCGAATGAGCGAGATGCCATGCAAACATTTATGGATGCTATCTGCGGACGCTATTGTAGCCGGCTTGGAGACGATATTGATTGCGCTCGCGCCTCTTAACATTTCATTTACTTTCTTTCGGAATACGAACAACGACGAGCTTTTGGTGGGTGGGATTTTGTTTGGCAGGGAAATCCGCGGGAAGTGAGAGCATGCGCCCGACATCAGATGGTAGTTTAAGAAGATGGAAGGACGTTTGTTTTTACATGTAAACGGTAGTTTAACGGCTCCCCTATTGTGTTTTCTGTTGAAAGTGCTGCCATTGCTCTTTGATAACGTATTGTATTATAGTAATTGAATATTTGTAAACAGAAGCCAATTTTTCATGGTGGACTTGATAAGATAGGCAATTAATGCAGACAAAATGTCGTTTCATGTTGACCTGTTGGTATCGTTAGTTACAACTTCATTTATTTGCAATTTAAGCAAAATAGTTACAGAAGCAGAATGTATTTACTTATTATTTATTAGCGAAATTGATGCTTTTGATGCGTTCCAAACTTAACTGTGTCAAGAATCAAATAATTTAAATATTTATTTTGTTGAAGAAAGATATATCAATTCTTCATGCGACAGAAAGGAAACGGTAAAAATAAAATTTGGTTATAGTATTGTATTTACCAATACATATCTTTATTTACTAATATTACATCAAGTGTCGTAAAGATTAAGTTAAGACCACCACACTCAAAATCAAAAGTTCCGCGTCCTCCAATTCTGAAATCCGAGCAGCTGTGAACTGTCTTCAGCCACCAAGTCAGACCAGCGTTTCCTCGGTTTCCCCACTGGTCTCCGGTCTTCAGTTCTCCCAACGAATACCTTTTTGGGTATCCGCTGTTTGTCCATACGATTCATGTGGCCAGCCCATTGTAGTTTCCGCTGTCTTATAATCGTTGAGACCTCCGATCGCCATTGGTCCCCTTTTAGCTTCGCTCTGATTCTTCGCCTCAGGACCCGTCGCTCAAAGGCGTTCAATATAGCTGCGGATGCTTGGGTTAGGGTCCATGTTTCACACCCATAGCATAACACAGGTCTTATCACAGATTTGTATGCTTGAAGCTTTATTTTCCTGTGTATGCAGCTGGTCTTCAAGATCGTCAAAAATGAAAAAAAAATATTGTATTTGCGAGCTGCATTCTTCGGCGTATTTCGTCTCTTCCATTGCCCATTTTCGTTATTTTGGCGCTTAAACACACAAATTTGCTAACGTTTTCGATGCTGTATTTGCCAAGTGTGACAGTTTGTTTAAAATGCAACGGACCTTGTTTTTAATTACCACCAAAACTAAAATCTCATAGAGGTTGAGGGGTAGTTAGAAATTTTTATGCGTATAAAAATTAACTGCGTTGTATCAGAATTTGGATACTTTAATATTAAGTGGAGAACAGCTTCTCTGTCATTATCATGTCCTTCAAAAAGTACCAGAAATTAAAGTTCGCCCGGACGCCCAACAAGAAAAAAAATCCCCGTTGGCAGCACCAGCCGGAAAGGTAAATTTCTCGTATGTAGCGTAAAGTTTCGAAAAAGAATTTGGCTTGCCTACTACTAAACTTCTTTCTGCAATTTTCGTAGTACCACATGGGTATTTATTAACATAAAAAAAATCTGGCCACGTTCGTTTTTAGAAACCTTTTATCGGGGCGCAAATATTTTGCTAATTAAATTGAGTTGCATGCGTACTGATTACATATTGTTGTAAACATATAAATACCGATTTCGCCCTTCTCGCATCTGCTGTTTACACAGTTCACAGTGGTAACCACACAAAGGCTTAAATAGCTCGAATAGTTAATTTCAAAAGATTTCCATAAAAGTTTAATCAGCACTTGCATTGCCATTAATATATACATTTCAATTTTTTTTCTGAAATATGAGGGCCGTCATTTCGATTTTTATTGAACTCGGCGGCTATATTAATATTAAGCTGTAAATTTCCGACTGTTTTATTTGTCATTCGATTTGCATAATCAAATTAAATTAACTTGCCTTAATAACTTATAATTTCAAGTTTCAACGGAATCTGTTGAGAATCTTGGCTGCTAGAGGGCTACAGAAATAAAAAAAATTGTATGCCATCCGCCTGTATGGGGAGACCCGCCTGTATGGGGAGACCCCCCTTAAATACCTTAAAATATTTTCTTGCACTGCAAATTTCAAGAGGCACCACCTTTGACCTACGTAGAAAATTTCCTCATTCTAGCTCATGTGGTTTGCGAGAAAACTTGTTATGACGCACGAACAAACGGGCGGAGGGACGGACAGACAGACAAGTCGCGATTTTATAATTTTTTAGGGTATTGTTAAAAATATTTTACAATATCTTAAAAATGATCTGGTTTATAAGTTCTTTCAAGTAAAGTCATTTAGAACGTTTCCATGAAAAATATTCATTATTTCAGTTGGCACTAAAATAGCGAATTGCGCTTGCCTTCAGACCTTTGGGGGCCGCCATTTTGAATGCATGCATTTGATTTTGGATTATTTTAAATCTTTGTATGCTAGGACTTCATCAATCAATGTAATATCTCGTTCAAATAGGAGTTTCAGTCTAGACAGGGCAAAATAATTCATTTTTGACTTTTTTATTTTTCATTCAATTTTAATAATTTCCTGCGAAATACAAGAACATAGTACAGGGACTCATAATCTCAAGTTTCATCAAAATCCGTTGGAAAATGTGACCGCTAGAGGGCCACAAAAACATAAAAAAACGCATATTTAAACGGCCGCCATTTTGAAATTTGCAAATGCATGATCATCAAAATATCAAAGACTGTAGGTGTAAGTAATATTTATCTTGAAACCAAGTTTCATATATGTCGAATCAAAATTGCGGCTTTTAAAAGCCTTTGAAATTTCGACCTTCAACTGGCCGCCATTTTGTCTTTTGCAACCTGACCTCCAGTTTTTTTACGTAATTCTTTAGATACTTATAATTTCTATCAAACTACCGAAATTTATGAAAATCTGTTGAAAGCTTTGACCACTATTACAACAACAAAATTTTGCACGTTTTTCGACCTTTGAGCGGCCGCCATTTTGTTTCTGCCGTACCGACTTTGGATTTTTTATTGTGAGATTCATCACATACTTCAATGAACCTTTGTACCGAATTTCATCCAAATCGGAGCTACACTTTGGTCAGAACAGAAATCGCGATTTTTCGTCTAAAATGGCCGCCATTTTGTTTTTGCCCGGCCGATATAGCTGGTTCACGAACTCAACCGAGATAATTACCCAATACACCTTTCCTCAAAATTTGGTGAAAATCAAAGCAAAATTGCAACCTCTAGCGTGGTCACAAATTTCGTTATATCCCATATATATATATATATATATATATATATATATATATATATATATATATATATATATATATATATATATATATATACCGCAATAGGTAAATTTCTCTCGAGAAATTTACCTAAAAGCCTGATACGAAACAGGAGAAAAAGAAGCACCGACGAAGATCCCGGCGTAAAGCCCCATGGTGGCTGATCGTACTTGGATGCGCTGTGAGATATCAGGGAAAATGTAAGGCACGAAGACTCCAACACTGCCATTACAGCAGTATGATCAACGCGCTCGGGCCACATACTGGTTGAATTCGGAGCTGAGGTCGACAATAGGAAAGCATTCTGCGACGCAGTGAAGAAAGTCCTCGGCAAAAGCGAAATTATAGCCTCGCTCAAGTTGATGGCAACGATCGAAATAAGAGACATTGACTGCGTCACGGATCTGACCGAGGTAGAAAAGACCATCAAAAGGGAGTTCCCTAGCGTGGGCAGGATCAAAGCGAGGCTGACACCAGAAAACCATAGGAGGCAACCCATGGCCATCATTGACTTGACCAAAAAGGACGCCGAACAATTTCTGAACAAGGGCAAAGTAAGAACAGGAAGGGATGTCAGCGGGATATGGCAAAGAGCAGAGCCTCTTCAATGTTTTAAGTGCCTTTGCTATGGTCACACCGCACTGGTATGCAAAGCACCCAATAAGAGTTCCCTATGTTGTCGATGCGGTGAAATAGGACATAAAAGAGAAGAGTGTACAGAGTATTCTTTGCAAGTATGCTGATCCAAGACTAGATTTTGGGCACATTTTGAGATCAGGAGAATGCCAGGGTGTCCAGAAAGCTTCGGGGGCATTGGCTCTGAGTCGAATTATGGCCAAAGTAAGGGACCCAACCCAGTAGGAAGTAATGTGTCAAACGGTTGCAGGCTGGGTTCTTGCGTTAACAGGGGAGATTGTTAGTGAATAGTTCCGTTGTATGCGAGCACAAAAGTTTCACACTCACTGCATAAATAGCAATCACCTCCCAGCCACAAAAAAACCTGGAAAAAGAAACCTTATACCATAAAAATCACCTACACTTATTCTAGTGGGATCTATCCCTAATTTTTTATCCCAAACACACAGAAACAGCAATCAATGTAACGATAATGTACTGACTAATTTTTGAGCTTTCCTGAGCATGATCAGAATAGTACATGTTCAGCAGTTCAGAACATGTTCAGAATAGTACAGATACTGATCGAGATGACCTCCGAGATATCAACCACAGGGTTTATGTGGAACCCGTTGTGAACTGATCCCACCAGGCATAATGTGGAAATCCTGGCGTTTAATTCTTTGTTTAGTATCACTTCAAACCCCTTGCTGATGTTACGTAGGAAGCTGATCAAGTGATCGCTTTTAGGGCCTGAGGAGTCATTACCTTTCTTCAAGATCTAAAATACTTTGGCTTTTTCCACTCATTTGGGAAATATTAATTGTTCAATATGTTGTTGAACAAAATGCAATAATTCCTAATAGCAACCTCAGGCAAATGTCTGAGAACAATGCTTAGAATGCCGACAATACCATTTTATTTCTTGTTGTTTTTCCTGCCAAATATGAAACACAAGCCTTCATAGCTGACAAAATAAGCAATAAAATTCAAGGTCGGTATGACGTCAGATGTCAATGTTTCATTGAAATGAAGCGTTGATTGGCCGTTCAGGATTGATTTGAAGTCGAAAACTGTTGCTTCAACGACCTCTGAAAATATTTGATTCAATCTCTAAAGGCTTGGTAGATGAACCAATTCAAAATGAATTTCAATCAGGACAAGTTTCTGCAAACTATCACATGTAATCCTGTTTCGATAACAGTCCTATCGAAAAGATTTATCTCATCACTAGCGACTTCAACATTCAATACCTTCGCTTGAGACTTCCAACGGAATAAGTCATTTACTGTCATGAAAATTCCATCTGGATCCTGTGGATTAATATCCCTTAGTTTTTCCGCCCATTGGTTCCTAACCTTACAAACCAAGCCGGTATTTTTTAAATTCAACCGATGAGTTTCATGTTAACCCGGAATGAGGAAGACATCATCTCTTTGATCATTGATTTCCATTACGATTGCGTAATGGTCAGCAATATAGAGGTCCGAATATGAGCTTGTCCTAGTGTATGTTGGGAACTCCAACCTATATATATTGCACCTGTATTTAATTGGGCTCTCTGTTATCCACAATTTGAGGAATACATCTCTGGGATTATTTTTAGCATTCAGCCATGATGTATGCCGGGCATTCAAGTCTCCGGCAAGAACATAATAATCATGCAGCATGCTCAGTTCGAGTATTTCAACCAAGGAATTGAGCTCCTCCTTGAACTTGAGAGAATTCGACCAGTTACATCGGCAGAGGTAACGAAGAGGTTATCCCAATCTAGTAATTAAATTTTGATAGTGGACAATTCAAAAAATTCAATGTTTTTGAATTCTATTTTGTCAATATTTTGAAAACGATAGGTTCTTCCAACCAATATCTTGGTGCCACCCCTCTCATCAGCGCTGACCCTATCGTTTCTCACGAATGCAAAATCTTTGAATGTCATAGATCATGATGTCAGACTATGGCTTGACGATGAATCATAGGAGATAGTCACGTAAACGTTGAGTAACAATGATGTTGACGTTGATCAAGATGAGACGAAGTCTATCCATTAGAATGTGATTGGATGGCTAGCTATTTTGTGACATTGTAAATATTTAAGCACTAAACAAAGTTAGCTTTTGAATTTGGCATGTTGAATTTCTCCGATAAAGAATCATGCAGTTGGTAAATTTTAAGAAGTAACTCATTGTTGCTCCTTACAATTCTCACATTATTTGCAGCATTATCTGCTGATTTTCCAGCGGTGTATGCAAATTGTACTCCTGGCTTGACGTAGTTGGAAGGTATCACACTACAGCGTACTTGCATTTGTTTTGGAATAAGTTTAACTTTTGCATCTTTATATCGTGGGCATCCTCAATATGATGCCGGATGACCAAATATACCGCAGTTGAAGCAGTACCATTTTTCTTAAGGCTCCATCTTAGCCGATTCCCACTCAATGGGGGCATGAATTTCTTTGTATTTAACGCACCGGACGTGCATGGGACAGTTAGCATTTGAATGGTCAAATCTTTGACACCTGCAACACTAGTTGACTTCTTTTTTCTGGAGACGTTCCCACGTCACCACTCTGATATTCAAGTGCCTTGTTTGTTGAAGGGCACTTGGACTGTTTTTATTAGAATTTCGTACTAGGCAATGCAAAAGTTTTTTTACAAAAGTTTTCACAGAAATAAATTCAATTTCTGTTGCAGCTTCCTTGGGCACCTGAAGGAGATCAACCATATTGTCTCCGCAGTCAAGACCCTTCAACAGAAAGGTCTATTTATCTGCTTTTGGGTAAAAGGGGAAGTGTACAAACAAATTCAGCGAGCGGTCTTCCAGGAGCACATTCAGGCATCCTCTTAGAAACGCATAGCTTGCTTTAATCATGATCTAGTAATTGATTACTAAATGTACTATGAATTTTAACTTTCGGTATGTTAGTCAGCTCCTCAAAATAATCAAAAATTCACGAGAACTCCCAATCAATTTCTTGAATAAAAATAAAATAAAGGCATCTCGTTAATTTTGATAAATTATCATGACCCTAGAAAATTGGCACATCAATAAAAAAATCGTTAATAATAAATAGAGTGATGGGTGCACGTACATTAAATGTTCAATAATTAATTCAGTACTGCCATGTGTTCTTTATAGGTGCTTTCCAACGCCAAAGAAAACCCTATCCGACGGTTGCTTTACAATCCATAGCTAATGACTTTCTAATGAAGCAAACGGGGATGCCGTCGGCCAGAACCGAGAATAAATGAAGCCTTACCATAAGATTACGCCATAATTCGTCAAAAGAATATACACCTACCAATTTGCCTACTCGCATCGGTGATTTAGTGTAGATTGGCGCCCCAGCTTACGGCAATTGAAGCAAGGGATTTGCATAAGACCAGATTTCCTACAGTTTCTCAAACACGTCACGGGATTGATAACACTTTTTATGCGGTCATGCAATATGTTTAAGTCGTTAATAGTACGGACTGCCACATAAACTGAATTTGGTGTAACAATACCAGGTATGTCATTAATTAGCGATTATACGAAACAACTCTCTGACAATTTCAAACACCGGGCTAGTTTACTGGCTCGCAATGAGCATTGCAAAAACGATTCTCTGGCCGACATCTTTAATTGGGACAACTTAATGTGAAAACTGGCATCATTCACCGCCTGACCAAATTTAGCGCGTAGTCCTCCACTTAAAGCGTACCAACTGTTGATAGTAATTAAGCAGCGACAATATAAGAATTTATCCTGGACGTTAATGTTGAGCAATTCACATACCTCATTTAAATCGTTTAAAAATTTGATGACATTAAAGCCAGCATCTACGCTAAATTTCAACACAGCTGGTTCAACACCAATAAAATTAACGTCGTTGTGCCCAACTGGAAACACATTTGTATAGACTTCTAACTGGATTTTTAACTAGGCTCCTCGCTGCCACAACCGCAATAGGTCACAACGATGAGTCATCATTTCATTTCCATGATCAACAACCTGCATATCATCTTGCTGGTTATGTGCAACTTTGTGGTTGTTTTTTCGTACGTTCTCTTGATGAACACATACTTGAGGTACAGGGATACCACAGTTGTCATTGACTGTGTCACTAATTATACCTCCCAGAACTGGATTCACCGTAATCCTGTCACAGTTTCAACACCATTAAAATTCACACCAGCTTGGTTTAGCTCAACTTCCAATCGCCAACGAGTCAGACGATTATTGTCAATAGGCTCATTTTCTTCACTAAAATTTATTCTTTTCTCATCCAGCACTGTAGATTTACCCCACAGCTGAATTTCGTACGGATGGCTAACGATAGAATAACTTAGAGGTTGTCTCCTCGGCTTTTTAAATGAATCTAATTTTATTGCGGAGAAGGCTTTTGATTCGTCAGATAATGGTATTTGCTCTTGTACAACAAAGTACAGGTTGCGCCAGAGAAACTTACTTATTTGAAAGGTCAATAAAAACAAAAGTACTTCAGTTATTGTTTTAAATTTTTTTTTATTTGAGAATACAATATCCCAATTTTTTTCATGCAGTCTTGAAAATGACATCATATAAATGGCGACCCCCATTGCGCATACACTGATGAAGTCGATTTTTCAAATTTGCAGCATATCAATCGGTATGTTGGCAATGGCGTCACGAATGTTGTTCTTGAGGTGTGCTATGGTCCCTGGTCGATCGACATAAACCAGGGATTTCAAATAACCCCATAAAAATAAATCGCATGGAGTCAAATCTGGAGAGCGTGCCGGCCATTGGAGATCGCCTCTGAGAGAGATGAGGCGGTCGGGGAAATGTTGTCGCAACAAATTTATTGAATCTCGTGCTGTGTGTACTGTGGCTCCATCTTGCTGAAACCACATGTTCCTAACGTTCATTTCTTCGAGTCTTGGAAAAAAAATCCTTGATTATGTTCCTGCAACGAGCTCCATTCACGGTAACTGCGCCTTCGTTTTCTTCAAAAAAACAAGGACCAATTATTCCCATTACCGACATTGCACACCAGACAGCAACTCGCTCAACTGAAGGGAGAAACAAACTTGGGAACTTCCCCCCCCAGATGCGCCCCCTCTCGCCCCTCTAGCCGCCTAACTCACCACGCGGGAAATTTTTCAAATAAGTAAGTTTCTCTGGCGCACCCTGTACATATATATCGTATCGTATGACAATTGTACCAAATCTTACTTCTTCTTCTTTCTGGTTGCTCTATAGTCATCAATTTAATTAGAAAGACAAGTTGGGTTAACAGACCTACGCTCATGTCAGAAGGGTTTTGTATTCAATTTACAAAATACAGTCACCAAATCGAATAAAATCAGGAAACATGTCAAAGACAATTTTATTGGAGAAAATATTAAATTCGAAGATCATACTATTATTGACAAAGTTGAGCGAATTTCGACTTCTGAGGTTTTTGTTATTGTTATGCTCATAAATATCTCCCTTGATAATTATTTCAGATGTCCATTTGCGAGGGAGGTAACACATTTTTCATATATTTCCCCCCTGTGCCCCCACTGAAGCAAAAATTGACAGTTTAAGAACTGTTTTGAAAAGCTCCCATGAAAAATTTCATTTCATACTCATATTGGCTACCTTTGATGAATTTTTTTTTTCAGGAGCCACTCTGCTGTACTGTTATCATCGATTAATGGCCAATTTTTTCGAATCCTAGAACGGTTACAAAACCCTTTTGCTAGGAGCTCTCTGCCGCCTCTTTGACTTGTTTAACTTATGGTTATTAATTGTGGGTACTTATCTTCAGTCATTCATTAAATTGAATCAAGTATTCAAAGCATGCACATTAAACGTTGAAGTTGGGAAAAACTAACTCAAAATTATTCAACCTTCGCATTAAAAACAGCCACCATTTTGTTTTACGATTAGTGATACCACTAACTGAACCGATTCTCAAAGATATTCATGATACCTATCATTCCTGAAATTTTCATGCAACTCCTAGCAAAACTGTAGCGTCTGAGTCGGTAAAAAGCGCATGTTGTTCCATAGCCATATGTTCAAACCGCTATAACTTCGCCAATTATAATTCAATCTTTATGAAACTTCCAGGATGGATCCATCTTATAAATTGTCATCTGTTGACTGAATTTTATTGAATTTAAGGGTACCGTTAAGATTTTATTCAAGAAAACATTAAATCCGTAAATCATACTATTACTAACAAAGTTGAGAGAATTGCGACTTCTCACGTATTTGTTGTTCTTGTACTCATCAAGGCCCACTTTCATGATTTTTTTCAGATTTTTCGGATCACAGGTGTCCAATCGCGAGGGGGGACACAAATTTTTCGTGTATTTCCCCTCCCTGTGCGCCCCTCGAAGCAAACTTTGCCAAACTAAGAGCTGTTTTGAAAAGTTCCTTTCATTTGATACCCATATCGGCTACCTTAAATTAATTGTTTTTTCGGGGGGCACTCCCCTATATGGGGAGACCCCCCTTAAATACCTTATAAAATTTTTTTGTAGTTGAAGTTTGAAGAGATCATCACTTTACACCTACATACAGAATTTGATGTTTCTAGCTTAAGTAGTTTCCGAGAAAAACTGCTGTGACACACGGACGGACGGACGGACGGAGAGACAGACGGACAGACAGACAGGACGCGATTTTAGAAGGGTTTTGTAAAATTATTTTACAAAACCCTAATAAGAAAAATGTTTCCTTTTTTTGAACCTTTGACTATTGAATCAGTTCATTATATTTTGCAAAAAGTTTGTTGCGAAAAGTGCAAAATTCAAATTAAAATTGCATATTTTCGTTAAAAAATGTAGTAAAGCTGGGAAACTACTTAACGTACCGAGTTGATTTAAGCTATGTATTTATAAGTTCTAAATTCTTCTTCTTCGTTGTAGCACTACAGCTTAGAGATAGTTAGAGTTTCTCATTTTCATGACCGTATTGATTTTTTTGGGAAGTTGGTTTGGTCAGTACCATGCTCCCGTGTGTTTGCTCAGCTATAATATGATCTGATTAAATCAGTACATATCACCACTGAGTGAACACTCGTAGTCTGTCCGAAAAATTCCCTGAACTAAATCACGTTACTCCAAACGAGATTTGAACCTGGGACCTTCGGCTTATTCGTTCATGCTCTAACCACTAGACCGCACAAACTACTGAATTCTAAATTATTTACATTAAATTAACTCATCAAAAATTTATTAAAGATTTTTGCAAAAAATTTCCCAGAAGATATAGTTGTTGCGATAGAAGGTGGCAGAAAATGGTTAACACAAGATATAAACGACGATATACGAAGCGAAGTGAAAAAGATCATCACGAGCGAGCACAAGGCACAAAAAATCGATGAAAATGAAACTTTATTAGTGAAACAACTCAAGCAAAGAGATGTTTATTATCTTAAAGCCGATAAAGGTAACCAAATCGTTATAATGGCGAATAACAATTACGATCAACTAGTGTGGGAAAAGCTATGCAATGGTAACTTTTTCCAACTTAGAGTCAATCCGATCGAAGCCTCAGTAAGAAGAGTCAAAAAGGTGCGAAAAGAAGCCAGTGGAACATTCGAAGGTGTAAGCAAATTAAGGATGCCTAACCACTCACTGCCGAGCGTGCGATGCCAACCAAAACTCCATAAAGAGGGCCAGCAAGTACGAGAAATAATTGCTGACAACAACTCTCCGACCGACAAGATAGCGAAATGGTTGATCAACGAATGCAAGAAACTGGGGAACACGTCTGGAGAAAAGTCCGTGAAGAATTCATTGGAACTGCTAGAGAAACTACAAAACATGCAAGTGAATGAAGATGGGATACTAGTCTCGTTCGATGTAGTCGCACTTTTTCCGAATACACTAGCAAAACAGGCGATATACGAGCTAGAAAAATGAATGGAGAGCTGTGACAACACAGTGGGATGGAAAAAAAAGTACAGCATCACTCGAAGCTAGCAGCACTATGCATGAACGAAAGCTGCTGCGCTTTCCGCAATCGATTCAAAACAGCAAAAGGTTTAGCGATGGGTAATCCCTTATCATCGCTATTGCCGGAAAGGTTCATGGCAAGCAACGCGAAACAGCTAAATGAAAAGAATGAATTGCCGCGAGCATGGTGGAGGTACGTAGACGACGTGATAGCCGTGGTACCGAAGGACACTGCGGAGAAGATACTAGACACCTTAAACAAAATACACACGAACCTCAAATTCAAAATTGAGAAGGAAAAAATGGCTCAATTCCCTGCTTGGACCTGAATATCATCAAAAACAATGGGAAACTAGAATTCGACACATTCAGAAAAACAACTAATTTGCAGCGAACAGTTCCGGCAACTTCAAATCATACGTTTGAACAAAAAATGGCTACATACAATAGCATGGTGCATCGGCTACTTATAGTCTCATTGACAAAAGAAAGATATTTTCGCGAAAAAAACTTACATATTATCTACGGCGGAATTGAATGGATACGACACAAGAACAATAGTAAATATAATTAATCGAAAGCAGTAAAACTGGCACGGGAGAAATTATCAAAATTGTTCGCGGAAAACTGCAACGTAGACAACAAACTCAAAAGGAGAATAACCATCCCATTCTCCCAACTATACACGCCACTACAACAAGTTTTACGCACGAACCTAATAAAGGCAGTGGGAACGAGCAGGCATAACCAGCTTAAAAACGATGTTAGGGAGAATAAAAGGCACCAAGGCCAAGGACGAGAACAGTGGTGTTTATAAAATAACATGCCATACATGTGGCAAAATTTACGTGTGATTCAATGAACATGTGAAGGAAGCAGAAGTAGGTAAAAGAAATGCGAGCAAGAAGATTCATTCAGCGGTGGCAGAATATATCATCAAAGAAGGGCAGGTAATAAACGAGGCTGATATGGAAGTGATTAAGGAGATCCAAGCAATTAGCAAGTTAGATACGGTGGAGAGCCCGGAAATTGGGAAAGTACCTGCTCAAAAAAGTTTAAACTACGACCTAGGGAATAATTTTTCAAGATTAGTGGCAAGTATAGTTAAGTAATAAAAATGTGATTATAATAAAATAAATGTAAACTGGATAAAAAAAAGTAAATTAATAAATTTTAAGGTAGTGTACTGAAGAAGACCGCATGTTGTGGTCGAAGTACGTATCTACAAGAAAATAAAAAATATATAGTCAAAATAAGGAAAACTATTTCTTATCTTTTGATAAAGGGCCTTCGCTTCTGCAAATAGCGCTTCCAACTGTCTCGGTCCATTTGCCGCGTCCTCCAATTTCAAAATTTGAGCAGCGATATGAACTGTCTTCGTCAATCGAGTTAGGCCAGAATTTCCTCGGTCTCTCCACTGGTCTCCGGCCTTCAATTTTGCCAATGAATACCTTTTTAGGTATCCGTTTTTTGTCCATACAATTCATGTGGCCAGCCCATTGCAACTTCCGCAGTCTGACAATCGTTGCGACATTTGGTTCGTCAAAAATGATTGTATCGAATTCGCCATTTGTCCCCATCTAGCTTCGTTCGAATTATTCGCCTCAGGACCCGTCGCTCAAATCGTTCAATATACTTGCGGATGCTTGGGTTAGGGTCCGTGTTTCACACCCATAGCATACCACAGCTGTTATCGCAGATTTGTATACATGGAGCTTTGTTTTCCTGTGTATGTAGCTGGTCTTCAAGATCGTCAAAACTGAATAAAATATTTTATTTTCGAGCTGTATTTTTCGGCGTTTTTCGTCTCTTTTATCACCCGTTTTCGTTATTTTGGCGTTAAATACAAAAATTTGCTCAGATTTTTGATACTGTATTCGCAAAGTGTGAAATTTTGTGTATTTGAGGTTTTTTTCTTCGACTGCGTCATGAGTTTTGTTTTATTTTCATTGGTTTGTAGCTCTACTAGTTTTGCTTCGCTGTCGAGTTTCAGGAAAAATTCTTTGGCAGTTGCTAATGACCCTGACAAAAGGTTGATGTCATCCCTATACGCTACTGCTTGGCTTGACTTGTATAGTAATGTACCTCGCGTATCAACAGGTAGCTTCCTTATGACGTACTCCAGAGCCAAATTGAATAGCAATGGGGCCAGCCCGTCTCCCTGCTTTAGTCAACGTCATTGTCATTTTGTTAAGACGAACAAATTTGGCTGGGATGCCAAGGCAAAGCATTATTTGGTACAGTGCGTTACGATCAATACTGTTGTATGCTTGCTTAAAGTCAACGAAAATTTGCTGATCGTCTATGCTGAACTCCCAGTATTTTTCAAGTACCTGCTTGACTGTGAAAAATTGGTCTATCGTCAATTTACCTGCTCTAAAATCACCTTGATTCTCCCTAATATTACTGTTGGCGTATGATCCGATTTTATTTTGTAAGATTTTAGAAAATATTTTGTACGCCGTACAAAGTAGTGATATACTATACATCTATAATTTTCGCACTGTAGGTTGTCACATTTTTGGGGGATAGGGAATATAATTGATTGGATCCACTCTTTTGGCATATGTTCTTGTTGGCAAATGTGCTGGATTACTTTGTCAATGGCTTTTGAACCCTACTGCCACCATATTTGATGAGCTCCATTGGAATCTCATCGATGCCCGTCGCTTTATTATTCTTTTGCGCTTTCGGTTTGTTCCATCAACAAACTTCATCCAGCGTTGTTGGGGCCACTGGAAAGCAAAATCAAATTCCATTTATTTTCAATTATATTATCTATATCAATTTAACTCTCTTCTATTGATAGCGCTACTTCTCCTTGAATCGATTGGTGTAAAACCTTTAGCTATTTATTTCAAAAATTCCCAAGTATGTATGCAACACAGAATTACTATTTGAAGTAGTGAAAAATACTACGCATAAAATAGATTCTTCTTACCCACACGTGTGGTTCCCGATTAAAGTGCGACTCTTGGCTTTTGCGTGCTTAGATAAAACTATATTTTCCGTTTCAAAGCTACAAGGTGGCTAAAAGATATTTGATCTGAAAAGTGAGTGCTTCACTGATTGATCCAGTTAGTGTAGACTGAAATAACCAGTGAACTTTTCACTCTCACATATAAAATAGATTTTACTAATTTGATCTCCAAATAAAGAGAAATTTACTAATCTTTTAAAGGAAACTATGCTTCCCTGAAAAAATAGTGAAATTTTAACTAATCTTCTAAATATTATAAATAGGAATAATGTTTTCACATTTGATTGTATTAATTTGAAAGAAGCTGTCCCGTAAATTAATTTGATATCCATCCAATTCAATCAAAATATTAATCCATGGGAGGATTTGGTAAAAAGTTTATATATATATATTGTTGTTTCTCTCCACCGACAACTCAAACATTTTTTAAGACATTTAGTATTTGCAGCGTGCTGCTAACCCACTTTAATACTTTGTCCACCTACTATTTTCAGAACAGGATAATCTAATATTTCCACTTCGCTTCCTGTTTTCCATTCAAATCATTTCTCATCCAAGACCATTTTTTTCTCTTCCTCAATTCAAAGACTATCCTTTTTCTGTATGCATGCCCACCATCATCTCCGCCTAGCTTTTGCAATCCTACTATGTATTTTGTGACAACTGAAACTGAATTGCATCCTAGCTGTCGTTCTCAATCCATTCATGTCGAAATATCAGATTCCAATTGCACATAAGAGTCACATATCCAAAAGAACGAACGATCGAACCAACGCCAACGAGAAGATAAATATAAAAGCTTAGTACGAATGCAAAAGAATCGAAGCATATATACAGATTGTGAAAATTGTGGATGGAAAAAGAAAACTTTTGCCGTTATCCCGATGCAAGGAGAGTATACGTCTAAATCGGAGGCAGAGCCTGGAGGACAAAGAAAAGGAAATTCGAAGGGTAATCAGAAGTCTATCGAAAATATTGTGAAATTCTAACGAATGAATTCTAAAGTCTCAGGGAAAGCTTCAAGGCAATCGCGCACGCTAGTTCTCATGTTCTATTCTTGTTTTCAAACTATAGTCACAGGGGAATGGTTTCGTTTTGGAGGCATATCCTAGCAGTGGACAACAGGATTAGACAGAAATTCAAAATATTTTCCAAGAAAGGCTGAAGTGACATGATAGTCTGATGGCATAGAGGAATTTAGGACTATCTGAGTATCTTTTTTCAATTCGATTGTGAATTATAGAAGCTGAGCTAAATGGAGTTTCAATTTGTATCCATATAAAATTTTATAACAGCTCATCAAACGCTGACAAAGTGTTTTATGTTGTCATGGTCCGCTACCCTTTTGAAGTGAAATCAGTACCAAATGGTTGACCCTCATTTGCACACATTCAATTTTATTTGCTTTTCTTCACATGTTGACATAGGTTTTTTAAAATTCCAAATGAATAAATGCATAGATATCCTTTGAATGTTGATAAAGCCCTATTGCAATTGCTAGCTGTGTCCATATGCTTGCAGCAGTTGTGAACGTTGTCAAATTCATTATTTCTCGAATTTCATGCAACTTTCTTATTAAAAGTCTAATCTGTTTAATTTTCATGTTGCTGAATAAATTTATAAGGATTTCCATACTTTCTATGAAATTCCGCATCCAGGTGAATATGGAGTGGCGCAAAGTTAATCACCTGGCACAAAATTAACCACTCAATGCAAATGGCGTCGTACGTGAATCATATTTGATATTTGTGAACTAGACAGCTGCAGTACAGCAGCTGGAACTTTTGGAGTTTTACTGCAGCTCTCAACTTCACAAACATCAAATATGATTCACGTACGACGTCATTTGCATTGGGTGATTAATTTTGCGCCACTCTGTATAAGGCTTCTATATCTTGAAAGTTTTAAAGAAATCTGATTATATTTGGCGGAAATGCAGTCTTTTTTCATGTTTTTGATCCACTAGGCCTTCTTTAAGCATGCATTTCAGCTACTAATAGCTATCTGCAACTCATACGGGGTTTGTTGCCAGATTGTATCTTTTTACCGGTGAAGAGGGAGTTCGGTAAGGTGGCTAAGTAAACAGATTTAGGATAGGTTACGTAAATTTTGCCAGCCAGCAGGAATACTCTTGGAGGCTAGCATTCTTAGGGGAGCGTCGTCCCTACGGACCAGAGGATATAGAGGTCAACGCGAGGTTTCTCCTGAAATAACAGGTAACGGCCCTGACTGAATCTGGACTACGCTTTGGACAACAAACTGGAATTGATGATTTGGGCTGGCGGATATAATGGTTTGGACCTAGTTGCTTTGCACAGTAGCGCCAAGGTGAGACTCGTGCATGAACGGCTCCAATCCAACTATCATACCGTCTCCGTCCCGTAAAACCTTGGCAGGCCTCGCAGTATGTTCGAAGTTCACACCATTCGTTTAGTGGTGTACGTTCGGTTGAGACGGACTAACGAATAGCGTTGGTCCAGCTCTGAGCACAAGAGTCAAAAGTGCTTTATTGAATATTAACCTTTATACTTTTTAAAAGAATATTAAGCAAATTCCAAACAATAACAATACAAAAACTTAATGGCCCAAATGGCTATTTAAATTTATACGTTATTAGTTAAACACATATTATCAAAAAAACTATAGCAAATTCAATTAATTAAGATTATTATATATATTATGATTTGATTGGAAAAAGGAGAATAAACCAACCAACACCATTCTAAAATTATTTATAGTTTTAACACAACAGTGAACTTTGATCCTACATCTAATATATTATAACCTAATTTTTATGAAAATTCAATCAATGAAAATTTATCTTACACTAAAAAATTCTATTACAATATTCCTAACCTACGCGTTTTACCTTATCTCTAAACTTAATAAAATAAACATGACATATACCTAACCTATCCCTAATTTTCAACTCAAATTAACAAAAATACTAAATGTAGCAATAATGAGATGAAACTCAAAAACAAAGTAACGAAAGCACATAAACTGAAAATAAACACGAATAATTTAGACATTGCCATTCAGCCACCAATACCTAGATTGCCCCGTCTCAGCTCGATCAGTTTCCACAAATCTAGCAAACGAGTATCTCCATTGAAATTGTGGGTCTCATGAACTCAAATTCGGAGGATATTTTATCTTCTTATCGGTGGCCCGTCGATATATGTGATATATGACTGGGACACCGTCAGAATCAAAAACATATCGATTCATGTCCAGATACACGAATGCTTCTGGAGGAACGAAGCCAATAGCGAGGCAAGTCGCTATATATCCGTCTGTAGGGTAGTACGGCTGTGAAATCCAAGGGTTTTCACTCACAGTCACAGATCTTGCGATATGATTCCGAAGAAGTTTCAATATGAAGATATTGACTCTCGTCACTTCAGCAGTTTGATAAATTTTTCGATTCGACATATAATGCTTCGAATCCGTCTCAGGCTTTCTGTTCAAGCCAGTACATATACAAAGACATTTTCTTCCGAGAACGCTTAATTTTTCCATAGTATTAGCACTCTGGTTGTACCTGATCTGACACCCATATGTCAAAACTGATCTAACCAGGGTCTTCTAACAGATAGTTTTGACGTTTTGATCAATGTTTTTGGAATGAAAAAGTCTTCGTAGAGCCATAACTACTTTTTGTGCCTTACTGAGTATGATTTTGACATGTTCAGTATAGAACAGATACTGGTCGAGATGAACACCGAGGTATCGAACACAGGAATTATGTGGAAACCGTCCTGAACTACCCTCGCCAGCCATGATGTGGAAATCCTTCCAATAACGTTTCAGGTCTTGACTGACCCCCTGCAGAGTTGTTCGAAACGAAATTGTTTCACACCTCTGCACATTGTTTTTCAGTCGCCAATTGTCAGCGTACAGCTGCACATCATTGAACATTTTTTGGATATTGCTCTGAACTATTGTAGCTTTTCGGTCTGCCATATAGATGATCAGATCATCAGCAAACGCTACCAATGATCGCGTTGGCGAGACGTGAAAATCAAAGCCGTTCATTAGCTTGCGAATGAAGATTAAGACGAGCAGAGGTGCAGTAACTGTTCCCTGCTGTAGACCATTCAAGACCTTGAATTCGCGCATTGTTGTCAGATTTCCATTAGTTACAACAAACGATTTCCTATATAACATATTGCACATCATTGCGATAAGGTGTCTGGGAAACTTGTCCTGAAGGAGTTCAGAAACTAGCCCATCTAACCACACTGTATTGAAGGCTTTCTCCATATTAATGAGACATGCTCCAACACATTCTCTGTTGTTTAGTTTCCAACAGATATCTGAGGTTACTTACGTTATTGCATGTGTGGTCGAATGCCTGGCACAAAAACTAAATTTGGCAATTCGGCATTCCTCAATGTGGGCATTTAATGCTCTGTTGTATATCACTTCAAACACCTTGCTGATGTTAGGCAGCAAGCTGATTGGGCGATAGCTTTTGGGGCATGAAGATTCTCTTCCTTATTGCAAGATCGGAGACACAGACTTTTTCCACTCATTTGGGAAATATGAATTGCTCAACATGTTGTTGAACAATATGCAATAATTTCTAATAGCAATCTCAGGCAAATATCGGAGAGCTACATTTGGAATACCATCAGTATCACATGATAATTGTTGTTAATCCTACGAAATATGAAACACATGTCTTCATAGCTGACAAAATAGTCAAGAAGGTTCAAGGTCGGTATGAGGTCAGATGTCAATGTTCCATTGAAATGAAGAATTGATTGGCCGTTCAGGTCTCATTTGAAGTCAGAAACTTTTGCTTCAGCGACCTCTGAAAATATTTCATTCCCTCTCTCAGAGTTTGGTAGATGAACCAATTCAAAATGTATTTCAATCAGGGCAAGTTTATGTAATTTCTCACAAATAATCCTGTTTCCATTTCTATTCGGCATCGCACTATCAATTTCGATACCAGCCCTATCGAGAAGATTTATCTCATCACTAGTGACTTCAAGATTCGATACTCTCACTCGAGACTTCTTGCGGAATATGCTATTTACTTTCATAAATACCCTATCTGGGTCCTGTGGGCTAATACCCCTCAGTTTTTCCGCGCATTGATTGCTGATCTCACTCGTGAAGTATGAACGGATTAAGTTCCGGACATTCTTCACGTGTAATTTCAACAAAGCCAACGAGGAATGGTTGTAGTCCAAAAATCGTCAGTAAATATTGTTGACGCGTGTGAGAAGAAGGCTTTTCAATCATTTCAACCTTGCAATTATTGGTGTTTCATATCCCTCCATATTGTTTCGATGTTTAATCTTGGGAACTACTTTCTCAATCGTTTCCAACGTCAGCTTCTCTAACTTCGACAAATAGAAATCTATTTCACCGTTAGTTAGATTCCTGTCACTAGGAACCATTGAGCAAGAGTTGGCATCAGCAGAAAGGGGACATTGCTTCTGGTACTCCCAATTAAACTTCTTTTGAAACTTTCCCCAGTTTTTTTTTTTGAAATTCAACCGATGATTTTCATGTTGAACTGAAATGAGGAATACATCATTGTTTGATGATTAATTTCCATAATGATTGCGTTAAGGTTACTATCAAAAGGAAGCACCTGCAGTTTCCGTTGAGGACTATTAAAGCTGAATTCAAGTCTTGCGTCAGCAATGAAGAGGTCCAAATATGAATTTGTCCTAGGGTATGTTGGCAGCTCCGACCGTATAGATTGCACCTGTGTTCAATTTGGTTCTCTGTTATCCACGATTTCAGGGATACACCTCTTGGATCATTGGTGGCACTCAGTCATGATGTATACTTGGCGTTCAGGTCACCAGCAAGAATATAAGCAGCCTGTTCAGTTCGAGTATTTGAAACAAGGAATTGAGCTCCTCCTCAAGCTTGAGACCAGTTCCACCAGTTGCAAAGGCAGAGATAACTAAGAGGTTGTTCCCACCTGGCAGTGAGATCTTAATAATGGACACTTTAAGAGATTCAAAGCTTTTGAATTGGAACTTTTTCAATATTTTGGAAACAATAGGGTTTTCGAACCAATATCCCGGTGCCACCTCCCCCATCACCTATTACCCTATCGTTTCTTACGAATTCAAAATTCCTTGAATGTCATGGAGTGCCATGAATTGAGGTAGGTTTCAGTGAGAAGCATTATGTCGTGCTTTTGCTCAACAATGAGTTCAAGGAAATAATCACGCCGATGTATAGTAACAATGGAGTTGACGTTGATCGAGATGACTATTTGAAGGCATATTTGCCTTAACATTGAAAAACGAAATTGATTTTTTGGTCTTGTTTATTGATTCTATCTGAAAGATATCCATGCTGTTGGTAAATTTTGAGAAGCAGCTTATTATTGCCACGTATATTATTTATTTTATTTATATTGTTGTCTGCCGGTCCTTTAGCAGCAAGTGCAAATGATACTCTGGGTTTGACGAAGTACGGAGGTAACAAGTTGTGACGTGCTTGGGTTTGTTTCTGGGAAAATTTAACAATTGTGTCTTGATACCGAGGGCATCCTCGATATGATGCTGGATGATCAAATATACCGCAGTTAATACAGTATAATTTTTCTTTTGGCCCCATCCGAGCCAATTTGCATTCACCGGGGGCGTGGATATCTTTGCATTTTACACAGCAATTGTGCATTGCACAATTGGCAGCCGAATGACCGAATCTTTGGCACGAGTAATACTGGTTGACCTCAGTTTGTTGGCGGCGCTCCCACCTCACAACTCTAAAGTTTAAGTACCTTACATGTTGCAGAGCACTTGGACTGCTATTGTTAGAAATTTGTACCAATAAAATGGTAATATTTTGCTTTCAACAGTTGATCTTCTTGTAGCAAAATTTTTCACACTGATGAGCTTTACAGCTGGTGCTGCTTCCTGCAACATTTCAAGGAAATCAACTGTATCCTCCCTATAGTCCAAGCCCTCAACTGGAAGGTCTGATTTTTTTCCGCCTTTGGCGTTTATGTGAAGTGAGGAGCTTTTACACTACTAAGAGCATCTTTCGCCAGTTTGAAATCAGCCAATGTTTTTGTCTTAATTGTGAGTTTATCAGCGGTCACTCTCTGAACTTCAAGGTTTTCGATTTTATTTTCGACTGCCAATAACCGATTCATATCCCCTCCACGCTGCCCAAAAACGTTAATTGGAGGAATTTCCTCATTTATCCAGCAGACACACCGGTTAGCTTCTTCTCCTTCTCTAATACTTTGATTTTAAATATTCAATGAAATTATTGCTACAATCATTAATATTACCTATGCTTTCTTGGCACTCCATCTCGATGTCCATTTCGTCATTCATCGCAGCCAGCACCGCATAGTAATTGGTGCTGTCGTTTGCTCCTCCTACGCTTAGTATATTTTCAGCATCATGGATTGATGTCTTGCTCGTATCTTGTAATTTTGCTTTATGTATTTGAGTCTTTTGCGTTGCCCCTGTTTTTTTTCGTTCTTCTTATTTGTTATCGCTTCTTCTTGCCGAACGTATTCTGTGGCTTCATCCGGACCATCTCCGCCAATATTCTATTCGGAGTTTCATCTGATCGTTTTGTTTAGTAACCTTTGCGTTTTCTCTGGCTACGCTTTCGTACTCTTCCCTTGAAAGCGTAATACGCTTGTTATGCTCACAGCTGCCTTGATCGTTTTTCCGCTTCGTGATTTTATCATTCGTTGTATTAGAAACGCGTGGTCCCGGATCCTCTGGCGGTGGGAAGCCATCGGGCTCCTCCATCCCCTCGGTGAAAAAAACTTTTCTTCTTTTTTGAAACTTACTCGCAGGTAAAATACAGATACTCGATAAATTGTTCAAAAAGTTCAACGATGTAATAAGTTTTTTTTTTTAAATTACTTTCTAATTGACGTTTTTAAAAAATTATTTTAATTTATAAAAATCCTTGACAGGAGCGAATTAGGAACACGTCTACACGCAACGAGGGCTAGACATAGAATCCCCAGCTCTGAGCACTTGTCCCCATAAGGGCTTGTGCCAACCCTCGCATGGCCCCCCTACTCTGCAAAGATAACCATGTAACCAAAAAAAGGATTACACACCGAACGGAGATAGCGGCTCCGAGGGGGATCCAATAAAACTGGAGCAGCTAAAACCCCAAAAAAGCGCAAAAAAATTGAAAAAAAAGAAAGTAAAAATAACAACAACGAAAACGCAACCAGCTCCTGAAGCCATCATGGTTACAGCATATTGGGAGCGGTACTAACGATGACAAATACGACTATGAATACAATAACAGTGAAGACGACCAAAAAACGGAGGTGAATAGAAAGTCTTGTTTAGACTGAGATTCCTGCGGCGTTCGGAAGCGTCAAAAAATGATGCGAATGCCAGAATGCTCTGGAAAGGAAGAGCAAGATGCGGCAGATGTTTAAACAAAAGGGAAAAATATAAAAAGAACATCGAGATTCGATGTTTGGTGCTGCAATCGCTACCAAAGTAACCAGATCAATGGTTCCAGTTCAAAAATTAAAACGAACCATTTTGAAGTCCACCATGTGACCACGGCAGGAAAAGGAATGGACGAACAGACAAATAAAGCCCGGTTGTGTGATTTCACCGCCACTGTCGAAAATGTGGCGGAGTACTGTACTCGCGGCTATTAAGATCATGGCAGAACAGACGATCAGACAGTAGCCGGGCTTACTGAGAAAAAATTGGTTCGCTGATGAGTGCCAGAATGCTTTAGACTAAAAGAATCAGGCGTACAAAGATGACGTAGGTAGGAAAACCAGGACGAAGAGGGAACACTATGAAAATCTCAGAAGAGTAGCGAATAAGATAATTAGAGTTAAGAAAAGAAAATACTGCGATGACCAATTGAGAAGTATCGATGTAAGTTTCGCGAGCAACAACACAAGACAAGCATACAAATTGGTGAAAAACCTTAAACATGGTCATCAGCCCAAAACCACGCTCTGTCGTGATAACATCGGTAATATCATCGCTGATGATATCAAAATTAAGGAAAGATGGGCATCATATTTTAAGAACCTCCTTAATCCTCGGCATAGCTTCAGAACATCGGAGCCTATAGATGTCTGCGAAGAGCTTTCATTGGCCCCATCAAATCTGGATGAAGTGTGTTCCATCATCAAAGCCCAAAAGAATAATCAAGCGCCGAGCATCGATAATATTCCAGTAGAGCTCATAAAATATGATGGCAGCAGTGTTCATAAAGCTATTCACAAAGTCATCCAGTACATTTGGCAACATGAACATAGTCCGAACAAGTGGAGCCAATCACTTATGTTCCCGATCCACAATAAGAGGTGACAAGCTACAGTGCGAAAATTATAAAGGCGTATCACAAGTTATTTTCAAAAATCTTAGAAAATTAAAAAGGGACCATACGCTAACATTATTGGGGAGTAACAAGGTAGTTTTAGAGCAGGGGATCAAAAATATACAAATTGTTTACAGTCAAGCAGGTACTTGTAAAATGCTGGGAGTTCAACATTGACGAACACCAAATTTTCGTTGACTTTAAGCAAGCATACGACAGTATTGATCGTAACGTACTGTACCAAATAACGCTTTGCTTTTGCACCGCAGCTAAATTAGTCCGTCTTACCAAAATGACAATGACGTTGATGACGTCCCAAGTCCGCATCAATAACCAACTCACCGATGCATTTGACACAAAAATCGGACTAAAGCATGGCGATGAGCTGGCCCCATTGCTTTTCAATTTGGTTCCGGAGTACGTCATACGGAAGCTAGATACCTGTCGATACGCGAGGTACATTATTATACAAGTTGAGCTAAGTAGTTGCCTATGCGGACGACAACAACATTTTGTCACGGTCATGAACAACTGCCAAAGAACTCTTCCTGAAACTCGACAGCGAAGCAAAATCAGTAGCGCTATAAATCAATGAAAATAAAACAAAGCTCATGATGCAGTCGAGGAAAAATACCTCACATACACAACATATCACACTTGGTGAATGCAGAATTGAAAATGTGCGTGAATTTGTGTGTTTCGGCGCCAAAATAACGAGAATCGCTCATGAAAGAGACGAAATGTGCCGAAGAACGCAGCTCGCAAATACAATACTTTATTCAGTTTTGACGATCTTGAAGACCAGCTGCATACACAGGAAAACAAAGGTCCAAGTATACAAAACTGTGATAAGACCTATGTTATATGAGTGTGAAACATGGACCTCAACCCTGTCATCCGTAAATATATTGAACGTCTTTGAGCGATGGGTCCTGAAGCGAATAGTTGGAGCAAAGCTAGGCGGGGGCCAATGCGAATTCGATACAACCATGAGCTGTATGAAATTTTTGACGAAACAAAGATCTAATGATTGTAAGATTGCGGAAGCTGCCATAGGCTGGCCACATGAATCGTATGGACGAACAACGGATACCAAAAAAGGTATTCGTTGGGAGAACTGAAGGCCGGCGACCAGTGGGGAATCCGAGGAAACGCTGGTCTGACTCGGTCGATGAAGACAGATCATCGCTACTCGGATTGCGAAGTTGGAGGATGCGGTCAATGGACCGAGACAATTGGAGGCGCTATTTGCAGGAAGCGAAAGCCCGAGAGGGGCTGTAGTGTTAAGAAGAAGAAGATATCGCTTTTAAAGTCTACAACTTTCAATTAGTTATTCAAAGAGATAATCCAATTATATTTATGGTATTGCTTTAATGATTTAAGAACTATTATTATTATTAACTATAAATTTAATAGAAAAAAACATGAAAAAACTGTAGGATTTCCATTAATTTTCCAGGTTAATTTTCTGTGTGTACATTTAAACAGGACAAGCATAACATGATTGTTAGCCTGGAGTCATTTTAGGTCGGATTCTACTCTAACAGTGCTGCCAAGTGCTAAAATACTCCAATTAGGTATTTACTTACTAAAGATAAACTTAAACAAAACTGTAATTCATTGAAATTCTGATAATTTTATTTTTTGACAAAAGCAGATCGACTTTTAAAAAGAAGCTAGCTCATACTCTTGAAAAAAGCTGATGACGAAGTTCCACTTATTCACTCTCCATAACCTCTCAATCCTATTTCAAACTTAGTATTCAAATCATAAGCAAATCGAATATATGTACGTTCGCCCTCAAAATAACTTTCCAGACGCTTTAAAATGAAAATTATTGAGATCAATTCAATGGCAGGTCATGGATCTCAAGGGTTGCGATTCAAAAATCACAATTTATTCCATTGAAAACAATTTGCCTGCGAGTGAAGTAAAACGAGAATCCTTCACACTATTTACTGAATTTACATGAACACCGAATTCCCTCGGATTGTTTGGCTACTGGCCCTTAAATCTGCATTCGAGTCGAGCGAGGGCCATTCGGACATTGAGATTCTTCTATGAACCAATGAATTCGTCCTTTTTCTGCTTGCTCAACCATTTGTTCCGCAGTCTCATTGGCACAACAAACAATAGCTACCAGCTCTCTTTGTTATTTTGCGTTTGTTGTCTTTCGTTTGATTCCATCATTCTCCGTCGGATTTTCCATGTTACGTGATTGACTCTAATTTATAGACAAAAAGGAAATGCTGGAATGTCCGGTCATACGCCGGATGCTGGCTGTTGGGGACAAGTGGAAATAAATCCTTGCCCGAATCAAAGCCTGCATTTTTAATGGCATGCACGCGTTCTGCCCCGGTATAAGTGCAAACATACGTTCAATTTGTCTTTTTGAAATAAAGCCGCGTAAATTGCGCGAATTAGGTTTATTTGTTTTGTAATAAATGGAGAGCACGTTCTTAGCGTCGCATAAATTGATAACTCATTATTTATGTGTTTATAGCATTGTTACGATTCCTCCACTTCCCTGACTGAATCCGGGGTGAATACTGTAGACTTCCATTTATTTCGTCTAAATGAGACAACTTCCATCATATTGGCGTGAAAATAAATTGGCAGGTATGCCCACCCAGGATGATAACGGTTGGGGGATGATAATATTTATTGCGTTCCGTCTAATCAGTTGACAGTCACACCATTTTGCCACCCCCAGCGCAATCATAACGCGGCATACTTTCTCATCGTTATCTCTCGCATGGCTGGTAAATGGTTTTCTAATGATATTTCGTTCGAGAATTTTAAGCAAGCGATTTATGGGACCGACGCATCCGCTTCTACCAATCCTACGAATTCTTCTTTGCAAACACCCAACTGATGGATGCCTGGGAAAATTCACGTTTGGAAATAGGAATAATGTTTACATCTTGTACGATATGTTATTTTGGCAGGAATGTAGTCATAACATTTTTATGTACATTCAGACATAGATATTTAAGAGTCTGAATCCTTATCGAGATACAGGCAGGAGCTCTTTCTATTTTTGCTTGAGTCTTAAGTGCGTTTTTATCTGGTCTGCTATGGAGGTCGACTTGAAGGTCGTACAACGGTAGTGCGTAAAATGATAAGGTTTTCTTTTTCGAGGAGTATATTTCAGGGTTGAGTCTGAGGGTAGATAAGGACTAATAAGTGCTTTTCATATTGAAATGCAGATGAGCGGATACGGGGAAGATAATCTTATTTTTGTGTGATTGGAGTACATTTTACAACGGAAATGTATAAAGGTTATTGTGATAAGGGATGAAATATTTTTGTAAGTATGTAATGGCCACGCTTACCGTCTCAAGGATATTTACAACAATGAAAAATCATTACTAGGCGTCCCACAATTTGTACAGTTTTTTATAAAAATCATTCACGTTGATAGGAGATAAGAGATTCAAATCTTGAAGTAAGGAGTTACTCGTAGTCTCATAAGCGTAAGAGAAATAAGAAAATGTAGATCACGTAGTGCAGATATTTCCAAAACATGACAAACAACAAAAAACTTAAGTTGAAAAACTCTATACTTGATCTTTTTCGAATGTTTGTTATTTAAACACGGCTACAAAATGGATAAATACTAAAAATGTTGTTATTTACATTTTAGTGGTGGGTGAGCAGGCCATTTGAGCTGTTAAGCTACGCTACAGAAAATATTCATTTTGGGCAGCGTTTTTTTTACCAAGGCTGTTCCTTGGAATGGAAAGCAAGCATTGTGGTTTACGTTACAAATTTTTTTCTAATACAAACAGTAGCTCACATTTTATTTGATGTACTTCAATAAAAATCATACAAACTGTTGTTGTGTTGTTGGAAATGAATATATTTTATAAATCTTTTAACGCAGTTTTCAAATGAATATTTTTGAAATTTGAAGCAGAAGCATACAAGAAAGTCAGAAAAAATGTTTCAAATATCCCGTCAGTAGGAACTGTTAAAGCTGGACGATGGATCGTAGCAGTCTTTGCATATAGACGTCTTTTAAATCGCTCCTGTCAAAAGTTTTCAAAAATAAAATTTATTTTTTTGAAAAACGTCAGTGCGAAGCTTATTTTTATTGGAAAACACATATTGTCGAAGTAATCGACTCAGGAAACAAAGGCGAAGAAAAGTGCAAAACTAGCAAATCCAGAAGAAGTTCTAAGTGCGGGTGGCATCAACGAGAGTCAAAACTATTTTGCAGCGCTTGAAGGATTAACCGAAGAAATGGAAATCGAAGAAAACATCGAAGGCAATTCTAATCAAGATAATGGCAAATTTTATTCAGTATTTAAAAAATAAAAGTAAGGAGAAAAAACGTGTTCTGCTAGTTCCTCTGAAAAAGCTTCCAACAGGACAGAAAAAGTTCCGCCAATCAACGTGTTTGGACAAAGCGGAAAAGATATGGTTCGGCTATTGGCAGCCAAAAATGAACTAGCCAATTTCGAGATCAAAAGAGTTAACGCCGAAAAATTAACTATAAGGACAACAGCACTGGTTGATTTCAAGACAGCCAAAGATGCGCTGAGTTTTGGGGAGGTTCCGCACTTCACCTATACCCCAAAAGGTGAAAAGAATCAGACCTTCTTGTATAAGGGTTTGAACAGCGGAGAGGATACGGTCGATCTTCTTCAGTTGCTTAAAGAAGCTGCACCAGATATTGATTTTGTTTCAATCAAAGCCTTTACGACAAGAAGTTCGACCGTAGAAAGGAAGAATTTACCTCTTTACCTGGTACACATTGCAAATAAGAGCAGTCCAAGTAGCCTTCAACAAATAAGGTACTTGAATTTCAGAGTGGTGAGGTGGGAACGCCTCCAGAAAGGAGAAGTCAATCAGTGTTACCAGTGTCAAAGATTTGGGCATTCGCCTGCCAATCGCGCCATCCACTATCGGTGCGTCCAATGCAAAGACATTCATGGTCCCGGTGAGTCACACGGAGCCTAAAGAAAAAGTATACTACGTTAACTGCGATATTTTTGGTCACCCAGAATCATATCGAGGATACTCCCCATATCAAGATGCAAAAGTTAAATTTGCTTCAAAGCAACACAAGTACACCGTAAATTCATACCCTCCAACTTCGTCAAGCCCAAATATCATTTTCATTCGAAGCTAGAGGACCAGCAGGAAATGCTGGAAATAATGTAAGTGGCAATAATGAGCTGTTTCTCCAAATTTACCAGCAACTTAATTTTTTATCAGAGAGAATCGACAAACAAGATTCAGAAATTAACTTTGCTTTTCAGCGTTTAGGTCTTCCAAATGCCTCATAATAACTTATTATCCAGTCATATCGCCATGAATAGGCTTCGCCTCATATCGATCAACGTCAACTCTATCGTTGCTATACATCGACGTGATTATCTCCTTGAATTTATTGTTATGCAAAAGCCTGATGTCATGTTTCTCACTGAAACCCACCTCAACTCATGGCACCCCATGGAATTCAAAGATTTTGATTTGGTGAGAAACGATTGGGTTATAGGTGATAGGGGAAGTGGCACCGGGATATTGGTAACAAGACCATTTTGTTTCCAAAATATTGAAGAAGTCGAATTCAAAAGCTTTGAATTTCTTGCAGCGTCCGTCACCAAAATTTCAATGCCAGGTGGGGATAACCTCTTCGTTATCTCTGCCTATGCAACTGGTCAAAATGTTCTCAAGTTCAGGCAGGAGCTCAATTCCTTGCTTGAAATAATCGAATTGAACAGGTTGGATAATTATTTTATTTTTCCCGGTGACCTGAGTGCCAAGTTTACATCATGGCTTAATGCCACTAATAATCCAAGAGGTTTATTCCTGAAATCGTGGATAACAGAGAACCAAGAGTACAGGTGCAATCTACATGGGTCGGAGTTCCCAGCATTGTTGACGCAAGAATTGAATTCAGCTTCAATAGTCCTCAACGGAAACTAAAGGTGTTTCCTTACAATAGCGACCATAACACAATCGTAATGGAAATCAATCATCAAAGAGATGATCTCTTCCTCATTCCAGTTCAATATGAAAATCATCGGTTGAATTTCAAAAAAACAGACTGGGGAAAGTTTCAAAAGAAGTTTCATCGGGAGTACCAGAAGCAATGTCCTCCTTCTGATGATGGCAACTCTTGCTCAATGGTTCCTAGTGACAGGAATCTAACTAACGATGAAATAGATCTGTATTTGTCGAGTTAGAAGAGCTGACGTTGGAAACGATTGAGAAAGTAGTTCCCGAGATTAAATATCAAAAGAATACGGAAGGATATAAAACACCAACCATTGCAAGATTGAAAAGATTGAAAAGCCTTCTTTTCTCACGCGTCAACAATATTTATCGACGATTTTTGGACTACAACCATCCCTCGTTGGCTTTGTTGAAATTACACCTGAAAAATGTCCCGAAATTAATCCGTTCATACTTCAGGAGTGAGATCAGCAATCAATGGTTGGAAAAACTGAGGGGTATTAGCCCACAGGATCCAGATAGTGTAATCATGAAAGTGAATAACTTATTCCGTAAGAAGTCTCGAGTGAGAGTATCGAATCTTTGAGTCGCTAGTGATGAGATAAGTCTTCTCGATAGGGCTGGTATCGAAATTGATAGTACGACTCCGGATAGAAATTATATGTGAGGGATTGCATAAGCTTGCCCTGATTGGAACAAATTTTGAATTGATTCATGTACGGAGCCCTGAGGGAGAAAATGAAATATTTTCAGAGGTCGTTGAAGTAACAGTTTCCGACTTCAAATCAAGCCTGAACGGCCAATACACTCTTCATTTCAATGAAACATTAACATCTGACCTCATACCGAGCTTGAATCTTATTGATTATTTTGTCAATTATGAAGACTTGTGTTTCATATTTTGCAGGGTAAACAACAAGAAATCATCTGGTTTTGACGGAATTCCAAATATAGTTCTCTGAGATTTTCCTGAGGTTGCTATTGGGAATTATTGCATATTGTTCAACAACTTGTTGAGCAATTCATACTTCCCAAATGAGTGGATTTCACAGCCATTCCTCCCTCCAGACGGGTATATTGTGACTGTCTCACTACTGGCTTCGTTCCTCCAGAGGAATTCGTGCATTTGAACATGAATCAATATGTTTTTGATTCTGACGGTGTCCCAATCATATTTCGCGTATATGGGTGGACCACCGATAAGAAGATAAAACAAGTTGAAGTAGCAGGAGAGTGCTCCTACCAGAAGCGTATTGTAAGACAATTAGTAAATCAAACAATATATTCTGCATATCAAAACTTGGCCAATATACAGATTCCATAAATTGACTTCGAAAAATTATTATGATTTTAAACTCGCCGCCATTTTGTTTCAAGTGTTTTGATCCCGCTGCTTGATTAGTCATGATAACACATCAATATTACAAACCATTTCTAAAATTTTTATCTAAATTCCTACATATTTGTAGTGTCTAGGTCCGTTGCAAACGTGTCTCTCCCTAGTATCACGTGTTAATGTTGTCGTAATTGTTAAATATTCAATCGGCTGAAACTTAGCTGTTTATTGTTCAATTATTGTGAAATTTTCGGAACTCATATAATTACTCCTTAAAAACTTAAATTATAGATTTTGGGAAATTTAGGGGCCCCTCTTGATTTTATAGGCGAAAATGTAAAATTTATAAAATGTACTATTATTAACAAAGTTGATCGAATTCCGACTTCTGAGGTATTTGTTGCCCTTGTACTCCCAAAGCCACACCTTTCTGATTTTTTTCAGATTTTTCGGGTTAAAGGTGTCCAATCGCCAGGGGAGGACACAAAATTTTCGCACATTTCCCCTTCCCCTGCACCCCTCTTGTTAAGTTCTCATCAAGACCTTTCATTTGATACCCATATTGTCCACAAGCGATGAAAACTTTTTTTCGGGGGCAACTCCCTTTTATGGGGGGACTACCTTAACGACCTTATAAATTTCTTTTCCTGGTTAAACTTTGAAGAGCGCGTCACTTCGCAGTTATGTACAAAATCTTATGTTTCTAGCTCATGTAGTTTGCGAGAAAAAGTGGTGTGACACATGGACGGACGGACCGACAGGACGTGATTTTAGTAGAGTATTGTAAAATAATTTTACAAGACCCTAATATCCTTCGAATTCGAGTTCACGGGACCAACAATTCCAATGGAGATACTCATTTGCTAGATTCGTTGAGGCTGGCCGAGCTGAGACGGAGCAATCAAGGTATTGGTGGCTGAATGACAATGTCTAAATTATTCTTGTTTATTTTCTTTTATGTGTTAGCTTGCTTTTTTCTCATTAAAACAATCAATGTGCGTAACAGAAAGTTAAAATCCTTAATCATGACACACAAAGTGAACAAACTTTAAAAACGTCACTGTCTTACGATTTTTCAGCTCTAACTAAACTTTTAACATTTTCAAAATAAGATTACCATGACAACGGATAGCTGGATAACAAAATTTTGTATAAAGTGTCAAAATGTAAAGTGTCTAGACGGAAGTATATTTTTGAATGAATTGGTTTGTTTCAATGATATAGTATTACTGTGCGGTTAGTGAAGTAAAACTAATTAATATTATTATTTTCAATGTATCATAAAACTTTAAAACTTTTTGCGACGTTTATTTTTCGTCCATGACGAGCTATATATTTTGCTTTCGACTGGTGCGCAGAAAAACAAGGTTTCAATCCATCGACCGATGTATAACATGCTTTATCATTATCTTCCCTTTCCAATATCTTAAAAGGACCTTGCTATGGTGGCTTAAGTGATGGATAAACCGAATCTACCCTGACTAGGACTTCAGTGCACGTATCTAAATTTTAATGATTTTTGATTTATTTTTACTTTGATTTAAAGCCGCAGTAGGTTTGAGGACAGACATAGCGACTTGGGCATAGAAGATCGTTATTTTTGCTGAAGAGTGAAAATTCAACACATTTGGCTCAGATAGAATGGCGTACATATGACGAAAACCTAATAAAAAGTTCGAAAATGAAAAAACTACTGTGCCCTAAAAAATAAGGTGACATTTGAATTTAAACTGCACGCATCGAAGGATTTGGAGAATTATTTTTTTTTAGGTTGGTAAAACGAAAAACTCACTTTTAGCAGCTCACAAAACGATGCGTATCTCAAACACTAATGAATATTTTGACATGTGAATTTGACATGGATGCCTAAAAAAAATAATTCTCCAAATCCTTCGCCGTGCGCAGTTTAAATTCAAATGTCACCTTATTTTTTGGGCATAGTAGTATACATGAGACTATTAGGTGGGATAGTTGCAACGTAATGATTTGGGCCTGTATGTCAGCACCTGGCGTTGGAAAGCTGACTTTTATTGCAGGGAATATGGACAAGGTCATTTGTATAAATATCATAACGACCGTAAGCGTAAGTCAGAAATTTCGCGGTCCTGCTCTATTTGGAATTATTCTCACACTTCCTCTTCGGAATTTCTAGGGGCATTTTCATCCGTCTTTTGAGATTTTCTAGAAACGAACCATTGAGGAACAACATTCAAAGCGATAAAAATCGAGAGATATGCCGATTGAATGAGGGTTGACATAAGAAACTAAAAAGATAAGAAAAGAGCCGCCGGTTATACCAAAAAGTTGAAATGGTTGATTAAAGAAACATGAAAGTCGGAATCACATGATAAAGAAAAGCCTAGGCAATGAAGTTTTGCTTTAAATTTGTCTTCCAAGGCTCTAGCAACGACATCAGGAAATTCCAAAGAAAATTCAATAAAATTAGTAATAGTAGATTGACCATTATTAAATTGATTTTGGTCAGGAACCAAGCTTTTTTTAGCTGTTTATAATTTTATCCAAGCAAAGCACCCTGCTAATTTAGAAAACAGGAAAATGAAGAATAATGATGACCATTTGTGACAAGAGATGCCTCATATTTTAAAAAATTTGCAAAACGTATGTTTTCGTATGTGGGAAACGACAAGTTGACAAGATTTGATTGAGAAGATTAGATAAGGGAGCATAGATGAAGGAAAGTAATTAACTACTGATGATATTGGAAAACACTTCGAGAATATACCCCTTGAGTGCATCAATAAACTTGTTAAAACTGTTAGAGGAACATATAATTTTCTTTTAACTGATGGTAATCTGACAAAAATACGCGATTTCAAGGTCATAAATGGTCTACAACAAGAAACAGTTTCTGCACCTCTGCTCTTCTCCATATCCATTTGCAGGGTTTGATTTTGATGATCACCAACGCAATCATTGGTAGCGTTTGCTGATGATCTAATAAATTATATGGCAAACTGAAAAGCTACAGTAGTTCAGAGAAATCTTCAGATTACTGTGCATGGGCAATCGGAGAATGAAAGTGAATGCGCAGAAATGCGATGCAATTTTTTTTTTGGTACAACCTGAAATGCAATTGGAAGGATCTCCATATTATGGCTGGTAAGGCTAGTTTAGAATGGATTCCACATAAATCCTGTACTTGATACTTCGGAGTTCATCTCAATCGGTATCTGCACTCATGTCAAAATCATACTCAGTAAAGCACAAAACGTGGTCATGTCCCTTTGACGTCTCTTTCATTTCCGATACATTGATCATAAGGTCAAAGGTATATATTACAAGTCTCTGGTTAGACCAGTCTTGACATATCAGACCTGGTACAACTAGAGTGCTAGTACAATGAAAAGATTAAGAGTTTTCAAAAAGACATGTTTCCGCGTATATTTCGGGTTATACAAAAACCCTGAGATGTATTGGAAACATTATGTATCGAATCAATGAATTTATCGAGCTGCTGAGGTGACAAGAGTCAACATCTTCATTTTGAACCTGCTTCGAAATACTATCGCAAAGTCTGTAGCTGTGAGCGTATACTTTTGGATTTCACAGCCATTACACTACAGATGAGTACAATGAGAGTGGTTTCACCACTGGCTTCATTTCTTCAGAAGCATTTATGTATGTATTTGAACATAAATTGGTATATTTATGCATAGACAGGCTACCGATAAGGAAATAAAAATATCCTCCGAATTTGAGCTCCAGAGATCAACAATTCCAACAAGAATACTCATTTGCTAGGTTTATTGAGACTAGTCAAACTGGAAAGGAGTGATCTACGTACTGGTGGTTGAATGACAATAGCTAAATTATTCGTTTTTATTCGTGGTTTGTATTTTTTTTTCGTTTCTCGGTTTTGAGATTCTGCTCATTATTGCTACATTTAGTGTTTGTATTTTTTTTTTTTCAAAAAGTAGAGCTGTGTTTTCAAGAGGTAGGCTAGGGAGTTTGTGATGTAAGCATGTTGGAACCAGATAAAGTTTTCGATTAGAATCTATAAGAATTAAGTTAAAACGTATTGAATATCAAGTAAGGGTCCACTATTTTGTTTTGCTCTTTACATGATATGCAATTTTTAATACAGCTGGCTGGTTTTTTCTGCTTGTTATTTTTGCAATTAAATGATAATATGTAATATTTCTAATTTGGTTAGGGAGTTTGTGATGTAAGCATGTTGGAACCAGATAAAGTTTTCGATTAGAATCTATTAGAATTAAGTTAAAACGTATTAAATATCAAGTAAGGGTCCACTATTTTGTTTTGCTCTTTACATGATATGCAATTTTTAATACAGCTGGCTGGTTTTTTCTGCTTGTTATTTTTGCAATTAAATGATAATATGTAATATTTCTAATTTGATGAAGAAGTAATATTGTCCTTTTTGACAAATTTTCTATATTTCCATATTGTTTGAATTTAGAGTGCCTAGTGGGACGATAAGTTTTTGATTATTTTTAACGTTTTGAAACTTGATCAATTTTTTATAAATTTTATAATGATTGGTGAAATAAAGCGCATTTGACTTTGAGGAGCACATAATAGAAGATATATATATATATATATATATATATATATATATATATATATATATATATATATATGTATATATATATTTATATATATATATATATATATATATATATATATATATATATATATATATATATATATATATGTTTGACGTAAGGACAATAAGATTAAACTAGGGTAGAAGAGATAAAGAGTTAAAAATAGACGAGACTTTACCGCAAACAATTTTCAAATGAATCTGAACAGGGAAGTAAGGCGGCTATTTACGTGTAAGACAAGGGAACGGATACGTTTTCAGAGAAGAATAGATTGTTTTGTGTTAAGCTAGGTCTTGAGCTTGTAAAGTAGGTTGGCATTGGCTTTTTGTTTCATAGCATATCTAACGTGACAATGCGTTAATGATAAAAGAAGACCTGGTACCAGCACGATCTTTTTCTTTCACGCACATGTCATATAATTTTTTATAAACAGAGTAGAAAAGATAACTATGAGCGGAATCTTTTGGTATTCAACAAAATGATTCAATAGGGCATGCAACTCAAAGTTTATCAGCCACTTGCTTGCCGTGTTTATTTTAAAATTATATTCACAAAGTTTTTTATTTATATATTTTGAGTTCAAAGATCCTGCTCCAGTCTCTTAGAGTGTTAATTTATTCTGCAACTAACAACCTTATTTTATATAATTCCGATACAGTCCTGAACAAATTTTTGGCACATTTCAAGCCAATGCTCCACTTTCAGCTTTAAAGCGGTTACTGGAATTGGTTAAATTTTAACACTTCAGGTGAAGGACTAGAATCTTTTGCATGATATAGCCACGTGGTCATTTTCACTGTACGACTGAACCTCCAAAGGATTATCGCCGATAATCCCAATACCGTCTTATTTTGTTTCACGCAGATATATTAAAGCACAAGGACTTCAATTTTAATTCATCAATCCACTAGCAAAATTTTCTTTGTTTTCAAATTACGCCAAACTGCTTGCTTTTCGAGTTTAACACTCGCCGCCTACTTTTAATCATTGACCCATTAGCAAAAACTTTCTTTTATTTTCAAATACCAGAACTTCTTTCTCTTATCTCCATAAGCCGTCTGCACGAAATCTAAATCAATTCCTCACTGGCAATCCCGCAGTTCTTTTTTCCACTATCCCTGCCGTACAGAGGTAACATGATCGAAGTTCAATACACTTCAATTCTATTCCTCTAACATCTATTCACTTTCCACTAACGCAACAATTTCCATTTGTATATCGCGATTTGCATATAACCACGATAACGTTTAGTTATTGTATATGCAAATCGTCATACACACAGAAACAATTGCCTTTGACGAAACTCAAAAGAGTTTTTCTACGCCCATGGAAACTTGAACCCAGGGTCTCAGTAGACTCCCAGGTTGAGAGTCCACCAGGTGAATTCAATTGTGCGAGGCATTTGAATGCTTGCATTAATATTTTTTTGTAATGTACAATGGTACAACATTATGCTAATAGGAAGGGAAAAATGGATTTTTTGTTAGTGTAGTAACGAATGAAATTTTGTTAGTGGGAAATAAATAATGGAATTTTGCTACAGAGGAAAACAGGAGGGTTAAATTTCTTGTATTTTAAGGATTAGGAGAGAAAATAAAATATTAATGAGGATGAGGAATATAAGAATAGGTAAATGCTGGATCATTTTATTATACAAACAAGTTGGGTAGACAGACCTACGCTCATGTCAGAAGGGTTTTGTACCTTAGTTCTCAGAAATGCAGTCACCAGTCACGAATAAAGTCATGAAATATGTTAAAGATATGTGTACGTTTAAAAGAAAATCCATTGTTTTTCTGTTTTCAAAGGTCGCCATTTTATTGTAAAGTCACAAAAATCACTCAAATCATGAATTCCCAAGAATATTAGTGTTATTGACCTTATTTGAAAATTTCAAGAAGATCAAATCAATACTGCATTGACTGATTCAATGGAAAACCCATAAAATACCAAAATCATGTTTTATTGTTGTTGTAATTGGAGAAATTTTAAATGGCTATAACTTCCGTGTATATCATAAGATTTTCATCAAACTTACAACATTTAACAACCTTTTATAGGACTACTTCGTTCAGTTTTAGGGTACCTATGCGATTTTATTGGAGAAAATGTGAAATTCGAATATCATACTATTATCAACAAAGTTGAGTGAATTTTGACTTCTAAGGTATTTGCTGTTGTACTCATAAACACATACTTCCATAACATAAACACCTACCTCCAAAATTTTCGTCATCGACCGAATCACAAAACGCTATTACTTATTTATGTCAAAAGTAAAATTATTCATACAAGTGCAAGTCTTCGGCGATCTTCGGCAAATTTATCCAGTATTTGTTTTTGAAGTTGGGCTCAAATACAAAGACCTGACAATTATTATTACTTTCACAAATAAGGCGTTGCATATTTTAAAGGAACCAGCCTCGTAGTTATTATTTTGACAAATAATTATTTACAATTCAAGCGGCCCTCAGTCATTGCTGATCGTAACAATATTTTAACTGTTCTCAACGTACTGAAAGATCTTTCAATGGTGCTCGTCGTACATGGTTGAGCCAAGGAAATGATGGGAGCATGTTTCGTAGCTGTAAAAAATTGATCTGCATCGTTAATGACTTCGGCTAACTCCAATTGCTCCAATTCAGTTTTTCCAATTTTTTTATCTGCCCAAAGCTTATACCAAAGCTCAGCCTCACTGTCAAGGTTATGTAAATCGTAAAAGTTGGCGGGTAAATGCAATTGATTCTTGAAGTCTTCGATTGTCATATTCAATATGTTGGAAGGGTGTGATGATAACAATGAAAAGGCTGGAACGTTTTTTCCGCAAAGTGTTGTTCCAGTGAAGTAATCAAAGAATCCAAATAAGATATGTGTTTCACAATAAAACCAAAAAGGAAAAAATGTTTCACGATAAAAATTCTAATCCACTTTATTGCGACCAAGTTATCTTACGAACGAACAATGCCAAACTGATACTTTATTGCGACCAAGTTATCTTACGAACGGACAATGCCAAACTGATACTTTATTGCGACCAAGTTATCTTACGAACGGACAATGCCAAACGAACAATGAAAAATCTCTTTCAAAGAGTTTCCCGTTTTTGAAAATTTCGGTACATTTTTCCCGCGTAAATTAATCTTATACTAAATTCATAATATTCTAAACAATTACGTGATTCTGCGATATTCATAGTTTACGGGCACCCTGTGACATTTTTGACATTGTCATTTCAAAACATTGTAGACAGACGTCAAATGTCATTGCCAAGTGAAGTGTCAATGTGATGATTCCAGGTTTATTCTCGTGCAGGAGATCAGCAAAAAACTTCAATATCAGATAAGTATATTTTGTTTACATAATAAGTCCGATGCTTTGTGGGGTTTTGTTATTTCCAGGAGCCGGCAACCAACATGACGAGGCCAAACTGGAGAAGAATCGACCGACTAGTGAGTACCCAACATACTCCCCCGGCTGAGGGGTGCAACGCCTCAGCAGCAACAATGCCCTGTAAGTAAAATAGTAATTATTTAGTTTTGCAATTCCGAATACCTTTGGTGTCGTTTCATATCCAATCGGTTCTTTGCTGCACTACGCTTTATCTTCAGTTGACTTCGGCTGTATTAAACTGATTTATTGAGTTAGGCGTGATGAAGTTGTCCCACCTATGCTGGGCGTCCACCTCCACCTATACTGCAAACCACCTCCAAATTGTTAGGTTAAAGCAAAATTGACTTCAATCGCAGTACGATATTAATGTTTGTTCGGCGCAAGGTCTGAGTGAAGGATAGGATAGGGGAAAGTAAGGATGGTGCGACAAATATATACATCTATATATATATACATTAATGTGTAGATTCCTGCGTTGGCAGCAGCGCAATTTTCGTAATTGGTCTTGTATAGCTTTTGCCGTTTGTCCACACAGTCACGACACGAACTAAATTATCCCTTCCGGGGTGTACTTGAATGATCCTCGCTAATGGCCACCGGTAGGAAGGAAGTTTTTCATCCTTGAGGATACACAAATCTCCCACCTTTATGTTGGTTTCGTATTTAAGCCATTTTGGTCTACGTTGCAAACGATTCAAGTATTCGGTCTTCCAACGTCTCCAAAAATCTTGCGCAATCTTCTGAGTCATCTGCCATCTATCAAGGTAGTTAACGTTGACATTTTTCAATTCAGCTTCAGGTAGTGCTATCATTACGTCGCCAATCAGGAAATGAGCTGGCGTGAGTGCAGCGGTATCCATCGGGTCATCGTTGAGAGGGCAGAGAGGCCGGGAGTTGAGACAGGCTTCGATTCTAATCAACACTGTGGATAGTTCCTCATATGTTAGAGACACGTGTCCGGCAACCCGACGTAAATGTGCCTTGATAGATTTCACACCAGCCTCCCAAAGTCCGCCAAAGTGAGGTGATGCTGGTGGATTGAAATGCCAAGTTACGCCTTCATTTGCAACAATCTCCGCCGCTTCATTACTAATTTTTGTGATTCGCTGCAACTCAGCGGCTGCGCCAACAAAATTGGTACCACAGTCCGAATATATATGACTGCTGAATCCTCGTCTTCCCATGAACCGCCGTAATGCTGCTAGGAATGCAGGCGTGGACAAGTCACTAACGATTTCAATGTGTATGGCTTTTACAGCTAAACAAATGAAAATAGCCACATAACCCTTTGTCGTCCTGCTGCCTCTTCCTCGTCTATCTTTAATTTCAAACGGGCCACAAAAATCGACGCCGGTGTGTGTGAATGGACGCGACATAGTTACCCGAGCTTCTGGCAAATTGCCCATCAACTGGCTGGCTTCCTTCGCCTTTGCGCGAAAACAACGAACGCATTTGTGGATAGAGTGTTTAGCCCGGTTGCGCCCATCAATTACCCAAAATTTCCTTCTTAACGTATTCAACATCAGTTGCGTCTGTCCGTGTAAAGTAGCTTGATGGACTTCTTGTAATAATAAATCGGTGAATACACCATTTCGCGGTAAAATCATCGGGTGTCTTGCATCAAATGTTAAAGGCGCGTGCTCGAGCCGTCCACCGACCCGCATTATTCCCTTGTTATCAATAAATGGGTTCAAATTGACCAACCGACTTTTCTTTCCGACGGACGTACCCTTTTGAAGCTCACATATTTCTTCCGGAAACGCATCTTGTTGAACATGCCTGATCCAAAACTCCGAAGCGTACCGTAATTCGTCACTAGTTAGATACTTTGGCAAATTGGGTTGTGTGGACTTCTTTCTAAGAAAACGGAAACAATATGCCGTGACTCTAATTAATTTCATTAAGCTAGAATATTTTTTCAACAATTCATCCAAGAAATACTCTGTCTTTAATCCCACATTGACCATCATGGATTTTCGTTTTTCTATGTTCGTTAACTGAATGGTTTTATTTTTAGGCCAATCATTGACACCTTTAGTTAACCAGCTTGGCCCATGCCACCACAGCTGACTATCGAGTAAATCACCGGGCTTTATTCCTCTAGACGCTGCATCTGCTGGATTATCCTTCGAAGGTACATATCTCCACGGTATGTTACCGGTGACGTCTAAAATGTGAGCTGTTCGGTTACTGACAAAGACAGTCCATCGTGTCGGCAATCCTTTTAACCAAGCCAAAACGACCTCGGAATCGGTCCACAACCACGTAGGTATTTGATCAAATTTTAATGCTGCCTTTACTTCTTTTAGCAATCGGGCCAACAAAACAGCTCCGCAAAGTTCCAAACGCGGAATCGTAATTGGCTTCACCGGCGCCACCTTAGTTTTGGCCACTAACAAATGACTTGCAACTGTGGAACCTGATCGCACCGTCAAATAAATAACTGCCGCATATGCTCGTTGGGATGCATCGCAAAACCCGTGGAGTGATACCTCCGAATCCTTCTGGTATGCTACCCATCGTGGTATTTGTATATTTTCAATTTCAGGTAACTGTTTTAACCAAGCACTCCATTCTCCATTCAAAACATTGGGTATTGGTTCGTCCCAATCTTGACCTGACAACCATAAACCTTGCAGCAATATTTTAGCCCTTATCGTGAAGGGTGCTAACCATCCTAATGGGTCGTACAAACGTGCTATTGTCGATAATACTGATCGTTTTGTATAAGTTTCTAATCTTTCATGGCTTTTGAGACGAAATGTAAAATAATCACCGATTGGGTACCACAGTATCCCTAATGATTTATATCCATGGTCCATTTCAAACTTAACGCAGTTATTCATTTCCACATCTTCCGTTGGAAGTCCTACCAAAATTTGATTGTCATTGGCTAACCATTTCCTCAATTGGAATCCGCCAGACTTCAAGAGTTTGATCAGCTGATCTCTTTTAATGACGCTTTCTTGCACGCTATCACCTCCAGATAATAGGTCATCCACATAAAATTCCTCCAAGAGCGATTTACTTGCCTCAGGGTACGTTTCCCTTTCGTCATATGCAAGCTGGTGTAAAGTTCTAATAGCCAGAAATGGTGCTGAGCTAGTTCCAAACGTCACAGTATTGAGGGCGTAATCTTTAATTGGGCCATTTGGTTCGGGCCGCCAAACGATCTTTTGGTAGTTGGAATCTTCTCGATGCATGTTTACTTGTCGGTACATCTTGGCTATGTCAGCCATCATAGCGTACTGCTTTAGCCTCCACTTCATTACAATTGCTGTCATGCTGCACTGAAGAGTTGGTCCGGTCAACAAGGTATCATTCAGAGATACACCAGAACTTGTTTTCCGGGAAGCGTCGAACACCACTCGTACTTTCGTCGATGTGCTTTCCTTGTATACTGCGTGGTGCGGAAGGAAGTTAGATGTGATCACCTGTCGACCGTTTTCCATTGCCCATTCGTTGCAATGCGGCACTTCATGCATATGTCCTAAGTCTAAATATTCTCGTAGTACAGCTGCATATTCCTCTCGGAGACCTTCGGTACTGGCAAAACGTTTCTCTAGGTGCAACAAGCTTGCAATTGCACTTGATCTCGAAAACCCTAAGGAATTTCGACTTTCCGAGTCTTTAAATGGTAATCTTACTTGATACCGACCATCTGATTCTCGCTTTACATGGGTAACGTAGTGATGTTCACAGGCATCCTCATCTTGCGTTCTAGTTCTATCCCCATCAACTTCCTCCATTTCCCAAAATCGTTTTAACCTTTCGCTTATTTCCACATTTTCGTTCAGTTCAACTTTGAATGAATGAAGGACTTGCTGCTGATCAATGTTCACACTCCCAGATATTATCCAGCCTAGCTTGGTGTGCTGTAACACTGGACCTAAAGTCAATTTTTTAATCTCGCTGAGAATTACTTGAGCGTATACATCCGCTCCCAGAATGACGTCAATTTTGCTCGGATGATCGAAGTACGGGTCAGCCAAATCAATGTTTCCTATCTGATCCCTAATCGACGTGGAAATCAACTGCGATGGCACAAAGCTAGTTAGCTTGTTCAAAATGAGTACGTCCACTTCTAAGCATTCATTTGTCTTGGTACGCAGTCTAAGTTTCAAAGTCCCATTGGTTTGAATTCCTCTCGTCTTCCCAATTCCAGTTACAGATATGTTCGTGCAACCTCTTTTGATCCCGAGTCCTTGAGCTGCGCTCTCCGTAATGATGGACGCCTGTGATCCTTGGTCCATCAAGGCACGAAGCGTCACGAACCCGATTGGAGATTCCACTGTCACCAGTGCTGTCGCTAACAATACCGCTTTTGGAGCATTGATGGTCGATGAGTTAACTTTGGCGACGGTTGAGCCTGCCGTTGGAAATCGATGATCAGCTGAAGACGAAGTAGACGGTTGTCCATTGTGTGACCCAAATGTCGGCAATTGTTGTCTTAGCGCAGGAGTCCAAGGTTGATTATTCTGCGCTGTTAGTTGCGGTGACTGACTATTAGGGGTAAACGGGGGCGGCAATTGATGGGACTCCTTTCCGATAATTGAGGCATTTGGTCTATGTAGGAGCGTATGGTGGGCCTTCTTACAGTGAAGACACCTCGATTTACTGGGGCATTTCCCGACAAAATGTCCTTTGTTTAGACAATTGAGGCACAAACCATTTTTCTTTGCCATTTCGAATCTTTTAGGATAATCTAACTTCAGGAAGCTCGAGCATTGTCTCAAATAATGTGGTCCTTTGCAAAGAATACACACGATTTGTTGCGCCTCCTTTGTCACAAATACGTTGTGTGATGTGCGAATGGGTTTATGCCTTTCTACCCCAGCAGCTTCTAACGCTCTGAACCTGCATTGTAGAAACTCTTTCAGTTGTTGGAACGATGATATCTCCGAAATCTTAGCTTGCTGTTGCTCCCACATCTGTCGTGTTTCGGCTGGTAATCGCTGTGCCGTCAAATGCACTAATATTGCATCCCATATGTTTCCTACCTTTAGATTGTCTATGGCCTGCACGCAATCAATTGTTTTGTCTAACAGCACTTTGATCGACGATGCGGTTTCGCTTGCGTTGCTTATATGGAGTAAATGGTTGAACTGCGTTTTCAACAACACACTTTTATCGTCGTACCGTTCCACGAGCATTTTCCACGCTGATTCATAGTTTGCTTCGGTAATCGAATAGTGCTTCAATAATTGTTCTGCTTCTCCTGACAGACTGCATTTCAGATAATGAAGCTTCTCCACTTTCGGTAAATTGGCTTTTTTATGGATCAGAGACGTGAACAGATCTTTAAACGATGCCCATTCGTCATATTTTCCATTGAACTTTGGCAGGTTGATCCGTGGGAGCCGAACGTCTGTATCATCCATTGCCTTCGATGACGGACTCGCTCCTTCTTTACAACTTTGCGCTCCATATGCCACTTGCTCCACTCGCAACTCTTCCAATTCTACCTCGAACTTCAACTCTGCCTCCTCAAACGCCAGATATACGTTCTGTTTAAAATAATCTGCTTCAAGGATCTTCTTTCCATCTACCAATTCAAGAATCTGATGATGATTCTCCGTGAAGGACTGACGAATTTGTTGCACCCGTTCCAGTAGTTTTGTAGCGTACGCGGTTGTTTTCCGTGCCTTAGGGTCCTTTCGGAAATTCGTGACCATTTTGCTTAGCTGCTCGCTTAGTACACTTTGTTGTGCCACTAAACCATCCATCGTTCGTGAGGTCGCAGGACGTGATCCCAATACGAAATTCCAAACTATTAACTTTAATCAAATCGAAGTTTAACAAATAATGTAATAAACAGTCGCACGAAAGTCTATTTGTTACTATTAAGTAAGCGGCACGGCACAGGATTCGAACTTACTCAAGTTTAAATGACGGTTCACAAATTCCGCCCAATGTCCAGTAAGTACCGTTACCTAAGCACCGCAACAAGGATCCAAATCTAAACCAAGTTTCGAATGATTTAACCTTTTCCCAAATCAACAGCAAACAACTAAATTTCTCTGCAACGATGAGCCGATGCAGTGCAAACTTGATGTGTGGTTCGCACTCTTAAATGCACGAACAATAGCAATTGTGCATAAAATTCTAAATTTAATACCAATTTGACACCGATACAGTGTCTGACCAATAAATTCCACCGCAATACTCAACCGATGTAGTGCGGATTTGAAATACGGTTCGCTCTTCCCAAAATATATTAACTTTGCAATTGTACACCAACTTTAAGCAAATAAAGTTGATGTGTGACCAATAAATTCAACCGCACTATCCATCCAATGTAGTGCGGATTTGAGACACGATTCGTTTTTTTCCACAGAAAATGAGATTTGCAATTGTGCACCAAATTTAAGCAAATAAAAAATTAAAGATGATGTCGATTATGAAATTAGGAAGGAAAGGACTAAAATATGGAACTCACCAGACCTTGCCTTGCTCAATTGCTCACTTTATTAACCCGCGCGAACCGACCTTTAAGCGCCTTTTCACTGCACTTAATTCAACAAAACTAAATTGTAACTAACACACCATTTAAAATTATCCAGAACTATATCCGGCTCGACGGACCAAAAAATGTTTCACAATAAAACCAAAAAGGAAAAAATGTTTCACGATAAAAATTCTAATCCACTTTATTGCGACCAAGTTATCTTACGAACGAACAATGCCAAACTGATACTTTATTGCGACCAAGTTATCTTACGAACGGACAATGCCAAACTGATACTTTATTGCGACCAAGTTATCTTACGAACGGACAATGCCAAACGAACAATGAAAAATCTCTTTCAAAGAGTTTCCCGTTTTTGAAAATTTCGGTACATTTTTCCCGCGTAAATTAATCTTATACTAAATTCATAATATTCTAAACAATTACGTGATTCTGCGATATTCATAGTTTACGGGCACCCTGTGACATTTTTGACATTGTCATTTCAAAACATTGTAGACAGACGTCAAATGTCATTGCCAAGTGAAGTGTCAATGTGATGATTCCAGGTTTATTCTCGTGCAGGAGATCAGCAAAAAACTTCAATATCAGATAAGTATATTTTGTTTACATAATAAGTCCGATGCTTTGTGGGGTTTTGTTATTTCCAGGAGCCGGCAACCAACATGACGAGGCCAAACTGGAGAAGAATCGACCGACTAGTGAGTACCCAACATATGAGTATTGTTCTTTTCCAAAATTCAGCAGGATTTGATGTAGGGAGATTCGATCCGTTTTTTGTGGCTCAATGATTCTAGGCAGCTGTAATCCCACGTCGATTTGATCAGCAATTTCACCGGCAACAGATAGAATGCCTTTGATTTTGGAATTTGCATTTTCACGGCATTATTTAACGATATCTAATATTTTTTAATGTGAATGGAGCACTTTAAAAGATCAAACTTTTTGACTGTAAAGCGTTTGTTACAGACTCCAATAAAGCAGAATATTGTGCAATCAAAACAACACAGATAATTGATTTTGTATTTTTGGCGGCAGAGCTCAATTGAAAAGCCATTTTCCTGGTAGCGGAATTGCCCTCTTCTGATAGTTTTTCTGATCCATGAACTATACTTACAATATTTATCTTGAAAACGGCTATGCGTTTATAATTTTGTGACCGGGTATTTTCGGGATCGGGTCCCACAAAGTATAGTAATTTGAGGAGCATATTTTCTCCGAAGACTCGATTCACGAAAAAAATTTATAATATCTTTTATAGTTGCAATCGTGGGCTTTCGTGTATTTTTCTTGTGAAATTTTCTTTTCTGAACGCCATTATTTGCTCCCGACATGGTTGAGCAGCCATCGTAACCCTGCCCAAAGCACCTGCTTGCATCCAGTCCCGCATTTTCAATGAATCCATCGACCGCGTTTGCTATAGTTTTGGCATCCCAGGCATCTAATTCAATAAAACTAACGAATTCATCTCTGATTATCATTTTTTCTTGATCGAAGAATCAAAAACCGATCAATAGCTGCTCTTTCCCTGATATGTCTATACTTTCGTCTGCCATCACAGAGTACGCAAGCACTGCCTTCAGATCTTTGATTACGTCATTTTTGATCACTGTCCTATTCACCCCAATAATTAAATTTTGAATCTGTGGTGACGTGGAGGTGGCATTGCGATTGCCCTTGAGGATGTGCACTTGTAATTTTTTGTCACCGGATTCAATTAGCAATCTTATGAAATCTTGAAGGACACCTAGAAAAAATCAAGAGACATATTAAGAAAATGGAATTGAAAGCCCTTTTATACAATTTCCTAAACCATAGGTTCATATTTTTGAGTTCTATAACTTTTAAATATAACAATTTGAACTGATAAGATAGAAAACCCAAATTTCTCAAACATACTATGCAGAAAAACTACAAGTTGTTATTTAGCTATTGGTTCAGCTTAAATCGAAGAATTTCCTTACTTTATCATTCCAGATTTCTTCAATGGTGGATGAAGATAAATGAACATCAAAATTCCAAAATTAATACATTTTCTTAATTTATTTAGACACATGAAATAGATGGAAAGAAAACGAAGCTAATTCAAAAATGTTTTTCATAACGTTTGTATTTTCGACTAATTTTTTGATTTCAATGTGTAAATGTAATGCAAATTTCTAGGAACATTGCTGTCAAGAATAGTATAACTTTTTTTCATAATAAGCTAAATTATTTATGACATTTTCGCAACAAAAAAACAGGCTGCATATAGTACTATCAAACATTAAGTGTTAAGAAACCAATTATAAGGGTTTATTTTACAGGGTTCGGATTGACAGGAATGATTCGTTTGGAAAAAGTGAATGTTTTATTGGTGTTGCACTAGCCAGTAGCAATTCAACAAAAAAAAATATTTGAAAAAGAAGGTGTCCAAACTCATCCCGACTTTGTCTACACTTTGATTAATGCTACGTATTGTGCAGACCTGAGACTTTGATACATTATTTTCAGCAATATTTCTCTTGCTTCCCTCGCTTATAGAGAGTAGTTCAATGAACGAAATGGAAATAAATTATATTTGTTTACATGATGTATTGAAAACGATTAGAAAAACTTACCTTGGTGCAGTTGTTTTCCTCTCAATGGCAGGTCATGAGTCCCATAAAAAATGATACTTGAAATAATAGATGAAATGAGCTTTCGATTTTCTTCAATCACTTTTTGGTAACCAGATACCATAACCACATCTACAGGGGTTTGCTCCATAAAACATTTGGCTGAACTTGTGGCTTCTTTGTGCCAATTCCCAGAAACATGGCTTCTGCAGTAGTCATGCATTTTTTTATAGCGAGTGAAAGGTTTCACTATCAGTGATCCCAGGACACCTTGTATATTTTTCGGTGGGAATAGCACACAATATAAGCACTGTGCTCCTTTCAACTTTTTTGAGTATGCAAGCCAAGGTGCATAAGTTTTAAACCAATCGTTTTTGAGAATATTCATCTTTTGGGAACTCGTCATTACATCCGATGATCCTACCCATGTGCCAAGATCGTTTTGAAATATTTCTGCACCTTTTGATTGTTCTGAAGATAAAATATGTAGTGGTGCAGCTATTGGACGAGTGCATGATTTAATGACTTTTGAGACGGCTTCATCTATCGTTGTACCTGCAGGTTCGTCTCCGTCACTTCTATGACGATCACATGCATTTCTTTTTTTGCAGTTGAAGCTCCAAAAAAGTTTCAAAAACTGTAAAGCAGTCTGCAGTATAAAATAAGTATATCCATCTTCACGTTTTCTGCCTCAAAGCTTCTTTTCTCTTATTTTTCAAAACTTTCTTTTATCACAATTATTAAGTTTCACATTTCCGAAAAAATTATTGCATGTTGAAGAAATAATATTTGTATTATTTATTTTTTTCAGCACAGAACTTGAGTGAAAATGCATAATTGAAAGAATATATTGATGATACTAAATTGATCTATATAACTCCACCGTAGACGGTCCCAAGCCCGTTTGAGAAAGGAGGAGGGAACTCCTTGTTTCCCCAACCCATAGCTTCCATGATTTCTCATCCCAAACCTTCCCATTAAATGGTAGTAAATGCTCTTGAGGTGCACATTGGGTTTACCCATTCCCAAATAATGTAACGTCAAATGCCGAATAATGCTAATTATCGTAAAAACATCTAAGCTCTACTACTAAATCCTACTTACACCTCCTTTTGTGAGGACATAAGAGTGTGAAGGTGAATCTTCCGCGCCTGCTAACAATATCGACGTAATAACCATGCCTCCGGAATGGAGGTTGAGCGACGGGCTAACTCCCCGTCCCTGGAAAACCTTTAAATGTTTCAAAACCTGCAGATAGGCCTCGGAATGGATTGGGCTTATGGCAACGACCCCGCAAACGAAAAAATGACTATGGCATTGGATCTTCGAATATCAGATCACTCAATTACCCTGGCACAGTTAAGGACCTTTTACAACAGGCCAGCCAATATCAATTTAAAATACTGGCAGTCCAGGAAATGAATTGGACTGGAAACGACATTCAAGACATGAGTTTGCAAACAATATTCAAAAGTGGAAAGCCTACTGGAAAAAGAGAATTCGGAGTGGCCTTCATTGTAGATAGGGACTTCAAATCGCCCGTTATTAATTTTATGGCAGTCAATGAACGGTTTTGTGAGATCAGTATAAAAGCAAAATTCTTCAAAATCTGGCTGATTGATGTTCACGCCCCGACCGAAGAAAAGGACGAAGAAATGAAGGTAACGTTTTACAATCACCTGAAAAGACTGGTCGACTCATCTCCCACAAACGACACAAAAGTAATTCTGGGTGATTTCAACGCTAAGGTTGGCAATGAGCTATCTCACTGGGGAACGACTGGAGGGTATAGCCCCCACGATGAATCAAATGAAAACGGCCAGCGCCTGATTGACTTTGCATGTAGCAGAAATCTAGTCATACGTTCGACTTGCTTGCTTCATCGACGCATTCATAAAGTGACGTGGGTATCACCGGATGGCAACACAAAAAACCAGATCGATCATGTTCTGATCCAACAAATTGGGCCTCGAGCATACTTGACGTCCGTACACACCGAGGAGCCAATTGTAACTCAGATCATTACTTGGTCAAATTAACCTATCGATGTCGTATGTCAAAGGCATATTCGGCGAAGACCAGCCGGCTACAAAAATTTGACATCAAAAGGCTCCAAACGGTGTTTGTGGCCAAACATTTCACAGATACCCTTGACAACCAGCTGGCTTCCATCTTATTATACGCATCGTTAAGTACGAAGCCAGCGGTGAAGTACCTGGGGCTACTGATTAACTCAAAGATGAGTTTCTCTGAGCAAATCAGGGCAACGGCTGAGAAGGCTTCTTCGGGAATATCAGCTTTGAGTCGACTTATGGCCAAGGTAGGGGAACCCAGCCCACCAAGAAGACGCCTCTTGATGAGTGCTGTAGGGTCAGTGCTACTATACGGAGCAGAGGTATGGGGCGACGCTCTCAGCAAGGAGAGAAGAGGAGCAGTGAGAAGAACGTCTTCGTATCCGACAGTCTCTGACTCGGCGGTGAGAGTGATTGCAGGCGTGATACCTGTCAGCCTCTTTGCTAGAGAGCGCCGCGCTATTTACCTGCGTCGAAACGAGATGGTTGTCCGCGAGGAGAGACAGCGCTCGCTCAACGATTGGCAGCAGTCTTTGGTGAATAGCTCGAAAGGAAGGTGGACTGCGCGCCTCATCCCGGATGTGAGACCGTGGCTGAATTGAAGGCATGGTGAGGCTGACTTCTATCTGACCCAGTTTTGGAGCGGGTACGGGTGTTTTCAGTCTTACCTGCACAAGGTCGGTTTCGCCCAGGAGAGCAGGATTTTTTGCGCGTACAAAATGGGTCAGGCTGCAAAGGGAACTCTACAGGGAGACGGGAGAGCTCACCCTGGATAATATAGTCGCAGTGATGCTCGAATCGGTTGCCAAATAGAACCAGGTGGCACATTATGCTCGGGCAGTCCTAAAATATAAAAGGGACTCACAGCAGCCGGGAGCGCTGGGGCTGGGGGATCGCTTTTCTGGCACTTCCACTTCCCCTCTCCCTTCCCGCTAGGAAAGGGATCCCTCAGCTTGAAGGGACCTCACGGCGTAACAAAACGAGACCTGGCCTGAAGCAATGTGTCAAACGGCTCCAGGCTGGCTTCTCAGCTTGAGAGGGGAGGTGTTTAGTGGGTAATCCAGTCGCGCATTGAAGTCCCACACTCTGTGCATAAGTGGCATTCACCGCCCTATCACAAAAAAAAAAAAATACGAGCAATGAGCTCTGGATGGAAGTGAAAGCGGCTGTTCGGGCCGTGGCAGAACAGACGTTCGGACATCAAACCTGGCGCAAGAGAAATGATTGGCTCGATTATGAAGGCCAAAATACGTTGGAAAAAGAAAATACTATGACGACCAATTGAGAAGTTTAGATGTAAGTTTAGGGAGCAACAACACAAGACAAGCATACAAAGTAGTGAAAAGTCTGAAACGTGGTTATCAGCCCAAAACCACGCTTTATCGTGACGACATCGGTAATATCATCGCTGATGAAACCAAGATTAAGGAAAGATGGGCATCATATTTTAAGAACATCCTTATTCCTCCGCACAGCTCCAGAACATCGGAGCCTATAGATGTCTGCGGAAAGCTTTCATTGGCCCCACCAACTCTGGATGACGTTTGTTCCATCAGCAAAGCCCAAAAGAATAATAAAGCACCGGGCTCGATGAGATTACAGTGGAGCTCATCAAATATGGTGGCAGTAGTGTTCCTCGAGCTATTCACAAAGTCATCTAGTACTTTTGGCAATAAGAACATATGCCGAAAAAGTGGAGCCAATCAATTATATTCCCTATCCATAAAAAAGATGACAAGCTACAGTGCGAAAATTATAGAGCCATATCACCACTTTGTATGGCGTTCAAAATATTTTCGAAAATCTTAGAAAATAAAATCGGATCATACGCCAATTGTATTATTGGGGAGTATCAAGGTGGTCTTAGGGCAGGTAGATCAAAAGCAGACCAATTGTTCACAGTCAATCAGGTACTTGAAAAGTGCTGGGAGTTCAACATAGACGCACACCAAATTTTTGTTGACTTCAACCAAGCATATGGATGTATTGATCGTAATGCACTGTACCAAATAATGCTTTACTTTTGCATCCGAGCCAAATTAGTCCATCTTACCAAAATGACAATGACGTCGACAGCCTCCTAAGTCCGCATCAATACGCAACTCACCGATGCATTTGATACAAATATTTGACTTAGTCAGGGAGATGTGCTGGCCCCATTGCTATTTAATTTGGCTCTTATTAGGAAGCTACCTGTCGATACGCAAGGTACATTCTTCCCACCGTATCATAAGGTGATACATGTTCAATTATGTTAAATTATCAATATTCATTTAAAGTAAATAGTGAAATAAGAAATCAAATGTGATTCCAATAATTTTGAAAGTACTAAATATTCAAGCTGCATGAATTCAGTTATCAATATTGAGAAAAACATTAAGTATGTAACAAATTTTCATTGGTATGCTCTATTTCTGAAACAGTCTGGCTCTCTGCGAATACGGTTGCTTCGTCTCGGTTCTGAGGGTAGTTCCATATTTTCCATCACAGTCTCTTGAGATCTGACTGGAGATGTTGGAGTGCTGGTCTTAATAGGCTGTGCCTTTTCAACGATTATTGGCATATTTGGTGAGATCTGCAAGTCTGGAAGAGTGTCGTTTTTATCTCGTCTTCATTACGTTCGCGCATATGGTCGCAGTGTCGTTTTCTCTCCATACCGTCGGTATACGATAGAAGTACTGATGTGTTCTCTTCATAACTTTTGTTGGCTGCCATTTTTTCTCAAGTTTTGTCTTTTAATAGACTTGTTGCGCTAGTTTGAATTAGCGTATCTTCTTACTCGACTCAATCTCTTGTCTTAGGCTCTTGAACTGCAGCTCTTGTCTCTTGTCGGGGTTCAAGTTGTCGAAAATACCCTTCAGTCGTTTGCCAAACATAATCTCAGCTGGAGTTTTACCTGTTGCAGCATGTGAAGTATTCCTGTATGTATACAGGAATTCATGAAGACGTTGCTGCGTTGTCTTGTTTTCACTTTTACTGGCTCTGGTTCCTATTTGGAAAATCTGAACAAAACGCTCAGCGTGCTCATTGGTCCTGGTATGGTATGGTGGCGATCTAATGTGGTTTATGTATCGTGATTTACAAAAATTTTGAAACTTTAGGATATAAAGTGTAGCCCGTTATCCGAAACAATGACAACGTGGTAAAAATATCATCTAGCGTATCACATAGATGTTTGGCTCTTGTTTTTTTGAAAAGTCGGATATCGACCCATTTTGAAAGGGCATCAACTACAACAAGCCACCGCTGTTCCTAGTATGGTCCTGCAAAGTCCACATGGATTCGCTGCCATGTTCGTTCCGGTATAGTCCACGAAAACACTGGAAGTTCAGTGCATTGCGCCCTTTGTTCCTGGCATGCCCTGCATTTTTTTACAAATGTGTCGATGTCGGCATTTATGTGGCCACCAGAAATTAAAACGAGCTATTGCATGCATAGCAACTATTCCCGGATGTCCGATGTGTAGACGTCTTAGCATGGGTTGGCGAAGTTTGTTAGGTATGATTATTCTACCCTGCCAGGTTAGAATATCGTCGGTTGCAGCGGTTTCATCTGTTTTGTCATAGTACGGTTTAAGCTCGCTCGTTACTTCTTTGCTACTCCAACATGATCGTACTAGACATAATATTCTTCGTAGCATATGGTCGTTTTTTCTTGCTTTCTGTAAAATCTTTTGTGATAGTTGTATATCGTCGTACTTACTACTTAGGAATTCCTCGGATATCTTATTAATTCGCTACTCTCCTCTGCCTGCCCGTTCGTCATAATTCGGAAGTTGTGATAAGCAATCTGCAGTAACGTTGTTAGCTCCTCTTTCATATTCTATGTTGTAGTTATACGATCCTGCGTAGAGCAACCACCGAGTCAGTCAGCTATCGACCAATTTCGGCAGATTCTGATTTTTGCCAAAAAAATGTTGTAACGGCTTATGGTCTGTGATAAGCGTGAACGTAGTGCCTCGTAAAACTAGTTGAATTTTCTTACTGCGAAAAATATTGCTAAGGGTTCGCGATCGACCACAGAATAGTCTATTGCTATTCTGTGGCAATAGGCTCCTCGCTTTGCACATTAGTTTTATGAGATAAGACAGCTCCTACTCCTTTTGCAGATGCGTCACATGCTACATATAGTTGGCGGTTAAGGTCGTATGGCACAATAATATTAGCTTTAACCACCTTTTGCTTTATGTGATCGAATGTCTGTAATTCCGCAGGACCTCACTTCCGTTGTTGTCATGTTCCTGTTTATGAGTGAAGATTTGCCCACTTACTGTGCAGGTTAGGTATAAATCGTCCATAAAAATTTATAAAACATAAAAAAGATCTGAGCTCCTTTACGGCTGTGAGTCGAAATAACTACGAATTTCCTTGAGTCGGGGTGTATTTCAAATTGCAGATATGCATCCTTTAAGTCAATCATTGTATACGCTTCTCCACGAGATAATTTGTGTGTCTGATCAAAAAGTGGGACTGGATGCCATTCTGTTACTAGCGCCGGATTAAGTGTTGTTCGAAAATCACCGCAAATTCTAATTGTACCATCTTTCTTTATGACATTTACTGTCAGTGCTGCCCACTCTAGCGGTGTATTGTTAGGATCCACATGTGAAATCACCTATTTTTCTATAAGTCTTTCGAGATCAGCTTCTACATTTTTTTGTAAACCGAATTTTGTTGGACGCGCTTGTACATGTATAGGCTTTGGGTTAGATTTCAAATGAATTTTAGTTTGATAATTTTTAATCTTACCGAGTGAGCTCTCCAAAAGAATTTTATTTTTCTGAATTATTTTGGATAATTCTCGATCAAGGTTATCGTTGTTGCATTTCTTGTGATGCTTGGATTCCTTCAGCGAGTATACCGCAGACGGAAATTACATGCCAAACGTTTCATTCCATGGTAAACTAAGGTTCTGCGTTGCTTAATACAACTACCGGGAGTATTTTGCAGTTTTACGGTCACAAACATTTTACCAATAGGTCTCAATTTGAATTTTCCGTATACTTTCAGTGTGGGGCCCTTTGATAGTGGTGGTAATCCGATTCTCCTGCACAAAGTTGTGCTTATAATCGAGTGTGTTTCCCCTGCATCCCAATCCATCGTGCATTTAATGTTGTTGATAATGACGTTTATTCTTTTTCCCTTAATAACGTAGAATATTCAGTCAGATTCCGTTTTGTCGTCCGAGGTGTATGTCTCGCTGATTTTAAAAATGTTTCTCTTCTGAAAGCTGTTTCGGTTTCTCGTATACTTTTTGTTGCTATTATTAGTTGTATTTTTCTCGCTTTTGTTTGTATGAGCATGCGTGTGTGCACTTGTGTAACTTAATTGAGCTCGAACACGCAAATGTTATTTTTTGCGCGGCACTGTTTCTGCATTTTTGGCTTACCACACCGTCGATACTGGTTACTTTGAAGTTTTCTAACTATTTTACGTTTTTTTGAGTCTTGAACGTGTTTCACCGATTCACAACCACTAGTGTCATCGTCTTTTTCTGCTGCCTCTCGGGCTTGGGCCACAGCAAACACTTCTGCAAATGTTACGTCCACATCTTAACCTTCACTATTTTTTGTTTAAGGCCCAGCCAACGTTGTTTTAATTCTATTTCGAGTCGTTCATGATGCAATCCCGTTGCAAAGCGATCACGCAATTGTCGATCAAGTATGTCACCGTTGTAGCCGCAATCTTGGCTTCATTCTTTAAGCTGATTTGCGTATGACTCAAAGTCTGTTTAGAACGTCGAATGCTGTTCCAGAAATTCGTCAACACCTTAAATTGTGTTGTACATATTTGGAATAGATGCAAAAGTTTTTGTTTAATGGTGTCATATATCTGCTTCTCAAATTCTGTACTAGCGTCAGCAAAGGCAACTTTCAGCTCATGAAAAGTTTCACGCCAAAAATAGCTCACATTTTGCAGCAATGTAGGCACTATTTGTTGAATTATCGAGGCCCTGCATTCGACATTGTGCCTCAAAATAGGCTATAAACGTGGCGGCTTATGTGTGGGGGTCGAATTTTTTGCACAAATCCCCTCTGCAATTCGTATGCTGGATTGATTTCCGGAGTGCTGTCGTCTCATCGTATCGAGGTGGTTTCAATCGTCAATCTCTGTATTAATGAATAGAAGGCTCCCATAAACGTAATAAATTGTTCTGGGCTCATCGTAAACCATTTATTTCACTTCAAACACATTGCACTGGTAATGTCCATAATTATTTTTTTATCCCATCTTCGTCGCCAATATTCGACAACTATAAGACGATGAGCTGTATGAAATTTTTGACAAACCAGAGGTCTCGCCTATTGTAAGACTACGGAAGCTGCAATGGGCTGGCCAAGGTATTCGTTGGGAGAACTGAAGACCGGAGACCAGTGGGAAAACCGAAGAAACACTGGTCTGACACAGTTGACGAAGACAGTTCATCGCTGCTTGGATTTTGGAATTGGCGGACGCGGTCAATGGACCGAAACAGTTGAAGGTGCTATTTGCAGGAAACGAAGGCCCAAAAGGGACTGTAGTGCTAAGAAAAAGATGATGATGATGTTTAGTTATTGTACATACAAATTGTCATACACACGGTACTTTTGACGAAACTAAACAGAGTTTTCCTGCGCCCGGGGAAACTTGAACCCAGGGTCCCAGTCGATCCCCAGATTGAGAATCCACCCCAATAGCATCTAAGGTATCTGCCGATAAACGCGAATTCAAGAATTCAATTGAGCATGGCATTTGAATGCTTGCATTAATATTTTCTTGTGATGGATATAATAATGCAAGTAGGAAGGCAAGAATGGATTTTTGCCAGGGTAGTAACGAATAAAATTTTCTTAGTGGGAAATAAAAAATGGAATTTTGTTGCAGGAGAAGATAGAAATGTTAAATTTGTTGTACTTTAAGGATCAGGAGAGGAAATAAAATATTAATGAGGATCGGGGATAAAAGAATAGGTAAATTATGGATTATTTTAGTATACAAAAAAAGGAAAAAAGAAAAGAACAAGTTGAAGTAGCAGGAGAGTGCTCCAGCTAGAAGGGCTTTGTAAAACAATTAGTGAATCAAATAATATGTTCTTCATATCAAAGCTTGACTATTATACAGATTCCATAAATTGAATTCGTAAAATTAATTCCTGGTTATTATGTGTTTTAATTTGCCTCAATTTTGTTTCATTGGTTGATTAGTCATGAAAACACATCAATATTACTGACCATTTCTAAATTTTTTATCAAAATTCCTACATATTTGTAGTGTCCAAGTCCGTTGCAAACGTATATCTCCTTACTATCACGTGTTAATGTTGTTGTTATTGTTGAATATTCAATCGGCTATAACTTAGCTGTTTATTGTTCGATTCTTGTGAAATTTTCAGGCCACATACAATTGCTATAAAAAAACTTCAATAGTAGCTTTTAGGAAATTCAACTTTATATGCAAAAAGTAAAATTTATAAAATTGACTATTATCAACAAAGTTAGCTGAATTTTGACTTCTGAGGTATTTATTACTCTTATGCTTTTAGAGACTAATCTGTATGATTTTTTTCAGATTTTTCAAGGGAAGGGTGTCCAATTGCGAGGGGGCACACAAAATGTTCGTATATTTTGCCTTCCCCTTAAAGCAAAACTAGTCATTTTAAGACCTGTTTTGAAAAGTTCTCACAACGGCCTTTCATTTGATACCCATATTGTCACTATTCGATGAAATTTTTTTCTCAGCGGCCACTCTCCTATATGGGGAGACCTCCCTTGAACACCTTATAAACTTTTTTGTGGTGAAATTTTAGTGAGGGTACCATTTTACACCCACTCACAAAATCTTATGTTCCTAGCTTATGTAGTTTGCGAGAAAAATTGCTGTGACACACGGACGGACGGGCGGATGGACAGACAGGACGTGATTTCAGTAGGGGTTTTTATAGCTATTTTACAAAACCTTGAAAAAGATAGAAGTGTCCGAATGAATTTAGAAGGTGAATTTGTGAATGATAGAAGGCCAGTACGGGCGGAATTCGCAACAGTAATGTAACCTCAATTGCTTGGACTGTCAATATATTCTCGTTTTTTGAGCTAGACCCCAAGGGGCATTGTAAAATGAGTTTTACAAGAACATACTAGTTTAATATCCTGTCTGTTCGTCGTCTATCCGTGCGTCACAGCCAGTTTTCTCAAAAACAATAAAGGCTACACAGCTCAAGCTTTGTGAAGATGCCAGAGATACCGGTGTCACAACAGTTTAGGTCCTTTCAAACATTCCAAACATTTTTAAGGTGTCCCGCCTTATACGGAATGTACCTTCAAAACATTTTTTTTTTAAATTTAAAGTCAAATCATTTACATATAAAAGAGTCCAAGAGAAATTTTAACGTTTTCCCCGAAGCCCATTACAATTTTACAATTATGAAGCCTCACGTAAAGCTTTTGTGTCTACAAAATTTCATTAAAAACAAATCATAATTAAGTGAAACATAGCCACTTCAATTGTATAGGATTACAACAACAATAACACGTGTAGATGGTTGATCCATATTTCAAATCGACCTCGACACTACAGTTCGCTATGGATCTACGATTTGAATGTATTAATTTGGACAAGCATTCAGAAAAACTTTCTAAGGTGGGACAAAATGGTAACTATTATGTGCTTGTGAAGAAAACTATCTATCTTACTGATATACTCGTATTTGAACGATTTCTTCCTTTCTGAAGACGGAAACCGATGCTTGAATAACGCATTCATTATTTCTAGATGCATAATGCAAGTCTTTGGATCGTGTCATCAAAAAAGTTGTTTCGAACCCTGGGATAGTTACCAAGCCTTTCTGGTAGGAGCATACTCCTGCCTACTCGTTTCATATACAATGGAGCACATCCACTCAAGCCTACAAAATAATTGAACCAATACTTTATAAACATTGAAAAATGTATTCACACGCGCTCCACCGTCATGTTTACTTTGCTTACTTATTCAAGAGCAGAAAGTTAACAAACTCCACCAATCTACATGCATGCTAGTAGGTGAAAATTAACTTTGTATCAATAATCAGCGCTAAAAGGCTCACTTTGAAAATTCTCTGCAAACATGCATATCCCATAACATGAATACATAAATCTGATATGTGTAAACGATATGTTACCAAAGTGCATTAAGCACAGCAACATTTAATTTATACCCATTCCCCGGAAAATTATTTTTCATTACCATGAGAAATATCATATCCATAATTTTCCGAACGGAACCAGAGACAAAGTGCTGGAAAACATTCGTAATTGATCGATTGAAAAATTGATGTTACTGAACAATATATGGATTACATATGAACGATGTTGATGCAATATTTATGTTTTCATATTTATGGTCGCTTGATAGTAAAGAAATATCGAAGCTGGGAATGCGGGTGAATTGACAGAGATGTTATAGAATAGAGAGACTGTGATTAACGGCCCGATTTGCTCTTATGCATTTCTTTATTGGATAGAACTATTAAATATCGAGTTTACTTCCAATGAATGGAAAACCAGATTTATTGCACGAGACATACTTTGCGCATGATTCTTACATCATATTTTGCGCATGATTCTTATGTTAACGGAAATTCAGATGGAAAGTTTATTTTTAACGAGTATTGAAAACCAAGTAGAAAAACTATCATAACTAAAAAATCAGTCTCTCTGATTCATTCAATAATTATACCCAACTTCACTTTTCATTATTATTTAGGGCGCGACAGCTCAAGCCGAGCCTTGGCCTCCAGGCTTAATCTCCTCCAATCAGGTATTTACGCTCGCAATGTGAGACTTCTAACAAAATTTGTCTACTACACTACCCACTAAACACCCCCATGAAAAGATCCTAGAATTGAACCCTTTGACATATAGCTTAGGACTAGGCCTCTTCAGGTGTTCGAGCAGTGGAAGATAACATAAAGAGCACCGAAAATTTGATTCCCACCGCTGCGATCGTTGCTAAAGCGACCGATGCAAGGGTCACAAATCCCGACATTGCAACGAAAAATCCAGAAGCAAACGAGGAGATTACGGCACTAAAAGCAAAGAGTGACCAGACACCGCGTGATTGTACCGCCAACGTTGAAAATGTGGCGGAAGTACTGCACTCGGAAACGGAACGCGAAAACCTTTCCCAAGGATGGTTGCAAGGTACAATTGCGGCCCAGCGATACGAAGAAGAAAGACTACTTCGAAAAGCAGGAGATGTTCTGAAAAGAATACAAGCCGCATGCGACTCCCCAAAAATTAGCAAAGTAGGGCTCCTTGAACTAGAGGAGCTCCTAGATCGCATAGGGCACTATCGGAGGAGGTGGTTAAGGGCCGAAGATGAACAGAAGACTAAAGAGGTGCTTGGGGCAAAATCTAAAGGCGACATGCAGATAGCTCCATCATTAAAAGTCAATAAAAGAATGGCGTCTAGCCCAATCGAAGGAGATCGGGATAAAAGAAGGAAGGAAGAGGCACTTGACGGGCGTGGAGTACCAGATCAGGGGTTCCAGACAGTGCTTACAAAAGGAGCGAGGAAAGCCGCAAAGAAACCCCTTCAAAAAAAGCCAGAAAATAAAATTCGCACGGACGCCCGATTAGAAAAAGGACCTGGTGCAAAACAGGAGAGGCAGAAGCCCCGACGAAGACCCCGGCAGCAGCCACTGCTTGTAAAGCCCCAAGATGGCCGATCCTACGCGGAGGTGCTGCGGGACATCAGGGGAAACGTAAGGCCCGAAGACACCAATACTACTATTAAAGTAGTACGACCAACGCGGTCGGGCCACATAGTGGTCGAATTCGGAGCAGAGGCCGGCAACAAAGAAGCATTCTGTGACGCAGTAAAGAAAGTCCTCGGCAAAAGCGCAACTATAGCCCCGCTCGAGCCGATGGCAACGATCGAAATACGGGACATTGACTGCGTGACGGATCTGGCCAAGGTAGAAGAGGCCATCAAAAGGGAGTTCCCTAGCGCGGGAAGGATCAAAGCGAGACTGACACCAGAAAACAACAGAGGACAATGCATGGCCATAGTTGACTTGACCGAAAAGGACGCCGAACAATTCCTGAACAAGGGCAAAGTACGAATAGGGTGGGTTGTCTGTAGGATACGGCGAAGAGCAACGCCTCTTCAATGTTTCAAATGCCTTGGTTATGGTCACACCACACAAGTATGCTAAGGACCCGATAGGAGTTCCCTATGTTACAAATGCGGTGAAATGGAACATAAAAGAAAAGAGTGTACGAAGGAGGCACACTGTATTCTTTGCAAGGATGCTGATCCAAAACCTGATTTTGGACACGTCTTGAGATCAGGAAAATGCCGGGTGTTCCAGGAAACCCTAGCCAAGACCCGCATCATGCAGCTAAACCTACACCGCAGTTCAACCGCCCAAAATCTGCTTGAGCAGTTTGCGAGGGACATGAAAGCCGACTTCTTGCTACTGAGTGAGCAACACCATAATAAAAGTCCTGCATTATGGTACTCTGATGAAACTGGTACTGCCGCTATCTGGGTTCGGAACAGTGACTTTCAGGTGGAGAGTTGTGGACGGGGGGATGGTTTCGTATGGGTTCGGCGCTCAGGGATCACCTTCTTTAGTGTGTACCTAACGCCTAACGAGTCGATATCATCTTTCCAAGCCAAGCTCAATGCTTTGGAGGGCGTTGTCTGGAACGCAGAGGGCAAAGTGCATGTTGGGGGCGACTTCAATGCTAAAGCAATCGAAGCGGGCATGCCTCAGACGGATCCGCGGGGAAAACGAATCCTGGAAATAGCGGGCAGGATGGCCCTCGTCGTACTAAACTCCGGAAATACGCTGACTTTCCGCCGTATTGGCTGTGAGGGAACCATACCAGACGTGACATTCGCGTCGGAGTCTTTAGTACGAAGGATACACAACTGGAAAGTATTAGAGGACTACTCAGCCAGTGATCATCAGTGCATTCTGCTTGAGATAAGTGATGCTGTCTCCCGACGTCCGTGCTCTCGGCCTTCCACAACTGGATGGAACATCGGAAGGATGGACGTCGAGAGGTTCGTCAAGGTTCTCACAGCAGGTGTACTGCTGCAGGGAGATCTGGAGGGGACGGAAGAACGGGCAGCTCAAGACGTGGTGAACTCTACTATGAGCATCATTACGACTGCTTGCTGCTCTTCTATGCCCCGTCAAAGACCCCGGCACGGCAAGCCCACAGTGTACTGGTGGTCAACTGAAATCGCTGAAAAGCGGAGGGAGTGTCACAAGCTTCGACGTGAGGCTCAACGGGTGCGGAACCCTGATGAGGCATGCAACCAGGTGGCAGCATATAAGTCGGCCAGGAAATGCTTTCGCAAGCTGATCAACAGTAGCAAGGCTCGCTGCTGGCAAGACCTAGTGGACAATGTGAACAAGGATCCGTGGGGCCTTGGCTACAAGCTGGTCATGGGGAAACTTGGTGCCCTACGGTAGCCTTGTATACATGACGCGAAAAAGATGGACGCGACAGTGCGGGGACTTTGCCCCGCCCATCCCGTCCGTGTTGACGCTGTCCAGTAGAGTGCCCACTCTTCACACAGCTGGAGCTGGAGGAGGCAGTTCTCTCATTGAAAACGGGGAAAGCTCCATGTCCAGATGGTGTTCCAGCTGAGGTGTTGCGGCTCGTCTATCACCATTGTCCTGACTTACTGCTCAGCACATTCAACGCTTGCCTGCGGTACGGGGTTTTCCCGGTACGATGAAAGGTGGCAAGGCTCGTGCTGATCAGCAAGGGGAAGGGAAATCCCGAATAGCCGTCTGCATACCGCCCGTTATGCATGCTAGATACGGCTGGGAAAGTGCTAGAGAAACTCATCAAGGGAAGACTCACTGACGCGATACGTGCTGCTGGGGACCTATCTCCTCGGCAGTACGGCTTTAGAGCAGGACGTTTTACCATTGATGCGATTGCAGAGTTGGTGAGCGCGGTCCAAAAGGCAGAGGCATATAGTCGCACCAAGCGATGGATTGTCCTGTTGGTGACACTTGACGTCAGGAATGCCTTCAACTCCGCTAGTTGGGTGGATATTCTGGACACGCTGGAAAACTCTTTTCAAGTTCCAGAATATCTAATGCGGCTTTTGAGGAACTACCTTAAGGACCGAAGCCTGCTCTACGACACGACACAGGGCCAACGAAGGATGGAAATTACATCGGGTGTTGCCCAGGGATCTATCCTTGGTCCGGACCTGTGAAACGTGTCTTACGACGGGCTACTGAGACTTGAGATGCCAGATGAGTCGCGCTTGATTGGCTATGTGGATGATGTTGCGGCTCTGGTCACTGGACGCACCGTTGAACAAGCGCAACTTAGGCTAGATATGCTAATGCGCCGAGTGAGGGACTGGATGACTGCTCGCGGGCTGAGTTTAGCACTGGAGAAAACCGAAGTGGTCATCTTGACAAAAAAGAGAATCCCTAGAGTAAGGATGATCAGTATTGGAGACATACAAACCCAATCGAAGCCAACGGTGAAGTACCTGGGGCTACTGATCGACTCGAAGATGAGTTTCTCTGAGCAAATCAGGGCAACGGCTGAGCAGGCCGCTTCGGGAATATCGGCTCTGAGTCGACTTATGGCCAACGTAGGGGGGCCCAGTTCATCAAGAAGACGCCTCTTGATGAGTGCTGTAGGGTCAGTGCTACTGTACGGAGCAGAAGTATGGGGCGACGCTCTCAGCAAGGAGGTATACCGAAAACGATTGGCACGGGTGCAGAGAAGAGGAGCACTGAGATCTGCATCTTCATATCCAACAGTCTCCGACTCGGCCGTGAGAGTGATTGCAGGCGTGATACCTGTCGCCCTCCTTGCTAGAGAGTGCCGCGCTATTTACCTGCGCCGAAACGAGGATGCGAGGGAGATGGTTGTCCGCGAAGAGAGATAGCGCTCACTCAACGATTGACAGCAGTTTTGGGTGAATTGCACGAAGGGAAGGTGGACTGCGCGCCTCATCCTGGATGTGAGACCGTGGCTAAATCGAAGGCATGGTGAGACTGACTTCTATCTGGCCCAGCTTTTGAGCGGGCATGGGTGTTTTCAGTTTTACCTGCACAAAATCGGTAAGTCACGGTCCCCCGATTGTCGGTTTTGCCCAGGAGAGGAGGACAATGCCTGTCACACATTTTTTGCGTGTACAAAATGGGTCAGGCTGCGAAGGGAACTTTACAGGAAGACGGGGGAGCTCACCCCGGATAATATAATTGCGGTGATGCTCGAATCGGTTGACAAATGGAACCACGTGGCACATTATGCTCGGGCAGTCCTAAAATATAAAAGGGGCTCACAGCAGCCAGGGGCGCTGGGGCTGGGGGATTGCTTTTCTGGCATTTCCTCTTCCCCTCTCCCCTCCCGCTAGGAAAGCGACTCCCCAGCTTGAAGGCGCTCACCGGCGTAACAAAACGAGACCTGGCCCGTAGTAATGTGTCAAACGGTTCCAGGCTGGGTTCGCAGGTTGACAGGGGAGGTGTTTAGTGGGTAATCCAGTCGCGCATGGGAGTCCCACACTCTGTGCATAAATAGCATTCACCTCCCTACCACAAAAAGAAAAAAAAAGGCCTCTTTTACTATTGACTCTAAGACGCATTCAGGGCAAGGGGTACTTTTTTCCAGTTAAACAGGATTCAAATGGGAAGAGAAACTAGAAGCTGGTGCCCTTACCATCTATACTATAAGGTAACCCAGAAGGCCTTCCTTCGTTTGTGGAACCTAGGGAGTGTAATGTGCCACTTTAGTTCAGTTGTCAGTACATTGCAGCGTTTCGCTTACAGGATTTTCCAGAGAGCTGACCCATATATAGGAACAAGTCCACGTGCTGCTTTTTCCATTTTTTGCAATCTCTAGACTCCTGGAAAAAAATGCAGTCTGACGACCGCAGCTTCTCCATCTTGGTCAAGTCAGGTTTAAAATACTGCTCAACAGATAAGTCTAGCATTAATCAGTCTTCCCATTCTCCCGATTGAGCCAAGACTATAGGTCATTGATTAGACATTTTCCATTTGCGTCGGTTTCCTATTGTTGCTATCACTCGTTAATAGTTCGTCGTGCCTCCTCACAAGTGACAAAGGGTGGCAATGGTATACGCTGTTTTCCGTCGAAAGGAGGCATTTGTACAATGCGCCAATCAGCACCCCGTACGCAAGTGATGAGATTCCAGTTGGCTACCATTAAGTTACCGCAAACAGCTGTCACTATATGAGTATTTCTCCCGTTATTCATCTCACCGCAAAGGCTCCCCCTACTTCATAGAAAGATCAATCCTCTGTTCTGGTTTTCGCGACATTCTACCTGTGTATCGCTCTTGTACCAAAATGGGTTACCACAACATCCTTAAAGACTACTCAATCCTGAGAATTTCTTTGATGATCTAAGAAATCACCCTAAGCATACATCTTTTCTGCATTTAAAAACAGGGTCGAGAAAAGTACTCGCGGATTACAGCTCTCTCCAATTGAAATTCGAAAGGAACCTTCTATCTGAAATCGGAACTATATTTTGTGCAAGCTAATTTACTATTTCATATTCACATCATATTTTGCGCATGATTGACTTTTGATCCTGGAATCATATACTATGCTGGTGTAATCTGCAAAGCTACGAATCTTTGCCCCCACGTAGGTTGTTTGCTGTACGGCTTGTAGATCAGGACTACTGCTCATGGTATGGAGCGCATGAATAAAGACTTTTACTTACATTGATCAATATGTAGAAGTTCTTTTTACTAACCCCTATCATCATCATCTATGCCGCGACAGCCCAAGCGGGACCTTAGTCTGCAGGATTAATTTCCTTTAATCATCACAATTTTGTGACCTCGTTCGCCAGTTGATCACTCCCAACAAAAATATGCTGTAAGCTTCTATCGAGCCTTGCTATCGAGTCCACAGTCTCCTCGCCGGTCGTCTACCTTGTGTTCTACCCTATAATGTTCTCTTGGGTAGTTGGGTTTCTTCCATTCTTTCTACATGGCCCGCCCATTGCGATTTGTGTAACTTTACGTAAGCGGCTCTAGCTAGATCGCCAAATAATTCATACAAATCATCATTGTAGCGTAGTGTCCACCCTGTTCCTTGTTTGACTGGACCATATATTTTCCAGAGCCCTTTGCGTTCAAATATGTCCACTGCCTTTTCGGATTCACTTGCCAGGGTCCACGTTTGACTTCCAAATAACAGCACAAATTTGACAAGTAATTTATAAATATGGAGTTGATTTTGCCTGTGCACAACTCTGGATCTTAATGGCATTCCAACCCCACTTACGTAAAAATGGGTGTTTGGCAGAGAAGATTGTTGCAGATTCGAAACACATTTGTAGTCAAAGTTAGGGTTATATTCTTGTTAGTTAGATTGTTTGTTATAGTTGCTGCGTCTTTTTATTTTTTTCGGCCTACAGCCCTAATTAGCAAACAGTTGATGCTGGCTGGAGTCTCAAGATTTTCAAATTTAACCCAATAAACATAGGAATGCTAGTAACTCTTTTGCGTCCCAGAGCTTCAAAGAAGTTATCACCTATTGATGTCTGGCTCTAGCTTGAGCTGGATAATTTCAGAGGATGTGGAAAATTGTGTCCTTTTCTCCCAGAACATTATAACTTCGGCAATATATGTTGTATGCAATGACCATCTTGGCTGCATGGGCTTCAATTGCCCAATGACCTATGCAAATAGACCGTCCTTGTACTGCAGTAAGCCGGGAATGTCTTCCTTGATACCACGCACATGGTGAAATCACCTCATGAAGAATATACTTCAGAAAAGATGTGCGAGGAGATCTTTGCCTTTAAAACTATTTGCGGTATACTAACCACTTCTGCAAAAGAAGCACCAAGAGCTGAGCACTTTCCAGCCAGTTGATCCAACCTTTCATTCTTCTTAGTATTTGCCCGTCCGGGAACCCACAGATGACTTACTTTGAGCAGTTTGCCCACAGAGTCCACCTTTGCCTGACATTGCTAGTCTTGATAGTTGCCTGGCTTTCCGAGAAAATAGCGGCGCTCTTCCTATATGTAAATGATTGATTTTCAGTATACCGTATAACTCCATCTGGATGAAATTTGCATATTTAAGGAGGGAGGAGGAAGATATTTCATTTTTATGAAATGACTCCTGACCCGACTATCCATTCCATTCTCGAACCATCGGTGAAGACAGGGTGCGGTCAAGTCAATATGTAAAAGATTGAAAACTACAGTAAGTTAATTTGTATTCCAAAAATATATTTTTTCCCTTATCTCGTTAACAATATTTTTTCCTTTTCACAGATACGTATTTCACCTATGACACCCAAGCTTCTTCAGTGTGTAGAGGCAAAATATTTATCTGTGAAAAGGAAAACACATTGTTAACGAGAAAAAGTAAAAATTATTCTTTAGAATAAAAATTAATTTACTTTTGTATTTACAGCGTTAACAAACAAAAATGGAGGAAGTTGAAAGCATGTTTAGCAAATCAATATGGGCTTAGTGCAAAGTACTTGTAGCACCCAAAGCAAGGTTTATTGTAATATACCTGCCATTAAACCCAACGATTCTATTAAAGCCATTGAAGCAGTATGAACAACGTGGTTGGGACATGAAAGCCAATTTTATGCTGTTGAGTGAGCAACACCATGATAAAAGTTCACAAGAGGCATATAGTCGCGTTAAGCGACGGATCGTCCTCTTGGTGACACTTGACGTCAGGAACGCTTTCAACTCCGCTAGATAGATGGATATTCTGGATACGCTGGAAAACCCTTATCATGTTCCAGTATATATAGTCGGGCTTTTGAGGGACTACCTGAAGAACCGAAGCCTGCTCTACGACACGACACAGGGCCAACGAAGAATGTAAGTTACAGCGGGTGTTGCACAGGGATCTATTCTTGGTCCGGACCTATGGAATGTATGGATGAGTCGCGCTTGGTCGGCTATGTGGATGATGTTGCAGCTCTGGTCACTGGACGCACCGTTGAACAAGCGCAACTTAGGCTAGGTATGCTAATGCGCCGAGTGAAAGACAGGATGACTCCTTAAGGGTTCAGTTTAGCACTGGAGAAAACCGAAGTGGTCAGGTTGATAAAAAAAAAATAGTCCCTAGAGTAAGGATGATCAGTATTCGAGACATATTAATCGAATTGAAGCCAGTGGTCAACTACCTGGGGCTACTGATTGTCTCGAAGATGAGTTTCTCTGAGCAAATCAGGGCAACGGCTGAGAAGGCTGCTTCGGGAGTATCGGCTCTGACTCGACTTATGGCCAATGTAGGGGGACAAAGCCCATCAAGAAGACGCTTCTTGATGAGTGCTGTAGGGTCAGTGCTACCGACCCAACGCTCTCGCACTCGTATATTGAAAACGCTTCGCACAGGTACAGAGAAGTGGAGCACTGATAATTACAGCTTCGCATCCGACAGTTTCTGATTCAGCGTTAAGAGTTGTTGGAGGCATGATAACTGTTGCCCTCCTTGCTAGAGAGCGCCGCACTATTCACCTGTATCGAAGCGAGGATGCGAGGGAGATGGTTGCCCGCGACGGGAGACAGCGCTCTCTCAACGATTGGCAGCAGTCTTGAGTGAATTGCACGAAGGGAAGGTGGACTGCGCGCCTCATTCTGGATGTGAGACCATGGCTAAATTGAAGGCATAGTGAGACTGACTTCTATCTGACCCAGTTTTTGAGCGAGCATAGATGTTTCAGTCTTACCTGCACGAGATTGGTAAGTCACGGTTCCCCGATTGTCGGTTTTGTCCAGGAGAGGAGGACAATGCCTGCCACATATTTTTTGCATTTACAAAATGAGAAAGACTGTGAGGGGACCTCACAGGGAAACTGGAGAGCTCACCCAGGATAATATAGTCGCGGTGATGCTCGATTCGGTTGTCAACTGGAACCAGGTGGCACATTATGTTCGGGTAGTCCTTAAAGATAAAAGGGACTCACAGCAGGTGGGGGGGTTGGGGCTGGTGGACCATTTGTCTGGCACTTCCTCTTCCCCTCTCCCCTTCTGCTGCAACAAAACAAAACGAACAAAACGAGACCTTGCCCGAAGTAATGTGTCAAACGGTCCAAGGCTGGGCTCTCAGGTTGAGAGGGGAGGTGCTTAGTGGTTTGTTCAGTCGCCTTCTTGCGAGCATTGGAGTCCCACACTCTGTGCATAAATGGCATTCACCGCCCAACCACAAAAATATAACAAAAAAAACATTTTCATATTTAAGTATTATTTTCGCTTAAATATCGATGGATCGATCTCGTCGTATCATTTATAGAAAAGTAGCATAAGTTATGGAGTATTCTTTATAATGATGGGCACAATTCGTCGTACGATATTAAGGGGAGATTATTACATTGAAGAAGTATTTGTTTGCAAGTAATTAAATAAACAGATGTACATTTGAGTGGAATGAACTCATGAAGAATTTTTTGTCCATCGTCAGATATTTATGAATGGTAGAGCTAAGTGTTTAATGTTTGGAAGTTTTGGATATGATAGAAATGTTTAGATAATTATGCTTGGTTGTTAAATGTACTTGTTTGCTTGAACTTTTTTCCACTCATTAGGACCACCACGATGATTCCTACATCCATCATACATAAACTTAAGATCAGCATAGTAGTCTAACCGAAAGAAATATATTGAAGACGATTCTTAAAGCACTATTGACATGAAACTAAAAAAGCAATAAAATGTGATGGCAATGAGTCTGAAAATAAAAATAACAGCGTTTTTAAGCAATGAAAGACCAAAAAAGATCTTTAATCAACAAACTAGAACAGGCGCATCTTTGAATGGACATTTATGAAAATACGGCTAAATCCTGTACCTCACGTTACCCACCGCCCACGGTCACCACAACAAAAAAAACTCTAGGACTCCTAACTATTCACACGCCGAGCAATGTAAAATGCATATGCGACCTTCTCCAAAGAAAAATGCCCTCCTCCAACAATCAAAACCATTTTAAAATGCAACGTATGCCATGCTGCTTCTGTTCCATTATGTGGATTCCGATGCCCTAAAACTGCCACCGATAGGCAAGTCTATGCGTATGAATCACTACACTTAACAAGCAAAATCATTTGCATATGCCATGCGTCGCCAACGTCGATTTCCATGCTTAACAGCATTCACCGCCGAACAAATCTACACCCCAAACACCATCCTCCAACAAGTGACACCCATCAGTCCTACTTGCCAATAAGGCCGTGCAAACTGAAGCAGAAATACCCTTTGATGAGCAACGAGGAAACTTACCCCCCCAATTACATTCTCCAGCAATCAACACGCGTGATGCTTTCTCGCTCACAACCCCATCCATCCTTATCCACGTCCATCAATCAGTGAGCAGCGGTCGCCTTAAGCAAGCACCCATGGAGTGAATTCTCACGCCTTAGAACACCCACCAAAAGGTAAATCCGATGCCCACCCATAATGCAAAATCTCCCATCTATAGCAACGCTTCCCGTTAACATGCAACCACTAGCACCATAAAAACTTCCGGCACGCCTAAAATGATCAAGCAAATCAGCCACTCCACACGCTGCCGTCCACCCTTAGCTAATGACACCAATCGTTGGGCAACGTGTTCCTTATCTGAGCGCCCATGAAGCAAATTCCCATGCCTTAGAACACTCGCTAACAGGCAAGTCCATCATCCAGCAATAATGCAGTCACCCATCAATGCCAGTGCCTACCATCACCACGCAGCTTCTCACATCATAAAAAAAGTCCAGCACTACTAACGTGATCAAGTAAATCGCTAAACCAAAACGCCTTCTAAGATCTTAGAAAATAAAATCGGATTTTACAACAACAGTATTATTGGGGAGTATCAAGGTAGTTTTAGAGCAGGTAGGTCAACAATAGACCAATTGTTCACAGTCAAGCAGTTACTTGAAAATGTTGGGAGTTCAACATAGACGTACACCAAATCTTCGTTGAATTCAAGGAAGCATACGACAGTATTGATTGTAAGATACTGTACTAAATAATGCTTTACTTTGGCATCACAACCAAATTAGTCCGTCAAACCAAAATGACAAAGACGTCGATGACCTCCCTTGCCCGCATCAATAACCAACTCACCGATGCCTTTGACACAAATATCGGACTAAAGCAGGGAGCTGGGCTGGTCCCATTGCTATTCAATTTGGCTCTGGAGTACGTCATAAGGAAGCTACCTGTTGATACGTGCGGTACATTACTATACAAGTCAAGCCAAGTAATAGCCTTTGCGGAAGACATCAACATTTTGTCACGGTAATTAACAACTGCCAAAGAACTTTTCCTGAAACTCGACAGCGAAGCAAAACTATTAGAGCTACAATTCAATGAAAATAAAATAACACAACGACAACATGACAAAATCGAGGAAAAGTGGCACAAATACACAAAATGTCACACTTGACGAGTACAGTATTGAAAATGTGAGCGAATTTGTGTATCTAGGACCCAAAATAACGAAGGCGGGCAATGAAAGAGACGAAATACGCTGAAAAATACAGCTCGCAAACAAAATATTTTATTCAGTATTGACGATCTGGAAGACCAGGTGCATACACAGGACAAGCATACAAATCTGTAATGAAACCTGTGTTATGTTATGGGTGTGAAACATAGACCCTAACCCAAGCATCCGCAAATATTTTGAACGCCTTTAAGCGACGGGTCCTGAGGCGAATAATCGGAGCAAAGCTAAGCTGTATGAAATTTTAGACGAACCGGAGGCCTCTACGATTAGAAGACTGCAGAAGCTGCATTGGGCTGGCCACATGAATCGTATGGACGAACAACGGATACCTAAAAAGGTATTCGTTGGGAGAACTGAAGGCCAGATGCCGGTGGGGAAACCGAGGAAACGCTGGTCTGACTTGGTCGACGAAGACAGTTCATCGCTGCTCGGATTTCGAAATTAGAGGACGCTGTCAAAAGACGAAGACAATTGGAGGCACTATTTGCAGGAATCGAAAGCCCGAGAGGGGCTGTAGTGCTAAGAAGAAGAAGAAACGCCTTCAATAATTGACACGCGCTAAAGGAGCTCAACCCTTACAGGCAGTAAGCCAACTGCCTGGATTGCGGCCTATCCACACAGCTTTCTAATGGATCAGAAACCCTAAAACTTCAAGCTAGCAACTCTAGACATAGATTTCCTACACATTAAAACAGCCATGGATATAAAGTCAAAGACTAGCTCCTATTAATCTTAAACATACATGTTAATCCCATATAAACAGACACAGTCAAATTTAGAGCTCGAATCTAATAGTTAAAAATATGGGACAATGATCAACTTTTTACTTTGTATGGGAGACTGGGAACCAATCACCTGTATCCTAATTCTGGAATCTCGCCTACATAGCCAACACACCTTATCAGTACACGGATCTTTACTTATCTAAGGCCCACACATACTCATTCCAGGCACCCACCTATATAAATCTGATATACATACCCACATACCTAAGGCCCATACCCTCCCCTGTAACTATTCATGACATCCACGTTTTACTCGGACTCATAGCTTCTTATCTCAGACATCCGCCTTTACTAACCTAATACAGGCAACCGCACACCAAAGACATACATCCTCCCCTGACGACCATCCAAGAGATCCTGACGACCACCCAAGAGATCCACACCTAACCTATATCACTCTAATAAAAGCACCCACACACGGAAGAAACACACCCTCGACAAAATTTGAAATTTAAATGGAAAATTTGATTAAGAACATACATACATTCTACCCCTACTTATGACCCAAGCGACTTGCGTTGTTGCCTGGGCTGGAGGAACATCAATTGTGTGTCTTTAATGTTCACTATTCTGTGGACTGCATACCATTTACATCACCCTTGAGAGGAACCCACGGTTAGAAGAGAAGTTCATCAGCTCCTCAGTGGGCTTTGTTCTGACTGTTTTCCAGAATCGCCTGTGATATCAGACCATGCAAAGGCATTCTTTCAGTTTTTACAGTGCGTTTATTAAGTTTTGATTACAATCTCCTGAGTTGAGTATCTGACTTTCACCCGTTCCAGTATCATGTAAAACTTTTTAGTGAATTATGCTTCCTCATTTATTTAAGACTTCCGCTACTGTGAGATGTTTTTATTTTCCAACTTTGTTTCTTCCACTCTTCCATTGGGGGTAGAATACTGTGCCTCACAGTTTCTTCTATTGCTCGCCAATTTTGTGGCTGTTGGCAGTAGTTATCAGTGGATGCAGGACTTTGTCACTGCGTCCAAATATTACAAATTCTTTTTGCGTGTTATTGGCGGTTGCACGATCATTATTGTTTTGATTGTGCTCATTCTGTTATATTTACGAGTATTTTGTCGAATTTGCTCAATTTGTTTGTCATATTCATCATTGCTTGCGTTTCGAATGTGTGGTTGCCTTATGCTCTCACAGCTATCTTTTCATGGTATCTTTCTATGCAAAGGTTGGCACCAGCTCCTATGGAAGCAATTGTTCAGACCACGGTAATCAGGAGACTGCTTTAACCGAACATATATAGTAGGTACAACAAACTTTATAGTGAGAGCCCTGAACGTACATTGACGCCTCTGAAATGGTTCATAGGGACAAAGATGGTAGGACAGATTGGAGCCATTTGTGTGCGAGTTTCACCTTGGCGATATTGCAATGCAATTTGGTCCAAACTTTCATTTCCATCAACATTAAAACGTCAGCTCAGATTCATCAGGTGAATCATAGTCCGTGAACCATTGAATCACGAGGGGGTGGCCTAAACTATGCCCCACGATTGTGAAGTTTATTTAAGAAGAATGCACACAGAATCGAATCTCATTTTTGGTAGGAGTTCAGCAATCAGCTTTCTGGTTAGTTTTGAAGTACTTGTGTGGGTTAACGAATACTTGCACTTATGATCATCCATGACCAACCAAACTGAGCTTTAAGCCAGGCCAAATGAGTAAGCTTTCGCACGGCTGACTTATTATCTGTCTTGGCACAAGTTCTTTGCTTTATTCAAGTGTTGTGAAGAGGAGGACCGATTATTTAAGGGGAGCCTTTCTCATGTTTATCAAGAGATAACTGAATTTTTATTCACAAACAGCTCCACATCTAACGCAGGATTGTAGCCAGATTCTCAATCGTTCTCATAGCAATTTATCAGAAAGTCAAACAGATATGGATCCCTGGACAAAAATCCATAGTGTCAACCGCTAAACTAAAGAACAGAATTCGACATAATCATTTGGAAAGCGGGGAGATGAGCTGGCCCCACTGCTATTCAATCTGGCTCTGGAGTACGTTATAAGGAAGCTATCCGTCGATACGCGCGGTACATTTCTACACAAGTCGAGCCAAGTAGTAGCCTATGCGGATGACATCAACATTTTGTCATGGTTATTAACAACTGCTAAAGAACTTATGGTCCTTCAACAAGTTCAAACGCGAGAGAACGATAAGAAAAGTATTTATTATTTACAGATTATTAAATGGTTACTATATAATCGATACGCGCTAGGATAAAAATTAATTCGAATGTCGTTTTGATGTCTGGTTGTCGTTTCGATGTCGTTCCTACGATCGCTCTAGGTGAAGTGATTAGCGTCTCGTCGACGCGATAACAAAAATTCCTAACTCCGTGCATGCATTCGTACCACATTTGCTGAGCATGCACACGCGCAGCGATAACAAGATTCCCAACTCCGTGCTTGCATCCATATCACATTTGCTGAGCATGCAAATGTATCAAATGATTGTATCGACGCGATACAATCTCCGTCAGAGCGTTCCTCATCGCAGCACAATCGCTGACCACGCACAAGCGCAACCAGCAGACATGCTGAGTGGATCTTTGGTCATGTAACCCATATCGTATGATTATCGCGGTGGCTGAAACATCGGGACAATGTTGCACACTACTATTGCATGCATGCAATGCATGCGTTGTGTTGTCGCCACACTACTCCCCTCGCAGTGGCTTGGCCACGATACTTTATTGGAAGCGTACGGGTGGCCGGATCTTACGTCCACTGCGTGTGGTTGTTGTTGGTTCGCTAATGAGGGGCCTCGCCTTTGAAGTAGGTTCTGGCGTGAGGAATGCGGGTTTGAGCCTATCGATCGAAATTGAGGCGGGGTGTCCATTAATGTCGATGCGGAAATACTTGTCCTTTCTGCTTAGGACCGGGTATGGGCCGTCGTATGGTGGTGTGAGCGATGATTTTACCTTGTCGTTGCGTACAAAGACATGTGAGCTGCTGCCTAGCGTTCGGTGTATGAAAGTTTGGGTGGTGGTGTGGTGTGCCGTGTCTCGAGGTCGCAGTTTCGTCATGCGTGACCTGAGTTCACGCAAGAAGTCCGTTTCGTTGGTTTTGGACTGCGATGCGGTGAAGAACTCCCCCGGAAGCCGTAGGCTGGTGCCGTAGACCATGTCTGCGGGTGTGGCGTTAATATCCTCCTTTAATGCGGCGCGCAGTCCTAGGAGCACGAGAGGTAGCACCTTCGTCCATTCGGCTGTATCGTAGCAGCGGATGGCGGCCTTGACTGTGCGATGCCATCTCTCAATGATCCCGTTGGCGGCAGGATGGTATGGGGTCGTCCGCAGGTGGTTGATTCCCAGAATACGGGTCAGCTCGGCGAAGATTTGGCTCTCGAACTGGCGTCCCAGGTCGGTAGTTACTCTTGCCGGCACTCCGAAGCGGCTTATCCATGCATTGATAAGCGCCTCGGCGACTGTTGTTGCGGTGATATTCTGGAGCGGAACGGCTTCTGGCCAACGTGTGAACCTGTCAATGATGGTTAGGCAATAACGGTAACCATCGTTCGGTGATAGTGGTCCGATGAGGTCGATGTTAATATGCTCGAACCTGGTGTCCGGCTGGGTGTATCGTTGGAGCAGTGACTTGACGTGACGTCCGATCTTGTTGCGCTGGCAGGCCGTGCAGCTTCGTACGAAATCATTAATCTCCTTATTCATGGCCGGCCAGAAGAAGCGGTCGGTGATGAGTCGTCTAGTCGCTCGTATGCCTGGGTGTGCTAGGCCATGCATCGTCTGCATGATTGTTTGCCTAAGCTGCTGCGGTACGTAGGGTCGAACCTTGTTTTCGGTGACTATGCAGTGGAGTGGCGTGTCGGAAGTAGCAAGCTCCTGCTTCTTCCACTTGAGTTTGTCCGTCTGGTCCTCCAGCCAAGCCTTGAGCTGTGGATCGGTTTGTTGAGCTGAAGCGAGAGAAAGGATGTCGGTCGTTGAAACTGTACTCACCCGAGACAAGTAATCCGCGACGGAGTTATTCTGGCCCGGAATGTGGCGGATGTCGACTGTGAACTGGGAGATAAAATCCAGCTGACGATGTTGCCTCGGTGATGCTTTCTCCGGTCGTTGCTGGAACGCAAACTGTAATGGCTTGTGGTCGGAGAAGACTGTGAAGACTCTGCCCTCCAACATGTACCGGAAGCGCTTGATGGCTTCGTGAATCGCTAGCAACTCTCGGTCGTAGGTGCTGTAGCGTCGCTGGGTGTCGTTCAGCTTGCGTGAGAAAAATCCCAGAGGCTCTGTTCCAGTGCTCGTTGTCTGGTGCAGGACAGCTCCGAGTCCATCGTCCGATGCGTCCACTGTCAGGGACCATGTGGCTGTTGGATCAGGATGCGCGAGTGACGGAACCTTGGTTAGTTCCGACTTGCACCTCTCGAATGCTGCCGATGCCTCGTCGGTCCATTGAAGCTCCGTTTTGTCGCGCTTTCTGTTTCCCTCTATCAGCTGTTGGAGCGGGCGTTGGGTTTGAGCGGCATGCGGTAGGAACCTCCTGTAGAAGTTAATCATTCCTAAGAATGACTTTAGCTGCAGTGCTGTCCCGGGCTTCGGAATAGCGGATATGCCTTGCGTCTTCTCAGGCAAAGGTTTCAATCCGTCAGTTGAAATCGTGTGCCCCAAAAATTGAATCTCGTCCTGTCCAAATTGGCACTTATCCTTGTTGATTGCAAGTCCGTATTGGCGTAGACGGCTCAGCACTTCCGACACATGCTGTTGGTGTATCTGCGGGTCCGGTGAAAACACCAATATGTCGTCTATGTAGACGAATACATTACTGAGTCCCCTTAGCGCCTCGTGCATGAAGCGTTGGAAGGTCTGGCCCGCGTTGCATAGGCCAAAGGTCATGTAGATGAACTCATACAATCCAAATGGCGTGATAATCGCCGTCTTCGGGACATCACTCGGCTCGACTGGAATCTGATGAAACGCCTTCTGTAGATCGATCACAGTAAAGACCTTCATCCCGTGCAAGGCAGCAGTGCAGTCCTGCAGGAATCCGATTGGATATCGGTCCGGAACGGTGCATGCGTTGAGGGCCCGGTAGTCTCCGCATGGACGCCAGTCTCCGTTGGCTTTACGTACCATATGAAGAGGACTGCTCCATGCACTCTTGGATGGTCGACAGATTCCCAGTTGTATCATGTTGTCGAACTCGGCTTTCGCAGCGGCGAGTTTGTCGGGAGGAAGTCGGCGTGCCTTCGCGTTGACTGGAGGGCCTTTTGTCACAATGTGATGCGTCGTCGTGCACTTAACGTTGCGGCGAGGTGCTGTTGATGTGACTTCGGGATAGTCTGCCAGAATTGCAGCGTATTCACTGGCGATTGTCGCGGATATCGATGGTTGTATCAGTGGTTGGTTCGTTGATGTGGCCTTCACCTCAGCTGCGTTCGCAATTTGTCGCTCGATGAGTTTTCGTCCTCTGATGTCCACGAGTAGTCCATGATGCTCGAGCAGATCAGCTCCGATGATTGGGGAGCTGACGTCCGCTATGATAAAAGTCCACGTAACGGGCCTCGGAAGGCCGAGATTTAAAGTCAGCTTCCTCTTCCCGTAGGTGCGAATAGCAGAACCGTTAGCAGCTAATAAGCGGGTGCCAGATTCTGGGTTACTTCGATCTCGGATGGTAGGTGGGATCACGGATACGTCTGCGCCGGTGTCGATCAAAAGCGCGCCAGTGCCATTGTTATCGCGGATGTATAAGCGATGCACTGATCGCGCGCCAGCCAGTTTTTGCGGAGAGGACGGTTTTAGTTTTTTTGCTGTTTGCCGAACTTGCATGGCGGTCGGCATTTCGTGGCGTCTGATCCGTAATGGGCGTGGTACCAGCAAGCTTCGGTTGGAGGTTTGGGCGACTGTGGGCGTGATTGCGATGGTAATCGTGGTTTCCCTGAATTACCGGCACATGGGCACGTGCACTCGGTCCTTTGTGCAATGCTCCTGTGGTCTTCGTCGATTCGGCGTGCCAGCCTCACAACTTCCGCCGTCAGTTTGGAGAGCTCTGACAGGATTCTCGTTGTTGGCAGAGTGGCTTCCGCAGAGTCGTGATTCGAGATTGATCCGATGGTGTAAGGCTTGGACCCTTTCGTCACTTCGTGGACCCTATCGGCAATCGTTGCTAGATTCTGCAGCGAGGCGTCGTTTGCTGACAGAATGCTGCGCAACGTGATGTCCAGTCTATTAAGCCACATCTGTTTTAGCGTCTCCTCCGAAATGCTGTCAGCGGCGAGAGTTCGCATTTGGTTCAGCAGCTGTGATGGTCGCTGATCGCCCAATTCGACCTCCGACAACAGTTTCTGAATACGCTGCTGGGCGGACTCCGCGAAGGCTCTAATAATCTCTCGCTTGCGGTTGTCGTACTTTCCTTCCGCTGGTGGCTTGGACACGGCACTCCGCACTTGCTTCACGACTCTGATGTCTAGGCTGGCGACGATCAGCTGGAAGCGCGTTGTGTCTCCCGTTATGCGGCTCGCCCCAAAGTACGCCTCGATTTGCTCGAACCAAAGTTCGACGTCCTCCTCCCAGAACGGCGGAATCCGGAAGGTGGCATTTTTCACACCGCTTACCTCGCCGGCTTCGGGGTCCGCTCCATCGTGCGTGGCTGCCGGGATGTTGTTCTTGTCTTCGTTCGACATTTTAACTGTTATGGTCGAGGTTGGGAGGTATTCGCTTGCGTGCGCCGCTTTACGCCGCGGACGTGGTCCCTGTACAATATGTACACTAGGGACGCGATGTTTACGATGAGCACGCACAATAGTGTCACCTCAAGACGGTCACTTTGCACCGCGAGCGCCGAATTTATCACTAAGGTGTTCGTAACTTCACCCGTCACCTCTTTCACCGGTTTATTTCCCATTCACGCTGACGTGGGAAAACGAGCACTACACACGTGAGATTGGCAGTTCTGTAGCGTCGGGCGCTATGTTCCACTCGCGGGAGGCAGGATCGCCAGTTATGGTCCTTCAACAAGTTCAAACGCGAGAGAACGATAAGAAAAGTATTTATTATTTACAGATTATTAAATGGTTACTATATAATCGATACGCGCTAGGATAAAAATTAATTCGAATGTCGTTTTGATGTCTGGTTGTCGTTTCGATGTCGTTCCTACGATCGCTCTAGGTGAAGTGATTAGCGTCTCGTCGACGCGATAACAAAAATTCCTAACTCCGTGCATGCATTCGTACCACTTTTGCTGAGCATGCACACGCGCAGCGATAACAAGATTCCCAACTCCGTGCTTGCATCCATATCACTTTTGCTGAGCATGCAAATGTATCAAATGATTGTATCGACGCGATACAATCTCCGTCAGAGCGTTCCTCATCGCAGCACAATCGCTGACCACGCACAAGCGCAACCAGCAGACATGCTGAGTGGATCTTTGGTCATGTAACCCATATCGTATGATTATCGCGGTGGCTGAAACATCGGGACAATGTTGCACACTAGTATTGCATGCATGCAATGCATGCGTTGTGGCCACACTACTCTCCCTGAAACTCGACAGCGAAGCAAAACCAGTAGGGCTACAAATCAATGAAAATCAAACATAGCTCATGACGCAGTCGAGGAGATCGTACCTCAAATACATGAAATATCACACATATCAATATATAGGTGGTTTGACATGACAGAAATGGTTGAAGGACAAGCTATTTGGGCTCATCCAAGACAAACAAGAATCAAAGAACTAGGCAAAATACCGAAACAGTGGATGAATCTCTCTTGCACAGTCTCTGCCTCCAACACACCTAATAAGCTTTCGGTGGGATAAAGGAAAAATTAGAGTCCTTCTGTTAAGGCTTGATTAAAAAGCTTGAAGAATAGAAGCTTGGATCCCATAAAACTAAATAGTTGATCTATTGCAGTTTTGCACAGAGGGGGTTTTGTATGATTATCATCGAAAGCTAATTAGCAAAAAAATGATGGGATTTTTGAAAAAGGAAACGTTGAGCTATTTATATCTATACTCTGAGCGCATGTTACTCGGTATTTTATTTTCATTTCATTGAAGTTAGGTTAAAATGGATGAAAAGGATTGAATTGAACATCCTCAATTTTTCAGGCATCCGATTTCGGTAGGATTAAAGCCAAAATAAACTCCTACGACTTGATCATATTCGTACCTAAGCTAGTACTATTATTCCAAACTGCTTTTAATCATCCCTACTTCAAATATGATTTCAAAGAGCCTAGAATTCCATTTATCCAATTTTTTTCACTTTCGAGTGGATACGTCTCGCAAAACTACCAAATGATTGCAAAAGTGCAATCAGTGATTGCATAAAAGACCTGCAACACTCGAATGAAAAATGCACAAGGTTTATAGAAAAAAATTAATAGGGAAAGCTCATCGGTTGTCAATTAATAATGGTGACTAACAGGATACAAAAAAGTTCAGGCGTCCATTGGGTTTTTTCCGCACTAGACTTTTCACCGTTGGCTTGTGCGCCGCCTGTATGTGTGTACAATTATGGCGATGTCCTACATATGAGAGCAACTATTAAATTTTCAATGAACACATGCTATTAATTGTCACAAGCACCATTGATTTGCAATTCTTGGTAGTCTGAAGTATAAAATTACTGGAATTTTCCCACCTTAACCCTGCATCGTGGGAAATCAATTGCAGGTGCTTAATGGTTTCCCATAATTAATTATCCATTATTCACAAGTGATGCTGAGTCAAAATATTGTGAAATGGATGGAATGAATGGATTAGCATACAACACAAACGTATGAAGAAGTATCTTTGAGAAGTGAAAATCTGAACTGTGATTTCATTTATTTTTAAGGCTTTGGATAGCAAATTATACAAATATTTAACACTTTTGCGTCCTGTCTATTCATAGTTTTTTTCAGAAACTATACAAACTATAATCAAATATTGTAAAAAGCTGAATGATCGGTTTGGCCATATAAAAATATTCAAAAGTTTTGAAGAAGGTTTATTGAAGTGACCTACATATAAGCGTTTTTATCAAAGGATCAAAAGATCCTGATAAAGGTTTTTAGATTTTGAAACAAGAAGGCAGTTTCCGCACCAGCAGGTCAGGGGAAAGGCTTAGACTAGGGAAAATCATGGATAGAACTCTTTTGAACAAAAGGGCAGTAAATTTTCTTTTAGTAAAAGTTATCATTCATGGCGCGTCAGCCCAATCCGGGCGTCAGCCTCCAGAATTAATCTCCTCCAATCATTACGGTTCTGCAACCTCATTCGCCAGTTGATCACTCCCAACAAGGACTTGCTGTCAACTGCTATCGTTTCTACCTATTGAGTCCTTGGCCTTTCCGCTCGACACCTACCTAGCGCTCTACCCGTTAATGTTCTTTTGGGGAGTCGCTTTTCTTCCATTCCGTCTATGTGGCACCCCCATTAGAATTTGCGTTACCTTTCGCAAGCAGATTCAGGTGGATCATCAAATAGTTCGTTGTAACGCAGTCCTCACTCTCTTCTTTGTTTCACTATGCCGTCAATTTTTTGGAGTGCTTTGCGTTCAGTTATGTGTTTTCTCGGATTCGCTCGGCAGGGTCCATGTTTCACTTCCATATAACAGCCCAGGTTTGACTAGTAAATTGTAAATAGGGAGCTTATTTTGCCTGTATACAACTCAAGACCTTAGAATGGGAAGCACGGAGTAATATGCTTTATTTGCGGCGTCAATCTCGTCCTTTTCGGCGCCTTCTGGGTTCAGAATGGCTTAAAAAATAAATATGTCTCTACTAAGTTTCAATATTATAGTCTCCTGTCCAAGTTTTTTTTTCGGACAGGAGTGTTCTTCCTCGTTTGAGTCATAAATTTAGCTTAAGTTTCATTGATTTATAGGCTAATTTGGTTTGCTTGTGATTCTAGGGTCAGAAATGCTCCTTTGGCATCTGAGATTGAGCGTACCATAATATTCATGTCATCAGCATCTGCTACTAATTGTGTGAGCTTGAACATTAGTGTACCCGAAGATTCAGCGCATGTGCTCTATAAGTCTATCGCCTTGTTTTCAGCCTTATTCCATTTTGAAGCTGTTCGTTAGTTCGCCGCTTACCTTGATCTAGGACTCAGTGTTTCGCATCATGACTTTGACTATGTGGACTAACATGGTTAAACCATGCAGACTTGTTTTGTTGGAACGCCAAAGTTAAGCATTATTTTGTACAGCGCATTTTTGTCAACGCTGTCCTATGCTCACTTAAAGTCTACAAAGAGTTGCTGCATATCGACGTTCCACTCCGAGCACTTTTTAAGCACCTGGGTATTGAGAATATTTGATCTTTTGTAGAAGCCTCCCTGATACTCTCTTTTAATTCTTTGATTCAGGAGTATAGTGCTGGCTCTATAGTTTTCACGCCTTAACCCCCCCCTTTTTGTGTATAGAACTTACCAAACTCATCCACCAGTTCCCTGGTAACTGCTCCCCCGACAATATTCTGCATATTAGGAGAAGGTTACTTAAATGGGGGCCCCACATCTGGAGCAGTTCTGCTGGTATTCAAAATATTCCAGAATTAGTTGATTACGTTATTTCTTTTTATTATTATTTTTTCTTGAAAAGCCGTCGGGCCTTGCTTTATTGTATGAGCAAACGCGTTTCGACTCCTTTGAGTCATCTTCAGTGTCTATAGGATGTGTGGAAGGGACGGCTTTATATAGTCGTAGAATGGGTTGAGCGGGTAGTACTAAATCATGTCAGGTACTTAATTAGGTCAGGTACTAAATTAGCTCAGGTATTAAATTACGTTAGGTAGAAGGATATTAGATTTTTGTGTTTGGATTGTTGAATGTCCGTTTGTTCTGTTTCATCTCGTTTCTGTTTTTGTAGGAATGTGTGGTCCAGTACTGAGAAAATTCCGTCGGATTTGTAATAAGTTGTTGGTTGATAATGTTAACGTCTGTTTTTCTTTATTTATATATTTCAACCCTTTCTAGGATGTCAAGTCTCGGTCGTTTTCTCTGTTTGTGTAGCAATGTCATAGAGTTAGTCACACCCTCAGGCTCGTCTGCGTGGCTTTGTAGGTGCGTCGCATAATTCGAGTCTGCCTTGTTGTGTAAGATTGATCGTAAGTACTCTTTGTATCTTATCATTAGAGTCCATTTTGTCTTTCATATGCATACCATGCTGCAGTCATTATCAGTTTGTATATGCGGCTGCTCTCGTATATTGATGTGTCCTTCAGTTTTGGTTTTATTTTGTTTCCAATGTTGTTGTTAGTTTTGAATGCAGTCTGCAATTTGTATTTCTTAAGGAAGTTTGCTGCCACATGCTGGTCGGGGGAGACTTCAACGCTAGAGCCATTGAATCAGGTATGCCACAATCCGACCCAAGGGGAAAGCAAATCTTGGACATGGCGGCCAGAACAGCGCTTTTTGTCCTAAATACTGGTAACACCCCTACTTTCCGCCGCTGGGGTTGCGTAGGAACCCTACCCGATGTGACACTCGCTTCGGAATCCCTGGTACCTAGAGTACACAACTGGCGAGTACTAGAGGACTACTCGGCTAGTGATCACCAGTATATAGCGGTTGACATTCACGACAGTGCCACTCTGCGTGCATATGCCCAAACTTCAACCCTCGGATGGAGGACTGGGAGGATGGACGTTGAGAGGTTCGCTGACGCGCTTATGGCAGGCGCACCGTTGCTGGGAGCTCCGCCAGGGAGTGGAGGGCCTACAGCCAAGGACTTGGTGAACTCAACTATGAGTACCATCATAGCTGCTTGCGAGTCTTCCATGCCCCGTCGGAGACCCGACACGGCAAGCCTCCAGTATACGGGTAGTCAAATGAGATCGTCGAACAAAGAAGCGAGTGTCACAAGCTTCGGCGAGAGGCCCAGCCGGCGCGAACACGGGAGGAGGCAGACACTAGGCTAGCAGCATACAGGTCCGGCAGGAAATATCTTCGCAGGCTTATTAACAAGAGCAAGGCCCGATGCTGGCAAGAACTCGTGGATGATGTAAATAGGGATCCGTGGGGCCTTGCCTACAAGCTGGTCATGGGGAAACTTGGTGCCCTACGGGAGCCTTGTATACATGACGCGGAAAAGATGGACGCGATAGTGCGGGGACTCTTCCCCGCCCATCCCGTCCGTGTTGACGCTGTCCGTGGTGAAACAGCAGTCGAGTGCCCACTCTTCACAAAGCTGGAACTGGAGGAGGCAGTCCTCTCCCTGAAAGCGAGGAAGGCTCCAGGTCCAGATGGTGTTCCAGCTGAGGTTTTGCAGCTCGTCTATCACCATTGTCCTGACTTGCTGCTCAGCACATTCAACGCTTGCCTACGGGACGGGGTTTTCCCGGTACGATGGAAGGTGGCGAGGCTCGTGCTGGTCAGCAAGGGGAAGGGAAATCCCGAATCGCCGTCTGCATACCGCCCGTTATGCATGCTAGACACAGCTGGGAAAGTGCTAGAGAAACTCATCAAGGGAAGACTCACTGACGCGATTCGTGCTGCTGGGGACCTATCTCCTCGGCAGTACGGCTTTAGAGCAGGACGTTCTACCATTGATGCGATTGCAGAGGTGGTGAACGCGGTCAAAAAGGCAGAGGCATATAGTCGCACCAAGCAACGGATCGTCCTGTTGGTGACACTCGACGTCAGGAATGCCTTCAACTCCGCTAGATGGGTGGATATTCTGGACACGCTGGAAAACTCTTTTCAAGTTCCAGAATATCTAATGCGGCTTTCTAACGAAAGATGGATGTGAGTCTTCCCTTGATGAGTTTCTCTAGCACTTTCCCAGCCGTGTCTAGCATACATAACGGGCGGTATGCAGACGGCGATTCGGGATTTCCCTTCCCCTTGCTGACCAGCACGAGCCTCGCCACCTTCCATCGTACCGGGAAAACCCCGTCCCGTAGGAAAGCGTTGAATGTGCTGAGCAGCAAGTCAGGACAATGGTGATAGACGAGCTGCAAAACCTCAGCTGGAACACCATCTGGACCTGGAGCCTTCCTCGCTTTCAGGGAGAGGACTGCCTCCTCCAGTTCCAGCTGTGTGAAGAGTGGGCACTCGACTGCTGTTTCACCATGGACAGCGTAAACACGGACGGGATGGGCGGGGAAGAGTCCCCGCACTATCGCGTCCATCTTTTCCGCGTCATGTATACAAGGCTTCCGTAGGGCACCAAGTTTCCCCATGACCAGCTTGTAGCCAAGGCCCCACGGATCCCTATTTACATCATCCACGAGGTCTTGCCAGCATCGGGCCTTGCTCTTGTTAATAAGCCTGCGAAGATATTTCCTGCCGGACCTGTATGCTGCTAGCCTAGTGTCTGCCTCCTCCCGTGTTCGCGCCGGCTGGGCCTCTCGCCAAAGCTTGTGACACTCGCTTCTTTGTTCGGCGATCTCGTTTGACCACCAGTATACTGGAGGCTTACCATGTCGGGGTCTCCGACGGGGCATGGAAGACTCGCAAGCAGCTATGATGGTACTCATAGTTGAGTTCACCAAGTCCTTGGCTGTAGGCCCTCCACTCCCTGGCGGAGCTCCACGCAACGGTGCGCCTGCCGTAAGCGCGTCAGCAAACCTCTCAACGTCCATCCTCCCAGTCCTCCATCCGAGGATTGAAGTTTGGGCATATGCACGCAGAGTGGCACTGTCGTGAATCTCAACAGCTATATACTGGTGATCACTAGCCGAGTAGTCCTCTAGTACTCGCCATTTGTGTACTCTGGGTACCAGGGACTCCGAAGCGAGTGTCACATCGGGTATGGTTCCTACGCAACCCCAGCGGCGGAAAGTAGGGGTGTTACCAGTATTTAGGACAAAAAGCGCTGTTCTGGCCGCCATGTCCAAGATTTGCTTTCCCCTTCGGTCGGATTGTGGCATACCCCATTCAATGGCTCTAGCGTTGAAGTCTCCCCCAACCAGCATGTGGCCCTCTGTGTTCGAGACAGCGTCCTCCAGGGCATCGAGTTTGTTTCGAAAAGATCGCATTGCCTCGTTAGGCGTCAGATAAACACTGAAATATGTTATCCCTGAACACCGCACCCACACAAAACCATCCCCGCGTCCATGGCCCTGCACCTGAAGGCGGGCGCTGTCTCGAACCCAGATGGCCGGGGTACCAGATTTGTCAGGGTACCACGCTTGCGAGTCCTTGTTATGATGTTGCTCGCTCAGCAACAGGAGGTCAGCTTTCTTATCCCTCGCAAACTGCTCAAGTAGGTCCTGGGCGTTTGTGCTTCGGTGCAAATTGACCTACAGGATACGGATCATTTGAGTATCGATTTGGCTTTAGTTAGGGCCTCCTTGAAAACCCAGCATCTCCCTGTCCCCGGCTCATGTTTGAGGTCGCCGGGTGCTAGCTTAGCATCCTTGCAAAGAATGCATTTTGCCTCGTTCGTACACTCCTTCCTTTTGTGCCCCGTTTCACCACATTTGTAGCACAGAGATCTCCTGTCGGGTCCCCTACAGCCATACGCGGTGTATCCGTATTCGAGGCATCTGAAGCAGCGGATAGGGATCGCTCTTCTCCGTATCCTGCAGATCACCCAACCTATCTTAATTTTGCCCTTCGCCAGGATTTGCTGGGCGTCTTTATCAGCTAGTTCGACAATAGCAATGCGTTGCCCCCTTGTGTTTTCACGTGTCAATCTTGCCTTGACTTCACTTAAGCTGGGGAATTCCCTCCTAATGGCAACCTCTACTTCAGCTTTGTCCGTGACGCAGTCGAGGTCCCTGATTTCCAGGGTGGCCATTGGTTCGAGCGAGGCAACTGTTGCCGCATCTCCAAGAACCTTTTGAACCGCGTCACGGAATGCATCTTTGTTTGTGGCCTCTGGCCCGAATTCCACCAGCAAGCCACCGGTCCGGGTTGGTCGAACTGCTTTGATGGCAGTTTTGGTGTCGTCTGGCTTGACCGCTCCTTTAATTTCACGGAGGACATCTGGGTAGGTTCGGCCCTGTAAGTTTAATAATGCCTTTAGAACCTTAAAGTTCTTAATACTTGCTCTTCCATTCATTGTCGCATGTTTCGAGTTGCATTTGCCATCTATCCATTGTAATGTCATGTATGGTGGGTTGCGTATAGGGCATAATTGTATGCTACCCGTATGTTTTGCTCTCTGAATATTTGAATATCTTCTGCAGGAGTTGTAATGTGGTTGGTTTCTTTATTTTAACACAGATATAGTAGATTTCTGTGTGGCCTAGTGGTTAGAGCATGAACGCATAAGTCGAAGGTCCCATGTTCAAATCTCGTTGGGAGCAACGTGATTTAGTTCAGGGGATTTTTCGGACAGGCTACGAATCAGATCATATCATAGCTGAGGAAGTATACGGGGGCATGGTACTGACCAAACCAACTTCCAAAAAAATCAATACGGCCATGAAAATGAGATACTCTAACTAACTCATAGCGAAGGCCCGATAGAGGCTGTGGTTGCTACAAAGAAGAAGAACGATAGTAGACTCCACTTTTGACCAAGTGATCATCTTTTAGCGAGAAGTTTGTTTCATGATCAGCATTTGCTGTCCATGCTTACATCTAACGTACGTGTGAACGTTCATCGAATGCAAATGGTGCTGTGTTGGAAAAATGAAATTGGAAATTAAATTGCCCAAAATGGCATGCTACTATTAGCCTAAAAGATCTGTTTTTGGCGGTAGACTAACAAAATCGCAGCGTACTCAGAAGCATCAAAGTATCATAGGGGGTGACCTCTCCCTATATATGACAAACTGCTTGGAATATATGGACTGCGATTTTTAGGGTTTCCGTCCGTGTGTCACAGCACTTTTTCACGCAAAGCGTATAAGCTACAAACATAAAATTTTGTATATAGGGGTAAAGTGATGCCTTCTTCGAAATTTCACTACAAAAAAAATTTACAAGGTGCTCAAGGGGGGTTTCCCCATATAGGGGAGTGGCCCCTGAAAATATAAATTTAATCAAAGATAGCTGATATGGATATCAAATGAAAGGTCCCAATGAAAACTTTTTCAAACAGGGCTTAAACTGGTATTTTTTTCTTCAGGGGGCGCACAGGAAGGGGAAATACACGATAAATTCGTGTCCCCCGCCCTCGCGAATGGACATCTGTGATCCGAAAAATCTGAAAAAATTAGACAGGTAGGTATTTATAAGTAAAACAACAAATACCTTAGAAGTCAAAATTCACTCAATTTTGTTAATAATAGTATGATATTCGAATTTCACATTTTCCCCAATAAAATCGTATGGATATCCTTAAATTCAATCAAAACCGATATAGTTTTGCATAATTTGCTAATACTCTGCAAGTTTGATGAAAATTCAATCATATTCACGGAAGTTATAGCCATTTGAAATTTCTCCAAATGCAACAACAATAACACACGATTTTGTTATTTTACGGACGGACTTTCCACTGAATCAGACACATCAGTTTTGATTTCATCTTCTTGAAATTTTCAAATAAGATCAATAATATAAAATTTCTAGGAAATTCACGATTTGAGTGATTTTTGTTAGTTTGCAACAAAATGACGACCTTTAAAAGTAGAAAAACAGTGGATTTTCTTATATACTCGTACGTGCACATCTCTTTGACATGTTTTTTGCCTTTATTCGTTGCTAATGATTGCATTTCGCACGTTGGATACAAAAACTTCTGGCATGACCGTAGGTCTATTTACCCAACTTTTTTTATGATCTTTTTACGTTTTCCCCTTTGTACTCTATTCTAAAATAGGGGATCTGGATTTTATGGACCATATGGAACACCACTTATTAATTTTTACATAAATAAATAACTTGACACTGAGTTACCTTATAATTCAATTTTTTTTAATTTCGGGAGGATTCTGCCCCCTAGCCCCTCTGGCTGTGGCCTTGATCATGACACAAACATCTTGCTGAAAGATGATTCCTTCGTCAAAATTGGAATCTACAATATCCACGTGAAAATAGAGAAACCAATCACGCTACATCTACTGCAGAAGATATTCAAATATTCACAGAGCAAAAGACAAGGGATCCATACTCAACCCATCACAAATGACATTCCAAAAGATAGATGGCTAATTCAACCCAAAACATGCGACAATGAAAGAATGTTCAAGTATCAAGAACTATAAGGATCTAAAGTTCTTATTAGACTTAGATCTAGAACAACAAAATAATTCCGACAGAAGAAATTTTGTTCATTCCTTAAGAGAATCCCGTTCGGGGACAAATTGATTCCTTCAAAAAGATTCGTTCAGCTTCAACTAGCTAAGACGCTGTGAAAAATTAACTATTTTAATCAACGTTTCATTTTTCCAACGGAAGCTATTTTTAACCTATTATTTTATTCTTTTTACCTGCCAAGCATTCGTCATTTGAAAATATCCTTTTAGCCACCACTGTTTTATTGCCCTTGGTAATTAAGAGCTAAAGATAAATCTCTACCTATGATTCGGAAAGGGATATTTCCTCAATTAAAGCTCAAAAGCAATTAGTCCCCTCACATCTCTTTTAGCGCCTTGCTTACCTATATAAGCTAGCACAAAACATTACTTGGTTAGTTGTGTTTCTAGTGAACCCGAATTTACATGAAAATGGATCTTGTCAAACCGTTTACCAAAAGTTTGATGGATGTGATTTTTTCGAGTATAAGCAAAAATAGCTCTGATTTCAGTGGTTCCGATTCGGATTCAAGTGGCTCAAGATCAGACGTGAAGGCAGATCCGAAGAAGATAGCGGCGCCAGAGGAAGGAAACAGTAAAGACCCTTCGAAACCATCGGGTATCATAATTCACGAAATTGCAGTCATTAATCCGAAATGTTCAGTCGCCTCCACCAGTAAGTTGTACCCAGTAGAGCAAACAGCAATGTCCAACAAAACGGAGATACTTGGAAAGGTGTTGGTACAAAAAGGATCAGCAGGGGTTGAAGCTGATGCAAGGAAGCCAACAAGCATCGATCGCATAAAGTCTTCTTTGAAACGTAACGCGACAGAAATGGAGGGTCAAGTGTCACCAGATTCCGGCAACGAAACAGGATCCGATTATCTTGAACCTTGGATTGGTCGTAAGGAAGGAGCGATATTCAAAGCATGGAGGAAAGGATCCAATGAGAATAAGTTCAGTTCCAGTTCAACTACCTTGAAGGAGTTCAATCAAAGCGAGTCGAGATTCCATGGACCTCCTGAGAAAAGGTTGAGAGTAGAAGCTAATATTGCCAAGGATGGAACCTACAATCGGGAAGAGCGCAACTCAAGAAAGCTGAATACCAAGTCCAACTTCAGTGCTCAACAACCAAGCCAGAATCGAGAGCTCAAAAGTGTTCGCAGCAACACCAGTAGGCTTAAGGAGAAGGTTCTCAATCTTTTTGGGGATGACTGTGATGAAAGCGATTGTTTGTTTGAGCAGCCGAAACCAGTTTCTCATATAGCAGCCAAGTTAGAGTCAACCATTATGGAACCCGCAAAATTGGAGTCACTCGAGGGGAACAAACTGAAGGCACAGCGAGCACTTTTCATGACGATTTATAAGGAGTACAGTGAACTTTTCGACTCAATACAAAATCGAGCGAAACTCATTGTGGCGCTTGGTGGAATGCTAGAGCAGAAACAAAGGATGGACGACAAACATATGCAAATGGCTTTAAAGGAGAAAATTTTAGCATTACGTGAAGAGCTTAATTCGGAGGGTTTCCAAAAACAGCAGGAAAGGTTGAAATATTTACGAAGTAAATTGAATACATTGAAAATTAGTATTGAGGAAAATTGAAGACGAATGTGATTTGATTGATTTGCTAACGTAATACTGTTTCAATAAATAGGCGTGAATTTCAAATGTTGTCTATTTGTATTTGTTTTCCATTGTCGTATGTTTTTGGTTGCATTTGCCAACTATCTAATGGAAGGTCATTTGTGATGGGTTGCATATAAGCTGTGCTCATTATGAATTTATTGTATTTAATTTTTCGAAACACTTACCTGTATATATTGTAATTCAATCTTTGTTTAAGCAAATGTTTGTAAGCTCTAGAAACGCAAATTACTGCAGAAAAAGTTTGCGTACAAACAAATAAAGACTTCATTCAATATAAAATTGTATTTATTATTAGTCAAATATCCTTTACGCTGAATAAATTTTACTCCATCCCTCTAGTATTACATTTTGCAGCATATTTTTTGGTGGTGGATCTGACGTTCGAAAAGATCCCCAAGATGCAAGGGCGTAGGCGTGTTGCCCAGGGATCTATCCTTGGTCCGGACCTGTGGAACGTGTCTTACGACGGGCTACTGAGACTTGAGATGCCAGATGAGTCGTGCTTGGTCGGCTATGCGGATGATGTTGTGGCTCTGGTCGCCGGACGCACCGTTGAACAAGCGCAACTTAGGCTAGGTATGCTAATGCGCCGAGTGAGGGACTGGATGACTGCTCGCAGGCTCAGTTTAGCACTGGAGAAAACTGAAGTGGTCATCTTGACAAAAAAGAGAATCCCTAGAGTATGGATGATCAGTATTGGAGATTTACAAATCAAATCGAAGCCATCGGTGAAGTACCTGGGGCTACTGATCGACTCGAAGATGAGTTTCTCTGAGCAAATCAGGGCAACGGCTGAGCAGGCTGCTTCGGGGATATCGGCCCTGAGTCGACTTATGGCCAACGTAGGGGGACCCAGCCCATCAAGAAGGCGCCTCTTGATGAGTGCTGTAGGGTCAGTGCTACTGTACGGAGCAGAGGTATGGGGCGACGCTCTCAGCAAGGAGGTATACCGAAAACGATTGGCACAGGTACAGAGAAGAGGAACACCGAGAATTGCATCTTCATATCCAACAGTCTCCGACTCGGCGGTGAGAGTGATTGCAGGCGTGATACCTGTCGCCCTCCTTGCTAGAGAGTGCCGCGCTATTTACCTGCGCCGAAACGAGGATGCGAGGGAGATGGTTGTCCGCGAGGAGAGACAACGCTCGCTCAACGATTGGCAGCAGTCTTGGAGGAATTGCACGAAGAGAAGGTGGACTGCGCGCCTCATCCCGGATGTGAGACCGTGGCTAAATCGAAGGCATGGTGAGACTGACTTCTATCTGACCCAGCTTTTGAGCGGGCACGGGTGTTTTCAGTCTTACCTACACAAGATCGGTAAGTCACGGTCCCCCGATTGTCGGTTTTGCCCAGGAGAGGAGGACAATGCCTGTCACACATTTTTTGCGTGTACAAAATGGGTCAGGCTGCGAAGGGAACTTTACAGGGAGACGGGAGAGCTCACCCCGGATAATATAGTTGCAGTGATGCTCGAATCGGTTGACAAATGGAACCAGGTGGCACATTATGCTCGGGCAGTCCTAAAAGATAAAAGGGACTCGCAGCAGCCGGAGGTGCTGGGGCTGGGGGATCGCTCTTCTGGCATTTCCTCTTCCCCTCTTCCCTCCCGCTGGGAAAGGGACTCCCCAGCTTGAGGGCGCCCCACGGCGTAACAAAACGAGACCTGGCCCGAAGTAATGTGTCAAACGGTTCCAGGCTAGGTTCTCAGATTGACAGGGGAGGTGTTTAGTGGGTAGTCCAAGGGTATCCTCCATGGGAGTCCCACACTGCCAGACTCGGCGGGCGTAAATGCCTTCACCTCCCTACCACAAAAAAAGGAAGTTTGATAGTTTGTATGTCTCTTTGCCTACATATGTTAAAGAAATCCACTGTTGGTCGTTCTTATGAATTGCAGTCAGTTGGCGTTCCTGTTTTTGTTTGTTCTGTGCAAAAAGTTTGTCAATGTCATGTTATTTGTATCCGTTATAACTAACAATTCTGTAAATGTTGTTTAGTTTTTTGGGGTAGTTAGTAGGAGTCATGAGGATGGAATGTCTTTGCACCATGAATCTGTACACTACTAGCTAATGTTGTGCGGGGTGGTTAGATGAAACTGCTGAATTTGGGCGATGCCCATTTATGAGAGGATCTGCAGGTTGATATTGTCATCCACGGCTTCCATCTTGAAAATTGCAGTCGTTTTCTACATATCTGTGGATGCGATCTATGAGAAGAAAATGGTCACACTCACCAACCAAGTCATTCCATTCTACTTGAAGAAATCGGAAGCGATAATGAAAGATAACAATGGACATTTCACTTTGGAAAAACTTACAAGGGCAGATATTTCTTTGCCGGTATTTAGGATTCTTTGAATTACAGGCGCAAAAAGAACCTAATTGAAACCCATCCAGGATGGGTTTCACTCGTTTAATCCACCGAAGCTATTGATAAAATTAAATCATGGATATAAATGCGACTTGTCACCTAGGTGTAAGTTGTATTAAGAAGCTTCTCATATTATTCATGATTTTAAATTAACCATGAAACCCCGAAAAGAATACATACCTATTAATTTCTAAACAAACATACATTATCAGTACTTACACATTGCACGAATATAATACTCAATCATACCTGTTGGAAAGTGCTTGAACACTAGGAAATGATACCATCGGAAATGGAAACGATAGGACTTACAATAATGAGCAAATGTAATGATAACATGAATAAAATGAAATGTGAATTAATCTTTCAAAAAACATCACGTGGTGGAATATGGAAATTCACTACATGCATGTGATTACAAGTGTTTGGGGTGCTAAATGGTTTCTGTATATGGTGCAATAATGCAATTTTATCCAATGCACTTTACGATGAAAGTGCGTTAACACTGCATCGAATGACCTCGACATTGAAACGTCCAACCGCTATGTATGAGAAAATAAAAGAGACAAGAGTTAAGGGACGTGGCCATTTTTTCTTGATGAGTCAGACAAGGTGAATTGATGGAAGGAATAAGCTTTACTTAAAGGCGAGTAGTGGCAATTGGAATAGTTTATTTGTAGGTGAGTAGTGACGATTGGAATAAACATTACAGAAGCCAAATATCAACGGGTGTGTATAAATTAGGATTTATGAAGGCGATCATTGAAACTGTGGTGGAAATTACCAACCAGTATGCTCAGAAGCGGAAAGTTGAGAACCTTAGGGCTGATTAGGTTGCTTATGACAAACGACATCCATAGGATGCAATTTCATAGTTGTCTTTTGTTTTATGAATAAGAATCATAAAATATTATAGCTTAATTCATTCTCAAAATATTTGCTTTGTGTCAACAGTGTAACTGTCGGGGTTTGTTTGGTGAGTCAAGTGTCTCTGCGGTAAGATACTAATTTTTTCAGTCGTTGCTCCAAGTGGCGGGAAGTGTAATTTCCGCTCCCGATAGGTTGTGGGAGTGCCTTTTCCCACTAAATTTAGGGGAAGCGTACCCTAACCGCGCCAAGTGTGTTACGCCAAGAATAAACTGTCGGAAGTTAAAACTGAATTTCTTATACACGGTTTTATTTATTAATTTTCATAAACGTGTTTCGAACTTCAGTTGATTTCTTCATCAGTGATTAAACTAAACTGATGAGGGAGGACAACTAGAAGTCATATGGGTGATATCCATAACCCTGCTTGCTTTAGAGCGCAAAAATATCGACATGCACAGAAACGAAGGCAGCAGAGAGTCAACTACGTGTTTTATAAAGGAGGTGACGTCTGCCACAATTTTTTTTTCTCTAGAAGCGCTGGTACAAAAAGTGCGGCGACCTCTACAGCACAATTGGAGAGCTCTTCCCAGACAGTATAATTAAAAGATGCATAAAATGGCTGACAAATGGAACTGGGTGAACAGTATGCCTGGTTAATTATGACAGTCAAACCTTAACATACCAAGCCTCGCTTATGAACATTGTTTACCAAGGTAGGGTCCTGGAAAGGCCCCATTAATTTTTATTTATTTCTCAATTGTTTGTTGCACTGGATTACTCAAGTTAAATTTTGAGGTTTGTGAAACTATATTTAAGAGATACAAATAATATTAGTATCAAACATTTTATTTTAAAAATAGTTACTGTAGTAAAACCTATGTACTCTTCGTAAAAAATGTCTACATATTTACATATATATCCAATTATATGATTTTTATAATATATTATGTACATTTTTACATCCAATTTCATTGCCTGATTCTAACAGGAATCGATATACATATGTAATTTTTCTGGCTGCAGTTTCAATCTGCGTTCCTTGACATCCAAATTATGAAGGCATTTAGTGTCCTGATATCAAGCATGTTCACAAAAAGTTTTAAAGGTCATCTTGAGGTTCACATGGCATAAGAATATTCCCCGGCCAATGTATCCGGGTTATCCACCTTGCGTCAAATCTGATGAACTGCACGGCGAATGCTTTCGTCTGTTGTCCAGATTTCCGAAACCTTCTCCTTTAGGGAGCGAAGAGCTCCAGCAATCAGAAGCTCTTATTTCCACGGGGTTCACATCTATCCATATTCTTGTTTCATTTGGAGCAGCATTTGCATTGAAATCTTGAATCACGCGTGACGTTTCAGAATTGGTGAATGTGCATATATAATCAACAATTCGGTCATCAAAGAACAAGCTCAACAGTTCTGACATTGTGAATGCAGCATTTGTAGCTCGCGTAGGCCCAGGCAATCCTCTGACCATGTTATATTGTCGACGGTGAGCCACTAATGGTACAGAAGTTGTCCATGTTTTCCCTGATTTTGCAATAAATTCTTCATCTTCATCGAAATTCACGTCAGAATTGCCGCTGGCAGTGTCACTTTCTTCAGAATCAAAATCAAGATTGTCCGCCGATTCTGACACATCTGCTGGTAGAATAAATTCCTCATTAGATTCGCTCAAGGTATCTTGTGGGTTTCTGACATCAATCTCATCCACCATCCGAGCAATTACATCTACTGAGCTTTGTCGGCAGGCCATGTATTAAAATTTACAAAATACACACGGCCCGTAAAAAAAAGTCAGGAATTAACAATCCGAGTTTATTACGTGGTTTTTAAATTTTTAAGTTTTTTAAAATAGTCTTTTATAATTTTCATTACGTATCAGTTACCATAACCTGATTCAGGACACGTACAAAAGTGAAGAGTGAATCAGTTGTAGTAGTTTTTGCAGGATCATCAAAAATTATACTCTGGAGTCCTCCGAGGACCCTGTTGGTATGCTAAAGGTTAACCAAGTCAAGTACGCAGGAGTGTGGTCCTACAAGAAGGACTTTGCAACCATTCTAGGGTTGACTTGAATTGTTCATCTAATATTTATAAAGGGTGTTTTCTAGAAGTATAAAACTTTAAGTTGGCAACACTTTTAAATGCTACGTATGGTGTGACAGCTTTCATGCGTTTTATGTTTGAATTGGTTTGCCACTTTACCGCGAATAGATTTTATGGGCGGGTGGTATATATTTCCGGTATGTTTCGTTGGTGTCATTTGACACAATATTTGAATGGTGGAATTTAAAGGGTGGTTCTTTAAGGGATGCAGAGCTTTAAGTTGGAAACACTTTCCGATGCTACGTATGCTGTAGCAGTTGTCATGCGTTTTATCGTTGGTTTGGTTTGCCATTTTATCATGAGTAGGAAGGAACGGAAGGCAACATTTGCTGCGTTATGTGCAACATACGGCCACAATAATTTGTTAGAATAGTCGAAAATTTGACCTTTGGTTTGGACTTCCTTCGCACCAGTGGTGGCGCTTATATGCCCAAAATCATATTGAAACGAAAATGACAAAGAACTATCTTTCCAATAAAACCAATTCCATTGCCGTCAAAACAATTTATTCGTATTTTATTTCATTTCTAAGTCCTATACCTCTTAAAAACATCCTTTATAAGGAATCGTTCAAAATTATCGACAAGAAAGGAGGTTTCTTTCACATGCAGCCATTTTTTTTAAAGCTTGAATATCTTTTTTGATCGGAAATTAAACACTATTCTTTACAATTTCATGAAAATCTGGAAAATATGGTCCGTAGTTTTTTCCACCACCTTTGGCCACAAGCACATATGCTAAACGTGTGGAGCCAATCAATTATATTACCTATCCACAAAAAAGGGGACAAGCTACAGTGCTAAAACTATGCAGGTATGTCACGGCTTTGTACGTCGTAAAAAAAATATTTCCAAAGATCTTGGAAAATAAAATCAGGTCATACGCCAACACGGTTTTATCAAAGGCAGATCCACTCTTTCTAATCTTCTCTCCTTCTCTCATACGGTGGCTTCTGCTATAGATCAAAGGAATCAAGAAGATGTTATTTATACTGACTTCTCAAAAGCTTTTGACTCTGTCAACCATGGTCTTCTACTGAACAAGCTCAAGGCATTAAATATTGACTCGACCCTTCTCCACTGGCTATACTCCTACCTCTATAATCGTGAGTGTGTGGTAACGTATACATCTTGTAAGTCTTCCTCCTATTGTCCTCAGTCTGGTGTTCCTCAAGGCTCAATACTTGGTCCCTTATTATTCTTAGCTTTCATAAATGATCTGCCATCCTTATTTAACTCTTCATCGCTTATCTATGCTGACGATTTGAAAATTTTCAAAATTATTCATTCTCTAGATGACTGCTTGCGACTGCAAGCAGACCTAGATAATCTTGTTTCCTGGGGCAGCTCTAACTTCCTTCCTTTAAATATTAGCAAGTATCTCCTTATGTCTTACTCACGTAAAAAATCTCCATTTTCTTTTGTTTATTCGATCAGTGGCACTGCTCTTGGGGTAGTGACCACTCATAAAGATCTTGGTGTAATTTTTGACGATAAGCTCCGCTTTGATCGCCACATTTCTTATATTGTTTCGAAGGCATTTAAAATGTCTGGTTTTATTTTAAGAACCTCTAAAGGCTTCAATAATATACGGTCTTGTACCTATCTATTTCTATCGCTGGTTCGTAGTCTATTAGAGTATTGTGCTCAAGTATGGTGTCCTCATCAGCGTTATTTAATTGATGCGCTTGAGACAGTGCAGCGGAGATTCACAAGATCTCTTATTTTCAAATTTCAGATTGCATACCCTCTTTATTATCTCGCAGGGTCTTCCTGGATGAATGCCTCCTGTGCAAACTTTATTACCATCTTTTGCCAACAGCTTTATGTGACAATATACGAGCCTTTACTCTTGAACGCATGAGTAGATCTTCAGTAATCTTTAATATCCCGTTCGCCCAAACCGAGATTTTTTTTAACTCGCCTTTTGCTCGGATACCCCGCAATCACAACATTCGTGGTCTTGGTCCTATACCTTCTTCTTTTTACGAATACAAATCTCGTTTAAAACGGGATGTTCTAGAATTCGTTTTTATTCATTAAGTGTTCATTTTTACTGTTTAACGGATTATTAATTCCTTTATGCTTTTATATGTTTTAATATACATTCTTTTGCTTTTTTATTATTTATAATTTCTGCCTTTTTTCATTGTTTTCTTACTTGTCTATATTATAATTGGAGTTCACTCTACACATATAGATATTACAATAAATAAATAAATAAATAAATAAATAAATAAATAAATAAATAAATAAATAAATAAACACTAGTATTAGGAAGTGTCAATGTGGCTTAAGAGCAGGTAGATTGACAATAGACCAGCTGCTTACAGTCAAGCAGGTACTTGAAAAATGTTGAGAGTTCCACATAAACGTGTACCAAATTTTCGATGACTTTAAGCAGGCATACGACGTTATTAGTCGTAACCTACTGTACCAAATAATGCTTACCAAAATGACAATCTCGTAGACAATCTCCCTAGTGCGCATCAATATCAAACTCACCGACGCCTTTGACACAAATTTTGGACCAAAGCAACATAATGCGCTAGCCATAAGAAAGCTAATAATTGATACAAGAGGCACGTTACTATGCAAGTTAAGCCAAATGGTAGCCTATGTGGATGAGATCTACATTTTGTCATGGTCTTTAGCAACTGTCAAAGAACTTTTCCTGAAACTCAACAGCGAAGCAATACAAGTAGAACGTGAATTTGTGTGTTTAGGCCCCAAAAGAACGAGAACCCGTTATGAAAGAGACGAAATACGCTGAAGTATGCAGCCTGCAAATCAATGTTTTTATTCAGTTTTGACAATCTTAAAGACCAGCTGCATACACAGGAAACCAAAGCTCCAAGTGCACAAATCTGTAATAAGATCTGTGTTATGCTATGGGTGTAAAACATGGACCCTAACCAAGCATCTGCAAATATATTGAATGCCCTTGAGCGACGGGTCCTAAGGCGGATAATTTGGATTTGATACAAAAATGAGCTGTATGAAATTTTTGATGAACATGAGGTCTCAACGATTGGAAGACTGCAAAAGTTGCAATGGGCTGTCCATGTAAACCATATGGATGAACAACGGATACCCAAAATGTATTCGTTTGGAAAACTGAAGGGCGGAGACCACTGACGAAATAAAAAAAGCGATGGTCTGACTTGGTTGATGAAGACAGTTCATTGTATGTCAATATTGGGGGACACGGTTAATGAAGCGAGATACTTGTAGTTGGAGGTGCTTGTTGCAGAAAGTGAAGACTCGAAAGGAGCTGTAGTGCTATGAAGAAGAAGAAGTCATTTCACCTGATTATGGTCTAATTCCCAGGAAATTTCATGAACGCAAAGATCTAATGTATATTAATCTGCGCAACTTTAAAATTTTAAAAAGCTTTAGGGGAATTTTTTCGGCTTTGTTGGTGAAACCGTAAGACTCACAAATGGTACTATTTTTAAGTAAAGTTGTGTGCATTTTGATTTGTGACTTATTCGTTACCATTGCAATGATAAAACTTACTTTCGTAATTTTTTCAGATTTTTCAGCTCAAAGGTGTCCAATTGCCTCCCCTTGGACCCTCTGATGCACAAACTAACTATTTGATTTCAGCATCTGAAAGTAAGAGCTTCCATTTAATGCCCGGCTTACCCACCTTTGATGAATTTTTTTTTCGACTAAGAATCTTTCATTAACCGAAAATGTCTGAGCTGCTCGCAAAATTTGATGACTGCTCCCTCTCTAGTCCTTGAAAAAACTTGCAGTAATGTCGGACGGACAAACAGGTACCATAATTTAAATAGAAGATAATTATCTTCTTCTTCGTAGCACTACAGCCCCTCTTAGGCCTTTGTTTCAGACCAGCGTTTCCTCGGTTTCCCCACTGGTCTTCACCCTTCAGTTCACCCAAGGAATATCATATTGAGTATTCCTTGTTTGCCCATACGATTCAAGTGGTTAGCACATTGTAGCTTCGGTACTCTTAAAATCGTTGAGACCTTCGACTCATCAAAAATTTCATATAGTTCATGGTTGTCTAGCTTCCCGTTGATTATTCAAATCAGGGCTTGTCGCTCGCAGGCGCTTCATATGTTTGTAGATGCTTAGGTTAGGATTCATGTTTTGCACCCATAGCATAGTACAGGTCTTATGACAGAATCGTAAACTTGGAGCTTTTTTCCCCGTTTATGCACTTAGTATTCAAGATTGTCAAATTTGAATAAAATATTTTATTTCAAAGCTATATTCTTCGGCGTATTTCGCCTTTTTCATGAGCGGTTCTCTTTTTGTTAGTGCTTAAATATACAAACTTATCCACATTCTTGATGCTGCACTCGCCAAGTGTAATATTTTGTGTATTTCAGGTATTCTTTCTCTACTGCGACAAGAGCTTTGTTTTATTCTCATTGATTAGTAGCCCTGCTAGTTTTGCTCCACTGTCGAGTTTGAAGAGGAATTCTCTAGTGGTTGTTAATGACCGTGAAGTAATGTTTATGTCATTTATATAGGCTATCACTTGGCTCGACTTGTACAATAATGTACCTCTTGTATCGATAAGGAGCTTTCTTATGCCATACGTGGGAGCCAAATTCAACATCAACTTGTATAGTAATGTACCTCGTGTATCTAGTGACGCATTCCAGAGCCCAATTGAATGGCAATCGGGCCAGCCCATTTTTCTGCTTCAGTCCGATATTTTTGCCAAGGGATCGTGAGCTGGTTTTTGATGCGGACTTGGGAGATCGATGACGTCATTGTCATTTTGGTAAGATGGACTAAATTGGGTGGAATACTAAAGTCAACGAAAATTTGGCGTACGTCTATGTTGAAATCTCAGCATTTTTCAAGTACCTGGTTGAAAGCAAACAATTGGTCTATTGTTGATCTAGCTACTCTACGTCCATCATGATACTTCCCAATAGTACTGTTGGTGAACGATCCGACTTTATTTTCCAGGATCTTTGAAAATATTTTTCACCATACTAAGCACTGATATGCCTCTATAAATTCGCTCTGCAGCTTGGCACTTTTTTGTGGATAGGGAATATTATTGATTGACTCCACTTATTTAGCATATGTGCTTATTGCCAAATGTGCTGGATGACTTTGTAAATGGCTTTCTGAACACTGCTGACACCATATTTCATGAACTCCAGGGGAATTTCATCGATGCCGGGCGCTTCATTATTCTTTTGGGCTTTGATGGTGGGACAGCTTTCGTGCAGAGTTGGAGGGGCCTATGCAAATCTACCGAAGCATCTATAAGCTCAAATATTCTGGAGGTATGTGGAGACTTAAGGAGGCTCTTGAAATATGATGCCCATATTTCCTGAATACTGGTTTCATCAATGATGATATTATCGATGTCATCACGACGGAGCGTGGATTTGGACTGATAACCTCGTTACAAGCTTTTCACTACTTTCTATGCTTGTTTTGTGTTGCTGTTCGCTAGACTTGCGTCTATATTTCTCAATTGGTTATCATAGTATTTTCTTTTATTAATTCTGATGATTCACTACTCTTCTGAGATTTTCATAATGTTCTCTCTTTGTCCCGGTTTTCCTACCTACCTCTTCTTTGTACGCCTGATTATTTTTGTCCAGCAGATTCTGGCACTCATCATGAACCAATCATTTCTTTTGCCAGGCTTGATACCGGATTGTCTGTTCTGCTTCTGCCTTAATAGCCGCTTTCACTTGCATCCAGAGCTCGGTGCTTGTTTTCAGCGATTTGTCCGATATGAGGACAGTCAACTGGATATCGAGGGTCTCCGTGAAAATTTGGCCCCAGACACCATTTAGAGTTTTCGATGTTGAATTTTTGGAGAAGGCTGGTCTTCTGGTATGCCTTTGAGTTGCGACATCGATAGGTTAATTTGATTACCCCCGGTATGTACAGACGTCAAGTATACTCAAGACCCAAAGTTGTTGGATCAGAATATGGTCGATCTGGTTTTGTGTGTTGCCATCCGGTGATACCTAGGTCATTTTATGTATGCGTCGATGTGGGAAGGCACTGGCCATTGTCATTTGTTTCATCCGGGAGGCTATATCCTCTAGTCGTTCCTGGATGAGATAGCCAACATTAGCGCTTTTATCACCCAGAATTAGAAGATAATAATGCTAGATGGAAAGTGAGCATGAACTAGCATAGTGTAATGCGGAAAATGGTTCCACGCGTTGTTGAAGAGATAGAATGGTGTTTACGTTGATAGCCTAACCTACTGGGAGCACAAAAATTTGTGTCTGAATGCACTTCATCATATGTGAAAAAAGAACCTAGTTGCGTCTTAATAGAACAAATTTGATATAGACCTGTCTGTCCGTGCGTCACAGCAAGTTTTCTCAGAAACTATACAATGCTCAAACTTTGTGGAAAGATTAGAACTGATGGTCTCTCAAAGGTTTAGGTCTTACCAAAAATTTAAAAAATTGTTAATGGGAGCCGCCACCCCAATCTTATAACGAAGTAGCTCTTGAAATTATTTTTAATCAAAGGTAATCGAGTGGGTTATCAAATTAGAGGTCTTGATTAGAGTCTTTAGAACCGGAAAGAAAAAGGTCATTTGATGCATCGGGGTCTAGGGGTAAGCAAAATGTTTCAACATTTTGTGCCTTCCTCCGCACGCAATTGGACATCTTTGTGCCGAAAAATCTGAAAATAATCATAGAAATGGGTTTTTATAAGGGCAGGGGCGGCAAATGCCTCAGAAATTGAAATTTACTCAACATTGTTAATAATAGCATGATTTGTAGATTTTTGTAGATTTTACATTTTCGCCCATAAAATCAAAACGGTACGCTTAATCTTTTTGAAGCTTTTTTATTATACAAGGTGCATTCAAAAAAAGACAAGACTAAGTTGAAATAGAAACGACTAGAGCTTTGTTCTGATTAATTCGAGTTTATTTGTTCAAAATAGTCTCCTCCGGCCTCGATACACTGTTTTGCGCGATCCAAAAGCTTTTCGAAGGAGTGTTTCAGGGCATTGACCCAAATGTCCTTCAGGATGTCGGTACAAGCCTTTTGGATGCCCTCTACGGACGCAAAGCGTTTTCCTTTCATGGCCAAATGCAATTTTCCAAATAGGTAGAAGTCACAGGAAGCCATATCAGGCAAATACGATGAGTGATTGATGATTAAAATGTGATTTCTAGTCGAAAAATCAGTCAAAAGAGTGGATCGATGAGATGGTGCATTGTCATGCAATAAGCGTCAGCTTCCTCCTTCGTGGTATTCAGGCCGAATTCAACAAATGCGGTGCAACAAACGCTTCAAAACGCCAAGATAGAAAATTGCATTGACGGTTTGGCCCATTGGCACGAACTCCTTGTGGACAATTCCCTTGGAATCGTAAAAGCAAATGAGCATCGACTTGATTTTTAACTTCTCCAAACGCGATTTTTTGGGTGGTGGCTCATCTGGGGCCTTCCATTTGGCGTTTCGATGCTTGGTTTCGGGTTCATATTGGAAACACCACGTTTCATTACCAGTTACAATGTTGTGAAGGAAGTTCTCGTCTTTTCTAGCCTCTTTAATGATGTCTTCCGAATGTTGGATTCTGAGCAATTTTTGATCATCAGTTAACTTGTGTGGCACAGAACATGCACGAACCTTTCGTAAGCCCAAATGATCGGTTAAAATGCAATAAATCGATATTTTGGAGATATTCAACTCCGATTCCATGAATTTCAACGATGATTTCGGCTCAGTTTTGATAAATTCACGCACAATTTCGATAGAGTTTTCAGTGATCACTGTTTTTGGGCGGCCCGTATGTTCATCGTCATTTATGTCCTCACGACCATCTCTGAAATATCTAAACCACTCATGAACTCTGGCACAAGATAGACAATCATCGCCATAAACTTTTTTCAACAATTCAAATGTTTCGGTAAACGTTTTACCGATTTTAAAACAAAATTTGATATTCGCTCTTTGTTCGAAATTCATTTTTGTACTCTAAGGAATTACAACAACAATAACACTTGTTTATGGTTGATACATATTTCAAATTGATATAGGTACTTTTATTTTGTTTCGATTCTCATGACAACTTTTAGTGTTTGTTTTGAATATATTCAATCGGCTGCATATTCAGAAGAATTATTTAAGCTGGGTCAAGATGGCGGCTGCAATGTGATTATGAAAGAAACTTTGTATCTTTTGCGTAAATTTGAACGATTTCTCGTCCAAGTATTGGAAGAATGAGTCATGTTATCAATCCATGCTATTAGAAAACATGTTTCGAACCCCAGGATTGTTACAAAGACCCTCTGGTAGAAGTACTCTTATTTTCAATTTCATACAAAAAATTGATAGGATCTTAGAACCAAATCAAATACATATGACATTGTGGATACTGTATTCTAAACGTTATGTTTCTAAATTTTCTGATAAGGTACATTCATTTTGGAGTCTGAAATTTAAATTATTACAGTGAGATTTTCCTCATATTGTATAGCTCTCAAACTATCGTCACAAATTCAATTAGAAAGAGCTAAATGTTTGGGAAACTTGCTATTTAAATTATCTATCAGAATCTAACTTGTGTAAAATAATTATTTTTCTCTAACTATTCACAATTCATCCAGTCCTACAAATTTGCCCTAGACCATATCTTCTACAACTTAATTTAAACTTTTTCTCAGAGCTCAACCAATTTCATTTTGCAGAGTTCAAAAGGAAAATTCATTTAGCTACTAGCCTATCCAATTAGGCAAAGATGACTTCAAGATAGGTTTGTCGAAGACATTAACGGGAAGTGACTGTGTCTTTGAATGAAATTTGATATCATGATATCGGGATAGCAAGCAGCGATGATGCTGTTTTCTTTCGGGCGATAACAGAGAAAACTTTACTTTATTTTTCCAATTTTCCTCAAGGACTCAACAATGGAATCGAATGCAATAGTTTTTATCTTAGAAAACTTCTGTTGATAAGGACAATTGCAGAGTTCACCGAATACTACGAGACAGTGAAAATGGTAGTGGAAGCTTTTTCGGCAATGTTTTCATTGAATCCAAGGATGAAGTGTAAAGTTAGTATATTCGCATGAAAGCAAGTTGTGCATTGCTTTCATTTTGTGAGCTAAACTTCTAATGAATTCACTTTTACACAATTGGTGAAAATCCTCTTGATTGCTTACTATTCTGTGAAATTTGTTAGATAGCTTATTGAACCTGTGGTTTTGTTACTCTTAAGAACATTGAATAGTAAAAGAATTTTAAGAAAATAAATAAATTTTTACTCAATATTGAAATAGATTTTTTAGTTGGCTTTTATTTCAACTTACCATAATGTAATCGAACAAAAGTCATCTATAGTGCAACATCCCAAGCCGGGCTTGTCCTCCAGGTGTGAAAGTATGTCCTTAAAGGACTGCAGCGGTGGTTTGCTACCTCAGCAAGCCTTTTTTCCGCAGCGCAAGGCCCACTACAAAAATACTTCCACACTTACGAGTTTTCTGATAACCGGAGTCAAAATGTTAAACCGATGGAAAGCGTCTATGGCAGACGTAAAAAACCTAAAGTGACTACTTAAGAAACCCGACGATAGTATCCGATTAACCAAGCTCGAGACGTAAGGTGATTTGGTCTTTACCAAGGACGGGCATGGCCCACAAATAAGAGTGGGGCATCTAGAGAGTGGCGGTGCCCCTACGTATCTTTCCCAACAGGATAAAAAATCCAAATAACGATGCCTTGGGCCATCTCAGGGCTGAAAGGCCAAGCATCCCGACATAAGCCCCTACAACAGCGTAAAGAAGGAGAGCTTAACCACTGATTTAGATCAATTTCATAAACAAATTTGTATCTTTAGGATGTTTACATGCCTGACATCTTCCTGACACTTAAAAACAGAATCATTATGCATAATAAAACGACTCACTAACGATATTTACAATCAAGAACTAAATATCCAGGGTTTTGTTGCAGTTAAGCATTTACGGTTTGATCGTTATTATCAACGCCAGGCAGTAACATCCACCACATTTACTTTCGCCAAATACGATTGTGTCTATCACGTTGCCAAAAAATGGAAATCTGACAGGGCAAACGCATTAATCTTGCTCACGCTGAAACAGTTTTTATCACCAGGCACTTTTCTATCACTTATTGAGAATGAAAACTAGAAAATTGGATTGCTGTACTGGATCTGACGAACAAATTGACTTTTCTTTCCATCGACAATTGCTTTTGCTCACTCATATTCTTACTCTTTCTTCTTACTTTTTCATGATACGGTTAAATGTAGAAAATCATCCCGTTAGTGGCTACTTTTTTCTTCCCTTCCAACGACGACTTGCAATCGCTTGAGATTTTTAGTTTTTTGAATACAACAAATTTTTACACGAATTCTTAACACTTTTGTACACAAATCGAGTGAAAATACCTCATTGACGACGTTTTTCTTTTGCTGTTCTTTCATCCCTTCCAACGGTGACTTGCGATTCGCTTGAGGTTTCTCGATTTTCGAATATAAAAAATTATTACAGGAACTCTTAGCACTTTTGTACACCAATTGACTGAAAATACTTTTTCTTTTTTTTCTTCCCCTCTTATGATGACTTGCACTTTCAAATCCACTGGCTAACCATTGCCGTTCGCGACCTCGGAGCAACTCTCTGTTCCATCGACCGCCAAGCAACTCCTCGTCAACGAGACTCCCCTTCCCATTCCTTCTTCCAATCTCATTGGAATGTTTTCAAAGTGTAGTTTTCCAGTTGATAACATGTTTATGAGTAGTTTTAAGTGTAGCGAATACGTTTTAAAAGTTTTTTGGATTTAATAAAGTTTGAAAGGAAAAGTCAATTTGTCCTCATTTGATTTTTAGTTGCTTCTCTTTTGTTTTTATTACTTTCCATGAAAAAGAAAGCAGCGTCGCTTATTACTTAAATGGATCTTAGCAAGCTTTGATTTTAACGGGGTTTCTTATTTTCTCGCGCTAATTGTTCATAATGATAGCATTGGTTTCAATAGACTGTTAAAGATCATTTAGGATATGTTCGATGCAAAGCGATACAAAAGAAACTATCCGCATAGTTGTTCTCATATATTTTGGAAAGCAGGCAAGCAGGTTTAATGGTTGTAAATGCAAGGTATGCAACGGAATGCAGACTTCTTATTCATTATAGAATATTTTTATTTTTTTCTTCTTCGTAGCACTACAGCCCCTCTCGGAATTTCGCTTCCTGCAAATAGCGCCTTCAATAGTCTCGGTTCATTTATATTGGTAGGTAGAAATCAAATCTATATTAAATATTGACTTAAGGTATTTCAATGGTATTGTCAAGCCGTTACTACAATTGGGAAATCATTTTCACTAAAAAGACTAGTTTTTACTGTTGCATCTGTGAGAACGACCCACCCGAAAAGACATATGCTGCATCAATTTTTCAATCATGTTGTTGCCCAGTTCTCTTTTGATTAATTATTTTGTATTCGTTAAAAGGTCTTGTAAACTTCATTTGGGGATTTATTGTAGTATAAACGCAAAATAATTCACGAACACCCCCTTTCTTGAAAATTTTTGAGAATGCAACATGAGAACTATATTTTTTTGGTTGTAAATATTTGCACGTCTACTTTGATGCTATTTCAATATTTGACTTTAGGTACAATATCACTTGACAAAGAGTGAATAGTAAAAAAAAGAATGATTATAGTTGCGTTATACTTTCCAAGAATTTCAGTAAGGAAGTATCATTTCGTAAATGTATTATTCATATGCACACTATTCAAAATTACAATTTTTTTAGAAAGATTCGAAGCAGCGCAGACGAGTATGAAGCATAAATTGTGCTACAATAGTTTGTAGTTTATGTAAAAGAACGGCATCATTGCATCGATTTCTTTTAATTTTCCTGCCAAACAGTCACTCCACATCAATTACAGGAGAGATCGTAGCAATCTTTGCGCATAGAATTGTTTTAAATCGCGCCTGTTCAAAAATTAAATTAAGTTTTTTAAAAACGTCAGTTCTGAATTAATTTTTATCGGGAAAAGCTTATATTGTCGAAGCAATCGACTCAGGAAACTTCTATCGAATATAATTTTACTTCGACTAGTAAAGAAAAGCGCAGAACCCAAGAAAACTTCTGGACCGCTGTTATAGAGGAGCCCGACGGCTTCCCACCGTTGGGGCAACCTGGGGAAACGACGAATACGAAACTGGCGATAATCAGCAGGAGAAAACATAACAAGGAAAACTCCGCAGATGGCGGATGCAAGCTACAAATAATAGCGGACAGTCAATAAATAATCAAACTGCAAAAAGAAAATGATGAGCTAAGTCAAGAGATACAGTTCCTCAAAAACCTTTTCAAGAGAGGGATGAAGCCTCAGAAGACGAAGCCACAAAATCAAGTGCAACAGGTAACAAAGGTGAAGAAAAGTGCAAAACAAGCAATTCCAGAAGGAGGTATAGGAACTATGGTATCAACAAGAGTCAAAGAGAGATTAACAGAAGAAATAAAAGTTGAAGAAAACATCGAACGTAATTCTAATCAAGATAATGATGAAAATTTTATTCATTATCTAAAAAATACAGGGTCTGAATAATAAGTAACCGGACTGACCTCAGGAAATTTTTTATTGGCAAAATATGTACAATTTTTCTTTAGAAATCTTCAAAGTGGTCCCCATTGCAGTCGATAACATGCTGATACCGGATTTTCCGATCCCCGAACGCTCCCTGGAAGTTGGCAACATCGATGCTGTCTAGAGCCTTCGTCGTAGCACGTTGAACATTTTTCAGAGTCCCGAACCGCGTCCATTTAAGGTGTCTCTTGATCTTGATGAACAGAAAGAAGTCCTTTGGTGCCATATCCGGGCTGTAAGGAGGCTGTGGCAACGTTGCCCTCGACTGTTTGGCAAACTGCTCGGTGACGAGCAGGCAGGTGTGCGACGGAGCATTGTCGTGATGGAGGATCCACGAATCGGCAATCTTCGGACGGACTCGATGAACCCGGGCGGTTACTCGACGGAGCACCTTTCTGTAGTACTGGCCGTTTACAGTTTGGCCGGGTGGCACTAACTCTTTGTGAACAATGCCTTTCACGTCAAAGAAAGCAATGAGCATCGACTTCACCTTCGATTTGCCCATGCGCGCATTTTTCGGTCGTGGTGACGCCAGTGTATGCAACTCCGAACTCTGCCGCTTCGTCTTAGGATCGTCTTTGAAAACCCACGTCTCGTCTCCTGTAATAACGTGGTTAAACTCTGGTTCGGTTGCTCGATCGTACGCTCCATTTTCACTCCGACGACGTAACTGAACACGCACTCCGCTCTCGCTCGATGCTATGTCTCCAAGCTCTTGGAGGCAACTGCTACAGCCCGGCTCCCTTTACCTAGACCCCCACCACCACTACAGCACCAGATACCGGTTAGCAGACGCTTTGACGGCGCGGAGCAGGCTCAGTCCGGTTACTTATTATACTGTCCCTGTAAAAATAAGGAGGAAAAACCAGCCCGCAGTTCTGCTTGTTACTCGCAAAAAGCTTCCAAAAAGACAAAAAAAGTTCCGTCAATCAATGCGTTCGGACAAAATGGAAAAGATATGGTTCAGCAATTGGCAGCCGGAAATAAACTAACAAATTTCGAGATCAAAAGAGTTAATGCTGAAAAATCAACTATTAAAACGAAATCACTGATTGATTTCTATATAAAAGAGAAGTTTTTCAAAATCTGGCTGATTAATGTTCACGCCCCAACTGACGAAGAGAACCAAGAAATAAAGGAAACGTTCTACGATCACCTGGAAAGACTAGTCAGCTCATTTCTTACAATCGACACAAAAATAGTTCTGGGTGATTTTTGCGCTTATATTGATAATAAGCTATCTCATTTGGGAATGACTGGAGGATATATCCTCCATAATGAAACAAATAACAACGGCCAGCACCTGATTGACTTTGCATGTAGCAAAAATCTAGGCATACGTTCGACTTGCTTCACACATCGACGCATTCATAAAATGACCGTAGTTTCACTAGATGGTAAGACACAAAACCAGATCAATCATGTTCTGATCCAGTAACGTTAGGCCTCGAGCATATTTGACGTCCGTACATACTGAGGAGCCAGTTGTAACTCAGATCATTACTTGATCAAATTAACAATCGATATCGTACGCCAAAGGCATATTCAGGAAGACCAGCCTTCCACAAAAATTTGGCATCAAAAGGCTCCAAACGGCGTCTGTGGCCAAAAATTTCACGGAGACTCTCGACAACCAGCTGGCTTCCATTTTAGTAGACGCAGCGTTAAAGGCGAGCAATGAGCAATGGATGGGAATGAAAGCGACTATTAGGACCGTGCCGAAACAGTCGATCGGACATCAAGCCGGCGCAAGAGGAATGATTGGTTTGATGATGTGTGCCAAAATGCGTAAGGCAAAGAAAATTAGGCGTACAAAGAAAAGGAAGGTAGCAAAACCAGGACAAAGAGAGAACATTATGAAATAATATCATCTGAATTAACAATAGAAAATACTATGACGACGAATCGAAAAGTATAGACACAAGTCTAGCGAACAGCAACACAAGACAAGTACACAAAGTAGTGAAAATCCTGAAACGTGGTTGTCAGCCCAAAACCACGCTCTGTCGTGATGAAATCGGAAATATCATCGCTGATGAAATCAAGATTAAGGAAAGATGGGCACCATATTTGAAGAGCCTCCTTAATCCTCCGCACAGCTCCAGAACATCGAATCCTATAGAGGTCTGCAGAGAGCTTTGATTCGCCTCACCATCACTGGATGAAGTTTGTTCCATCATCAAAGCCCAAAAGAACAATAGGTCAGGCATCGATGAGGTTCCAGTGGAGCTCATCAAATATGGTTGCAGCAGTGTTTATAAAGCTATTCACAAAGTCATACAACACATTTAGCTACAAGAACATGTGCCGAAAGAGTGGAGCCAATCAATTATATTCCCTATACACAAAAAAGATGACAAGCTACACTGCGAAAATTATTGAGGCATACTACTACTTTGCGTGGCGTACAAAACATTTTCTGAAATCTTAGATAGTAATATTGGGGAGTATCATGGTGGTTTTAGAGCAGGTAGATCAACAATAGACCAATTGTTCACAGTCAAGTAGGGGAGTTCAGCATAGACCTACACCAAATTTTCGTTGACTTTAAGCAAGCATACGACAATATTGATCGTAACGTATTGTACCAAATAATGCTTTGCCTTGGCATCCCAGCCAAATAAGTCCGCTTTACCAAAATGACAATGACGTCGACGACCTGCTAAGTCCGTATCAATAATCAACTCACCGATGCCTTTGACACAAATATCGGACTAAAACAGGGAGATGGGGTGGCTCCATTGCTATTCAATTTGGCTGTGGAGTACGTCATAAGGAAGCTACCTATCGATACACGAGGTACATTAGTATACAAGTCGAACCAAGTAGTAGTTTCTGCGGGAAGGATACGGTTGATTTCCTTCAGGTGCTCAAAGAAGCTGCACTAGAAATTGAGGTTATTTCAGTCAAAGGCTTTTCGACAAGAAGGTTGCTCGTAGAAAGGAAGAATTTAATACTTCACCTGGTACAAATTATAAATAAGAGCGGTCCAAGTGTTTTTCAACAAATACGGTAGTTAAATTTCAGTGTGGTGAGGTTGGAGTGCCCCCAGAAAATTGAAGTAAACCAGTGTTACCGGTGTCAAAGATTTGGTTATTCGGCTGCCAACTGCACCATGCACTATCGATGCGTCAAATGCAAAGATGTTCATGCTCCCGGTGAGTGCAAATTGGCTCAGACGGAGCCTAAAGAAAAATTAAACTGTATTAACTGCGGTGTTTTCTTACACTCAGCATCATATTGAGGATGCTCCTGATATCAAGCTGCAAAAATTAAATCTTTGCCAAAGCAAACACAAGTACACCGCAGTGTCATATCTTCTAACTTCGTCAAGCCTGGAGTTTAATTTGCACTTGCCGCTAAAGGACCAGCAGAAAATGTTGCAAACAATGTAAATAATGCAAGTGGCACCAGCAACTTAATTTTTTATCTGAGAGAATCGGTAAGCAAGATTCAAAAAGTAGCTGTGTTTTTCAGCATTTATGCCTTTCAAATGAACTAAAATAACTTGTCATCCAGTCACATTCCCATGGATATGTTTCGCCTCATCTCGATCAACGTCAACTTCATTGTTACTCTGCATCGACGTGACTATCTCCCTGAATTTATTGTTAAGCAACAGCCTGACATTATGCTTCTCACTGCAACGCAACTCAATTCAAGGCATTCCATGGAATTCAAAGATTTTGCATTCGTAATAAACGAAAGTGTATACGGTGATGGGGGAGGTGGCACCGGGATATTGGTGAGAAGACTATTGAAAAAGTCGAATTCAAAAACTTTGAATTTCTATTAGTGTCCGTTATTAAAATTTCACTGCCAGGTGGGAATAACCTATTCGTTATCTCTGTTGATGCAACTGGTCAAAACGTTCTCAAGTTCCAAGAGGAGCTCAAACCCTCGTTTGAAATACTCGAATTGAACAGGCTGCATTGTTATTATATCCTTGCTGGTGACTTGAATGGCAATCATACATCATTGCTGAGCACCAGCAATAATCCAAGAGGTGTATCCCTGAAATCATGGATAACAGTTAACTAAATTGGATACAGGTGCAGTCTATATGGGTCGGAGTTCCAAACATACCCAAGGACAAATTCGTATTTGGACTGCTGACGCAAGATTCGAATTCAGCTTTAATAGTCCTCGATGGACACGGCAGGTGCTTTCTTATGATAGTGACCATAACACAATCGTAATGGAAATCAATTATCAAAGGGATGATATCTTCCTTATTCTAGTTCAAATCATCGGTTGAATTTCAAAAAACCAGACTGAAATTTTCAGAAGGAGTTTAATCGAAAGTATCAGAAGCAATGTCCTCTTTCTGATGATGACAATGCTAGCTCAATGGTGCCTAATGACAAGAATCTAACTAACGACGAAATAGATCTCTATTTGTAGAAGTTAGAGAAGCTGACGTTGGAAACGATTGTGAAAGTAGTTCTCAAGATTAAACATCGAAACAATATGGAAGGGTATAAAAAACCAACTATTGCAATGTTGAAAAGATTGAAAAGCCTTCTTCTCACACGCGTCAACAATATTTATCGGCGATTTTTGGATCACAACCATTCCTCGTTGAATTTGTTGAAATTACACCTGAAGAATGTCCAGTACTTAGTCCGTTCATACTTCAGGAGTGAGGTCAGCAAGCAATGGGTGAAAAACCGAGGGGCAGGATCCAGAAAGCGGTTTCATGAAAGTGAACAGCTCATTCCGTAAGAAGTCTCTAGTGAAGATATCGAATCTTGGAGTCGCTAGTGATGAGATGAATCTTTTCGATAGAGCGGGTATCGAAATTCATACTACGACTCCGGATAGAAATGGAAACAGGATTATATGTGAGGGATTGCATAAACTTGCCCTGATTGGAACACATTTTGAATTGGTTCATCTAACAAACCCTGAGAGAGGAATGTAATATTTTCAGAGGTCGTTGAAGCAAAAGTTTTCGACTTCAAATCAAGCCTGAACGGCGAATATTTTCTTCATTTCATTGAAACATTAACATCTGACCTCATGCCGAGCTTGAATCTTATTGATCATTTTGTCAGCTATGAAGACCTTTGTTTCCTGTTTAGCAGGGTAAGCAACAAGAAAGTACTGACAGTATTCCAAATATAGTTCTCCAACATTTGCCTGAAGTTGCTATCAGGAAGTATTGCATTTTGCTCATCAACATGTAGAGCAATTCATATTTCCCAAATGAGTGGAAAAAGGCTGAGGTATTTCCGATCTTGAAGAAAGGAAAAGAATCTTCGTGCCCTAAAAGCTATCGCCCAATCAGCTTGCTGCCTACAAAAGTAAGGTGTTTGAAGTGATACGAAATAATGCATTAAACGCCCACATTGAGCAATTTAGTTTCGTGCCAGGCATTCCAGCATACATGCGATAACGAAAGTAATCTCAGACATCTATCGGAAACTAAACAACAAAGAATGTGATGGAGTTTATCTTAACGATATGGAGAGAACTTTCGATACGGTGTGGTTAGATGAAATAATTTTTGAACTCCTTCCGGACAGGTTCCCCAAACACCTTGTCACCATGATGTGCAATATGTTATACGGGAAATCATTTCTTGTCGGTGATGGAAATCTGACGACAATGCTTGACTTCAAGGCCTTGAATGACGTGCAGCAGGAAACAGTTACTGCGCCTCTGCTTTTCTCAATATTCATTCATCAGCTATTGAACGGCTTTGATTTTAACGTTTTGCTAACGCGATCATTGGTAGCGTTAGCTGATGATCTGATCATCTATATGGCAGAGCAGTCTTCAAACAATTTTCAATGTACACTGACAATTGGCGAATGAAAATCAGTGCGCAAAAGTGCAAAACAATTTGTTTTTGAACAACGCTGCAGGGGATCAGTCAAAACCTGAAGAAAGGATTTGAACATTATGGCTAGTGAGGGTAGTTCAGAACGGGGTCCACATAAATCCTTTGTTCGATACCTTGGTGTTCATCTCGATCAGTACCGGTACTATACTGAACATGTCAAAATCATTCTCAGTAAAGCACAAAAAGTAGTCATGGCTCTTTGATGACTCTTTCATTCTAGATAGATTGATCAAAAGGTCAAAGTTATCGGTTATAACCAGTTTTAACATATGGATGTCAGATCTGGTGCAACCAGATTGCTAATAATTCAGAGTTTTCGAAAGGAAATGTCTTTGTGCATATACTGGTTCGTACAGGAAGCCGGAGATGGATTGGAAGCACTATATATCGAAAAGAAAAATTTATCAAACTGCTGAAGGGACGAGATTCGATATCTTCATACTGAAACTTTTTCGGAATCATATCGCAAGATCTGTAACTGTGAGTGAAAACTCCCTGGATATTGTGGCCGCTCAACCCTACAGACGGATATATTGTGACTTGCCTCGATACTGGCTTCGTTCCTCCAGAAGCATTCGTGTATTTGGACATGAATCGATATGTTTTTGATTCTGACGGTGTCTCAATCGTATATCACACAAACTATATAAGACAAAAATCCTCCAAATTTGAGTTCACGAGACCAACAATTCCAATAGAGATACTCACTTGCTAGATTCGTTGAAGCTGATCGAGCTGAGAAGGAGCAATCTAGGTACTTGTGGCTGAATGTCTAAATTATTCATATTTGGTTTCTGTTTTTGTGTTTTTCGTTACTTAGTTTCGTTTTATAATTGCTACATTTAGTGTTATTTATTGGTGTTAAAAACTAGGGACAGATTTCATCATAAGATAACGTTTTTTTGATCGAGTTTGTTTAGAATTAGGGTATAACATATTACGTAAAGGATAAAAGGTCACTGTTGTCTTAGTATCATAAGTCATTTTTGAATAGTGTTGGTTGGCTTTTTCTCCTTTTTCTAATTAAGTTTAAATATACAATATAAAATAATTTTAATTAATTTGAATGTGCTATTGTTATTTTTTGATTAAACGGGGTTTAATTGATAACGTAAAAATTCAGAGAGCCATTTGGGCCGTTAACTTTTGGTATTATGATTGTTCGGAATCGGCTTTATATTTTCCAACACACATTGACTTTTCCACATCAATTACTCGCCATGGTGTCGCAGTCCAAGTATTACTTGGTTCGTGTTCCGTCGTTCCTCTCTGTGTACTGTAAATGACAACATACAGATACTGAAAGCTGCGAATTGTAATCAAAGCATCTGTGGGCGTGGTGTTGTATCATGGATTAGCAGAAGTGGGTGTGTATCCATACTAGTATGAAGTATCAAACATATACACACAAGACATTGCAATCAAACGTACCGCCTCAGTGGACGAATTGGTTACACGCATTTGCAATGAGGCAAATCGAGCGAAAGATTGGGTTTGTGGTTGCACCAGTCACAGAGAGATGGCATTAAACACATTACACAAAAAACATCACAGTTGTACTTTGATCATTTAATTGTTAAATTGTCTTCATTATTTTTGTTGGTAATCAATTAAGTCAGCATAATTACACGTATACTATAAAAGAGAATTATAGAAGCAAAAAAATCGAGAAGTTTTTCTCCATTCACTGGCTCAAGGCGTGCACCCGAGCTTATTCTATCCCAAGGCACTTAGCCCGGGATAAGCGAATCAAGACTGCGTTCAACTGAATACACAAGGCATCCGCCCGAGTGTAAAAGACCCAAGACAGTTATGCCCAGGGCCTGCAGTTGAACTAATAATTGATTGATTAATCAATCTGACTGCATACTGAAGGCGTCAGCCCAAGTATTAGCGTCCCAAGGCTTTGCACCGGGGGCTAGCAGTTGGATTATTAATCAATTGATTGGTAAATATAACTGCGTGCTCAAGGCGTCCGCCCGAGTAACAGTTTAAGCTGCAATATATAGATTTGTTTCTTCAAAATTTCTTTTCCCTCTGAATGACTAGCAAAAATAATTAAAGTAAACATAAATCGAGTAAATTAACTGTTCCATTAAAATTCTAAATATATACTTATGTAGACATAAGTCCGCAATATCTTGTTCTGTTATAAATTAATTAGCTTCCAAGAATTCATCGTAATCGTATAAACAAACAAAGAAGGAAATAAAAATTAAACTCATTAAATAAACGAACACGCTTTTACTGATCTTATTGACAAATATGAAGTAGCAGGTAAGTGTTATACAGGAATATCTCTCCCTCCCCGGGAGCCTTGATGTGTATATACGATATACATCATATCAAGCTCCCAGCGCATGCCAGTATACATAGGGTGTACTGGTATTGTGCAACAATTGTTTCAATCAATGAACTATATATCATTGAAAGCATTTAATGATTGATCATTCAAATTATTGAAGCTATTCGTATTAATTGGAAATGCTTGTTGATACATGGTCGATGCTGCATTGGAATTATCAATTATTTGATTTTGCGGTGGTTGCATTGTTTACGAATTTGATACATTATCTAACAGTACCAGATGGACTGAAATTACAGCAACCAATCTGGAAATTCAAACTCCTAGGATTACTTTTTCTAAAGGTTCTTCTAGTAGTTAGTCTAGACGGACTGCTTTATTACTCCAAATCATTACGGTTCCGGAACCTTGTCCGGCAGTTGTTCATACAAACAAGGATCTGCTGTCAGCTTCTATCCTGCCTTTCCATCGAGTCCTCGGTCCTCCCATTGGACGTATACCTTATGCTTTAGATTTTAATGTTCTTTTTATTAGCCGGTTTTCTTAGATTTTTTTTTAACCTGGCCCACCCATTGCAATTCACGCAGTTTTACGCAAATGGAAACAGGTGGGTCGTCAAATAGTTCAACTCATCATTGTAACGTACTCTCCGCTCTGCTCCTTGTTTCACTGGGCCATCGAATTTCCGTAGCACCTTGCGTTCAAATAACATATGTCCATTCCCATTTGGGGTTGACTCATCAGGGTCCATGTTTCAATTCCATTTAGTAACATAAATTTAACCAGCGATTTGTAAATGTGGAGTTTATCTTGCCTGTGCACAAACCTGGACCTTGAACTAGGAAGTACGGAGTAATAGGCCGTATTTGCAGCTTTTATATGGCGTCCGATTTCGTCCTTTTTGGCGCCTCCCTTAGTCAGGTTTGCTCCAAGATAAGCAAAATTATCCACACTTACAAAGCTGTAGTCACCTGTTGTCAGGCTTTGTTGAACTGGACTTTTCTTCCTCGTTTGGATCATGAATTTTGTTTTCATGAATTTTGTTTTCATTTGGATAAAATGAGTTTTGGTTTGAATGAAATGACATACTTGCCGCAGGCAACACTATTTTATAAATGTCAAACGAAAATCTACATTATCAATTAAAGCATGAGATTCATTCTCTTTCACACAAGCATTCATCGGATACAGACGTGTTTTATTCTATCCAGTAGATTAGCTAAATAGACATTCCACTGCAGTACAATATTTATCGGAATAAATCCTTAAGGTTATGGTCCATCCGCAGTCTTTTTTAGTTTATTCTCAAGTAAAATAGTTTAAACAGAAGAAAGGTATCAATATTTTTTTTAATTAAACAAAAAAAGTCGTGTTTTTTTTATCAAGAAAAATTGAGGTTTGGTTAACCGCGTGCTTGGTATATGGAAAAGAACAACGACAGTTTAGCGAAAATCAACGTGACCCCGGAAGAATTTTTGAGTTCAATTGGATTTGACAACGAAAACGACGATTTAAAAGAATATTCACTCTGCGAACCCAATATCGATACGATGGCAAGCACGAATAATTCAATACAGTTCAATCGTTTGAAAGGCCGTGAAAATTATTCCGAATGGAAAGTTGGTGCTAAAAGCGTCTTTAATTACGAAAGGTTTATGGTGCTATTGTGTAACTGCGTTGGCTGCGCAAGTGACCACAGCCGAAAAAGACAAAGATTTGCAATTGCTTGGTGAGTTGACATTGTTGCTTGAGCCGTCCAATTACACGTAAGTTGCTGAAGCAAAAACAGCAAAAGAAGCGTGGGACAGCATAGTGTCAGCGTTTGATGATACAGGAACCAGTCGAAAAGTTGCTCTCTTGCAACAGATGGTTCATTGAAACAAGATCAATGTAGCTCAATGGAAGAATTTGTTAATAAAATGAGTACATTGTGGTCAAAGGTTAAATCAGCCGGATTTAATACCGATGATGAGGTAGCCGGTTCAGTGCTGTTCGTAGGTTTGCCGTCATAGTAAAAACCAATGATACTAGCAGTAGAACAGTCTGGAAAAATCACATTTGACAAAGTGAAGAATATGCTGTTGCAAGGTTTGGTGTTCGATGACGATGGTGACGACACAAAAGAAACAGCGTTAGCAGTAAAATACAAAAACAAAATGAAGTCAAATGCTGAGAAGATTTGCTATGGTTGTGGTGCTGCTGGACATTTTATTCGGAATTGTTCAAAAGCGAATCCGAAGAAGAAACAGAATTCCAATAAATCGAAATAAGATACAGCATTGTATACGTTATTCATTGTTGATAAGTGTGAGCCACCACGTTCATGTGATTGGTTTGTCGATAGCAGTGCAACGGGAACAATGTCGAATGACATTTCACAGATCGAAACTTGAAACTTGAGCGTAAGGAAGTGACAGTTGCGAGCAATGATAATTGTTTCGGTAGTGTGAAACAAAACATTGTAGTTGAAGGTAAGCAAAAGACGATAACGATATCAAATGTTCATCATGTGCCACATATCTGTGCTAATTTGTTATCCGTTAGTCAAATGATAAAAAATGATCACAAAGTTTTATTTACAATCAACGGCTGTAAAATTTTTTATGCAGACTGGGATTTGATTGCCACAGCAAGCTTAGTGAATGATTTGTTCAAGTTGGACATCCTGAATGATGAAAAATCATTCGTTGTGAACGATAAAAATGATTCGGTGGTAACAACGAAGCCGACGAAAAATTTTATTTTAAGGCATCGAAGATTGGGCCACGCGAGTTTTGATTGCATGAGTTTTTTGAAAGACGACATTAAAAATATGATAATTGCGCGTAATAGTGTGTGTGAAACGTGTATAAAAGGTAAACATAGGCGAAAGCCGTTTAATAACAAAGGGACACGGGCAACACAACTTGTTCATAGTGATTTATGTGGACCTTTGCCGGCCAAATCGTTTAGTGGTAATCGTTTTATTTTAACTTTTGTCGACAATTTTTCACATAAACTATTCGTGTACGTAATCAAAAAGAAAAGCGATGTGTACAAATGTTTCATCATATTTCGGCAAATAGTTGAAAAACAGAGCGAGCATAAAATAAAAATTTTGTGAATAATATTTTAGTAATGCGTTCAAATGGTACTGCAAAAATAGTAGTATTTTGCAGCAACGAACAACAGTGTACACTCCACAACCAAATGGAGTAGCTGAGCGCATGAACAGGACGATTTTGGAGAAAGTGCGCTGTATGTTCATTGATTCAGGTGTCGCAAAAAAGTTTTGGGCAGAAGCAGTGATGACAGTGGCATACATTCTCAATCGTACACCGTGCAAATGAAGTGGTGCAAAATCACCTGAGGAAGTGTGGACAAAACACAAACCAGATTTGTCTATGATGAAAGTGTTTGGTTGTAAAGCATTTGCACAAGTTCCAGCAGTAACAAGTTGGGTAGACAGACCTATGCTCATGTCAGAAGGGTTTTGTACTCAACTTACAGAATGCAGTAACCAGTAACGAATAAAATCAAGAAACATGTCATGTTCGACGATCATACTATTATTAGCAAAGTTGAAAGAATTTTGACTTCTGAGGTATTTGATATAGTTATACCTACAAATATCTCCCTTGATAATTATTTCAGATATTTTAAGATCACGGGTGTCCATTCGCAAGGGAGGAAACACATTTTTCATGGATGTCAGTTTAAGAACTGTTTTGAAAAGCTCTCATAGAGAACTTTCAGTTGATACTCATATCGGCTACCTTTCATGAAATTTTTTTCAGGGGCCACTCCTCTGTACTGTAATCATCGATTCATGGCTTAACATATGGGCTTTTCATCTAACCAGACATTACAGTTTTGATTGAATTATCTCCAAATTTTTAAATAATATGAATAAAAAAATTACGTTTAAGATTCAGGTCAGTCAATCATTGTAGTATTATTGGAATAAAATGTTGGCAGATTAAGATGGAGTTCTTTCAAAGAAGGAATATTTTTGTTGTACATGTCAGTAAAGTTTTTCTTGAATTAAATCATTCTATTTATCCAGATATTGTATATTAAGTACATAAGCCTTCTGACATAAGCGTAGTTTTGTCTACCCAACTTGTTATGTAGCTGTAAATGCTTTTTGCGCCACAATATGGATTTACCCTTTTTGATGGTGCTCATCGATTCATGGCCTGTTTTTTAGAATCTTAGAATGGTTACAAAGCCCTTTTGCTAGGAGCTCTCTCCTGCCTTTCTGACTTGTTTCAATTGTATATACTTATCTTCATGATACCTATCATTCCTGAAATTTTCATGCAAATCCTAGCAAAGCTGTAGTTTCTAAGTCGGTAAAAAGCGCATATGGCTCCATTGCCATATGTTTCCATAATAATACAGGGCATATTGTTCCATAGTAATGCAGGAAAATTCAAATCGCTATAACTTCGTTAAATATTATTCGATCTTTATGAAACTTTCAGAAAGGATTAATCTTATAAATAGTCATCTGTGTACTGAACTTTATTGAATTTAAGGGTACCGTTAAGATTTTATTCAAGAAAACATAAAATCGATAAATCATACTATTACTAACAAAGTTGAGTGAATTTCGACTTCTCATGTATTTGTTGTTGTTGTACTCATTAAGGCCTATATCCATGATTTTTTTCAGATTTTTCGGATAGAAGGTGTCCAATCGCGAGGGGGGGGGTACGCGAAAAGTTCGTACGTTTTCCCTTCCCCTGCCCTTCTCGGTATTTGTAAGGCAATTTTAAGACTTGTTTTGAAAAGATCCCATTGAGACCTTTCCAATGACACCCTACTCGACTACCAATGGTGAAAATTTTTTTTTGGGGGGTCACTTCCCTATATGGGGAGACCCCCCTTAAACCCCTTTGAAAATTTTTTTCACCATTGAACTTTCAAGAGGTCACCACTTCTGACCTTTCCACAAAGTTTCATGATTGTAGCTTCTATAGTTTCGGAGAAAAAGTGCTGTGACATACAGACGGACGGACGGACGGACGGACGGACAGACGGACACAGGGCGTGATTGCAATAGGGTTTTGTATTTTAGTACAAAACCCTAAAAAGGGAAAAGCTGGACGAAATATCAAACGAGTGCATTATCGTTGGGTATGCGGACGACGCCAAAGCATATCGGCTTCACAACAAGCAAACAAAAGTGATCATAACAAGCAGAGACGTCGTTTTCTTGGAATCAAATGCCCGCAATGAGGTAATTGATTCTGAGATTAAAGAAATAAATGAATTTTGTTTGCATTATTTCGAAGATGAGGGGGAAAAAATGACAATTTAGAATCAGAGGAGGATGTGCAGCAAAATCAAGCCAATTTGACATCAAATAATTCACAAACTGTAGCATTGAGTAGTTTATCGTCGCATTTAATTGGTTGAATTGCTCGAGTTGCAACTTCAACGCCAAACGCGAGTGATGATGAAGAAGATGACGATTGTAGCGATGATGACGATACAATGTTACCAGCGAGTCAATCGTCAAATGGGTCATCACATAAAAGCGACGAAAGTGTTTGGCAGCCGAGTGATCCAATAGAAAAGCGGGTGATGAACAAGAATATTTCGACGCCAGTTGTTAGACAAAAATCATCAAGAAATGCAAATAAACCGCCACCAAATTACGCAACTTTTGCATATGCATTAATGTCATGCGATCCACCCACATTTAAGCAAGCAGTACCAAGTGATAGCGTCGATTTGCGGAAGGGTGCGATGAAAGAAGAGTTTGATTCACTGCAAGCGAATCAAACATGGAAATTTGTCGATTTGCCGCCGAATAAATTGCCAATCAAGTGTAAATGGGTGTTTAAAACAAAGCGAGACACTCATGAAAAAGTCATACGTCATAGAGCGAGATTAGTTGCAAAAGGCTGTACACAGATCGAAGGAGTTTACTATCATGAAACATTTTCACCAGTCGTTCGTTTTACAACTATTCGGTATTTATTGGCAGCTGCAGCTAAATACGATTTAAACATTCGACAGCTAGATGTTGTGACGGCTTTTCTTCATGGCACACTTGATGAAGAAGTTTTCATGACGCAGCCAGAGGAATTTAGCAATGGATCGAATCGTGTGTGCAAGCTCGAAAAATCGATCGATGGGCTAAAACAATCGAGCAGAGTGTGGAACACAACGTTGAACTAAGTGCTGCTGAATTTTGGTTTGAAGCGCTCATCGACCGATCAATGTGTGTATTATTTCGTTGAGGGAAATAAAATATTCGTCGTTGCTGTTTACGTTGACGACATCATAATATTTTCCAATAACAACGAAGTGGAAATAAATCTCACCAAGGTGCTGTTCAAAGAGTTTAAACGACGTGACACGTGACATAAAATCAGGTACAATTTCTATTGATCAGACTCAATATATAAAAGATCTTTTGTTTCGTTTTAACATGAGTAACTGCAATGCATTGGCCGTACCAATGGACGTGAATCAAAAGTTAACAAAGCAAATGTGTCCGAGCAACGAAGAAGAAGCAAAAGAGATGTTGAATGTGCCATATCGTCAATTAGTTGGTTAATTTCAATTTTGTGTACAAGTATCGAGGCCCGATATTTGTTTTCCGTAAACGTATTGAGTCGTTGCAACAGGAATCCAGGCAAAGCATATTGGGCAGCAGCAGAACGTGTCTTACGCTACTTAAAAGGCACAATTGACAGCAAGATAATATACATAAAGCAATCAACTGAAATTCAAGGGTATTCCGATGCTGATAGGCCAGTGATGAGGATGAACGCAAATCCGCCACTGGTTAGGTATTTACAATACAAAACGGTGCAATTTCATGGTGTTCACGACGACAACAAACCGTGGCAATATCAACGACAGAAGCTGAATTAATGTCAATGTTCGCAGCAATACAAGAGTGTATTTGGTTAAAGAAAATTTAAAAAGAAATATTTGTACTCGTACATTGCTCATGTATCACTAAATTGTATTGCGATATTTTAGGTGCTATTAATTTTGCCATAAATAACACGTATTCAGCTAGAACCAAACATATTGATATTAAACAAAAGTTTGTGCACAAAAAGTTCAAGAGAAAGTCGTCGATTTAATTCGTTAAGCAACAAATGAAATGCCAGCTGATGTGCTAACAAAGCCAGTGTCGAGCATTTAGTTAAATTTATTTTCAAAGACATTTGGATTGAATTGAATGAGTTTTTTTTTTGAATCACTCCATAAATTCCATTGCGTAAACTTATTTAAACTTTTCTTGGTAGAAATTTCTTCGAGTGAATTGAATATTGTAGATATAATTTTGAACATTATAATTTTTGTAAATAATATAAAAGGAAAGCAATTTTCAATTCAGGGAGAGTATTGGATAAAATGAGTTTTGGCTAATTTGAGCATTGGCTAAAGTAAGCATTAAATGAAAAGACAGACTTGCCGCAGGCAACACTATTGTATAAATGTCAAAAGAAAATATACATTGTCAATTAAAGCATGAGATTCATTCTCTTTCACAAAAGCATTCATCGGATACATACGTATTTTATTCTATCCAGTAGATAAGCTAAATAGACATTCCACTGCAGTACAATATTTACCGGAATAAATCCTTTAGTTCCATTAACCAATTCGGTTTGGTTCAGATTCTAGGCTCAGAAATGCTCGTTTGGCATCTAAGATTGAACGTGCCATAATATTGACGTCATCATCATATGCTACCAATTGTGTGGACTTGAACATAAGTGTACCCGGGGTTTCAGCTGATGTGTTCTTAATGACGTGTTCCAGCGCAATCTTGTCAAAATATTTATTACATTAAACTTGATCCGAACCAGACTCCATTTCGATTACCTTAATATATTTTATAAATGACTTCATCATCAACATTTTATCTTACTTTGAAATTGTTCCCAGTAGACTTCAAATTGTTCGAAATTCGATGGAATTTAAACACACAAAAAACAAATGAAATTCAAAGGTAAGCCAAATAACAATTTGCTAGATGTTCGCCTGAAAATCGAAAAATTTCCGGTCAGGAAATATCAAATTCACCGTGAGTACTCGAACAAATCTTATTAATTATAAACTGCGACACATGTTCATTAATCCTAACCTTAATTTAAATATCCCTATTAAGCGCCGTATGGTCGTACGCCAAACAACTGTCGCAGGATGTAATGCTGACTTATAAGTGACGTGAAAATTATTCAAAAACTGATTGCTGCGTTACGTTAACAATTAAACAGGCTCGAAAAGAAACACCTCTCGAGAATTAGAAATGGTCAAACGACATTACTGAAACATTTGGCGCTTTCACAATATCATCATGTCAGCTAATGAACATGGCACATTTTGCAATTTACTTGAAAGTCCTGGGCGTAACTCACATAAAAATGGGTTTTGTTGCAACATTAATATCTCAAGTCATTGCAGGCGCAGTGCATTCAATTCAAAACAATAGACTATGATTTTGTCTGTTGACAATGGAAACTGAAATTAAATTATCACAAATTCTGCAATCTATTCGTATTGCTTACAGCAAGAACATTTATTTTCGTCTAAAAATATCGCGCAATATTGTGCACTTTTCCTACCAACGGCTGTTTGTTTGCAATTGAGTTTTCAAATTTGAAATACATTTCGTTCGTTTGACAACATGTGCCCCAATATGAGGAAAGATCCCAACAACAAAACACAAAATGAAAAGTGTTTTGTACTGCTAATTAATTTTCTTGAGTGAAATTCCACGAATTCTCTTGATTCCTTCAGGAAATTTTCGACATTGGGTGAAATTTATGGGTGTTGGGCATAAAGATGCTCACACGGACGAAGTTGTGAAGTGATACAATAATAAGTGTGTTAGAACACACATTTCACTTGCATAAATACTGTCATTAGCGCATTTGAATATGCCTTTGTCTAAATTCACAAAGACCTATAATATATCATAAACCATCTGGCGTTGAAAAAATTGGTTGACACAAAAGAGCATTGTAATATCGATTATGAAGCTAAAAAGCAGGATGAAATAGAAACAATTTAATAAGCTGTTGTATCATTCTCTATTCAATCGACAACAGGTGTGGGCTTACTACCATGGATTTCAATGAAATTGAGCAAACTTATAGTGCTTATTGAAAGTAAAATGTATGTAGGAGATTCATTGAACTTTTTTATTTATTATTTTGTAGTTTTAAATTTTCAAGGAAGTGCTGAATGCATTTTCATAACTTCGTCCTTTACGATTATCCTCGAGAAATGTAATAAGGCTCATTCTAAAGGAAAATATATAAGCAAACAAAAAAAAAAAAAAAATACAAATAAAAGAAAACGTTGGAAAGATAGAAAATATAACGAAATAGCCTTTCATTCTTAAATTCTTCATTTCATTTCTTTTACTATTTAGTTTTCGTTCCCTATTATAAGTCATTTTTGAATAATGCTGATTGGTTTTTTCTCCTTTTTCCAATTGAATCAAAAAATATCTAATAATATTAATTAATTTAAATTTGCAATTTTTTTTGTTTATTAAATGTGTTTAACTGTTAACGTATAAATTTAGAGAGCCATTCGGGCCATTAAGTTTTTTATAGTTTTATTGTTTGGAATTTGCTTTATGTTCTTTTAAAAATTTATAACGATTGGTATTAAATAAAGCGTTTTTGACTTTGACTTTGAGTTTTCGTTCCCTTTTGGTCCTAGTGAAAATTGTATAAAGTTCATGGTAAAGGATTCAAAGTTAACCTATCTGAAACAAAATGGCAGCCATTGAAAGATCAAAAATTTGTGAAAATGCATTGTTATAGTTGAAAATTCGCAGCAGGGCCCTAGTTAAATGTATTTTTTGGAGGGTAGAAATCAAAGGTAACAAAGTGAAATTTTTCAGTTTGCTCTTAAATTTCAAAATGGCGGCTGGACAAAGCAGGGAAGTTTTCTTTGTGGTTATGAGGTGAAGGCTATCTAAGCCCGAAATGTGAGGCTCCCAGACATGTAAGGCAACTGGACTAACTTCTAAACAGCTCCACTGTTAAGCTGAGAGCCTAGCCTGGAACAGCTTGAAATAATACTTCGGGGTAAGCCTCGTTTTGTTATACCGTGAGGTGCCTTCAAGTTGGGGGAACTTTCCTCCAGAGAAGGAAGGAAAGAAGAGGAATTGCTTGAAAATAAACCCCCAACCGTAACGTCACCGGCCGCTTTGAATCCCTCATATGTCGGAGGACTGTCCGAACATAATATGGCACATGGTTACATTTTTCAGCCGATCTAAGCATCTACCTGATTAAACTATCTGAGAAGATCTCTCTTGCTTCCTGGTAAATGTTCTTGTAGTGAAAGTAGGTATAGATATGTCCACAAAGGACTGCAGCGATGGTCTGCTGCCTCGGCGGAAGAAGATGGGGAAATCGGCCAAGATTGGCCTTATCTGGGGACGCGTGAATGCGCTCGCAGGCTAGCGTTGCGGTGTAGTGGGGTGGGTTCTTCCCCTTAGCACAAGAATCCACTACAAAAAATTTTGCATTCGCGAACTAAACATGGTCGAATGCCGATCGACTGGTGTCGAAGACCCCGGCAGCAGGCACTGCTTGTAAAGCCCCAAGATGGCCAATCCTACGCGGAAGTACTGCAGGACATCAGGGGAAACGTAAGGCCCGAAGCCACCAATACTACCATTAAAGTAGTACGACCAACGCGGTCGGGCCACATACTGGTCGAATTCGGAGCAGAGGCCGGCAATAAAGATGTATTCTGTGACGCAGTAAAGAAAGTCATCGGCAAAAGCGCGTGCGAATGGTAACGATCGAAATACGAGACATAGACTGCGTGACGGATCTGGCTGAGGTAGAAGAGGCCATCAAAAAGGAGTTCCCTCGCGTGGGAAGGATCAAAGCGTGACTGACACCAGGTAACAATAGGGGACAACGCATGGCCATAGTTGACTTGACCGAAAAGGACGCCGAACAATTCCTGAACAAGGGCAAAGTACGAATAGGGTGGGTTGTCTGCAGGATGCGGCGAAGAGCAACGCCTCTTCAATGTTTCAAATGCCTTGGTTATGGTCACACCACACAAGTATGCAAAGGACCCGATAGGAGTTCCCTATGTTACAAATGCGGTGAAATGGGACATAAAAGAAAAGAGTGTACGAAGGAGGCACACTGTATTCTTTGCAAGGATGCTGATCCAAAACCAGATTTTGGACACGTCTTGGGATCAGGAAAATGCCAGGTGTTCCAAGAAGCCCTAGCCAAGGCAAAATCAGAGCTTCGATGACCCGCATCCTGCAGCTAAACCTACACCGCAGTTCAACCGCCCAAAATCTGCTTGCGCAGTTTGCGAGGGACATGAAAGCTGACGTCTTGCTGATGAGTGAGCAACACCATGATAAAAGTCCTGCATTATGGTACTCTGATGAAACTGGTACTGCCGCTATCTGGGTTCGGGACAGTGACTTTCAAGCGGAGAGTTGTGGACGGGGGGATGGTTTCGTGTGGGTTCGGTGCTCAGGGATCACCTTCTTTAGTGTGTACCTAACGCCTAACGAGCCGATATCATCTTTCCAAGCCAAGCTTAATGCTTTGGAGGGCGCTGTAAAGTGCTCGTTGGGGGCGACTTCAATGCTAAAGCAATCGAATGGGGCATGCCTCAGACGGAGCCGCGGAGAAAACAAATCCTGGAAATGGCGGCCAGGACGGCCCTCGTCGTACTAAACTCCGGAAACACGCCGACTTTCCGCCGTATTGTTTGTGACATTCGCCTCGAAGTCCTTAGTACGAAGGATACACAACCGGGAAGTATTAGAGGACTACTCAGCCAGTGATCATCAGTGCATTCTGCTTGAGATAAGTGATGCTGTCTCCCAACGTCCGTGCTCTCGGCCTTCTACAACTGGATGGAACATTGGAAGAATGGACGTCGAGAGGTTCGTCAAGGTGCTCCCAGCAGGTGAGCCGCTGCAGGGAGCTTCGGAGGGGACGGAAGAACTGGCAGCTCAAGACGTGGTGAACTCTACTATGAGCATCATTACGACTGCTTGCTGCGCTTTTATGCCCCGTCAATGACCCCGGCACGGCAAGCCCCCAGTGTACTGGTGGTCAACTGAAATCGCTAAAAAGCGGAGGGAGTGTCACAAGCTTCGGCGTGAGGCTCAACGGATGCGGAACCGTGGCGAGGCATGCAACTGGGTGGCAGCATATAAGTCGGCCAGGAAATGCTTTCGCAAACTGATCAACAGTAGCAAGGCTCGCTGCTGGCAAGACCTAGTGGACAGTGTGAACAAGGATCCGTGGGGCCTTGGCTACAAGCTGGTCATGGGGAAACTTGGTGCCCTACGGAAGCCGTGTATACATGACGCGGAAAAGATGGACGTGATAGTGTGGGGACTCTTCCCCACCCATCCCGTCCGTGTTGACGCTGTCCATGGTGAAACAGCAGTCGAGTGCCCACTCTTCACACAGCTGGAACTGGAGGAGGCAGTCCTCTCCTAGAAAGCGAGGAAGGCTCCAGGTCCAGATGGTGTTCCAGCTGAGGTGTTGCGGCTCGTCTATCACCATTGTCCTGACTTGCTGCTCAGCACATTCAACGCTTGCCTACGGGACGGGGTTTTCCCGGTACGATGGAAGGTGGCGAGGCTCGTGCTGATCGGCAAGGGGAAGGGAAATCCCGAATCGCCGTCTGCATACCACCCGTTATGCATGCTAGACACGGCTGGGAAAGTGCTAGAGAAACTCATCAAGAAAAGACTCACTGACGCGATTCGTGCTGCTGGGGACTTATCTCCTCGGCAGTACGGCTTTAGAGCAGGACGTTCTTCCATTGATGCGATTGCAGAGGTGGTGAACGCGGTCCAAAGGCAGAGGCATATAGCCGCACCAAGCGACGGATCGTCCTGTTGGTGACACTTGACGTCAGGAACGCCTTCAACTCTGCTAGATGGGTGGATATTCTGGACACGCAGGAAAACTCTTTTCAAGTTCCAGAATATCTAATGCGGCTTTTGAGGAACTACCTAATGGACCGAGGCCTGCTCTATGACACGACACAGCGCAAACGAAGGATGAAAATTAGATCGGGTGTTGCCCAGGGATCTATCCTTGTTCCAGACCTGTGGAACGTGTCTTACGACGGGCTACTGAGACTTGAGATGCCAGATGAGTCACGCTTGGTCGGCTATGCGGATGATGTTGTAGCTCTGGTCGCTGGACGCACCGTTGAACAAGCGCAACTTAGGCTAGGTATGCTAATGCGCCGAGTGAGGGACTGGATGACTGCTCGCGGGCTGAGTTTAGCACTGGAGAAAACGGAAGTGGTCATCTTGATAAAAAAGAGAATCCCTAGAGTAAGGATAATCAGTATTGGAGATACACAAATCGAATCGAAGCCAGCGATGAAGTACCTGGGGCTACTGATCGACTCGAAGATGAGTTGCTCTGAGCAAATCAGGGCAACGGCTGAGAAGGCTGCTTCGGGAATATTGGCCCTGAGTCGACTTATGGCCAACGTAGGGGGATCCAGCCCATCAAGAAGACGCCTCTTGATGAGTGCTGTAGGGTCAGTGCTACTGTACGGAGCAGAGGTACGGGGCAACGCTCTCAACAAGGAGGTATACCGAAAACGTTTGGCACAGGTACAGAGAAGAGGAACACCGAGAATTGCATCTTCATATCCAACAGTCTCCGACTCGGCGGTGAGAGTGATTGCAGGCGTGATACCTGTCGCCCTCCTTGCTAGAGAGTGCCGCGCTATTTATCTGCGCCGAAACGAGGATGCGAGGGAGATGGTTGTCCGCGAGGAGAAACAACGCTCGCTCAACGATTGGCAGCAGTCTTGGGTGATTGCACGAAGGGAAAGTGGACTGCGCGCCTCATCCCGGATGTGAGACCGTGGCTTAATCGAAGGCATGGTGAGACTGACTTCTATCTGACCCAGCTTTTGAGCGGGCACGGGTGTTTTCAGTCTTACCTGCACAAGATCGGTAAGTCACGGTCTCCCGATTGTCGGTTTTGCCCAGGAGAGGAGGACAATGCATGTCACACATTTTTTGCGTGTACAAAATGGGTCAGGCTGCGAAGGGAACTCTACAGGGAGATGGGAGAGCTCACCCCGGATAATATAGTGGCAGTGATGCTCGAATCGGTTAACAAATGGAACCAGGTGGCAAATTATGCTCGGGCAGTCCTAAAATATAAAAGGGATCCATAGCAGCCGGGGGCGCTGCGGCTGGGGATCGCTCTTCTGGCATTTCCTCTTCCCCTCTTCCCTCCTGCTTGAAGGCGCCCCACGGCGAAACAAAACGAGACCTGGCCCGAAGTAATGTGTCAAACGGTTCCAGGCTGGGTTCTCAGGTTGACAGGGGAGATGTTTAGTGGGTAGTTCAGTCGCGCATGGAAGTCCCATACTCTGTGCATAAATAGCATTCACCTTCCTACCACAAAAAAAAAAAAAACGTTTTGGTTAGGCACATCGTGGTAGCATTTTATTAGTATAAGATAAAGTTCTTGATTGGGTTTCATTAGAATTAGGTTAAAGCATATAAAGTCTAGGACTAAAGTTCACTGTTTTGTTAAAATTAGAAATAATTTGGTTAGTTTTTTTACTTTTTCCGATGGAATTATAAAATATGTAATAATTTTAATTCATTTGAATTTGTTGTTGTTGTTTTTGATTTTATATTTTTGATTGAGAATGAATAAATTAGGCAGTCATTTGGGTCATTAAGTTTTCGTATTTTTGACTTCTGATTTATTTGCTGCTTGTGTGCCAATAGATGTCTGCTTTGGGGACTTTTTCGGGTTTCCGGATCAAAGGTCACCCAAAGAAGCAAAAGAGTTAGTTTTAGGTCTGCTTTAAAAAGTTCTCATCAAAACCTTTCATTTGATACGAATTTATTCTGCCTGTGAAGAAAATTTTTTTTCACCTTGAAAATCATATACAAGTTTTCATAATAAAACTTTGAAGTGACCGCCGCTTTATACCGACCTTGCATGTTTCTAGTTTACTCGTATGTGGTTTGCGCGAAAAATTTATGTGACACACGAACGGATGGGCAGGCCGTGATTTTAGTACGGTATTATAAAACTATTTACCAATACTTGAAAAATGGACAAAAATTAACGTTTGCTCTTGAATAATTCTTCTTTTTAGAGTTTAGTAAAAAAAATTTTTACAGCACTCTATTCACATCGGTCCCTCCGTCTTTCCGTCATTGCAGCGAAGCACATTTTCTGAGGAACTAAAGAAGCTAGTAGCATCAAATCTTGTGAGAACTTTTTTGTTAGTGAAATTCCAATAGTCGAAAACTTTTTAAAGGTTTTTAAGTGGCGTCTCCCCATATAAGGATGTGCCTCCTAAACTTTTTTTTTTCACCGAACATAGTCGAATAGGATATCAAATGAAAAGTATTGTAGTGTTTGAGTGGATGTCAAATGTCCGCACAGGACTTCAGCGGTGGGCTGCTGCCTCAGTGAGTGCAAGGTACATGCTCAGCTGGAAATGGCCTTGTCTGGAGACGCCTAAGTCTGCTGGCAAACTAGCTTTGCAGTATTGTGGGGCGGGTTTTTTCTCCACAGCACAAGGGCCCGCTACAAAAATATTTTTTCCACTTCCTTTTTTGGTGACCAGAAGTCAAAAATATGTAAAAATCTGAAAGACTGTCGATAAGCGTCGATGGACTAGGTAGACTAACGAACGGATTAATGGATGAAAAGCGACGACAATGCCCAGTTAACCGCGCATGAGACTTAAGGCAATTTCATCCTTCCCACGGAAATTCACAGCCAACGAATAAGAGTGGGCCATCCAGATGGTGGCGGTGCCCCCTGGCAGCTCTCCCAGCTGGATCAAGAATCCAAATTGATGCCTTGGCCTAAGTCGGGGACGAAGGTCAAGCATCCTGGCGAGAGCCGCTGAAACACAACAAAAGAGGAAGAGCTTACCCGATGGCTAGTGCATAAGTGCAGAAGCCAGCCAATATGGCAGGATCCATGCCCGTATGAGGAATTAGTGAAAAGGCCGAATGTTTTTCTCATAATTCAACGTTTTCATTTTATTAACAAAAAAAACCGAATTCAAACTGAAAATGCTTTGAACAGTATCAAACAACATAATGACTAATGTATAAAAGCTGGGAAATACAAGGGCACATGAATCTGTAATTTAAGTGGTATGAATCACTGTTTGGACAAGAGCTGGTCTATTTCCACAATGTCTATTTTGACATTTGCTAAATATTCCTTTTTTTTTTATTTTGGTTGAAGTTCTTTATTTAGTTGAATTATTGATGACGATAAATACAGAGCTAATTTTTTCAGAAAAATATTACTGAGTGCAGATAGATAAATAGATCAAAAGTTTGATAGATAATTTTTTAAGTCTACAATCGCAACAATAATTCTGATATTATATAAATGTAAACATAGAAGATTCATATTAAAATAAAAAGATTTATACCTAGAAGTAAAGTCTTCGATAAATGAGTAAAGTTTTCATGCATAGCATTTAGATAGACTAATAACATTGAGCATCGATTTTTAACATAAATACTAGAAGCATCGGAAGCGTATTTTCTTTTTAAGGGTTTTGTAAAATAATTTTACAAAACCCTACTAGTTTCGCGTCTGTCCGTCTGTCCGTCCGTCCGTCCGTCCGTCCGTCCGTCCGTGTGTCACAGCAGTTTTTCTCGGAAACTACTTAAGCTAGAAACATCAAATTTTGTGTGTAGGTGTAAAGTGGTGATCACTCAAAGTTCAACTACAAAAAAAATTTTATAAGGTATTTGAGGGGGGTCTCCCCATATAGAAGAGTGACCCCCTGAAAAAAAAATTTCATTGAAGGTAGCCGATATGGGTATCAAATGAAAGGTCTTGATGAGAACTTTTCAAAACAGGTCTTAATTTGGCAAAATTTGCTTCGAGGGGCACACAGGGAGGGGAAATACACGAAAAACGTGTGTCCCCCCTCGCGATTGGACACCTGTGATCCGAAAAATCTGAAAAAAATCAGGAATGTAGGCCTTGGTGAGTACAACAACAACGAATACGTTAGAAGTCGCAATTCACTCAACTTTGTTAGTAATAGTATGATTGATCGATTTTATGTTTTCTTGAATAAATCTTAACGGTACCCTTAAATTCAATGAAATTCAGTACGTAGATGTCTATTTATAAGATTGATCTATCCTGAAAGTTTCATAAAGATAGAATCATATTTGCGAAGTTATAGCGGTTTGAATTTTCCTGTATTACTATGGAACAATATGCGCTGCATTTATTACTATGGCAACAGAGCTATGGAACAACATGCGCTTTTTACCGACTCAGACACTACAGTTTTGCTGGGGTTTGCATGAGAATTTCAGGAATGATAGGTGTCATGTATATCTTTGAGAATCGGTTCAGCTAGTGGTATCAATAATCGTAAAACAAAATAGTGGCTGTTTTAAATACGAAGATTGAATAATTTTGAGTTATTTTTTCCCAGCTTCAACGTTTAAGGTGCATGCTTTGAACACTTGATTCAATTTAATGAATGACTGAAGATGAGGGCCTACAATTAATGCTCATAAGTGAAACAAGTCAAGGAGGTGGGAGAGAGCTCCTAGCAAAAGGGTTTTGTAACCATTCTAGGATTCAAAAAAATTGGCCATGAATCGATGATAACAGTACAGGAGAGTGGCCCCTGAAAAAAAATTCATCAAAGGTAGCCGATATGAGTATGAAATAAAAGTTTCCATGGGAGCTTTTCAAAACAGTTGTTAAACTGTCAGTTTGTGCTTCAGTGGGGGTACAGGGGGGAAATACATGAAAAATGTGTTTCTTCCGTCGCGGATGGACATCTGAAATAATTATCAAGGGAGATATTTATGAGTAAAACAATGCCAAAAACCTCAGAAGTCGAAATTCGGTCAACTTTGTTAATAATAGTATGATCTTCGTATTTCATATTTTCTCCAATAAAATCGTCTTTGACATGTTTCTTGATTTGTTTCGATCTGGTGACTGCATTTTGTAAATTGTATACAAAACCCTTCTGACATGAGCGTAGGTCTGTCTACCCAACTTGTTTTATTTGAAGCAAGACAACAGAGAGACTCAATGCGATACTTAAAAACAGTGAAATAATTCAGCCTCTTTTCTTTATCCATTGATATTTCCTGAACAATCAACTTTATCATGATTTCAACTAAAACAAAAACAAAAATTTTGAATCCATTCGCAAGCTGAATGAAATTTGCAAAATAGAAGTAAAAATAAATTATCTTAAAATTTATATACATCTCATTCGGTAATAATTTAATTTTTTTTTTCATTCATGCAATATGGCAGATAAATGAGAATAACACCAAGGGTACTCACCTACTCCTCTGACGAGCGCCCGTTGCAGGGGGTGGCGGTGATTTCGGCATGCATTTTAATTGCTAAAGTATTCAAAATTTAATATAAGTGCTATTACTTCTATTTATTGAATAGTTAACTGATCACTAACGAATAATTCCAGTGAAGAAACTTAGCATTTAAATATTTTAGCCGCGTAGTCGAAACAACTTGGATTCTTTTAACGTCACAATTACGATCAATCTTAATCGTAAATGGCACGGAGGGAATGAAGTCTACTTGGCTCAGCAGTGTATGGTCTATAATTAAGTGATTAACACACAAAATGGCAAAGTATCGAACATAATTTTTTTTGCTTCATTAACAACAATTCGATGTGAAATTTCTTATGTGTCACCATCTGAACTCCTTATCACTTTCTTTTCCTTGACTGTCACTCGTCAGTTGGCTTTTTGCCAATACAATGCCACTGATGATAATTATTTGCAGCATGAATCATGGAATGCCATTAATCAAAAACTTCCACATATGATTAGGGTGCTCCGCGAACAAAGGCCAAAGCAGGTTCAAGTCTCAATTTGGAATTTCACACGCTCTTCCTAATAAATACACTCGTTCACCAACTTATTCGTTCCCTAATCAAAAATTACTTATTAGGTTTTTGTAAGAAATTTTTTTTACAAAAACACACTAGTTTCGCGACCTTTCTGTCCGCCCATCCGGCAGTCTGTTCGTCTATTTATTTGTCCGTCTGACCATCTGTCCGTGCGTCACAGCAAGTTTCTTCAGAAATTATAGATGCTAGAAAGCTCAAACTTTGTGAAAAGGTCAGAAGTGGTGGTCTCTCAGAATTTAAGATCTTACCAAACATTTAAAAATTTTTTTTGCGGTGTCCTCCCTCATAACGAAGTGGTCCTTAAATTTTTTTTTAAATCAAAGGTACAAACGGACAAACAAATCGAGACGAGATACAATAAAATTCTTGACGCCCGCGCACCCGAACAATTTATTTATTTTTAGGGTTTTGTACTAAAATACAAAACCCTATTGCAATCACGACCTGTGTCCGTCTGTCCCTCAGTCTTTGTGGAAAGGTCAGAAGTGGCCACGTCTTGAAAGTTTTCGGGTGCAAAAATTTTTCAAAGGGGTTTAAGGGGGGTCTCCCCATATAGGGCGGTGACCCTTCAAACCTATGGTAGTCGAGTAGCGTGTAGTTGGAAAGGTCTTAATGAGATCTTTTCAAAACAAATCTTAAAATTGCCGTATCAGTATCGTGGACGGCAGGGGAAGGGGAAATGTTCGAACTTTTCGCGTGGCTGTTTTAAATGCGAAGGTTGAATAATTTTGAGATATTTTTTCCCAACTTTAACGCTTAAGGTACATGCTTTCAACAGTTGATTCAATTTAATGAATGACTGAGGATGAGTACCTGCAATTAATACTCATAGGTGAAAAAAGTCGAGGAGACAGGAGAGAACTCGTAACAGAAGGGCTTCGTACCCACTCTAGGGATCGAAAAAAAGTGTTGATGCCATGAATCGATGATTACAGTACAGGGGAGTGGCCCCTAAAAAAAATTCATCAAAGGTAGCCGATATGAGTATCAAATGAAAGGTCTTTATGAGAGATTTTCAAAACAGTCCTTAAACTGACAGTTTTTGCTACATTGGGGGCACGAAAGATATGTTTTCCCCCTCACGATTTATGAATCGTACAACAATAACAAATACCTCAGATGTCAAAATTCGTTCATCTTTGTTAATAATAGTATGATCTTCAAATTTCACATTATCTCCAATAAAATCGACTGGATGCCTTTAAACCCAACCTTACACAAGGTCCTAATACTCTGTGAGTTTGATGAAATTCGTATCATATTCACGGAAGTTATATTCATTGGTTTTTCTTTTAAACGAGCAAATCTCTTTGAAATGTTTCTTTATTATTCGTTACTGGTGATTGCATTTTTAAGTTGAGTACAAAACTCTCCTGACATGAGCGTAGGTCTGTCTACCCAACTTGTTTCTTTTCAATCGCAAAGAGGCAAATCTTGCTGATCATACTCGCTTTAATTTGTCTCTGTCGGAACTTGCACGTGATAGCCTATTGCTACTTACTCCAAATCGACTTGCTGTTTTTGTATCATTATTTTCGCCCATTTCTTGTGATGATCATTAGTTTGTTTCTAACATTGTTGAGTTCTAATTGTTTTTTTACTGAGCTTTTTCAGCTCAGTTTGATGTTTTGCATTCCCCATTGATCACATGGTAATAATAAAGCTGATCCTGACGATGATGGTACAGATTCCGGGAATAAGTGTTGTAATATATCTCTTAATCTATCTTCTTGCTTTTGTGAAGTTGTGATAGGTACATGTTGATTGTTGTTCTTTTGTGAAGGTTTCTCGAGCATTTTGCCTCTGCGGACTGCTCAATTCTACAGTATTGCTCAGATCTTTTAATATTCGTTATAAAACTGCTATATCGATAACGGGGTAGGCAGGGAAAGAGAAAAAACACGAAAAATTTGTACCCCCTTTGCGAGGGGATCCTGTTGACTAAAAAAACTGAAAAAAATTAAGAAGGTAGTTCCTTATGAGTACGACAACGACAAATGCCACACAAGTCGAAGTTCGCGAAAATTTGTTAGTAATAGTATGATTTATCAGTCTAACGTTATGCTGAATAAAATCGTATGGGTACCCTTAAATTCAATGAAATTTGATATGTAGATGGTTATTTGTAAGAATCATCAACTGTGAAAATAAAGTTATGGCATCTCAAATATTTTTCAGTCCGTTTTTTCCTAAAAATTGCTCTAATTTTATGGAATTGTAGGATCGAAAACTGTGTAGTGACTGTTTCCGCAATACACTTTAGCCATTACATACTAGATGTCGGTGTGCATCTTTAAGAACTCGCCAGCAACTTATCACTTAAAAAAAAAAATGAGGCTGAGCTATGATCAAATTGTGAGAGTTTTTCTGGTAAAATAAATCAATTGTGTGCTTAAAAGTGGTTTAATTAAAGATTAAACTTCCTTGTTTTAGTTAGTGATTGAACAAAATGAACATGGCGCCGAAACCCGGAAGTTAGGTGTTGAACAAAAGTGAACTGTAGACTTGTGAAATATTTTGAACTATTCTGTCAGCTTCAAAATATTATATCTATTTGGTACTTGCAAAATTTTGAGATTCTATTCTATGGACTTGTGAAAATTTTGGCTTCACACTACAGTGAAATATTTAATGTATGTTCGGACTTGTAATTTTTTATGAATCTATACTACGGACATAGAAAAACAGAGATCAAACTTCGTTACACTTGTGAAAATTCATAGCTTTATAGAGCTTCAACTTTAAAAACTTCGGACTTTATGAATATTTTAATTGATTTTGAACTGGACTTTCTGTGATTACCGTATATAATAAGCGAAATTGAGAACAATTAAACAGTGTTAAAGTAAATCCGAATATATATATATATATATATATATATATATATATATATATATATATATATATATATATATATATATATATATATATATATTTGTTCCTTGAAATGGAAATAAATTAAGATGGCTACTACTACAGACTCTTTAATACTTAATCAAAACGAATTGTTGAAGCTTATTACGAAAGCATTTGGAAACTATAAGAAGTCCCTAAGACAAGAAAAACAGCCTCATATATTGAGACTAGAATTGAAGCCTTTGAGTCACTATGGAAACAATTTAATGATGGTCACACTACAATAGTTTGTGATTTGGAGAAAGATGAACAGGCTGACTTATCTTATTTTACCGAAGAAAGATATGAACAAGTTGAAGAAACATACATACAATACAAGGCCCAAATGAAAGATGATTTAAAGGAGATAAACAAAGGTTCAAAATCAGTGAGCTTACTTTCAGCATCATTTGTATCACCAGGACTCAGTTGCGAGGTACGCCTACCGCAGATTAGTTTACCTAATTTTTCTGGAGGTTACGAAGTTCATAACATGATCCTGTCTCTAATACATACTAATGCCAGCCTAAGTGCTGTCCAAAAACTACATTACCTAAAGAGTTGTCTTCATGGAGTCGCTGAAATTGTGTTGAAGAATCTTTCCACTACAGAAACCGACTATAACGAGGCTTGCTTATTACGACGAGGTGTTATAACAATAAAAGGTTCAATACAAATGAAGTTTTAAAGCGGCTTTTTGGAGAAAGAGCAATCAACGTCAAGACAGCTAACGCTGTTTAATTGTTCTCTTCAGCATGTTTGAAGTCTCTCGCAAATTTAAGTATCACGGGACGTTATTATTAATCATCTCGTGGTTTCAAGAATCAAGAAAACAATGCGAGCTTCGGGCTAAGTCAAAAGAAGACGGACGAGTTGCCAACATGCGAACAGCTTAAGAGATTTATGGAGACCAGATTTAGAATGAAGGAACTAAGTCGACAACGTGAGTACCAATAAAATCATTTCACACTACAGCCGAAAAGAAGAAGTTTAATAATACATGCTTAATGTTCAAAGGTCAACATTCTCTTTACCAGTGCAAACAATTTTTGAAATATACTCCCATAAACGCGTAGATTATGTACAAAGCAATAAATTATGCTTTAATTGTCTTGCACCGACACATACGGTAAGGAGATGCCATCAATCAACGAGTTGTGTGTCGTCACCATTCATTACTGCATCTAGAGAGAGAAAAGGAAGAAACACAAGGGACATTTAAAGGAGACCAAGAAAGCTCACAACCACACACACAAGATATGACGACAATATTATCAAACTTTTCTAAAACACTATCATCTTGTGACGTAATATTAGCAACTGCAGCGATTAGAGCACAAACAGCTTACGGATCATTTTATGTAATCAGGGCATAAGTTGACCAGGAGTCACGGGCTTCATTTCTGACTGAGGCTGCTGTACAATTACTGGGACTTAAGCGTACTACAATCTGTGGCTTGGTGTCTGGAGTGGGAGATGGTCACAACCGAGTTAAGAATTACGTATCTTTACGTATTAAATCACGCTATCAACCAGGTAAATCAAACTCAGTGAATGCATTTGTGTTAAGAACCCTCACATCTATGGTTCCATCCAGGATAATTTATTCACCAGATTGGCTCGAGTTAGAGAAGTTACCATTAGCAGATCCAGAATTCACAAAACCGAGTAAAATTGACATCTTATTCAGAGCTGAAGTATACGGAGAAATACTGAGTGGCTCGAGTTAGAACCTAGTAAAGTTGATATCTTGCTCTGAGCTGAAGTATATGGAGAAATACTGAGGAGGGGCGTAATCAAAAATCCATCTAGAAATTTAATTACTCCGGACACCAGTCTAGGCTGGATTGTATCAGGTCAGTTGTCGCCAGATTCAACTTCAGTGACTAGAATTATTAGCATGCGCACACAAATCAAAGAAGATGAGTTGTTGAGAAAATTCTGGAAGTTAGAAAAAGAACCAGAAGTACAGTAGAGGATACTAAGCGAAGGAGAGATAAGATGTGAAGAACTTTTTGAATCAAATACTGTAAGAGATGATGATAGTCGATTTATTGTACAGTTGCCATTCAAATCGGAAGATCCAGAGTGTCAATACGTGCAATCGCTGCAAAAAGCATCAAGATGGTTCATGTGATTAAATCAGAATTTAAAACGACGCAAAGAAGATGTTAAAGTGATAGAGGAGTATAAAGGGCTTAATCATATGCAACTTGTACCGAAAGAAGACAAAATAAAGTCTAGAGCAGTGTACTTACCTCATCATACTGTAGTATGTTACGTGATGACAAGGATAGGACTAAGGTTCTGTCGTATTTGACGCTTCCTGTAAAGGTTTAAACAACGTCTCTCTTAATGACAACTTACTAGCCGGACCAAAATTGCAGCAAGATATACTCACCTCTTGTTAAGATGGCGGGATCACAAAGTCTGTATTATTACAGACTTGCTTAAAATGTACCGACAAGTACGTGTCGGTAAGGAAAACTTTAATTATGAACGCATCGTGTGGAGAGCTGACGGAAATGAGCCACTAGAACATTATCAGCTATTGACTTTAACCTTTAGCACGGCTTCTGCCCTATATTTAGCGGTAAAGCCACTACACAAGCTAGCAGAGACTGAAGAGACACAATTCCCTGTGGTGGCAAAACTAATAAAACAGGATTTGTATATGGATGATTTAATGACAGAAGCGGAAACAGAGAGAGAAGCAATCGAAATATTTGGGCAATTAAACAAACTAATGAAATTAGGTGGATTTACCTTTCAAAAATGGAGTAGCAATTCAAGTATGGTGGCGAAATATATCGGAAATGAAAAGATAGAAAATAAAGCAGTAAGAATCGAAACGGATACAACACTATAAATACTAGGACTGATATGGAATAGAGCGAAGGATACACTGGAATATGAAATTGAAATTTTACTGAGGAAATAAAACACATGTCACGGACAAATTCCTACCAGACCTCAGCACTTGCCTCTGCAACAAGTTTACCCGAATCACCCGAGCCAAGTATTATCGGAAACGTTGTAACTAGAGACATGTTGTAATCATTATTAATACTAAGAGTAAACATAGTATGTAAGTTAGCAAGATAGATAATGGTTCTGCGAAAGTTTGCCTCCGAAGACCAAACGTTGAAAAATGCACGTATCGTTGGCGGTACACATATCAATGCACATACGGCAGTTTTAATCGAGACCTTGGGTGAATTAGATGCAAAGATTCGATGGGCGGCTTGTAATACATACTCGACACAGGATGAAGTTGCTGCAACGTCGACTGAAGCAGATTATCTGATATTCGCATGGCGTGGTGAGACCGAAGGAGATTTTTGGTGGTGTAACGATAATTGTGCAAATGCTGAAAATGAGCTACCAAATATGATTTCGGATGATGGAGGCGATGTAACACAGTTAATGCTGAAGAAATATCCAGCACCGTGTATATGTCTGAAATTGCCCTACCTGCACTTTTCAGGCCAGCAAGGACGGTTTTCGTGCGGCGAAACTTAATGAAGTTACTCGAAATGTAGACGTGGTTGTGACCGCCACCGGTAATCAAACTGTGTAATTTGTGATCATATGGACGTTTATGTAGCAAGTTTACATCTTCCCACACCCAAAAAAATAAAACAACCGGAAGACACTTGAAGTCTCAATCAGGCACGGCCACCAACATCGAAAATAAGCAAAACTAATTTAAACAAGTTGGGTAGACAGACCTATGCTCATGTCAGAAGGGTTTTGTACTTAACTTACAAAATGCAGTAACCAGCAACGAATAAAATCATGAAACATGTCAACGACGATTTTATTGGAGAAAATGTGAAATTCGAGGATCATACTATTATTAACAAAGTTGAACGAATTTTGACTTCTGAGGTATTTGTTATAGTTATACCCGTAAATATCTCCTTTGATAATTTTTTCGGATTTTTTAGATCACGGGTGTCCATTGGCGAGGGAGGAAACACATTTTTCATGTGTGCCCCCACCGAAGCAAAAACTGTCAGTTTAAGAACTGTTTTGAAAAGCACTCATAGAGAACTTTCAATTGATACTCATATCGTCTACCTTTCATGAAATTTTTTTTTCAGGGGCCACTCTTCTGTACTGTAATCATCGATTCATGGCCTATTTTTTCGAATCCTAGAATGGTTACAAAGCCCTTTTGCTAAGAGCTCTCTCCTGCCTCTTCGACTTATTTCAATTGTATGTACTCATCTTCATGATATCTATCACTCCTGAAATTTTCATGCAAATTCTAGCAAAGCTGTAGTGTCTAAGTCGGTAAAAAGCGCATATGGCTCCATAGCCATATGTTTCCATAGTAAAACAGGGCATATTGCTCCATAGTAATACAGAAAAATTCAAATCGCTATAACTTCGGGAAATACCATTTGATCTTTATGAAATTTTCAGAAAAGATCAATCTTATAAATAGTCATCTGTTTGTTGAATTTTATCGAATTTAAAGGTACCGTTTAGATTTTATTCAAGAAAACATAAAATCAATAAATCATACTATTACTAACAAAGTTGAGTGAATTTCGACTTCTCATGTATTTGTTGTTGTTGTACTCATAAAGGCCTACATTCATGATTTTTTTCAGATTTTTCGGATGGAAGGTGTCCAATCGCGAGGGGGGGGGTACGCGAAAAGTTCGTACATTTCCCCTTTCCCTGCTCCCCTCGGTACCTACAAGGCAATTTTAAAACTTGTTTGGAAAAGATCTCATTGAGACCTTTCCAACGACACCCTACTCGACTACCAATGGTGAAAATTTTTTTTTGAAGGGTCACCTCCCTATATGGGGAGACCCCCCTTAAACTCCTTGGAAAAATTTTTGCACACTTGAACTTTCAAGAGGTCACCACTTCTGACCTTTCTACAAAGTTTCATGGCTGTAGTCTTTATAGTTTCGGAGAAAAAGTGCTGTGACATACAGACGGACGGACGGACGGACGGACAGACGGACACAGGTCGTGATTGCAATAGGGTTTTGTATTTTAGTACAAAACCCTAAAAACACAGGAAAAAAAAACTTGCAGCAAGAAAGTTCGAGTCACGGATATCTGGAGCTCCAAGACGCAATATAGTACTAGAATCTATGAGTCTAAGAAGTCGCGACCAACTTCACAGTAAGGAATTTCAACGGGGCGAAGAAATCCCATCCAAGGCGAGGACGGACCGAATCGTGAGCGAAGGGGTCTTTCCCGTCTTGGACTCCGTGTGGGAATGTTCCACCAGCGAGCGACGGAAGTCATCCCAGCTAGGATAACGCCAGGAATTCTTCCGCGAAGACGACAAACAGAAATATCGGACCGCCACGGACACGCCACGAGAAATCATAATATACTTTCATCAGGATACACGTGGCTAGCGTGCAACGGGACACGAACGAGGCAGAAAATTTACCGGGGGCCCCCGTCGTCGAGATAGTCAATTTAGGTAAATATAATTTAGAATTAAAGCATAATCTCTTGAGAGTTATTTACCATGGTAGTGATATAAAAAAAAAGAAAAATATTTTTGCGTTTGTTCCAAAACTAATTGGTAAAATAATAATGAATTGTGAATTTACAGTGAATCGCCTGAACTTTTATTTCTTCTCTCGGAGATACTTGGTTCAGGAGTGATTGAAGAAATTTCAAGGCGCCCATTTTCCGCTTCAATAATCTGCAAGTGCTGAGGTATATATGGGTTTTTGTTTAGTGCGAATTCCAGCTCACGGGGAACTTAATTCCACGTATAAGAGGATTTAGGATAGTTAGAGTGCAGAATTGTCGCGGGAGTAGTTACGTGTGTTGTCCTCCTTCTCTAGGCTAGTGATTTCGTTTCTTCCCTAAAAGTGAAGACTCTGGCGTGAGCCAAGCTCGTCTCAAGGCTTGGGGGACAACTTTACGGGTAGACGAGTGGCGCCCACGCCCGTCTCCGACGGAGTGACCCGGGACCCAAAACGCTCCCGGCTGGAGTCAGAAGGTATGGTTGAGTCATCTTCGCGAGAAAGTTTTATCGCGTAAAACACATCAAGTCTCACGGTTGTGTTTTAAAAAGAAGTGCATTACACACTTTATGTCCAATATTACATGCTGATGGTTTACTGAGAGTAGGTGGACGCATCCGAAGATCAGAACTGACTTACGAGCAGAAGCATCCAATAATATTGCCAGATAAGGACAATCTTACTCGCTTAATAATATTGGATGCACATAACAAAACTCTCCATGGAGGGCCACAAATTATGTTGAATCATATCCGCTTAACATACTTTATATTGAGAGTAAGGATCCAGGTTAAAAAGATATATAGAGCATGCGTTACTTGCCGAAGATAGTCGTCAGCGAACAGGACACAATTAATGGGACGGATCCCAGAAGCCAGATTAAACCCAGCAACCCTTTTAAATCCACTGGCGTAGATTATGCTGGACCAATCAATGTTAGGTTTTCTCCTGGTAGATGTTCCAAATCATACAAAGGGTATATTTGCCTTTTTGTATGTATGGTGACACACGCGGTGCATTTAGAGGCTATATCTGATCTCTCAGCCAAGGGGTTTATTGCAACGTTTCGAAGGTTTACTTCACGTCGCGGATGCTGCCAGGACCTATATAGCAACAATAGAACAAATTTTGTTGGGCCCAATAAACAGCTGTTGGAGATGTTAAAACTTGCTAGTTCTAGATGGACCGATGAAATGGTGCAACTTTTGACACTCGAATCAACAAACTAGCACTTCAAACCTCCCCATGCGCTAAACTTTGGTGGTTTGTGGGACGCAGGAGTGCGCAGTGTGAAGAATCATCTAAAAAAGGTCATAGAGGATAGTACACTTACGTTTAAGGAGTTTAAAACGGCTTTGACACAGATAGAAGTGTGTTTAAATTCGCGTCCTATTTTTTGAGTGACGATCCTGATGACCCTCTTCCATTTACACCAGGGCATTTTTTGGTGGGTGAGCCATTGAGAAATGTATCTGATGAGAATTATTGTCATCAATCTGGCAACATTTTAGATAGATGGAAATTATGTCAAAAATGATTTGCGACATCTGGAAAAGATGGTCAAAAGAATAACTCGTTAACTTTAATCAACGCTACCAATGGAATGGTAAAATTTCTAAACCTAATGTAAATGGTGTTGTAGTTATTAGAGAGGATATGGTTCCAACGGCTAAATGAGTAATCGGTAAAATTATACAGAAACATCCAGGTCCTGATGATATCACCAGAGTCGTAGCAATCAAATGTGAGAATGGATTTCTGAAAACACCAGTTAGTAAACTTTGTGTGCTTACTAAATAACTATTGCATCAGGACTTGAATGTACAGAGTTATCCATTTTGTGGTAGGAAAGTATAACCCTGCCATTTGACATCTGTCAGAATTAAATGTCATCCAAGGCATGTTTTTTTTAGTTGAAAGTTTGCCATCTAGAAGTATGGATCGTTTAACAGTCGAAGAACGTGTTAACATTATTAAATTTTATTATAAAAATGGTGATTCTGCTGTATCAACATTTAGGGCTTTACGAGCCGACTACAGTCGACATAATCGAACTACACAGCAAACAATTTTGAACACAGTGAGAAAATTTGAAGAGACTGGATCGGTTATTGATATTGCAAGGCCTATGCATCATCGCAACGTTCATTCTGCTGAAAATATCACTGTCGTTGCTCAAAGTATGGAGGAAGACCCGAATTTGTCGATTCCTCGACGTGCTCAACATTTGGGCTTGTCTTACGGCTCATTGTGGCGGATTTTGCATTTGGATTTGCCTCTTCAGCCGTACAAAATATAGCTCACTCAAGAACTTAAGCCTCAAGACCATACACAACGCAGAATGTATGCGAATTGGGTGATTGAACAACAAGCCATAGATAACGATTTTTCGAACAAAATTTTGTTTGGTGATGAGGCTCATTTTTCGCTCAGTGGTTACGTAAATAAACAGAATTGTCGCATATGGGGCTCTCAAATTCCTCAGGTGATCGCAGAAAGGCCTTTGCATCGGGAAAAAGTGACTGTTTGGTGTGCATTATGGTCTGGTGGTGTTATTGAACCATATTTTTTTGAAAACGATCAAGGAAGAGCCATTACAGTCAATTCTGACCGCTATGGACGGATGTTAACCAATTATTTTTGGAGAGAAATTGAAGATTATGATCTGGAGAACATGTGGTTCCAACAGGACGGAGCCACAAGCCACACAACACAGGCTAATCGAGCACTTTTGCAAGAGAAATTTCCAGGACGCGTTATTTCGAGATTGAGTGATGTCAATTGGCGCGCAAGATCCTGCGACCTAACATCTTTGGATTTCTTTTTATGGGGCTATGTGAAAGATCGTGTTTACGTGAACAATCCTCAAAATCTTGAGCAATTGAAAACCAATATTAGTGAAGTTATGGCCAAGATATTGCCGGGAATGTGCCGAAAAGTCATTGAAAATTAACTCAAAAGTATTTAGGCCTGTAAGAGGTCCTGTGCCGTACATTTGATTAATGTTGTGTTTTGCGTATAATGGCAAAGTACAATATTTATATTGAATAAAAAATTTTGTTTCTATCTGAATATGTTATGTGCTGTCTTTAGCTTTACTTTCCCAAGCGTAAAATGGATAACCCTATATCTTGTCACGATGGGCGGTAAGTTTTTAAGTTACTTTGTATAACGTTAAAATCTTTTTATTTTGGTTCTTACAATAGTACATTTATTTGAGTTTGCAAAATTGAAAAGCTATGATCATTTTGTGTATATGAAGTACAAGTCCTTGGTGGGCGGTTATGGACGATCGAACTCGCCAGACACATGTCACTCAAAAAATAATCAGGCTGAGCTATGATCAAATTGTGAGAGTTTTTCTGGTAAAGTAAATCAATTGTGTGCATGAAAGTTGTTGAATTAAAGATCAAAGTTCCTTGTTTTAGTTAGTAATGAACAGACCGGTGTCTATTAATTTTTATATCCTATTGGTTGGCTAGCCTGGACTAACTTGCAACTCATATTATATATATATATATATATATATATATATATATATATATATATATATATATATATATATATATTTATATATTTATATATTATATATATATATATATATATATATATATATATATATATATATATATATATATATATATATATATATATATATATATAAATGAACAATGGAATCTTCTACAATTTTGTAATTCGATTTATGTGCGGCCTATAAGCATACCCTAACGAGTTCAGTGATGTTCACATATTTTCGTATCGTATATTGCGTCAATAAATCAAATCCTTTTGATCGTAAACGAAGTGAAATTATCATTTCGATCTTAATCTCCCCAATATGAATCACAAAAGACGACCTTTCGGGTAAACCGTAAACATTTATTGTATTCCCGGTCAATTTCTAAGGATAATCGTCGCCTCATATGCTTGAAAAACCAATAGAGCTTATCCTTATTTCGTTCAAGATACATTCAAGTTGTGTGAATTCAAATAGCCTAGATAACAATATCCGGTAGCCCGAAAACCCAATAACGTACAAGGAAAGATTTCATGCATGACCCATTAATGCGATAGGGGGGACGATAGCTTGGAATGACAAAACAATCTTGTGTCCATTCTAAATGCCATTAACATTTTCCCTCACCTTCCTCACCGCAACATTAACTTCGGCAACTTCCAGACAATACTGTTAATTTAATAGCACATCACAAACGGAACATGGTGGCTAACGTAGATTCTTCGGATGGACGAAACTGCCCTGATAGCGTGAAAATCGATTCAGGGAGGTTTCCCGTGTAATTGCGTCAATCTATGACCATTCTGTAATCACAGAAAATCAAACAAACAGTAGCACTTTCGACCAGGTAAGGTAAATTTGATCGCCAACCCGCACAGTAAATCAAAGGGAATGTATGTTTAGCAGGTGAGTAGTTGCGTTCTTGCTGCTCGGAAAATAATTCAAGGAAACTATTATCTGAAAGTTCAAGTTCTATGGGTTGATTTGAGTTTGTTGAGAACTTTTTTCTGTCAGGTTGGCTGGTTTGGTCTCTGAAATGTGTGCTGGTATTTGACCCGCCCATCATTGGACATTCTAGCATGGAAAATTACTTTTTTTAGTTGGTCGTTTGCATTTAATGGGGTACTTCTGCAATTTTGACTTTTGTTTCCAGATAATTATTTCTTATGGTCTTCCAAGCAAAAATGCTTGCTTTTGAAACAATTCGGATTTTTGCCCGATATGTTTGTTGAAATTTAAGAATTGCATTATTAGTATGGGAGATTGATATTTGCCATATCACCTCGAATTCCGTTACGGTCATGGAATAAGAAACCCTAGGAATAAATCTAAACGCAAATGGTGCCAGGTAACTAGTACAACAAATTTGCATACTTGTGATTGAATGCCTCTATAGACTGGAGGAAGATTTTCCTTTATCAAAATAGAGGCAAAGACAGTATGGGTGTCCGTCAAACTGATAATTTTTGTTCGGAACGAAGCCATGAATTTGTGATGATCTTGTATTTAAAAGTCAATATTTATTACTGGCATACATGCTCCCTTCAAGTGAGTAATAATTTTCATACCCAGACTACGCTGTCATCATTGGTTTGTTGGTTGATACAAACGTCAAGATTTTTTAACACTAAACTTTCTCATCTTTCTCTATCTTGCAATTGATACAATTTTCTATGTGCAGAGTCTATCGTTCAGCTCTGATCGAATCTTATACGTGCTTTATTCTATGCAAGGCAAAGCCAATTCAATTTATCTTTCCTCCAACGAACGTGTAAACAGAAGACTTATTTTCATCCTAGCACTTATATTACATGCATATTTTCTATCCCTACAATTTTCTTTAAATTCGAGCAAGATTTAATATATGAGTATATTGCCATATATGTGTACTCTAGCGCGTGAGCTCTTTGATACCTCTCTTCTCTTGAAGAAGGGCCACTTAATATTTCAATTTCTGTTCATACTTTTGGCCTTACACACAAAAAGCAATCAGTTTATCATTACTGGTTAAAAGAAGTAATATAATATAATAATAACATGATGGATGGTGAGGGTATATTAATCTAGGTACAAGCACTATCATGTTGAACTACTTTAGGCTTCCCAAAAGTTGCATCTAACGCATAAAAATTCAGCATAAATAAGTCAAAGAGATATGACGCTGTTCTTCAATTTCCTTTCATTGCTTTTATTGAACTTACTCTGGATCAGCCTGCACTTAGCTGATTCATTTCGTTGCATCGATATTTTTTTCATATTAGCCCAAAATCACGCTCTGTCGTGATCAAATCGGCAATATCAGCGCAGACGAAACCAAAATTAAATACAGATGGGCATCATATTTCAAGAACCTCGGAACTTATAGATGTCTGCAGAGAGCTTGGCCCCACCAACTCAGGATGAAGTGTGTTCCATCTTCAAAGCCCAAAAGAATAATAAAGCGCCGGGCATCGATGAGATTCCAGGGGAGCTCATCAAGTGTGATGGCAGCAGTGTTCGTAAAGCCATTCACAAAGTCATCCAGCGCATTTGCCAACCAGAACGTATGCCTCAAGACTGGAGTCGATCAGTTATATTCTCTATCCACAAAACAAAATTATAAGCTACGGTACGAAAATTATAGATGCATACCACTGCTTTGTACGACGTACAAACTGGTTTCAAAGATCTTGGAAAATAAAATCGGGTCATACGCCAACAGTATTATCGGGGAGTATCAATATAGTTTTGGAGCAGGTAGATTGGCAAAAGACCAACTGTTTAGAGTCAAGCACGTACTTGAAAAATGCTGGGAATTCAACATAGACGTACACCAAATTTTTGTTGACTTTCAGCAAGCATATGACATTACTGATCATAACGCATTGCACCAAAAAATGCTTTGCTTTGGTATTCCAAATAAATTAGTCCGTCTTACCAAAATGATACCCTCCCAAGTTCACATCAATAACCAACTCACCGATGCCTTTGACACTAATATTGGATATGCGAGGTACAGTACTACACAAGTCGAGCCAAGTAGTACATAATGCGGAAGACATGAATATTATGCCGCAGTCATTAACAAGTGCCAAAGAACTTTTACTGAAACTCGACAGCGAAGCAAGACTAGTAGGGCTACAATTCAATGAGAATAAAACAAATCTCATGACGCAGTCATGAAAAAATACCTCAAATCCACAACAACAACAAAAAACACGGCGAATATAATTTTAACAAGTTGAGTAAGCAGGAGAGTTCTCCTACCAGAAGGTCTTTGTAAACATCCTAGGGTTAGAAACAAGTTTTCTAATGGCGAGAATCGATAACTTGAACTGTTCATCCAATACTTGAATAAGAAATCGTTCAAATTTATACAAAAGATGCACAGTTTCTTTCATAAGCACAGTGCAGCCGCCATTTTAATCTAGCTAAAATGATTTTTCTGAATGCTCGGCCGATTGGACATGTTCAAGTTAAACACAATAGAAAAAAATTAAAAGTGCCCAAGTCAATTTTAAATATATATAGGGTTTTCTAATAAGAGGTGTTATTTTGAATAGATCTTGTGATTTAACACCTTGCGACTCCTTCCTTTGGAGCCGCGTGATAGAGAAGGCCTATGTCAATAGCCCAGCGTCGATTCAAGATATCAAAGATGAAATTCGTGAGGCTATCGAGGACAAAGGGCAGCCACTTTGCGATTTGGTTATGGAAAATTTCATGAAGAGGATATGGTTCTGTAAGCGTGATCGTAGTGGTTATTTTCCTGATGTTAGTTTTTGATATTAACGGCATACCTTTTTCTTTATAATGAAACAAACGTCCGATCATTTATATTAAAAAATTGCATTTTTCTTGTAATATCATAATAACACCTCTTATTGGAAAACCCTATATCAACCATAAACACGTATTATTGTTGTTTGAATTCCATATAATTGAAATGGCTATAACTCACTTGATTATGATTCAATCTCAATTAAATTTTGTGAACATATTGTCGCGCGTTATTGGTTCGCGGCCTATAATTTTAATGATCCGGGAAAGTGAAAACGCAATGTCTTTTAATTTAAGTTAAAAGAGTTTATTTAATTACAAAAGTGCACAATGATCAATTTATCACTTTCACTAATTTTAATTTTCACTATGAAATATCTAACACTTGTCCATAAATTTCTTATCGCAATTGTCTTCTAACTCACTTCACTATTACGAAAATCACTTTTCTACTACTCGAATAATATCGCTTCCCACACACTATCGCAGTTCTTATCGCGGCCAAATGAATGATCCCTCCCCCAATTCATTCAGCTTGCCTTTATATAGGGTCTCTACCTATTCACCCATTTCTCGTACATTGGCGTATGTTCTACCGAGAGGTACCTGGTAGATTCGAGCAAATTAATGAATGGAGTGACGTCACTTGCAGATGTTGATCATGCTTTTTGGGTTCTCGTGGTTTCGAGTAAATTCATTTGTTGACGTGAAAACAATTGCGACAGTAGCTCGCAGAATTATTTGTACATGTAAGTATTTGTACATGTAACACTGCCCCCACCTCAGTTCTTTTCGCCCCGAAAAGATGTGTCGCCATTTGTAGTCAATTCTCCCTGGGTGTAATATGGGGCAAGACGGTCCAGATGCACGATTTTCATTTTAGCTCTCGGCTTACGATGTTCCTGTATTCGGTATACGACGTCGTTGATTCGCTTTGTAACTCGGTATGGTCCCTCCCAATTATGTTGCAACTTTGGAGACCTACCCTTTCGCCGTTGCGGGTTATAAAGCCACACCAATTCATGTTGCTGGAAGCCAGTAGAATCAGCCTTTAGATCATCCCTGGTCTTCATGCGGTCAGTAGCTGATTCGAGGTGTTTTCGCACTGTCCGATGTATCTGGTTCAACCGTTGTCTTAGATCACTTGCGTACTCCGAGATCGTTTGGGGTTTCTCAGGGGGTGTTCCGAACTTTATATCGGCTGGCAAACGAATAGTCTTTCCAAACATGACTTTGGCTGGGGCTTGACCCGTCGATGCATGTTCGGCAGCTCTGTACGCCATTAAAAATAGTGGGATATGTCGGTCCCAGTCCCTTTGGTTCTCGTCAACCATCTTGGCAAGGTGTTTATTGAGCGTGCCGTTGAAACGTGCGGCCATTCCATCGGATTGGGGATGCAGCGGTGTTGTCCTCGTTTTCCGTATTCCGAGCAGCTCGCACATTTTGCCAAAAACTGGTGACTCAAAGTTTCGGCCTTGATCCGAATGTAGTTCGCAAGGCACGCCGTACCTACTGACCCAATTTAACACTAGCTGTTCGGCTACAGTAGTTGCTTCCTGGTTGGGAATGGAGTAGACCTCGGGCCACTTGCTGAAATAATCGGCTACAACCAGCGTGTATCGATTTCCCCATTCAGATTCAGGAAAGGGTCCAGCGATGTCAACAGCAATCCTTTCAAATGGTACCCCCACGTTATAGGTTTGCATTTGTCCTCTCAGTCGTCGTTTTGGACCTTTGACGGAAGCGCAAATTGTGCATCTGCGACACCAGTCCTCTACGTCTTCTCGAGCGTGGAGCCAGTAGAATCTTTCCCGCAATTTCGCTAAGGTTTTGTTAACACCAAGGTGGCCTCCCGAGGATCCTTCATGCATTTCCTTAAGCACATCGTCGATTCGGCTTTTGGATAGTATAGTTTGCATCCTATAGGAGCTACCATCTGCCGTTTCCCATTTCCGCTTGAGTACGCCACCCTCCACCTGAAGGGAGTTCCATTGTGCCCAATAGCTTTTCAGGGTTGCGCCATGCATTGAAACGTCTTTCCACTCAGGTCGCCCAGTCGTCTCCTTCCATACGAGCAATGGTCCGATGTCTTCATCGGCTAACTGGGCATTTCGAATCTCCTCCGATGACCAACCTTCATCGAATTCGGCCGTTATCACTCGCAGAGCAACGGTCGGCTCCTTTTCCTCAATCCGCCGACAATGCTTGCAGTTAGCTGGACATGGATGACGAGATAGGGCGTCAGCATTTCCATGAACTTTGCCCTTGTGAAGTAGTTGGGGCCTCACTAGGTCGGGTCGGATCGTCGATCGGGTTGAACTAGTGTCTTTTGTTATGGTGCAATGTTCTTCATCAACTTGACCAGGAAGGCATCTGTCTGCTTCTCCACGATGTTGCTTTGGCACGGTGGTGGTGGTGCTGGGGATATCGATCCTCCTAGCTAACGTTTGCCCCACGAAGTTAGCCCTTGCAGTTTGATGGGCCTCCATTCTAGGCTCCTGACACGGTCTGGATCTCCACCGTCCTGGGCAATAGCTCCGTTTTCTTCGCTTCTTGCAGTCTCTTTGCAGGTGCCCCTTCTCACCGCAATCCCAGCATCTAGGCGCTCCATTTGCCGGCGGCTCTCGCTCATTTTCCACGCGCTCACACCTACACTCGTCTGCCACTACCTCACGGACCCGGGCAGTGGTACGAGTCACATTTTGTGTTGCCTCGAAGTTAAGACTGTAAATCAATGCGTCCCTAACCGTCTGCTTTTGAGTTAACCGCATGGCTTGTTGCAATTCCTTGTCCTGTAAGGCGCTGATGAATGCTTCTGTTGCTACGTCATCTCAATGATCTGAGTCGTACGCTGGGTAAGCCAAAAGTGCCAGTCGCTCAATGTCTTGTGCTAGCTGCTGCAAGATTTCGCCAGACTTCTGCATCCGATGCCGTAGCAGTGCCCGGTAAATCTGCTTCAGATGATTGTCTCCATAACGCATGTCCAGCGCATTCATTATAGCAGCCAGGTTTGAATGCAACTCAACGGGAATAGTCTGCAAAAGCTCGGCAGCTGGGCCTCTTAGAGCAAGAATTAATGCAGTTGCTCGTTCCTGCTCATTCCAGTGATTTATCCTAGCGGCGGCTTCAAACTGGATTTTGTAAATACTCCAGACCGTTTGCCCGTCGAATATTGGTGCTTGCACACTTCTAGATGAGCTTTGCGCTGCGGTTATAAGCGGGGCTGGTGAAGTGGTTACTACTGCCTTCGCAGCTTCCAATTCTTTTTTCACTTTTTCCATCTCGTGGTTCATTCTCTCTTCGACCTGGCTGACCTTTCCCTCGACCTGGCTGACCTTTCCCTCGACCTGGCTGACCTTTTCCTCGACCTGGTAAACCTTTTCCTCGACCTGGTCAACCTTTTCCTTGACGCCTTTAATTTGTTTGTTAAGACTACCGAGCTCCGCTTTTATTTCGGTGGACTGCTTTTGAAAATCTGCCTTGATTTCGATCGCTTGTTGATCCAGCTTCGCTGATTGTTCATTAAGCTTCGCTGATTGTTCATCTAGCTTCGCAGTTAAATTAGATGACTGTTGTCGCAGCTCTTGCTGCATCAGCATCAACATTTGCATCAGCGCATTTTCTGGTTCCTTTGGTTTTGATGTTTCTGCTTCACCACCTTCTGCGCCTTTTTCTGCATCTGAGGGCTCACCCGAATCCAGATACGCGCCTTCCGATTCGATTGCGTCACGCAAGCGTGCAATCAGTGTGGCCTCTGTACCTTGCGTAGCCAGGTTTCGCTGTTCCAATTCTTCCTTAAGCTCCGACATGGTCAATTCATTAATTTTTAAGTTTAAGCTTCGTGGCATTTTTAATGTTTCTTTAAATTTTACTATTGTGCACTATAAAAATGTTCAAATTTTCACTTTCAAAATTTTAATCTCACTTCTCGACACCATTGTCGCGCGTTATTGGTTCGCGGCCTATAATTTTAATGATCCGGGAAAGTGAAAACACAATGTCTTTTAATTTAAGTTAAAAGAGTTTATTTAATTACAAAAGTGCACAATGATCAATTTAACACTTTCACTAATTTTAATTTTCACTATGAAAAATCTAACACTTGTCGATAAATTTCGTATCGCAATTGTCTTCTAACTCACTTCACTATTACGAAAATCACTTTTCTACTACTCGAATAATATCGCTTCCCACACACTATCGCAGTTCTTATCGCGGTCGAATGAATGATCCCTCCCCCCATTCATTCAGCTCGCCTTTATATAGGGTCTCTACCTATTCACCCATTTCTCGTACATTGGCGAATGTTCTACCTGGTGGTACCTGGTAGGTTCGAGCAAGTTCATGAATGGAGTGACGTCACTTGCAGATGTTGATCATGCTTTTTGGGTTCTCGTGGTTTCGAGTAAATTCATTTGTTGACGTGAAAACAATTGCGACAGTAGCTCGCAGAATTATTTGTACATGTAAGTATTTGTACATGTAACAATATATATTTTATGTCAGTCTATACAATTGCAAAGTTTAAGGTACCGTTTTGATTTTATGGGCAAAAATGTAAAATCTACATATCATACTATTATTAACAAAGTTGAGTGAATTTCGATTTCTAAGGTATTTGTTGCCCTTGTACTCACAAAGGCCCACGTCCGTGATAATTTTTCGGCTGAAAGGTGTCCAATTTCGATTTCTAAGGTATCTGTTGCCCTTGTACTCACAAAGGCCCACGTCCGTGATAATTTTTCGGCTGAAAGGTGTCCAATCGCGGACACAAATTTCGGGTACATTTTGCCTTCCCCTGGACTCCCTAATTCATAAAATGATTTTATTATTTCAGATTCTAAAAGTTCTAATCAAGACCTTTCATTTGATACCCCATTCAACTACCTTTGATAAATAAAAATTTTTCATCGCCAATTCGTTATTATTAACTTTTGAGAGACCATCACTTCTGATCTTTTTACAAAGTTTGAGCATTCTAGCTTTTATAGTTTCTGAGGAAATTAGCTGTGACGCACGGACAGACAGACAGACGGACGGACGGGCGGATGGACGGACAGACGGACAGACAGGTCGCGAAACTAGAAAGTCTTTGTAAAAAATTTTTTAAAAAGACCTAAAAATGTGAACAGATTCGTGTATTTAGCACCAAAATAACGGGAACCGCTCATGAAAGAGACGAAATATGCCGAAGAATATAGCTCACAAATAAAATATTTTATTCATTTTTGACGACCTTGAAGACTAGTTGAATACACAGAAAAATAAAGCTTCAAGTATACAAATCTGTGATCAGACCTATATTATGCTACGGGTGTGAAACATGGACCCTAACCCAAGCATCCGTAAATATATTGAACGCCTTTGAGCGATTGGTCCCGAGGCGATCGCAGCGAAGCTAGACGAATTCGATACAACCATGAGCTGTATGAAATTTTTGAGGAGCCGGTGGTCTCAACGATTGTAAGACTACGGAAGCTGCAGTGGGCTGGCCACATGAATCGTATGGACGAACAACGGATACCCAAAAAGGTATTTGTTGGGAAAACTGAAGGGCGGAGACCAGTGGGGAAACCAAGGAAACGCTGGTCCGACTCGGTTAACGAAGATAGTTCATCGCTGCTCAGATTTTAAAATTGGAGGACGCGTTCAATGCACCGAGACAGTTGGAGGATCTTGTTTTGCAGGAAGCGAAGGCCCAAGAGAAGCTGTAGTCCTACAAAGAAGAAGATTATTATCTTCAAGTAACGCACCGTTCCGATTTATTATTTAAAATTTTAAACATCAAACGTTATACTTTAAAGAAGAAAATCTTTTTTCTTGATTGTAGGTTCGGTTTAATGACGTTCATTGATGAATCGCGGTATGAACTTGTAATGTTCGGCCTATCGAAAGTGTACTCTTTTTGGCAACTGTTCGTGGCCAGCTTTATTTAGTGAAGATGCTGGACGTGAGTCAGACAACGACTATACTTCCACTCATGTTTGATTATACATACCAGCCAATTTGTCAGCCCATACTACATACGAGGGTCATTCAACAAGTACTTAGCCTACACAAGAAAAACGAAAATTTTGGAAAGGTGGCAATTTATTTTTCCACACAATCTTCTTCAAGCTCGATACACTTGGCCCAGCGATGCTCTAACTTTTTCAACCCGTCCAAAAAATACATTTTCTCGAGGGCTGCAAAATAGGCCTCTGTGGCGGCGATGACCTCCTCATTCGACCCAAACCTATTCCCGGCGAGTGATTTTTTCAGGTTTGGAAACAAAAAGTAGTCACAGAGGGCCAAATCTGGAGAGTACGGTGGATGGGGCAGCAATTCGTAGCGCGATTCGGCTATGGCGACGACGGAGGTGTGAGCCGGCGCGTTATCGTGGTGGTACAGTACTTTTTTCTTCGCCAAGCGGGCCGCTTTTTCTTCAATTGGTCGTCAAATCGGCCCGATAAGTCTACATAGTAGCGCCCCGTGATTGATTTATCCTTCTAGAGGTAATCGATGTGTATCACACCTTGTGAACCCCAGAAAACGGTGGCCATCACCTTTCCGGCCGATCGAACAGTCTTCGCCTTCTTCGGAGGACGTTCGCCAGGTGAAGTCCACTATTTCGACTGTTCCTTGGCCTCTAGTAAGTACCAGTGAATCCATGTTTCGTCGACGGTCACAAAACGACGGAAGAACTCCGCCGGATTGCGCTGAAACATCGCCAAACACGTCGCCGATGCGGTCTCATGGTTAAGTTTATTTTCCAGTGTGAGCATACATGGTACCCATCGCACCGATAGCATTCTCATGCCCAGTTTTTCGTGTAGAATATGATGCGCCGTTGTTTCTGCGATGCCTACAGTCTCAGCTATCTCGCGAACCTTCAATCGACGGTCTTCCAACACGCGGTCGTGGATTTTTTTAACGTTTTCCTCCGTAGCAGCCGTTTTCGGGGCACCTGGGAACCGATTCTTGATGGTCGCCATCGAAGGAGAAGAGTCACTGTACACAGCACCCAAGCGATCTTTGATTTCGCTGCACATTATCCCTTCCAAAAACAAGAATCTAATCACTGAACGATATTGTTCTTTTTCCATTTTGGTACAACCGACCGACACGCTCGCTTCCAAAGGCTATCAAAACAAAACTAATGAAGGGAATTGACTGAACCTTTGACAGTAGCTTACTAAAAGAACGTTCTGCACGATGATAAAAACTTTTTTGTAATAGCAGCGCCATCGGACGGTGAGGCTAAGTACTTGTTGAATGACCCTCGTATAAAGAAAATTTTAATCGTATGATATAGCATTCAGCTAAGTTGGGAGTTTCTAACAACAAAACATTAAGCTAATAATCCGCTTAGTTTAAAGATAAGTTTTAAGTGGTCATTCTGCGCAATCTTCATAGTAATGAATTAGTAATGCTTGTTTCATCTTTCATAATAGTAATTTGGCAGGCCAGCTTGTGAATGTTCCTTTAAACAAGTTGGGTAGACAGAATTACGTTCATGTTAGAAGGGTTTTGTATCACCAGCAACGAATAAAGTCAAGAAACATATCAAAGAGATGTGCACGTTTAAAAGAAAATCCATTGTTTCTCTATTTTCAAGGGCCGCCATTTTGTTGCACACAAACAAAAATCCCTCAAATCATGAATTTCCGAGCACATTTATGTTGCTGATCTTATTAGAAAATTTAAAGAAGATCAAATAAAAACTGAAGTGTCTGATTCGATGGAAAGTCCATTAAAATATCAAAATCATGTGTCATTGTTGTAATAATTCAAGAAACTGCAAATGGCTATAATTTCTGTGTATATCATTCGATTTCTATTTAACTGACAAAGTATGAGGACCTTTTGTAAGACTACTTAAATATCGAATTTCCTTGAGTTTCAGGGTACACATTGGCAAGATTGGGTAATTATTGGGGAAAATGTGAAATTCAAAGATCATACTATTATTAGCAAAGTTGAGCGAATTTTGACTTCTAAGGTGTTTGTTGTTATTTTACTCATAAACATCCACCTCCATACTTTTTTCAGATTTTTTAGATCACTGGTGGCCAACCGCGTGGGAGGGGTATACAATTTTTTCGTGGATTTCCCTCTCTGTGCACCCCTCGAAGCAAAACATGTCTGTTTGATAGCTGTTTTGAAAAGCTCTTATCAATACCTTTCATTTGATACCCATATTGGTTACCTTTTATGAAATTTTTCCTCGGGGGTTACTCCCCTATATGGGGAGACCCCCCTTAAAAACCTTATAAAATTATTTTGTAGTTGATTTTTAAAGAGAGCACCACTTTACGCCTACATACAAAATTTGATGTTTCTAGCTTATATAGTTTGCGAGAAAAATTTCTGTGACACACGGACGGATGGAAGGAAGGGTTGACCGGTCGTGATTTTAGCAGTTTTGTAAAATTATTTTACAAAACCCTAAAAAGTACTGAGTAACTTTCAAACAATTACTCACAAGCTTAAATGCTTTCAGGAGACAATGTTCAGAAATTATTTAACGATAACTGAGAGCCTGATTTAATTTGATTCTCCTATGAAAGAAATACAATTTAGCTAAATAGGGACAATTTGATGAAATCAATCAAAGCTTGGAAATTATTGCTTCAATACAACAAATGCAATAAATTTTTTTCCAAGCAAAATTTTTAGTTGCTCAGAACTGTTAATACCATGAAGTAAGAAGTCTACTACTGCTTGGAGCTAAATTCCAGAAAAACACATCAATTTTGAATTCCGAATAGAACGTTGGTTAGGACTTGAAACCACTTTTACTTAATAACAAAATACATGACATCAAACACTCCTAGCGCTGACCTTTGGGCCAAAAACAGGTGAAGCTTCAGTTGTGTAACCACATCGATAAATGCACTTAATCTCTTACCTTTGCATTTTTCTAGTCGTTCCTTCTATGCACTCCGTTCTATTGTTTACATTACGACTCCTTAGCAATGTAGCGCAGGTGATGGTGCTTAAAGTAAAAGAAGAAATTCAACGATGAATAATTCATTTTATTCCCTACAATGTTGATTTTATATTTCCAGGATCAAAGAAGACTTCGATAAAGGAGTGAATGAAGTGGTTGAACCATTTGACAACTTCATTGTGAAATATAATGTTCTGAAAAGTCTTTAATCAACATAATTGCATTTCATAAAGTTGAGTTTATATGTAAGTTCTTAAATTTATGTTATGATAAACTCGTATAATAAACGATTTAAATGGTTTTTAGTGTATTGTGAAATAATTTTACAATACTCTACTAAACTCGTGACATGTCTGTCAACCTGTCTGTCCGTGCGTCACAGCAAGTTTTCTCGGGAACTCCACATATGCTGGTGCCCACTCAAAATTTACTATATAAAAATACTTTAAGGTTGTTTGAAAAAAAATTACCACAGGTAGCTGATGTGGGTATCAAATGAACGGACTTGATGATAACTTTACCAAACAGGTCTTAAACTAGAAGCATTTGGATGGAGGGGTGCAGAATGAGGGGAAACGTACGAAAAATTTGTGTCCCCCCTCGCGATTGGACATCTTTGGACAGAAAAATTTGAAAAAAAAATCAGGAAAATAGGTTTCTATTAGTACAAGGGCAACAAATACCTTAGAAGTCAGAACTCCGTCAATTTCCTTAATAATATATTTTACGAAATCAACGTTTTCACCTATAAAATCGAAAGGTGATTTAAATTTTCCTGAAATTTATGTCTGAATTTCTAGATGCAAAACACAAAACGAGCCAGAAGCAGCTAAGTTCTGGACGATTAAAAATTTTGCTTTTTAGGGTTTTGTAAAATAATTTTACAAAACCCTACTAGTTTCGCGACCAGTCTGTCCGTCTGTCCGTCTGTCCGTCCGTCCGTCCGTCCGTCCGTCCGTCCGTGTGTCACAGCAGTTTTTCTCGGAAACTACTTAAGCTAGAAACATCAAATTTTGTGTGCAGGTGTAAAGTGATGATCTCTTCAAAGTTCAACTACAAAACAATTTTATAAGGTATTTAAGGGGGGTCTCCCCATATAGGAGAGTGACCCCCCGAAAAAAAAATTTCATTGAAGGTAGCCGATATGGGTATCAAATGATAGGTCTTGATGAGAACTTTTCAAAACAAGTCTTAATTTGGCAAAGTTTGCTTCGAGGCGCGCCCCCCTCGCGATTGGACACCTGTGATCCGAAAAATCTGAAAAAAATCAGGGATGTAGGCTTGGTGAGTACAACAACAACAAATACGTGAGAAGTCGCAATTCACTCAACTTTGTTAGTAATAGTAAGATTTATTGATTTTATGTTTTCTTGAATAAAATCTTAACGGTACCCTTAAATTCAATGAAGTTCAGTAAGTAGATGTCTATTTATAAGGTTGATCACTCCTGAAAGTTTCATAAAGATTGAATCATATTTAGCGAAGTTATAGCGCTTTGAATTTTCCTGTATTACTATGGAACAATATGCGCTGCATTTATTACTCTGGCAACATATGGCTATGGAACAACATGCGCCTTTTACCAACTCAGACACTACAATTTTGCTAGGATTTGCATGAAAATTTCAGGAATGATAGGTGTCATGTATATCTTTGAGAATCGGTTCAGTTAGTGGTATCAGTAATCGTAAAACAAAATAGTGGCTGTTTTAAATGCGAAGATTGAATAATTTTGAGTTATTCTTTCCCGACTTCAACGTTTACGGTGCATGCTTTGAACACTTGATTCAATTGAATGAATGACTGAAGATGAGTACCTACAATTAATGCTCATAAGTGAAACAAGTCAAGGAGGTGGGAGAGAGCTCGTAGCAAAAGGGTTTTGTAACCATTCTAGGATTCGAAAAAATTGGCCATCGATCGATGATAACAGTACAGGAGAGTGGCTCCTGCAAAAAAAAAAAAAATTCATCAAACGTAGCCGATATGAGTATGAAATAAAAGTTTTCATGGGAGCTTTTCAAAACAGTTGTTGAACTGTCAGTTTTTGCTTTAGTGGGGAGACAGGTGAAAAATGTGTTTTCTCCGTCGCGGATGGGCATCTGAAATAATTATCAAGGGAGATATTTATGGGTATAACAATACCAAAAACCTCAGAAGTCGAAATTCGTTCAACTTTGTTAATAATAGTATGATCTTCGTATTTCATATTTTCTCCAATAAAATCGTCTTTGACATGTTTCTTGATTTGATTCGATCTGCGTGACTGCAGTTTTTAAATTGAATACAAAACCCTTCTGACATGAGCGTAGGTCTGTTTACCCAACTTGTTGATATCTGCAGGCCAATTCCCTTATTTCTTTCAAAACCATCGAGCCTTGCTTTGGTGTGTGAGCCAACGCGTTTCAACTTCTTTGAGTCATCTTCACTGTCTAAGAGATGGGTGGAAGGGAAAGCGTTTATACGGTCGTGGGATGGGAACAGCAGGTAAGTTTTAAATTATGTCAGGTAGAGGATATTAGGTTTTTTTTTAAGATTGTTGGTTGCCTGCTTATTCTGTTTCAAACAAACTATCAAATCTTCTTAGGAAATACAAACTGCATTCAAAACTAACAACATCATTAAGAACAACTGGATGACACATCATGTACGACAACGGCATATACAAACTGACATGCAAGGACTGCGACATGGTATACATAGGAAGGACAACACGGAAACTAACGACAAGATACAAAGAGCCCTAACGATCACTCGTGCACAACAAAGCAGACTCCAATTAGGTGATACATCTACAAAGCCCCGCGGACGAGCCCTACGCTATAACAAACTCGATGGCATTGCTACACAAACAAAGCAAGAGACATGACATCCTAGAAAGACTTGAAATATATAAACATAGAAAAACAAATGGGAACATTACCAATGAATACCTTATTACAAATTCCAACGCAATTTTCTCAGTACTAGACCATACTCGCCGAAAGAAACGAAAGCGAGACGCACCAGAAAAAAAGGACATTCAACAATCCGAAAGCAAAAACCCAATATCCATCTACCTGACCTAGTACTTACCCGCTGAACATATCGTTTGACATTATCAAGCCATTTCCTTCCACACATCCTTTAGACACTGAAGATGACTCAAAGCGCAACGTTTGTTAAAGGAAAAAGATTAAAAATTTATTAAATTTTCTTCTTCTACCTCTCGGGCCTTCGCTTCCTGTGAATAGCGCCACCAACTGTCTCAATCCATTGAACGCGTCCTCCAATTTCGAAATCTGAGCAGCAATTTACTGTCTACGTCGATCGAGTCAGGCAAACGTTTCCTCAGTTTCCCACTGGTCTCCGCCCTTCAGTTCTCCCAACGAATACCTTTTTGGGTATTTGTTGCTCGTCCATACGATTCATGTGTCCACCCCATTGCAGCTTCCGCAGTCTGACAATCGTTGAGACCTCCGGTCCGTCAAAAATTTCATACAGTTCATGGTTGTATCGAATGCGCCATTGGTCCCCGTCTACCTTCGCTCCGATTGTTCACCTCAGGACCCGTCGCTCAAATGCGCTCAATATATTTGCGGATGCTTGGGTTAGGGTCCATGTTTCACACCCATAGCATAATACAGGCATTATCGCAGATTTGTATACTTGAAGCTTTGTTTTCATATGTATGCAGCTAGTCTTTAAGATCGTTAAAACTGACTAAAATATTTTATATGCGAGCTGTATTCTTCGGCGTATTTTGTCTCTTTCATTACCCGTTTTCGTTATTTTAGCGCATAAGTACACAAATTTACTCACATTTTCGATACTGTATTCGCCAAGTGTGATATTTTGTGCATTTGAGGTATTTTTCCTTGACGGCGTCATGAGCTTTGTTTTATTTTCATTGATTTGTAGTTTTGCTTCGCTGTCAAATTTCAGAAAAAGTTCATTGTTGTTAATGACCGTGACAAAATGTTAATGACATCTGTATAGGCTACTACTTAGCTTGACTTGTATATTAATGTATCTCATGTATCGACAGGTAGCTTCCTTAGGACTTACCCCAGAGCCAAATTGAATAGCAAATTGAATAGCAATGCTTATATTGTGTTGTTGCTTGCTAGGTTTACATCTATACTTCTCAATTGGTCGTTCTTTTCTTAATCCCAATTATCGTATTTGCTACTCATCTGAGACTTTCAAAGTGTTCTGACTTCGTCTTGGTTTTCCTACCTACAGTTTCTTTGTACGCCTGATTATTTTTATCTAACGCATTCTGGCACTCATGATCGAACCAATCATTCCTATTTCGCCGGGCTTTATGTCCGATCGTCTGTTCTGCCACGGTCCTAATAACCGCTTTCACTTCCATCCAGAGCTCGTTGCTCGTCTTTGAAGATGCGTCTGATGAGGTGGGAGCCAGCTGGTTGTCGATGGTTTCCGTGATATTTTCGCCACAGACGCCGTTTGGAACCATTTGTTGTCAAATTCTGGAGCGGGCTGGTCTCCGCCGAATATTCCTTTGGCATACGATATCGATAGGTTAATTTGAGCCGGTAATGATCTGAGTTACATTTGGTTTCTCGGTATGTACGGATGTCAAATATGCTCGAGGCCCAACGTTGTTGGATCAGAACACGAACGATCTGGTTTTGTGTGTTGCCATCCGGTGATACCCAGGTCATTTTATAAATGCGTCAATGTGGGAAGCAAGTCGAACGTATAACTAGATTTTTGCTACATACAAAGTCAATCAGGCGCTGACCACAGTCATTTGTTTCATTATGGAGGCTATAGCGTTGAAACCACCCAGAATTATTTTTGTGTCGTTTGTAGGCAATGAGTCAACTAGTCTTTCCAGGTGATTGTAGAACATTTCCATCGTTTCTTTTCTTCGGTCGGAACGTGAACATTAATCAGCCAGATTTTGAAATCTTATGTTTCTAGCTTATGTAGTTTGCGCGAAAAAGTAGTATGGACAGACGGACAGACGGATAGACAGGACGCAATTTTAGTAGGGTATTTTAAAATGAATTTACAAAACCCTAAAAATGATTGGTTTGATGATGAATACCAGAATGCTTTAGATAAGATAAATCAGTCGTAAAAGCAATATTTAGGTAGGAAAACCAGAAGGAAGAGAGAACATTACGAAAATCTCCGAAGAGTAGCGAATAAGATAATTAGAATTAAGAAAAGAAAGCACTATGACAAGCAAATAACAAGCATTGATGTAAGTCTACCATACAACAATACAAGATAAGCATACAAAGTATTGTAAACCTTGAAGCAAAATTATCAGCCCAAGAGCACGTTCTGCCTTGAAAACATCCGCTGATGAAAACAGGATTTAGGAAAGCTAGGGATCATATTTCACAAACTTTTTTAATCCTTCACAGGGTTCTAGAAAATTGGAGCCTTATAATATTCTCGGAGAGCTTCTATTGCCAGCATCAACCCTGGATGAAGTTTGTTCCGCCGTCAAAGCCCAAAAAAATAATAAAGTGCCGGGCATCGATGAGATTATATTGGAGCTCGTTAAGCATGGTGGCTACGGTGTTCAGAAATCCTTGCATAAAATTATCCAGCACATTTGGTAACAAGAACATATGCCAAAGGAGTGGAGCCAATCATTTATATGCAGACAGTATTACTAGGAAGTATCAAGGTTGCTTTAGAGCAGGCAGATCGACAATACACCAAATGTTTACAGTCAAGCAGATACTTGAAAAATGCTGGTAATTCAACATAGACGGACACAAAATTTTCGTTGACTTTAAGCAAACAGATGATATTATTGACCATAATATACTGTACCGAATCTGGTATCCCAGCCAAAGCAATCCATCGTTTCAAAATAACAATGACGTCGACAACCTCCCAAGTTGGCATCAATAACCAACTTACCGAAGCAGGAAGATGGGTTGGCCTCATTGCTATTCGATTTGGCTCTAGAATACGTTGTTAGAAATCTAACTGTCGATACGAAAGGCGCGTTACTACGAAATTGAAGCCAATTAGTAGCCTATACGGATGACATCTATATTTATTCACGGTCACTAACAACCGCCAAAGAAAGTCGACAGCAAAGCAAAACTAGAGGGGCGACAAATCAATGAGAATAAAACAAAGCTCGTGACGCAGTCGAGGTAAAGTACCTCAAATACAGAAAATATCAACTTGACTACAGTATCAAAAACGTAAGCAAATTATTGAATTTAGGTGCCAAAATAACGAGGAGCAGCATTGAAAGAGACAAAATATGGTGAAAAATAGAAGAAGAATTCTTTTCAAGCTTTGACGGTTTCGAAGACTAGCTACATTTACAGGGAAACAAAGCTCCAAGTATACAAATCTGTGATAAGAAATGTGCTATGTAATGGGAGTAAAACATGGACCGTAACCCAAGCATCCACAAACGTACTAAACGCCTTTGCGCGATGGGTCTTGAGGCAGATAATTGGAATGAAACTAGACGGGGGCCAATGGTGAACTCAAAACAACCATGAGCCGTATGAAATGTTTGAAGGGCCGGAGGCCTCAACGATTGTAGGACTACGAAAGCTGCAATGGGCAGACCGTGTGAATCGTATGGATGAACAACGGGTACCCAAAAAGGTGATCGTTGGGAAAACTAAAGGGCGGAGACCACTGGGGAACCGAGGGAACGCTGGTCAGGCCGGTCGACGAAAGCAGTTCATTACCGCTTGTATCTCAAAATTGGAGGACGCGGTCAATGGACCAAGAAGTCCGAAAGTCACTATAGTGCTACGAGGAAGAAGAAAATTAATAAAATTAACTGTTATAGAAGTGAAAGAAAGAATGATTTAGAAAAAAGTCAATAAAAGTATTTATAAGCATGCATTGCGTATTCATAAGAGATGAGAAAGAAGATTAAAAGGATGGAAATTCTTTAGTAAATAAAATGAATAAAATTTTTAATGAAACTGGAACAAAAAAAAATCGAACGATGATTAGTAAATTTAAGTTTAGCTTTTTCAAGTATATTAAAATTCAAAAAAAAAATGAATACAAGCATATAAATAAATTTTTTTGTTGATGACCTAGTAAAAGATAAATTTTTCGATGATTTTTTGTTTTTCCTTGGTGCGATTACCACGCTCTTTGTGGTATATCAACAAGAAAGAGGAAAATTGTAAGACATAGTCACTACCGAATAAGAACTAGCCAACAAATTTTTAATGTTCATATCGCTCGTAGAAGAATAAAAATGATTGTTTAAAGAAATTCGGTCTTCTTCCTTCAAGATTTCGGACAGTAACGGGTAGACGACCCGTAATGATGGTAAGGAACCTCCACTAACAGAGCTATTGGGTTGTGGTTTTTCTTTTTGTTGTAGGAGCTTTCATCAGGGATGGAGAATCTTGCATGTGGCCTTGCTATCGGGGCCTATAGTCCGATTGGGAGGGTCTAAGAGGCACCAGCTTTACCTGGATGCCTCATTTTTTTCAGTTTGTTTCTCATCGAGGATTAGGTAGATATCTGACATCGTGTTGGGGACAGGATTAGAAAGTATCAGGAAACCCAAAGATCTTTAGCCACCATGCCTGCACCTTCTAGTATTTTTGTTCTGCGCTTGGGATCTCGTCACCCTGCGAAACTTGTATTTGAAGAAATAATTTGCAGTGAAACTTGGTACCAGGAGGAAAAACCTGCCACACAACACCGCAAATTCTAGCCAAGTCGGTCCCAGTGAGCTCTGATCCTTTTTCACTGAGGCAGCACAATAATAATCAAAACACTTAACAATTCAAAAGGTATTTTAAATATTTAAGTCAGCTGTCTCTTTTTGCCCCACGATAGGTAGTAGTAGCTTATCACTTGAAAGTAGAGTCTTGTCTGTAAGCAAATTTCCAAATTAGGTTACATATGTTGGTCCAACCGTAATGCACGATGTTAATTGTGAGTCACACCTTAACGTCAAGTTTTTCGCCCTACTTAATTTGACATTTCTTTGTTTCAGTGTTTAACAAATTCAGCCATGGAGAGGTACACAATTGAGCAGCCCGTTAAGGTTGTTGAAGCCTTTTACGAAAATGGGCGTTCAAATCAACATGCAGTTCGTGCGGTTCGTGGTTTTTCGGTCAGCATAATCGACTAAATGTGTCCACAATTGGGAGAACTGTGCGCAAATTTCAGCAAAGTGGGTCTGTAAAAAATGTGTGATCTCCTGTGCATGCTGGCCCAGTTCATTCTGTGGAAAAAATTGCTGTTGTTCGTGATAGTGAACATCTCACGAACATCACTGATTCTAATTTTGAATAAAGATTTGTATTAACACGCTAACAAGGTTTAATTGAATCAAGAGTTGAAGCCTACTGACCATTTCAGGCGTCGGCAATAGATCGAATGGTTGGTTGAATAAACAGAAGGGAATGGTGACTTTACAAAGAAAATCATCTTCAGCGACGAAGCACACTTTCACCTCAGTGGATTCGTTAACAAGCAGAATTGCCGCATTTGGGCAAATGAAAATCCCTGAGTGATTATTGAAAAGCCAATGCATCCGCAAAGAAAGACTGTTTGATGCGGTTTATGGGCTGGCGACCTCATCAGGCCGTACTCCTTAAAAAATGAGGACGGCCAAGCAGTTACCGTGAATGGTGTTCGCCATTATGAGATGATAACGAACGAAATGGAGGCTATGGACCGGGACAATATGAGGTTCCAATAAGATGCTGCCACTTGCCACATAGCCAACGAAACAATGGCTCTTTTGCGCGAGAAATTCAATAGCCGTGTTATCTCTCGTTGTGGCGATGTTAATTGGCGGCCACGATCATGTGATTTGACACCGTTGGACTTCTTTCTATGGGGATATTTAAAAGAAAAAGTGTACGTCAATAAGCGAAGAACAATTCGCGAATTAAAGGATTAGATAATTCAGCACATTAACGACATTGAACCTCAATTATGTCTCAGAGTCATTGAAAATATGGACCAGAGTCATTGAAAATATGGATACCACCGTAGCAGTGGCGAGCATTTGGACATTTTTTTGTTTTACACATAATTATTATAATAAAAATATTAACATAATTCTCTGGAAACTTTTTGTTTTATTTATAATTAACATTGTGCGTTTTGGTTGGACCACCCTATAGCTGCCTGTTAATTTGCCAGTAACAAATTCAATATGCTTTGTAAAATAAAGACACAATTTAAAAGAAAAAAGTTCAGTATGCAGGAGAGTGCTCTACCCAAAAGGGCCTTGTTACCATCATAACTCGATGATTTGAACTATTCCTCCAATACTTGTGTAAGAAATCGTTCAAATTCATGCAAATGATGAAGATTTTCTTTTAAAAGCACATAATAGCTGCCATTTTGTTCTAGCTTAAATAATTTTCTGAATGCTCGGCCAACTGAGAATATTCAATAAAAATACTATTTCTTAAATTTTCATGAAAATCGGAAGAAAATAAGAGTGCCTTTGTCAATTTGAAATATATGTCAAAGATCGACGCGTTTTATTGTTGTTGTAATTGCATGCAATTGAAATGGCTATAACGAGTTCCATAAAATGTTGCCAGCATAAATTCAGATTCGGATTTTTTTAAGTGATTCTTTGGACGATCTATGAGCCCGTTCAGTCATTCTACGTCTAGCTTTTGTTGTGTGTAGACATGTTTTTAAAAGCTCAACAATCATAATAATTTTTAAAACGTCAATTCGAAACTAATTTTCTAAAAAACTTATTAGTTTGTCGAGTTATTAGAACAATTTATCGAATATCTGGATTTTAATTGCGAGAAAGTCTCAAAAAATTCAAGAAAACAAGAAACGTTTTGTTACCAGGGCACGGAGGAGCCCGATGGCTTCCCACCGCTGGGAGACCTGGGCCAGGTAATTTATATGCTAATAATGAAAAACTCATGAAACGAAACAACGATCAAGAAAACTTTGAACGTATTACGCTTTAAAGCGAAGAATCAGAAAGAGTCACCAGAGAAAATGAAGAGATGAAACTCCGAATTCAAAATTTGGAGGAAATTATCCGGAAATTAACAAACGTCAACAAAACAAAAGTGATCAAGCTACAAAATACGTCCAGAAAAGAAGAAGCGAAAAGGAAAATGAAATGATGAACGAAAAAAAAAGAAGCGACAACAAACAAGACGAACGAAAAAAAAGTAGCCGTGCAAAAGGCTAAGCAAACAAATAAACCGACATTACAAGATACGAAAAAGACTACAATCCATGATGCTGATACCATACTTAACGCAGTAGGAGCAAACGACAGCGCAAATTACTATGCTATACTCGCTGCGATGAATGACGATATGGACACCAAGATGGATTGCGAAGAAAAAATAGGTAATATTAATGATTCTAGTGATAATTTAATAAAATACTTAAAATCAAAAAATAAGGAGAAGGAGAAGAATCCAACCAGTGTGTCTGCTGGTTCTTCTTTTAAAAATAATAATATGAGAAATATCCTCCGATTAGTGTCTTTGGGCAGCGCAGGGGGATATGGTTCATCTATGTGCAGCCGAAATGTTACAGGAAGCAGCACCAGCTGTCAAATTCATTAGTGTGAAATACTTTGCTACCGGCAGATCAACTGCTGAAGGCAAAATATTACCATTTTATTTGGCAGAAATTTCAAACGATAGCAGTCCAAGTGCCCTCCAAAAGCTAAGGTACTTGAACTTTAGAGTTGTGAGGTGGGAGTGTCTCCTAAAAACTGAGGTCAACCAGTGTTACAGGTACCAAAGATTTGATTATTTGGCTGCAAATTGTGCCATGCACTATTGCTGCGTTAAATGTGGATATTTATGCCCCCGCTGAATGAAAATTGGCTCGAATGGAGCCATAAGCAAAACGATGCTGTGTTAACTACGGTATATTTGGTCATCCGGCATCATATTGAGGATGCCCTCGGTATCAAGATGCAAAAGTTAAATTTTCCCTAAAACAAACACAATTATATCGCAGTGTGTTACCCTCCAACTTCGTCAAGCCGGGTGTATCATTTTCCTTTGCTGCTAGAGGACCAGCAGACAACGTAAATAAAATAAATAATTTAAGTGCCAATTACAAGCTACTTCTCAAATTTTACAAACAGCTTGAATCTCTTACAGAAAGAATAAATAGGCAAGATAAAAAAATTAATTTCATTTCCAACGTTTACCCCAACATGCTTGAAAATAGTTTGTCATCCAGTCACATTTCGATGGATAGGCTCCATCTCATCTCGATCAACGTCAACTCCATTGTAACTATATAGTACATCGACGTTACTATCTCCTTGAATTCATTGTTAAGTAAAAGCCTAACATCATGCTTCTCACTGAAACCCACCTCAATTCATAGCAGTCGATAACATTCAAGGAATTTGAATTCATAAGAAACAACAGGGTGAACGGTGAAGGGGAAAGTGGCACCGGGATATTGGTTAGCAGACCCTATTAGTTCCAATATATTGAAAAAGTCGAATTCACAAACTTTGAACCTCTTGAAGTGTCCGTCATCAATATTTCACTGCCAGGTGGAGATAACCTCTTCGTTATCTTTGCCACTGCAACTGGTCGAAATGTTCTCAAGTTCAAGCAGGAGCTCAATTCTTTGTTTGAAATACTCGAACTAAACAGGCTGCATAATCATTATATTCTTGACGGCAAACTGAATGCCAAGCAAACATCATGGCTGAACGCCAACAATAACCCCAGAGGTGTATTCCTGAAGTCGTGGATAACAGAGAACCAAATTGAATACAGGTGCAATCTATATGGGTCGGTGTTCCCAATATTCCCTAGGACGAATTCATATTTGGACCTCTGCATTGCAGAGGCAAGACGTGAATTTAGTCTGAATAGTCCTCAAATTAAATTGCAGGTGATTCCTTACGATAGCAACCATAACACAATCGTAATCGAAATCAATCAACAAAGGGATGATGACTTCCTCATTCCAGGTCAACATGAAAATAATCGGTTGGATTTCAAAAAAACGGATTGAGGAAAGTTTCAAAAGAAATGAAATACCAACCATTGCAAAGTTGAAAAGATTGAAAAGCCTTCTTCTCACACGCGTCAACAATATTTATTGGCGATTTTGGAACTTCAACCATCCCTCGTTGGCTTTGTTGAAATTACACCTAAAGAATGTCCGGAACTTAATCCGTGCATTTTTCAGGAGTGAGGTTAGCAATCAGTGGGTGAGGGTTATTAGCCCACAGGAACCAGATGACGTTTTCATGAAAGTGAATAACGTATGCCGTAAGAAGTCTCGAGTGGAGGTATTGAATCTTGAAGTCACTGGTGATGAGATAAACCTTCTCGATAGGCCTGGTATCGAAATTGATAATACGACTCCGAATAGAAATGGAAACAGGATTATATGGGACAGTTTGCGTAAACTTGATTTGAGTGGAATACATTTTGAATTGGTTTATCTACAATACCTTGAGACGGAATGAAATATTTTTAGAGGTCGTTTAAGCAAAAGTTTCCGACCTCAAATCAAGCCTGAACGGCGAATATTTTCTTCATTTCAATGAAACATTAACATCTGACCTCATGCCGAGCTTGAATTTTATTGATTATTTTGTCAACTATGAAGACTTGTGATTTATATTTGGCAACATCAACAAGAAGAAGCCATATGGCATTTACATGAGGTTGCTATTAGGAATTATCGCATATTGTTCAACAACATGTTGAGCAATTCATATTTCCCAAATGAGTGGGAAAAGGCCGAGGTATTTCCGATCTTGATGAAAGGAAACAATCTTCGTGCCGTAAAAGCTATCGCACAATCAGCTTTCGGCCTAACATCAGCAAGGTGTTTGAAGTGATACTCAACAAAACATTCAACGCCCACATTGAAAAATATTTGGTTTTCGTGTCACTATACAATGACTATATATGCGATAGCGAAAGTAACCTCAGACATCTGCTGGAAACTATATGATAGAGAATGTATTTGAGTGTGTCTCATTCGTATGGAGAAAGCCTTCAATACGGACTAGTTTTTTAAATTTATTCAGGTAAGGCTCCCCAGACACCTTGTCGCCATGGTATGTAATATATTACACGGGAAATCATTTGTTGTAACCGATGGAAATCTGACAACAATACGCAAATTCAAGTTCTTGAATGGTCTACAGCAGGGAACATTTACTGTGCCTCAGCTCGTCTCAATATTCATTCACAAGGTATTGAACAGCTTTGATTTTAACGTCTCGCCAACGCGATCATTGATAGCGTTTGCTGATGATCTGATCCTCTATACTGCCGACCGAAAAGCTACAATAGTTCAGAGCAACCTTCAAAAAATGTTTAATGATGTACAGCATCCCACTGACAATTGGCGAATGACAATCAATGCGCAGAAGTGCCAAACAATTTTGTTTCGGACAACGCTGCAAGGGGTCAGTCAAGACCTGATACATTATTGGAAGGATTTCCATATTATGGCTGGTGAGGATAGTTCAGAACGGGTTTCATATAAATTCTGTATACGATACCTCAATGTTCATCTCGATCAGTATCTATTATATATTAATATGTCAAAACCATGCTCAGTAAAGCACAAAAAGTAGTTGAGGCCCTTCGACGACTCTTTTACTCTAGCTACATTGATCAAAAGTTCAAAGTTATCTGTTACAAGACCCGGAGTAGACCAGTTTTGAAATATGGATGTCAGATCTGGTACAACCAGATTGCTAATAATTCAGAGTTTTCGAAAGGAAATGTCTGCGTGCATGTACTGATTTGTACAAAAAGCCTGAGATGGATTGGAAGCACTATACATCGAATAGAAGAATTTATCAAACTGCTAAAGCAACGAGAGTCGATATCTTCATATTGAGACTTCTTCAGAATTATATCGCAAGATTTGTAACTGTGAACGAAAGCCCCTGGATTTCACAGCCGTTCCACCCTTCAGACAGGTATATTCAGATTTGTCTTACTGCTGGTTTCATTCCTCCTGAAGCATTCGTGTCTTTTGACATGAATCGATGTGTTTTTGATTCTGGCGATGTCCCAAACATATATTCCATATATAGACGGGCCACCGATAAGAAGATAAAATATCCTCAGAATTTGAGTTCATTAGAGCAACAATTCCAATGTAGATACTCATTTGCTAGCTTTGTTGAGGCTGGTCGAGCTGAGATTGAGCAACCTCGGTATTGTTGGCTGAATGCCAACGTCTAAATTATTCGTGTTTATAGATATTTTTGTTTTGTGTTTTCCGTTGCATCGTTTGGAGTGCTAATTATTGCTGCAGTAGTGTTGTTGTTTGTTTATGTTAAAAATTATAAATAGATTTCAATACATATTTAGGATTAGTTTATGTTATGTTTATCATATTAGGTTTCAAGATAAGTTTTTTTTAGTATAAGATAAAGTTTTTGGTTGAGTTTTATTAGAATTATGTTATAGCATAACATTTAAGCAAAGGGTAAAAGTTCACTGTTGTGTTAAAATTATAAATAATTTTTGAATAGTGTTGGTTGGTTTTTTTTTCTCCTTTTTCCAATTGAATCATCGGCTATGTAATAATTTTAATTAATTTTAATTTGGTATTGTTTTTTGATTTAATGTTTTTAAATGATAACTTATAAATTTACAGAGCCATTTGGGCAATTAAACTTTCGTATTTAAATTTTTTGGAATTGGCTTTATATAATATGAAAATTTATAACGATTAGTATTGAATAAAGCCCTTTTGACTTTGAATCTGACTTTGAATAAACCCGTTTAGTATGTATAGCACGTATCGCAACTGGGTGGACGGACACAAGGTCAAAAGCGTCCTACTGACCTATTGGAGAGCCAAATCATTCGATCAAAATAATGAGATACTCTAACTATCTCTAAGGAATGGCCCGAAAGAGGCTAACGCAAAAAAACTAAAATTTCAACATACTTGTACTTGAGTCGATACTCAATCAAAAATTTTAAGTGTCCGTACGTTTTTTCGATGAACTCAAAATTACAAATTCTTGTAGATGTCTGTATACAAAACCATTACACATATAGGAAGATAAAATTTTTAACAAATTTCAGTCAGAAAGCTTATCTACATAAATACGAATCCACCCCACATTCCACTACTTTCCCCGGATCCGTAAGAAATTAATTCGATACATTAATTGAACAGAAACCATGAAAAAATCTCCACGGGAGATATTTCAATTCTTTACTCCAAGCACGCCCATAAACAGGGAGCCAAGAGAAAAAATATTCGACCACGACATTGTTACATACTGAACATCGTTCTCCGTGCCCATCCACATAACCGGACATTATTTCAATTCAAGGATATTGCGGCTACAACAGGTGAGCAATCTCTTCATTCCATCTCTCTAAAAAGATTTATATGCCCTTAGATGTAGATTATCGTCTAGAGGAGTTACCGGGAAATATTAGTGTGTGCTAGTTGCGGTGGATGGATGTCCTTTTTTCAGCTCTTTCATAATACTTCTTGTATAAACATTGAGATGTTGGATTAGACTATCTACGGTCATGTGTAGATACGTTGGTATGAATATATTTGCTAGATACATCCGCAAATATTGACAATAAGCTTAGTCTTGTGCATGGTCTTGTGAGAAATTGTATGAGATATTGTTTATAGAGAGAAGGAATATTATTTTATGTTTTTGTTGAGAAGAGTATATATAAGGGATATTTTTTAATAACATGATGAATAGGACAAAATTCCAAAGGATGTTATTGTGATGGGTTAGGGAATATTTTTCCGTTGCAGTCTTTTTCCGGTTTTTATGAATTATATTTTTCTACAAAAGGGTTCGCCTTAGTTAGAATGAATTAAAGTCTCTACTTTGATATTTAAGATGGATTAATAAAATGCATGCAGGTTTCCTTGGAGATAGCTTTAACCACATGGAGGAGACGGAAAGTGGAATGGCTTTTAAATATGCGAGTTTCCGATCGAGCGCGAGAGCCGACTATGGGTGCGAGAAAATAAACTGTGATACGTTTATTTCGCCTTGAATATCATAACCTCGAATACATACCCAATTAAGAGGTAAGTGTCGATATAAGCGCCTGGTTGACCAAATTCCTCTTGAATGCGTCTGCTCTCCTGGTTTGAGAGGCGGCAACAAGTTATAGTTCTCCATATTAGGAGCAGCTGATTGCATACCTTGCAGTAGGTTTAAAATGCAAATACCCATCAAAATGGTGACTATGAATTGACGGAAGAATAAACCGGTGGGAATATATACCAAATATTCAGTGGTTTCCGCGGCACTTGGCGAGACCTTAGCTAGAGTTAGCGAGGGGTCACCAGCAGAAGACGTGCCTTCTTCAAATGAACCATCTTTGAAACCATGAGAACTTCCACGAGATAATTCAAACAGGATAGATTAAACACAAATGGAAGCTCAGTCTCAACTTGACAAAAATGCTTCAGAAGCCCCGAGATCTAACGTACGTACAGCACAGTGAACATGAACTACAGCGAAATGTAAGGAAGCAATTTTGAGTTTTTATCACGTAAGTTACAAAGGCTGAAGAAGTTCCAACCAAGAGAACGTTTAAAATATGGAGGAAATGTAAGCCAGCTTTTCCCTTACGATGAGTCCTAATAACCTTGCAAATAAACGACGATTTATTTTCAAAGAGTAAAAGCTGTCAAACGCAGAGTTGAATTAAGTTCGAGAAAATATAAATCGTGAGAATATTTGAGAAAATAACATTCACCCGAACTCTCAGAAGTAAAGCGTCAAACTGTGCCAGACTAGGAGAGATAAAACCAAAATTAACATTTGACTTTATTTCAGCTAAAGGCGCATTGAATTCTGGAGGGGTTCCGAAATGGAAGAAACCAGACCTTTCTGTTGAAAGGCTTGGACTACGAAGTGAATATCGTCGATGTTCTTCGAATACTCAAAAAGCTACACCAGCCGTTGATTTCATTTCCGTCAAGAACTTTGCCACAAGGAGGTCAGCTGTTAAATATTTACCTTTCTATTTGGTACAAATATCAAATAAAAGCAGTCCAAACGTCCTTCAATAGATAAGGTACTTGAACTTCAGAGCGGTGAGGTGGGAGCATCTCAAAGAAAAAAGGTCAACCAGTGCTACCTGTGTCAAATATTTGTAGATTCGGCTGCGAACTGCTCCATATACAACCAATGCGTTAAATTCAATGAAGTTCACACCCTGGGTCAGTGCACATTTTCAAAGAAAAAGCCATTGAAAAAAATTTACACCATATCGAGGATGCTTCTGATATCGAATCCTAGAACTAAACTTGCACCAGGATAAATCTAAGCACACCACCATACATGAGCTTGGCCTTGTCCCGGTCAACGTTAACTTCATTATAACTCTGCCTAGACTTGACTAACTCCTGGCATCTATAATCAAGTAAAAGCCTGATATCACATTCCTCATTAAAATCCACCTCTATTCTTGGCAATCAATGACATTCAAATATTTTGAATTCGTAAGTTAGTTTTCTTTATAAGAGTGATGGAAGAGGTGGCCCCAAGATATCCAGAAGAAGACCCTATAGTTTCCAAAATATTGATAAACTGATCAAAGTCTATTGTTTACAATACGAGGTGTGGCAATTAAGTAATAAGACTAATTTTATTGCCGCGCTTGTGGTAAAGCTGCAGCTTTGAAATTCCTTTCCTCTTCCCACATCCTTCTCCTCTCCATTGATATATTTATTATCACTCTAGCTTGTTTAATTCGCCTGTTGTGTCGTGTTGAGCAGACTTGTGTTGGTGGTGCTCATCACGAAAATGGACAAACGTTATCAAGAGCAACGCGTCGCGATAAAATTTTGCGCCAGATTGGGCGAAACAGCTTCGGGAACGTCCGCTAAAATTATAAAAGTGCATGGTGATAGTGCTCTTAGTCGTGTCCAGGTGTTTCTAGGGCATAAAGAGCTTATGGAGGGACGTGAAAGCGTAGAAGACGAGGTGCAGAGCGCGAGACCAGTCGACATGTGGACTGACGCAGATGCGCAGCGTATGCGCGCCCTAAACCGTGCAGATCGGCATTTAACAGCTGTTTGCCTCGAAAGTGGTCATGAACCGTGAAACAGTCAGACAAATTTTAAGCGACGATTTTGGGATGAAAAAGTTGTGCGCGAAGATGGTTCCAAAGAACCTTTCTGAGGTGTAAGAGCAGCATCGAATATTTGGCCTCTAAAGGGATCGCTGTATTGCAACAGCCACCTTATTCGCCCGATATGTCACCCTGTGACTTTTTTTCGTTCCCTTGAACAAAATCGGTGGTTGAAGGAACCCATTTTGAGTCAATTACGGACATCCAGGCGGCCGTGATGAGGGTACTCGCGGACATCCCAGTTGAATCATTCCAGAAATGTTACGGAGCATGGAAAACGCACTGAAATTGTTGTATAGCCGCCCAGGGGGACTATTTTGAAGGGAATGGCAGAGTTGTAGAATATTTTTTAAATATACGGTTTTCATGGAATCAGTCTCATTACTTAATTATCACATCTCGTATATTGATAAAATCAAATTCAAAGATTTTGAATTTCTTGAATTGTACGTTATCAAAACTTCACTGCAAGATGGGGACAACTTCTTCGCTATCCCGGCCTGTACAATTGGATGAAACTTGCTCAAATTCAAAGAGGAGCTCAATTCTTTATTTCAAATACTCGTATTGAACAGGCTGCATAATATTATATTCTTGCCGGTTATTTGAAAGCTCTTGGCGTACCTCATGTCTGAACACTAACAAAAATCCAAGAGGTGTATTCCTTAAATCTTGATAACAGGGAATCAAATTGAATGCAGGCACAATTTAAATGGATTAGAAATCTCAACATACCTTAGAAGGAATTCATATTTGAACGCTGTTGCAAGGCTTGAATTTAAATTTTATAATCCTCAACAAAAACTGCAGCTGCTTCCTTATGAAAGCAGCCATTATGCAATCACGATGGAAATTAACCATTCAAGGGATAATGTTTTCTTAGTTTTAAATTCTCGACAAATTTGAGAAAGTTCCCTAGGAAAGCTAAATGGGATTATCAGGAGCAGTGTCTACTTTCTGATCATGGCAATAATGCCCAGTCGTTCCTAATGACAGGAATCTAACTAACCATGAAATGATCTGTAATCATTATAAACAGTCAATTCGCCCCGTGGTTATCAGCAGTGGCTGCTCCTGAGGAGGGAAGTTGGTCACTCCAACGAAGCTGGTTAGTTTGTTGTTTGACTAGGTTAAAGTTAACTATGTCTGTCAAATTTTCATCTTTCACGCAGAGATGAGTAGTTTACTTCAGCCACTCTAACACCTTTAGGTTTGCGATTCCCCTTGTAATGCAACGACCTTCTTCAAGAAAAGTAACGGTTGCTTTTTGTACAATGTTTGCATTGGTCTCAAGCCTCCATGTCTGCTCACTTTAACGAGATAAAAAAAAGTTTTGAATTACTATAGAACAGGTTAATTGACACATAATAGAACATTTATATAGATAATAAAAATTGATCGAAGTATCTTTTAGAGTAGAATATGCGTGATAAATATTTTATAGTGTAGCTTCGTGGCACGACAAGAACTTGCCTCATATGATAGTTAGGCGACAAGCATGCTTACACTGTCACCCTTCCAATTATGTTTAAGGTCTTGGCTCACCAACCACTGCGTTACCGAAACGAAATTGTTTCACACTTCTGCGCATTAACTTTCATTTGCCATGTAGAGCTGTGCATCATTAAATATTTTTTGAAGATCGTTCTGAGCTACTGAAGCTGTCGGTTTACCGTATAAGTCATCAGTAAGAGTTACTAATGATCACTTTGGTGGTAGGCTCCGTAAAGTACAAAAATTGGTGTTGTCCCTTCGATAACCCTTTGATTCGCGAAGTGGTCTGTTACAAGACCCTGGTTGAACCAAACTTGGCAGATGAGTGTTCAAACTGGTGTAAGCAGAGTGCTAGTAGCGTAGAAAGCTGAAATGTTGTCGAAACAAAAAGTCTTCGCATAATACTGGTTTGCAAAGAAAGCGAAACCTACGGATGGGTACATTGAGACTTTATTCATCCAGAAGCATTCTTGTATTTTTTAGACTGGGAGATGAATGTCATTAAGGCAATGAGTGTGGGGATCCCATGCTAATGAACAACTGGACCACCCAGTAAACACTTACTCTGTCAACATGGGCGCCTTCCAGCTGGGGGATCTCGCCTCCAGTGGTAGGGATGGAAGGAGGAGTCGCTAGATAAGTGGTCCTTTAGCTTCGATGCCCCAGCTGCTGTGAGTCCTTTTTATCTTTTAGGACTGCCCGAATAGAACCACCGCAACTATACTATCCGGGGTGAATTTTCCTTCTTCCTAGTCGGGGTTTTGTCACAGTCTATTCTATTTGCATGCAAAAAATGTGTGAAAAGCATCAGACTCCTCTTCTGGAGCAAAATGACAGTGAGAGGACCGTGAATTACCAATTTTGTACATTTAGGACTGAAAACACCCATGCCCGTTTTAAAGCTGGGTTGGATAGAGTGTCAGTCTCATCATACCTTCAATTATAATACGCTCACAGATTAGAGATGAGCTGCGCAGTCTACCTTCCTTTCGTCAAATTTACCCAAGACTGCTGCCAATTATTGAATAGTTGAAGAATAACCTCGCATACAACCATCCCCTACGTGTGCTTGTTTTGACGCAAGTAAATAATGCGGCAGTCCCTAACAATGAGGGTGGTAGGTATCGCGCCTGCAATAACACACCGCCAAATTAGAGACTGTCAGATATGAAAATGCAATCCTCAGTGCTGCTCGTTACTGTGCCTGTGCCTAGCATTTTTGGTGCACCTCCTTACTGAGAACGTCGCCCCATTTTTCTGCTTCATACAGGAACACTGACCCTATGACACTCATCAACAGGCATAATCTTGATGCCTTGGGTCCCCCTACGTTGACCATAAGTTGACACGTTGCTCTGATTCGCTGGGAGAAATTCGTCTATGAATCAATCAGCAGTGCCAGGTAATTAACCGCTGGCTTCTATTCGATTACTATGGCTCACTCGAATCGAGTTGAAGCCAGACTTGTTGCCCAGGGATCTGTCCTTGGTGGTGTTGCTCAATTAGCATTAAACAATCAGTTTTCAAGTCACTTGAAAGTTGCTCAAGCAGGTTTTAGGTGGTTGAACTGCGGTCTAGGTTTAGTTGCAGGATATGGGTAATCAAAGTACCGGCTTTGCTCTGGGTAGTCAGGTCCCTGATGCACTCAATGTCTCTTAATTCAATCGTTGCTATAGGCCCGAGTGAGCTTGCAGTTGCACTTTTGCCGAGGACCTTCTTTACTTTGTCACAGAATGCTTCTTTATTGCTGGCCTCTGCTTCAAATTTGACCAGTATGTGACCCATTTATATTCGTTGTATTGCTTTAGCAGCAGTGTCAGTGCCATCAGGCCTTACATTTCCCCTGATACACCGCAACACTTCAGCGTAGAATCAGCCATCTTGGTGTCTTACGAGCAGTGCCTACTGCCGAGATCTTCTTTGTATCAGCTTTTTTCGTGACACATTTTTGACAATGCTGGTGAAATTGCACAACGGTACTTCATTTATCTGGTTACTCCTTTCTTTTTTTGCAGTGTTCACCCTATGGATCTCAGGATGGCTTGTTATTATTTCAGCAATTAAGACCTTTATTTTGGTTGCAACAGTGATTACAGAGTTCTTGATATTCATTCTATTTACTTCTATCACGCGAACTCGCTCATTTTTTGGATACTCTGGCACTTGTGTCACTTTTTTGCTGTGCCCGAGCACCGAAAAAATTTCTGTTTGGACAAGGCTGTCCGTTACTCTCCGTTTTTTGTGCATCTTCGCTGTCATTGTATTCATCGTCGTTTTTATCGTTGATAGTTACATTCCCAATAAGCAGTTAACTTCGTGGCTGTAAATGTTGATTCCTTCGTTCTTGTTGATAATTTTCCAAATATTTTTCGCACTTTTTATAGTTTTTTAGTTAAGGTTGATCCAGTGCTGTAAACATGGTGGCTGCAGCTGCTGGTCGCTTCTTCATTTTTGTTATCATTGCTTGCATTTTTTAAATTTTTTCAATCTGTTTTTACGATTTTTAGTTGAAGTTGCTCCAGTTTGATTGGGTCCCCCTCAGAATCACTATCTCCGTTTGTTCACTAATCGAGAGTTTGTATCAACGGAACCTACACCACCTTCCAAGGAGACGGTATGATAGTTAGATTGGAGCCGTTCACGCACAAATTTAGTCCAAATCATCATGCTCGCCTGCTCAAAGAATCAAGTCTTATTCATTGTTCGAAGCGTAGTCCAGTTTCATTCAGGGTTATTAACTGTCATCCCAGGAGGAGCCATACAGCAACCTCCATATCCTCGGGTCCGTAGGGGTGGCGTTCCCCAAAGAATGCTAGACTCCATGGGTATTTTTGTCGACTGACATTTCCCCTATGTGAACAACAAGAACTAGTAAGTTTTTAATTTTAACAGTGTCTGGTTTTCTATTATATTGTGTTGCTCGATAATTCATGTCGTTTTTTCTCATACTCGTAGATGACGTAAAATGCATATTTCATCGCGTGGCTTATATTACTATATAATATTTTAAAGATTAGACTTTAGATTATCTTCAGTCAAAACTGAGCGTCATTAGTAAACAACAAGTTGGTTAAAAATAAACTTGATATTGGAAAATCAAAGAGAGCATTATCGATATATTTTATTGGTTTACTTCCGAAAAGGCGAAAATGCGGTGCAAGCTCGAAAGAAATTCTGTAAAGTTTATGGTGTGGACTGCCTTACGGAACTCCAGCGTTGTTTTGCTTGCTTTCGTTCTGGAAATTTTGATGTGTAAGATGCAATAGTCTGGGTGGTCTAGTGGTTAGAGCATGAACGCATAAGCCGCAGGTGCCAGGTTCAAATCTCGTTGGGAGCAACGTGATTTAGTTCAGGGGATTTTTCGGACAGACTATGAGTGGTCACTCAGTGGTGATATGTACTGATTTAATCAGATCATATCATAGCTGAGCAGGCACACGGGAGCATGGTACTGACCAAACCAACTTCCAAAAAATCAATGAGGTCATGAAAATGAGATACTCAAACTATCTCTAATCGAAGGCCCGAGAGGGGCTGTAGTGCTGAAAAGAAGAAGAAGAAGATGCACCACATATTGGTTGTCCAGCCACTACTGATGATGACAAAATTATGCATTAATCGAAACTAACTGGCGTATGACAACTTAACAGATACCAGAAAAGCTCGAAATGTTGAATGAAACCATTTACTGGCACTTACAACAGCTTGGTTGTGTAAACAAACTGGGTGCTTGGGTTATTCACGTATAAAAAGTAATCACCTAACAAAACGCATTAACATATGCGACCTTTTGCTGAATCGTAACAAAAACGACCCATTTCTAGAAAGAATCATAACAGGTGATGTACAATAGATTGTTAACGATAACCTAGTTCGAAAACAATCGTGGACCAAGCAAGATGAGCCCCTACAATCGACATCCAAATATTCACCAAAAAAGATAATGCTTTTAGTGGATTACAAGGGTATAGTCTACTTTAGCTGCTTCCAAGAAATCAAACTATTGATTCGGATGTCTTTTGTCGTCAACTATTGAAATTGAATGAAAAAATCAAGAAAAAACGTCCTGAACTGACCAATCATAAAAGCGTAATGTTCCATCATGATAAGACGAGCTCCCAAATCTTTTTGATAACCCGTCAAAATCAATGGAGCTCAATTGGGAACTGACGCCATATCCACCATATACCCGTGACTAAGCGTCATGAGACTTCCATTTGTTTCGATCGCTCCAAAACCATTTGAATAGTAAAACTATTGATTCCGATCAGCTGTTAAAAATGAGTTGGCCAAGTTCTTCATTTCCAAAAACCAAGGCTTCTTCGAACGTGGAATTTTTCAACTTACCGAAAGATGGCAACAGATCATCCAACAAAATGGTCAATTATCATTGATTAACGTTTGTTCATGATATAAAAAAATTTACTTTGAAAAATATGAATAAACTGACATTAATAAATATATATACAGTGGATTTCATTAATAACGACCTCGGTTGTAACGATGTTTTGGTTATAGCGACGTCAAACTTAAGTCCCGGGAATTTAAAGCATACTTCCGTAAGAAATTCTTTCGGTAATAGCGACTTCGGATTTAGCGTCAATTTCGTGTGTAGCGACTTGTTTTTATGAACCATTCATAACAGATTCCTAGAAATCCCATGCGGATATTGCGACTGAGTCGGCGAAGGCACAAAAACTCATTCATAGATCAATTAAACTTTCTTATCTTTTGTTTGCATACACAAATGGTCAAACAAATGCTTTGTTTGTATGTAGGACTGCTTAACACGTGTACGAAGTTAAACTTTTGAACCAGTTAGATAGCAAGTTCCAGTGAATGAACAGTGTTTCTTAAACTTGTTAAAATGGCTCCTCGACGTACATTTAGTGTGAAAGAAAAGGTGGACATCATTTCGAGGCTGCAAAAAGGAGAAAACAATGTTTATCCGTGTAAACAATTTGGAGTTTCACATTCTACAATATCAACAATGTGGAAAAACCGTACTAAAATTCTGGAGTGTTTTGAATCAAAATTCCTGAAAATGAAGAAAAAGCGTAATCCAACTCATCAAGATATTGAAAATGCTCTTCTAGTGTGGTTTAAAGCTCAGAGAAGCCAAAATGTACCCATTAGCAGTCCTCTTCTGCAAGAGAAAGCTAATCATTTTGCCAGACAGCTTGGGAAAACAAACTTTGAATGTTCAGGAGGCTGGATTTACAGATTTAGACAACGCCGTGATATAGTGGTCGGTAAAGTTTGTGGAGAAGCCGCCAGTGTGTCGCAAAATGTTTGTGACAATTTTTTGCGAACAGTTTTACCAAAATTAACTGAAGGGTATACCGACAGTCAAATATGGAATTATATAAACCTTTGCAAAGGCCTTTCTGCAATCTCCTGAGGATTCCGAGAGCCCCATATGCGGCAATTCTGTTTATTTACGTAACCACTGAGCGAAAAATGAGCCTCATCACTAAACAAAATTTTGTTCGAAAAATCGTTTATCAATGGCTTGTTGTTCAATCACCCAATTCGCATACATTCTGCGTTGTGTATGGTCTTGAGACTTAAGTTCTTGAGTGAGTTGAATTTTGTACGGATGGAGAGGCAAATCCGAATGCAAAATCCGCCTCAATTAGCCGTAAGGCAAGCCCAAATGTTGAGCACGTCGAGGAATCGATAAATTCGGGTCTTCCTCCATACTTTGAGCAATGACAGCGATATTTTCAGCAGAACGAATGTTGCGATGATGCACAGGCCTTGCAATATCAATAATTGATCCAGTATCTTCAAATTTTCTCACTGTGTTCGAAATTCTTTGCTGTGTAGGTCGATTATGTCGACCGTAATCGGCTCGTAAAGCCCTAAATGTTGATGCAGCAGAATCACCATGTTTATAATAAAATTTAATAATTTTAACGTGTTCTTCGACTGTGTGACTGTTTGGTGTGCATTATGGTCTGGTGGTGTGATTGGCCCGTATTTTTTTGAAAACGATCAAGAAAGTGCCATTACTGTCAATTCTGACCGTTATGGACGGATGTTAACCGATTATTTTTGGAGAGAAATTGTAGATTATGATCTGGAGAACATGTGGTTCCAACAGGACGGAGCCTCAAGCCACACAACACAGGCTAATCGAGCACTTTTGCAAGAGAAATTTCCAGGACGCGTAATTTCGAGATTGAGTGATGTCAATTGGCCCGCAAGATCCTGCGACTTAACACCTTTGGATTTCTTTTTATGGGGCTATGCAAAAGATAATGTTTACGCAAACGATCCTCAAAATCTTCAGCAATTGAAAACCAATGTTCGTGAAGTTATGGCCGAGATATTGCCGGAAATGTGCCGAAATGTCATTGAAAATTTGCTCAAAAGGATTGAGGCCTGTAAGATGTCCCGTGAAGGACATTTGAATGATGTTGTATTTTGCGTATAATGGGCAATGTTCAATCTTTATGCTGAATAAAAAATTTTGTTCCCATCTGAATATTTTATCTGTTGTCTTTAGCTTTACTTTCCCATATATATATATATATATATATATATATATATATATATATATATATATATATATATATATATATATATATATATATATATATATATATATATATAAATATATATATATATATATATATATATATATATATATATATATATATATAAATATATATATATATATATATATATATATATATATATACATATATATATATATATTTATATATATTTATTTATATATGTATATATATACGCATATATATATATATATATATATATATATATATATATATGTATATATATATATATATATATATATATATATATATATATATATATATATATATATCTATATATATATATATATATATATATATATATATATATATATATATATATATATATATATATATATATATATATATATATATATATATATTGGTACATGTTTAAATAATATTGCAATTATTTTCGCAACTTTTAAGAACATCATGACCAATAAACGAATGTAGTCGAAAGCACAAGAGCCCACCAAGCATGATCTGAAAGTTACGTCACTGCGGCCATTCAGAATTGCTCGCATATTTCAGGTAGTTCTCGTCAGAACATTCGCCAATGTACGAAAAATGGATTGAATGACTAGAGACCCTATATAAAGCCGAGCTGAATGAATGGAGGAATAGTAAAACCGTGATAGTGTGGAGCATAGTATACTCAACTAGGAACCACACTCCATCAACCCTCCGGAAAAATCCGAGCACAAGCCGAACAGCGAGCCATAAATCTTCGGTAGCAGGTAGGTAGGTAAATGCTGACGCGGGGATTGGCGCGAATATAAACATATGCTTCGATGAGAGATTTCAGGATTACCATATCTCAAAAAATCAATAACTTTGCAGAAAAACAAATTCGTTCCATGCAATCTTTTAGTTTTTTATTAGGATCTGGCAGCACTCCTATGCTCTAAAATGCTTAAAAGAACACGTGCGTCGAAAATTTTATTTGCATTTTGCTTTGTTTTTTGAGCGCGCCAAACCTGGGATCAGCTGTAATGCCCCGGATCAGCTGACGTGCCCCTGGGAAAATTCAAAAAGTGTGCAACACAGGGTAAATGAAAGGTATGGGTACTAGTTGAGTATACTATGGTGTGGAGTGCGAATTAAAAGTAATATTGATTGTTTGTGAAGACAGTTGTAATAGAAATTTATAGACAAGTGAAAGTTAGATTCAAATTCGATTTGTGAAATAATGAAATTAACGATTGTGCATTCCTATGTTAGCGAATAAACACTTTTAACTTAATTTAAAAGACAGTGTGTTTTCACTTTCCCGGAACATTAAAATTATCGGCCGCCAACCATAACACGCGACAATATATATATATATATATATATATATATATATATATATATATATATATATATATATATATATATATATATATATATATATATATATGTATATATATATATATATATATATATATATATATATATATATATATAGATATAGATATAGATATATATATATATATATATATATATATATATATATATATGTGTGTATATAAACATAGTCTAGCCATAAATATTGTTACAACGTTTGGCAACCCTGCAGAAAGGAACTGTTATATTGCATTTCTTAAAAATTCAGCTTATCGCTATAGTACGCTTGCGCTTGATGCATTTGTCATAATTTTAGTGTAGTGAACATGGATTTTTAGTGTAGTGAACATGGATTGGGGCGCCAAAGAAAATAGAATTGCTGTGATTGCACTTCATAAAATAGGAATGCAACCAAGTGATATTTTTAAGACTCTGCATACCCTTGGTATAAGCCGAATGTTTGTATATCGGGCTATTGAAAGATTTAATGATACGTCTGGAGTAAGTGATCGTCAAAGAAGTGGCCGTCCGCGAACTACTCGAACACCTCAAGCGGTTAAAGCCGTGCGCGAGAGAATCCGCCGTAATCCGCTCCGGAAACAAAAAATTTTATCGCGTGAGATGAAAATACCCCAAAGAACAATTTCACGTATCATCAAAAGTGACTTACGGTTGGGTGCTTATTGTAGATCTACCGGGCATTTACTAACAGATTCGTTAAAAAAAAGTGGAAAAACGATTACTTTCCCGGTACGCAAACCAAGAACACCGTAAAATTTTGTTTACGGACGAAAAAGTTTTTACTGTCGAAGAAACATTTAATAAACAAAACGATAGGGTTTATGCTCGCAGTGCCAGAGAAGCTTCTCAAGTTGCCCAAAAGGTTCAAAGAGGTCATCATCCAGCCACAGTAATGGTTTGGTGGGGTGTTAGCTACAACGGGGTGACAAAGTTGCATTTTAGTGAGAAGGGCGTCAAAACGTCTGCCAAAATTTATCAAGAAAGTGTCCTTGAAAGTGTAGTGAAACCTCTCAACACGTCATTATTCAAAAATCAACCTTGGAGTTTCCAGCAAGATTCTGCACCAGGTCATAAGGCGAAGTCAACCCAAAAATGGCTTGAAGAAAATGTTCCAGATTATATTAAAGCTGAAGATTGGCCTTCATCTAGCCCAGACCTGAATCCGCTGGATTACAAATTATGGTCTGTCTTAGAGAAAATGACGTGCTCTAAAAGACATTCTAATATCGAATCCTTAAAGAAGTCTCTTACAAATGCAGTCGCCAACTTTCCGATTGAAGTCGTGCGTGCTTCCATAGATGAGTGGCCAGCTCGATTAAAGGCTTGTGTAAAGGCAATAACTTGTTGCGATTTCCGTAGTTGACAATGCATTTGATAAATAAACAATGATTTCTTAACATACTCGTATAACACCTCTTTTATTGAACAGTGCTTCAAAAATGTTGTAACAGTATTTATGGCTAGACTAGGTATATATACACTGGACATTATTGCCATCATTAGAAAGTAGACACTGCTCCTGATAATCCCATTTAGCTTTCCTAGGGAACTTTCTCAAATTTGTCGAGAATTTAAAACTAAGAAAACATTATCCCTTGAATGGTTAATTTCCATCGCGATTGTATAATAACTGCTTTCATAAGGAAGCAAATGCAGTTTTTGTTGAGGATTATAAAATTTAAATTCAAGCCTTGCAACATCAATGTAGACATTCAAATATGAATTCCTTCTAAGGTACTCGTATATGTACAAAATTCAAATCGAGGTAGTCATTTTCTGGGTTTATTGAGGCTGGTCGGGCTTGCATGGAGCAACCATCAATAACAAACTCACCGATGCCTTTGACACAAACATCCGACTAAAGCAGGGAGATGGGCTGGCCCCATTGCTATCCGATTTGGCTCTGGAGTATGTCAAAGGGAAGCTACCTGTCTATACAGGAGGTACACTACTACACAAGTCGGGCCAAATAGTAGCCTATGCGGACAACATCAAAATGTTGTCATGGTCATTAACAACTGCCAAAGAACTCTTCCCGAAAATCAACAGCGAACCGAAACTAGTAGCGCTACAAATCAATGAGAATAAAACAAAGCTCATGATGCAGTCAAAGAAATACCTCAAGCATTCAAAATATTACCAGTAATGAAAGACACGAAATACGCCGAAGAATACAGCTCGCAAACAGATTATTTCATTCATTTCTGACGATCTTGAAGACCAGCTGCTTACACAGGAAAACAAAGCTCCAAGTATACAAATCTGTGATAAGACCTGCGTTATGCTATCGGTGTGAAACATGGACCCTAGCCCAATCATCCGTAAATATATTGACCGCCCTTGAGCAACGGGTCCTGAGGCGAATAATCGGAGCGAAGCTAGACGGGGACCAATGGCGCATTCGTTACAACCATAGTATACTCAACTAGTACCCACACCTTTCATTTACCCTGTGTTGCACACTTTTTGAATTTTCCCAGGGGCACGTCAGCAGATCCGGGGCATTACAGCTGATCTGAGCTGATCCCATGTTTGGCGCGCTCAAGAAACAAAGCAAAATGCAAATAAAATTTCCGAAGCATGTGCTCTTTTACGCATTTCAGAAAAAAGGAGTGCTGCCAGATCCTAATAAAAAACTAAAAGATTGCATGGAACAAATTTGTTTTTCTGCAAAGTTATTGATTTTTTGAGATATGGTAATCCTGAAATCTCTCATCGAAGCATATGTTTATATTCGCGCCAATCCTCGCGTCAGCATTTACCTACCTACCTGCTAACGAAGATTTCTGGCTCGCTGTTCGGCTTGTGTTCGAATTTTTCCGGAGAGTTGATGGAGTGTGGTTACTAGTTGAGTATACTATGGTTACAACTATGAGCTGCATGAAATATTTGACGAGCGGGAGGTGTCAACGATTGTGAGACTGTGGAAACTGCAATGGGCTGGACACATGAATCTTATGGACGATCAATGGATTCCCAAAAAGGTATTCATTGGGAGAACTGAAGACCGAAGACCAGTCGGAAAACCGAGGAAATGCCGGTCTAACTCGGTCGATGAAGAAAATCATCACTGCCCGGATTTCAAAATTGGAGGACGCGATCATTCGACCGAGACAGTTGGAGGCGTTATTTGCAGGAAGCAAAGGCCCGAGAGGGGCTGTAGTGCTACAAAGAAGAAGAAGTCAAAAATTGGACCTCTCTTTTGGACTCCTTCATATGCCCAAAATTATATTGAAATGAAAATGGCAAAAAACTATCTCAGTAATAAAATCCATCTCATCGCAATCAAAAGAATTTATACGTATTTCATTTCATTTTAAAATTATACATATGCCTCTAAATAAAGCAGCCTTTACGTTGCCACCATATGAGGCAAAGGCAAATGCTTGCAAGTTTCAAGACCGTACGTTTGAGATTGACTGTTCATTATGAAATCTCGGAAATCGTATCTGGCCGGTACTGGATACCACCCGATACTAGTGGACTTTCCCCATGTGCTAGCGTTTTTATAACACTGATAGCTGTGAATGTGTTTATCTTACATTTGATGGTTTAGGCAAACCCTTACCAGGCCTTTTTTAACGCCTGTATACAAGAGCTTATTGAGATTCAGTCTCCATTAGTGGGTTTTGTAAAGAATATGAATTTAACTATCGTTTTTCAAGTTTCTCATATCGAAATAGCAAAATATAATAAGAATATTAAAAGTATTTTCGCAATTCGTTTTAGTCACGTAAACTTTAATAAAATATGACAAGCAATTATATGCGATTTTCAAGAAAGCTTCAAAACTTTTCAATACTTACACTTGACCTTTTTGAGTGGATTCCATGCCCATAGCCTGAATCCGACAAAACTGCATGTAGCGGCGGCTGAATGAAAACGGCTAAATTATTTGTCGTTATTGTGTTTAGTTATTTTTTCTTGGTTTATTGACTCATAATTGCTCTATTTAATGTTATTGTTGCTTGTTTGTGTCAATGGCTTTGTTTTTTAGATTAAAGATGAACCTTAACATATCAGTTAGGAATATTGTGATGCAAATATTTTACGATATGATAAATTTTTTGATTAGAATTTTTTTTTTAAATAATTTAGAAGATATTAGCTATAAGCTTAAAATTCCACTATTTTGTTACTTCTTCTTTTATGTAATTTTTCAACACAATCTTTTTAGGGTGTTGTACTAAAGCACAAAACCCTATGAAAATCCGTACCTATGTCCGTCAGTTCGTTCGTCCCTCCGTCTGACTGTATGCCACAGAAATTTTTCACCGAAACTATAGAAGCTACAGCCATGAAACTTTGTGGAAGGGTTGGAAGTTATGACTTCTAGAAAGTTTTGGCGTGAAAAAAATGTTCAAAGGGTTTTAAGGGGCTCCCCCCATATAGTGGAGTGACCCTCAAAAATATTAGTCATGTATGGTGTCATATGGAAAGTCGCAATGAGATCTTTTGAAAACAGGTCTTAAAATTTCTTTATCAGTAGCGAGGGAGGCAGGAGAGCTGCACGAGATTTAGGCATACCCCCATTACGATTGGAAACCTGTCATCCGGAAAAAATCATGAGTATATACCTTTATGAGCACAACAACAACAAATATATCAGAAGTCGAAATTCACTCAACTTTGTAAGTAATAATATGATTCATCAGTTTTACACTTTCTTGAATAAAATCGTAAGAGCACTCTTAAAATAAAAAAAAATAAAAATTTGAATGCCAATTTACAGATTTAATCATTACTGAAAATTTCAGCAAGATCAAATTGTATTCAGCATAGTTATAAAGGTTTAAGTTTTCTCGTATTACAACAGCAACTGTACATGGCTATTGGACAATATGCACTTTCAATCAACTCAGACACTACTGGTTTGCTAGGATTTTTATACACATTTCACGAATTATATTCATGTTGAAAATCTTTGAGAATTTGTTCAACATCCGTAATCGTAAAACGAAATGGCGGCCGTTTTAAATGAGAATGTTGCATAAAGCTGTGTAATTTTTTGCAAGCTTCAAAATTTAAGGTATATTCTATTAACACTTAATTGGATCTATAATTGAATAGCTGAAGTTGTGCAGCTTAAAATAATCGGTGATAAAATTATAAAAGTAGATCCTATAGCAACTGACTTAATGGTTGAAATTCGTTCAACTTTGCTGATAATAGTAGAATCTGTAAACTAAGTATTTTTGCTTGCAAAACGGTATTAGTATGATTAAATTGGATGAAAGCAGATATTTAGATACCATTTAAAAGGTCTTTATACCTTACGAGTTCTAATAGAATGTACAGAAGCTATTGCCGTTTGAATTTTTTCCAATTACAACAATCAAACACGGTTACTACATGGGCTTTCCATCAAACCAGACACCACACTATTGATTCTATTTTCTCGAATTATAAAATATAACAAAAAGACATTCAAGGTTCGACCTAGTCAATGATTTTAAAAATATTGCAACAAAATGTTGGCCAGTTAAAATAGAGTAACATTGGTTTTTTTTTCAAGGAAAAATATATTTGTTGTACATGTCATTAAAGTTTTTCTTGAATTAAATCATTCTATACTCATATGCCTGCATATCGTATTGTTACATGTACAAATAATTACATGTACAAATAATTCTGCGAGCTGCTGTCGCAATTGTTTTCATCATCATTAGGAACGTCAACGAATGAATTTACTCGAACCCAACAAGCATGATCAACATCTGCAAGTGACGTCACTCCATTCATGAACTTGCTCGAACCTACCAGGTACCTCTCGGTAGAACATTCGCCCATGTACGAGAAATGGGTGAATAGGTAGAGACCCTATATAAAGGCGAGCTGAATGAATAATAATTCATTCGACCGCGATAAGAACTGCGATAGTAAATTTATGGAGTGTGTTTCGTAATAGTGAAGTGATTTAGAAGACAATTGCGATAATAAATTTATGGACAAGTGTTAGATTTATTTTAATAGTGACAATTAAAATTAGTGAAAGTGTTAACTGATTATTGTGCATTAAATAAACACTTTTAACTTAAATTAAAAGACAATGCGTTTTCACTTTCCCGGAACATTAAAATAATTGGCCGCGAACCAATAACACGCGACAGTGGTGTCAAGAAGTGCGAAAGAAAAATTTTGAAAGTGAAAATTTGAACTTTTTTATAGTGCACAATAGTAAAATTTAAAGAAACATTAAAAATGCCACGAAGCTTAAACTTAAAAATTAATGAATTGACCATATCGGAGCTCAAGGAGGAGTTGGAACAGCGGAATCTGGCCACACAAGGTACAAAGGCCATACTGATTGCACGCTTGCGTGACGCGATCGAGTTGGAAGGCGTGAATCTGGATTCGGGTGAGCTCTCCGATGCGGAAAAAGGCGCAGAAGGTGGAGAAGTGGACACACCAAAATCAAAGGAGCCAGAAAATGCGCTGATGCAAATGTTGATCCTAATGTCATCCAGTCTGACTGCGAAGCTAGATGAACAATCAACGAAGCTAAATGAACAGTCATCAAGTCTGACTGCGAAGCTAGATGAACAGTCATCCAATTTAACTGCGAAGCTCAATGAACAGTCGTCCAATTTAACGACGAAGCTAGATGAACAATTAGCGAAGATGGACCAACAAGCGATCGTAATCAAGGAAGTGCAAAAACAGTCAACCGAAATAAAAGTGGAGCTCGGTAGCCTGAACAATCAAATTAAATGCGTCGAGGAAAAGGTTTACCAGGTCGAGGAGAAGGTCAGCCAAGTTGAGGAGAAAATCAACTATGAGATCAGCCAGGTTGAAGAGAGAATGAACCATGAGATGGAAAAAGTGAAAAAAGAATTGGAAGCAGCGAAGGCAGTAGTAACCATCTCACCAGCCCCGCTTATAACCGCAGCGCAAAGCACATCCAGAAATGTCCAAGCACCAATTTTCGATGGGCAAACGGTCTGGAGTATTTACAAGAACAAGTTTGAAGCTGCCGCAAGGGCGAATCACTGGAATGACCAGGAACGAGCAACTGCATTGATTCTTGCTCTAAGAGGCCCAGCTGCCGAGCTTTTGCAGACCATCCCCAATGAATTGCACTCAAACCCGAATGCTATAATGAATGCGCTCGACATGCGTTATGGAGACGATCATCTAAAGCAGATTTATCGGTCACAGCTAAGGCATCGGGTGCAGAAGTCTGGTGAGACCCTACAGCAGTTAGCCCAAGACATTGAGCGACTAGCACTTTTGGCTTACCCAGCCTACGACCCAGAACATCGAGATGATGCAGCGACAGAGGCATTCATCAGCGCACTAAAGGACCCGGAATTGCAACAAGCCGTGCGTTTAGCTCAAAAGCAAACGGTTAAGGACGCATTGGCTTACAGTCTGAACTTTGAGGCAGCGAAAAATGTGACTCGTACCACTGCCCGGGTTCGTGAGGTAGTGACAGACGAGTGCAGGTGTGAACGCGTGGAAATTGAGCGAGACCCGCATGTAAATGGTGCGCCTAGATGCTGGAATTGCGGAGAGAAGGGGCACTTGCAAAGAGACTGCAAGAAGCGAAGAAAACCGAGCTATTGTCCAGTGTGTGCAGCTAGGAGGAGATCCAGACCGAGTCAGGAGCCCAGAATGGAAGCCCTTCAAACAGAGGGGTCGGGAAACATGTAAGAGCCAACTTCGTGGGGCAGAGGTTGGCTAGGAGGATCGACGTCCCCAGCACCACCATCATCATGTCAAGACTACATCGTGGAGAAGCAGACTTATGCCTTCCGGGTCAAATTGACGGAGAACACTGCACCATAACAATCGACACTGGTGCAACCCGATCGATTATCCGACCAGACCTAGTTAGACAGCAACAACTTCACAAGGGCAGAATTTTCTCACTACGGACAGCTACGGGAGAAACTGCACCTGTTCATGGAGAGGTCAACCTCCAGATACAGTTGGGAGACCTTGTGTTCCGACATAATTTTCTGGTCGCGAACATTATGGATGACTGCATTCTCGGAATGGATTTTCTGCGACCACATGGAATCACGTTGGACTTGGGAAAACGTGTCTTGAAATGGCAGAATGTCGAAGTACTGATGGAGGATCCCAGCGTCCAAATCCCCAAGATGAATGTAGTGGTATGTACTGACACTGATGTACCGAATTCTTCCGAAAGCATTGTATGGGCCAAGTTTGATGGTGATTCTGGAGACCACCGATCTTATCTGATAGAGCCAACGAAGACATTCACATTGCGCAGTTTGATTGTAGGACGAAGCCTTGTAAGATCTTTAAGGAACGGATATGTGCCGGTTAGAGTCCTTAACACCGCAGACTCAACCACGAGCATCAAAGCGGGAGAAGTCATCGGCAGCTGCCAGCCTGTTTCCACCATCACCTCTTTGGAAGCTACTCACAACCATCATTGGAAAAGGAGGCAAGGCACAGAAAAAGCCAGGGAATCCACGTCTACAATATTGAAGCAAGTCAAATTGCCGGTGCAGCTATTCAAACGAGCCTCTGATCTGGTCACCAAGTACAGTGACATCTTCTCAACAAGCCCGGATGACCAAGGCCGAACGAGTTTGGTAACTCACGTCATAGACACACAGGGAGCCAAGCCGATTCGACAAGCACCAAGACGTCTCCCTATAGCCAAACAAGGAGAAGTGAGCGCGCTGATCTCGGACATGGAAAAACAAGGCATTATCGAACCTTCTGTAAGTCCATGGGCCGCGCCTGTAGTTCTAGTAAAGAAAAAGGATGGTAGCACTCGCTTTTGTGTCGACTATAGGCAGCTTAACGACGTCACTAGGAAAGATAGTTACCCGCTCCCACGCATCGATGACATCATGGACACTTTAGCCGACGCAAAATGGTTTTCTACACTCGATCTCAAGAGTGGCTACTGGCAGGTAGAAATTGACAAGAAGGACCGTGAGAAGACCGCATTTTCAGTTGGGACCGGATTGTGGCAATTTGTGGTGATGCCGTTTGGGCTTTGCAACGCTCCAGCCACTTTCGAACGCTTGATGAAATACGTGCTACGTGGTCTAACCTGGAAAACCTGCTAAGTGTACCTAGATGACATCATCGTCATCGGGAGAACGTTCGAAGAGCATGTGCGGAACTTAGAAGAGGTTTTCTCCCGATTACGACTGGCAAATTTGAAACTTAGTCCCGACAAGTGTACTCTTTTCGCAGATGAAGTAAAATACCTGGGACACGTCGTATCAGCAGAAGGGGTCATAACAGACCCTGAGAAAATTGAAGCCGTGAAAAGTTGGCCAACACCAAACAACAAGCGCCAACTACGAAGTTTTCTGGGTCTGGCGACCTACTATCGAAGATTCGTCAAAGACTAAGTGTCTCCATCAGCTAACCGAGAAAAATCGTCCGTATGTCTGGAATGAACAATGCCAGACAGCCTTTGAGACCCTGAAGGAAAAGCTATGTGAATCACCCGTACTGGCGTATCCGAAACCCGGAAAAATGTTTGTGGTTGACACCGATGCAAGCAACGGCGGTATTGGAGCTGTACTCTCCCAGCAGATCAATGGCGAAGAAAGAGTCCTCTCGTACTACAGTCGAGTTCTTTCAAAAAGTGAGAGGAACTACTGTGTGACCAGGAAGGAGCTATTGGCTATAATAGAGGCCACCAAGCAGTTCCACAAGTACCTATATGGCCAGAAATTTGTTCTTCGAACGGACCATGCATCATTGAGATGGCTACTTAACTTCAAAAACCCCGAGGGACAAGTTGCGAGATGGATCGAAAGATTGCAGTCATACGACTATGAAATCGTTCATCGAAAGGGCGGAGTTCATGGAAATGCTGACGCCCTATCCCGCCGTCCATGTCCAGCTAACTGCAAGCATTGCCGACGGATTGAGGAAAAGGAACCGCCCGTTGATCTGCGACTGATAACGGCCGAATTCGATGAAGGTTGGTCATCGGAGGAGATTCGAAATGCCCAGCTAGCCGATGAAGACATCGGACCATTGCTCGTATGGAAGGAGACGACTGGGCGACCTGAGTGGAAGGACGTTTCAACGCATGGCGCAACCTTGAAAAGCTATTGGGCACAATGGAACTCCCTTCAGGTGGAGGGTGGTGTACTCAAGCGGAAATGGGAAACGGCAGATGGCAGCTCCTATAGGATGCAAACTATACTACCCAAAAGCCGAATCCACGATGTGGTAAAGGAAATGCATGAAGGATCCTCGGGAGGCCATCTTGGTGCTAACAAAACCTTAGCGAAATTGCGGGAAAGATTCTACTGGCTCCACGCTCGAGAAGACGTAGAGGACTGGTGTCGCAGATGCACAATTTGCGCTTCCGTCAAAGGCCCAAAGCGACGACTGAGAGGACAAATGCAAACCTATAACGTAGGCGTGCCATTCGAAAGGATTGCTGTTGACATCGCTGGACCCTTTCCTGAATCTGAATGGGGAAATCGATACACGCTGATTGTAGCTGATTATTTCAGCAAGTGGCCCGAGGTCTACCCCATTCCCAACCAGGAAGCAACTACTGCAGCCGAACAGCTAGTGTTAAATTGGGTCAGTAGGTACGGCGTGCCTTGTGAACTACATTCGGATCAAGGCCGAAACTTTGAGTCACTAGTTTTTAGCGAAATGTGTGAGCAGCTGGGAATACGGAAAACGAGGACAACACCGCTGCATCCCCAATCCGATGGAATGGTCGAACGTTTCAACGGCACGCTCAATAAACACCTGGCCAAAATGGTTGACGAGAACCAAAGGGACTGGGACCGACATATCCCACTATTTTTAATGGCGTATAGAGCCGCTGAACATGCGTCGACGGGCCAAGCCCCAGCCAAAGTCATTTTTGGAAAGACTATTCGTTTGCCAGCCGATATAAAGTTCGGAACACCCCCTGAGAAACCCCAAACGATCTCGGAGTACGCAAGTGATCTAAGACAACGGTTGAACCAGATACATCGGACAGTGCGAAAACATCTCGAATCGGCTACTGACCGCATGAAGACCAGGTATGATCTAAAGGCTAATTCTACTGGCTTCCAGCAAGATGACTTGGTGTGGCTTTATAACCCGCAACGGCGAAAGGGTAGGTCTTCAAAGTTGCAACATAATTGGGAGGGACCATACCGAGTTACAAAGCGAATCAACGACGTCGTATACCGAATACAGGAACATCGTAAGCCGAGAGCTAAAATGAAAATCGTGCATCTGGACCGTCTTGCCCCATATTACACCCAGGGAGAATTGACTACAAATAGCGACACATCTTTTCGGGGCGAAAAGAGCTGAGGTGGGGGCAGTGTTACATGTACAAATAATTACATGTACAAATAATTCTGCGAGCTACTGTCGCAATTGTTTTCATCATCATTAGGAATGTCAACGAATGAATTTACTCGAACCCAACAAGCATGATCAACATCTGCAAGTGACGTCACTCCATTCATGAACTTGCTCGAACCTACCAGGTACCTCTCGGTAGAACATTCGCCCATGTACGAGAAATGGGTGAATAGGTAGAGACCCTATATAAAGGCGAGCTGAATGAATAATAATTCATTCGACCGCGATAAGAACTGCGATAGTAAATTTATGGAGTGTGTTTCGTAATAGTGAAGTGATTTAGAAGACAATTGCGATAATAAATTTATGGACAAGTGTTAGATTTATTTTAATAGTGACAATTAAAATTAGTGAAAGTGTTAACTGATTATTGTGCATTAAATAAACACTTTTAACTTAAATTAAAAGACATTGCGTTTTCACTTTCCCGGAACATTAAAATTATTGGCCGCGAACCAATAACACGCGACAGTATGTTAAGCACAAAACCCTTCTGACACAAGCGTAGTTCTGTCTACTTAGCTTACGAGTATGTAATGATTTTCATTTGAATAAAACATAATATTATTTTTTGGCTAATTTTTAAATGTGATATTGTTTAAATTTAGAGGTTTAAGTGGGCCACAAAGTTTTCTGAGTAGTTTTGAATCTTACTTTATGTTTTTATAAATTTTATGATCATTGAAATAAATCGTATTTGAGTTTGTAAAAAAAACTGAAATGAAACGTGGTTCTTTTTTATATGTACTCACACTTAAACAGCTCGCATGGCATCATTATTGGTCATCCTAGAGTTCTTTCAAAGGAGGTTGCTAACAGGCTTTTTTACCCTTTTTCAAAACTGCACAGTATATATAGCCACTAACAACATACTGCACTTCTTCGGTGGTACAAAAATGACAAGGACACTGCAGGGAAGTTTTAGTGTACTATGACCTCCTTACGAAGGGTAAAACGACCAATTCTAACAAATATTGTATCGGTCAATTGAAAACTACCATAGCAGTAAGCAGTCAGAGCTAGCGAGTCAACGAGGCATTGTTTAAAAATTGTATTTATCATAACTGTTAGACGGAAACCGTTACAATTTAATTAGGACATTGTGCCACATCGTCAATATGCCTCAAACCTTGGTTTTTCAGATTATGACTTGCTTCGCCCCTTAAAATATTTTCCCCACGGTAGGCGCCTCTAAACAGTAAGAAGACAAAATTTGATCAATTTTGATAATAATACTCGAAGGGCGATTCGTGAATTTTACATTTTTGCCTGTAAAATCAAAAGGGAAGTCCTAAGTGACCTAGTAACAGCTATACGCGCTTGAAAAATTTCATAATATCGGGCCCTAAGCAAAAAATTTACAGTCGGTTGAAAATTTTACAATCATCACAACAAATGGTGATTATGGGGAAAAACACATTTCCAAACGCCCCCGGTGCCACAGATATAGTTGGATTTTCCAGAAAATTTTAGAAATGGTGTTAAACATAAGTGTGTTGTCAAGACAATACAGACAACGAGGTTAGCGAAATGTAAATTAAATGGACGTAAGTTTAAATACGCCGAGTTGTTGATATTCAAAAGATATTGTTTGATTCACTGATTTATTTAGAAAATCCTTCTAGCAAGGCAAAGCACTTCATAAGCGTGAAAATAACAGAGAGCCTGAAATATATTTTATGTCCAGGCAAAACAATGCAGGAAGTATCGCTTTCTTATAAAAAAAACCCAAATTTTATTTATATTTATCCTTGATGAAACATAAAGCAATAAGTGTCACATTTTAGAGCGAACCAAGGTTTCACTTACTCCCTCTCTATCTAAACTACTTCTCTATATACTTGAGCATCATGTGTTTAAATGCAGAAATATAATTCACTAACAAGGCTATACGTATTAGATTGGAAAATCTATTGTAATTAAAGCCATTGGGATTTCCATTGTTATATGTTCTCGAATCCATGCGCAATCTTTAGCATCAAACGATATAATGCAAGCAATTCAGAATGTGGCTTCACATTGATAACAACTTGTAATCCTTCACACGACATTACGTGCAAACAAATGCCTAATTCTATACCCAATGAAGCCCCACATGAGGTATCTGCTATACGTGCTTGAAGTATAATTTGAAGGAATGTTAGCTAGTAGTGTCCTGAATACGTCTATACATTCTCCCATGAACAAATCCTGTTTTGCATCTTGCAAATACCCAGGAGATGAGGATACTTACATCTTCTTACATGCATCAAAGAAATGCAGTCATTGGTATATTCTTCAATGTTCCTTTCAAGAAACTCATTACCGTTTCGAATCCACTTAACCTAGTTACAAACTAATTATTCTTATACCTTTTAATTTTGTTGTTGCTGTTGTTTATCTCAATGACATGAAGATGCAGTGACAGCTGCATAAAGAGTTGACTCGTGCTCGACTTAATTTGGTAAAATTTCCTTCTTTTATGAACTCAAGTCAATAATATATTTTTCTGCGCTAGAATAGATAAGAATTATCAACCTCGTCTACGTGTAAGTATTAAATATACCTTGATTTGATGATGGAGCAAAATTTTTAAGAAAAATAGTAATAAAAGATTTATTGGTGAGCTCGACGGTTTCTAGTAGCTGCCGTTAGTTTCAATAAACAGATTAGTAATAATTATTGTACGTTGACCACCCTTGTAAAATCAAACCCTAAATTTCTATTGTACTTATAAGTGCTTCTAAAGTAAGCCACTTCTAAAGATTTCAACGAAAATAAAGGCTTTTTAGAGGCGGAGAACTTCAAAATGGCAATGCTGTTTCCGGAGGCAGCTGATGTCAAGGTTCTCAGTTGTTTTGAGGTCTTCTGTTTGACAGTTCATTCTGAATAGATTTCATCTGGAAAAGTCACCGTCAAAGTCAAAGTCAAAAGCGCTTTATTTAATACCAATCGTTATAAATTTTCAAAAGAACAAAGCAAATTCCAAACAATAAAACTATGAAAAACTTAATGGCCCGAATGGCTCTCTAAATTTATACGTTATCAGTTAAACACATTTAATGAAAAAAATATACTAGCAAATTTAAATTAATTAAGATTATTACATATTTTTTGATTCAATTGGCAAAAGGAGAAAAAACCAACCAGCATTATTCAAAAATTACTTAAAATACTAACACAACAGTGAACTTATATCCTATACCTAATATGTTACACCCTAATTCTAAATAAGTTCAATCAAAAAAAACCTTACCTTATATTGAAACCTATGCCTAATTTATAATACAAATAAACAACAACACTAGATGTAGCAATAATGAAATGAAACTAAAAACTAAGTAACGAGAAAAAAACACAAAAACAGAAAATAAACACGAATAATTTATACATTGTCATTCAGCAACCAATACCTAGATTGCTCCATCTCAGCTCGACCAGCCTTAACGAATCTAGCAAATGAGTATCTCCGTTGGAATTGTTGGTGTCGTGAACTCAGATTCGGAAAATATTTTATCTTCTTATCGGTAGCACGTCTATAAATGTGATATATGATTCGGACGCCGTCAGAATCAAAAACATATCGATTCATGTCCAAATACATGAATGCTTCTGGAGGAACGAAGCCAGTAGCGAGGCAAGTCACAATATACCCGTCTGTAGAGTGGAACGGCTGTGAAATCCAAGGGGTTGAACACACAGTTACAGATCTTGCGATATGATTCCGAAGAAGTTTCAATATGAAGATATCGACTCTTGTCATTTGAGCGGTTTGATAAATTTTTCTATTCGATATATAGTGCTTCCAATCCGTCTCAGGCTTTCTGTACAAACCAGTACATGCACGAAGACATTTCCTTTCGAAAACTCTTAATCTTTTCATTGTACTAGCACTCTGGTTGTACCAGATCTGGCATCCGTATGTCAAAAGTGGTCTAACCAGGGTCTTGTAACAAATAACTTTGACTTTTTGATCAATGTATCTGGAATGAAAGAGTCGCCGAAGAGCCATGACTACTTTCAGTGCCTTACTGAGCATGATTTTGACATGTTCAGTATAGTACAGATACTGATCGAGATGAACACCGAGGTATTGAACACAGGATTTATGTGAAACCCGTTCTGAACTACCCTCGCCAGCCATAATGTGGAAATCCTTCCAATTACGTTTCAGGTCTTGACTGGACCCTGCAGCGTTGTCCGAAACAAAATTGTTTCGCACTTCTGCGCATTGATTTTGATTCGCCAATTGTCGGTGTAGAGCTGCACATCATTAAACATTTTTTGAAGATTGCTCTGAACTATTGTAGCTTTTCGGTCTGCCGTATAGATGATCAGATCATCAGCAAACGCTACCAATGATCGCGTTGGCGAGGCATTAAAGTCAAAGCTGTTCAATAGCTTGCGAATGAAGGAAAAGTCACCGTTTGGTGCTCTTTATAGGCCGGTGGGATAATTTGTCCATATGCTTTCAAAAATAATGATGGTCACAATGTTATAATCAACGGTGAGTAGTACAGAGACATGATTACTAAGTTTTTAGCACGTCAATCGGAAGGTATTAATGTTGCTGACATGTAATTTCAGCAGGATGGCGTCACATGCCACAATTAATTGTGGCCGTAGTTTAGCTTTGCGTTTTCAGTTAGAGTAGATTGATTCGGTTTTGAGTTTGGGTAGTTTGTTTCTGGCGCTACGTCGGTGAACCATCAAAAACGCATGGTTTTGATAGCTATTGTCTCTTTCTTCTTTCTCTTTTTGGACTGGCCGTACGGTCTGAAGGAGATGAAAACAAATTAGATAAAGTGGGATCGGATTGATGAAAGTCGTTTGGAGGCGGAAGACCTGCGACTAGAATTCCTCTACGAACTAGCTAGCCTGCCAGCAGCCACCTCGGAGTAAACTAAGGGTGTCCGGGCTTGTGTATAGTCCGTTGATACATTCCAAGGCTTCGGTTCTATGATCGATGAATGGTTGGTTTAGATTTCCTTTGGGAAATCTCGAACAAACGATTCGAAGAAGGTGAAATCATAAAACTGCTAGCTAGTTAACAGCTACCATAGATTCACCAGTAGATTACTTTTTTTGCTGATATGTGCAGTCAAATGTCTATGCTTGTAAACCGGAAACAATTGAGTGCTTGCGAGCCAACATTCGATGCGTTATTGCCGAAATAGAGCCTGATTTACGGTGAACAGTCGGTGTATAGACCTCCAAGTTATACTATGTACGTGCCAGCCATGGCGGTCACATGTCCAAAATTATTTTTGAATATCAATGACAAAAAAATATTTTTCTAGTAGTCAATATAATGAATGGTTAAAAGATTTTTTCATGTTTTGTTTCAATTTGAAGTTTCCACCTCTAAATAAAAAAACCGTTTATATTCAACACTATGGTTGCCATTAAAATAATGAATTCATATTACTTTCTAAACTTTAGTGGGGCGCAGCATTTGATGTTGGTTTATTTTCACATATCCCCACTTAAAGTTTCATAACCACTATTGCGAATCTCGTATAAATCGAAGTTTTACTGCAGACAGGTCAAAAATATTCGATTTATATTGAAAATGGCTGCTTAATATATTTCGTTTTAAATTTTCGACTTTTTTCTTTTTCATCCGATTTTCTATAATTGCAGGGTGAAAGAATTTACTTGTAAAACTTGTAATTTCAAGCTTTATCAAAGCCCGTTGGGGAATTCGGCTGCTAAAGAGCCACAAAAATTTGAAGAAATCACATATTTGAGCCACTACCATTATCAAAATAATAACATCATTAGATCTCATTGAAATCTATTTCAGCATTAACCTGCATTAAAAATTGTAACTTTTAGAAGCCTTTGCAATTTCCTATATCCGCCATGTTGAAATTTGAGACCCAACTTTGAAGTTTATTTGTAGCCACTTACAGTTTTTCTTTCCCTTGAGCATGTAGTGAACTATATGGACAGATGTCCGTGTAGGACTGCAGCGATGGTCTGCTGCCTTGGCGGAAGAGGATGTTAAGATCCGCCGAGATTGTCCTTGTCTGGGGACGCGTGAATGCACTGGCAGGCTAGGGTTGCGGTGTCGTGATTCGGGTTCTTTCCCCCTAGCACAAGAACCCACTACACAAAATTTCGTATTCACGAATAAGGGTCAAATGTCGGTCGACTGGTGTCGAGGCCGAAGTAACCTACTAAGGGTTGGTAAGTTTTTTTCCGAAAAACAAATTGTGCCGAGCAAAAATGGACGGACTGGCAGAGACTTCGTCGTTACCCGACGAATCATATGGCCCACAAATAAGAGTGGTGCATCCAGATGGAGGTGGTGCCTCCTCGCACTCTCCCAACTGGATCAAGATCCAAACATAGACGTTGCCATGTGTTTCCCATTTCAGTGAAAAACTCATACAAAAGCACTTTATATGAGTCTTTCCCACAAATGAGCAGCACAAACGTAGCCAATTCATGCTATAGAGTTATGCAATGAAATCAAATAACCCTATATCATAAAAGGGCACGTGAGCGGAAGGCCACTCTACCCGGCAAGAGCCCCTGCTAAGCGATAAAACGGTGGAGTGCATTCGATGGCTAGCCCGAACTGAGAAGCCTGCCATCGATGCGGGTCCTATACCCTCTCAGATTTGGTGGAATAGAAAGACCGAGGTTTTAGCATCTATAGACTCATTTTATTACTGAACAAAAATATATAAACAGACAAATGATATTTCCAATCCAGAGATCTACAGAGTATATAAAACAACGCATTCATTGCATTCAATTTCACAATTAATCTATCCGAACTTATAATTCAAAAAAAAGAAAAAAAGGTTACGCGCGCTTTGCTTTTGGCCGAGAGAAAACGTTCACTACCATTAACGTTAATTCTGAATGCATTGGAATTTGTATGATTGTGGCTAATCGAATAATAACAATGTCACCAATTATTCGTACGATTCAAATAAATTTCCTCTAAGAAAAGAAAACAGTGAATTCGTTCACTTAATCTTGTGTTCTGTGCATTAATATGCGTCTTGGAAAAAAATATTATCCATCAAATACCACTGATTAAATAGAATAATTCTCAACTAGAATTTAATCATCAAAAAATTTAGATAAAATTCAATTATCGAAAAATTTCAATAAAATTTAATTATCGAAAAATTTAAATAAAATTTAATCATCGAAAAATATATATTTTTCCTAGAATTGCAGCCAGCCCATGTTGGAAGAAACATCTGCACTTGTGAAGGTTTCCTCAGTACGGGCTAAAACTGCCACTAAAGATGGTCTGGCTAACACTTAAGTTCTCGAGAGATGTTTCTTTGGTAGGTTCAAATCTCCTTGAATAAGACACTGATCCTCGCTTCTTCAACGATACACTTTTCAGAGAATCTGGATACGTTCTCCTGATCACGGGGTTAATTCTCTCAGTATAAACGACATGCTGGGATAGAGTGAACTACACAAGCATATAAACACTTATTTTGGTATTTACGAAATCCCTTCACAGATTATGCCCCGGGTTGGCCAGAACTTCTATCGATTGCAATTGGTTGGCTTCTTCAAACCAGTTGAAGGATTTTACTTTCCAAATGTTCTCACCCAACAGCATTACTGCTAAATTGAAGAACCGCTTCAAAAACACTAACACACAGCCAAGGTGAATGTATTGTTCCACGGGCTAACACCAAAGCCACCAAGAATATCGATGTCATTCACAGCCTCGATAAAGTGTGCATGCGCTGGAGAGCAACTCTTATTCACTCTCTACTTTATATATGCATCTATAACCTTGTCATTGTTCTATGCACCTCTTTCGCCTATCCCGTCCTCGACTACTAATTAAACAACGTTAAGGTCAGTACTTATTTTCGCTCACCATTTGATATTTTATATTGATTAGTTTACACTTGGAAAATAAGGTTGGAAATATTCTTCACTAGCAATTTCACTTGGCGCACTTCACCATTTAAGAAACAAAATGTACAATCCCCACTTAAATAAATGATAGCCTAATCGAGTTTGATCCTGCTTAAAAGTGCAGTGAAAATTGTATCCGCATTTGATTGCTCGATTTCTCTTTTTCCACCCAAAACAATCCATAGCGAACTTCCCGACGAAAATTCTGTCACGAATCCGTCACTCTCGAGGTGATATTTTCATTCAAGCGCCACTAGCTGGATATTTAATTTCGAACACTTAACTAATTGTTACTCTTTAACAGAGGACCCGTCAAGCAAAGAACTATAAAATATGTTCAAAGGATGGCTCCCGACCTGTCCGCCGTGTTTTTCGTTTTTTCGCGACCTCTCGTCGACTTCCCTGCTTGGCGATTTCAAACGGACTCGTCGATCCGTCCTCCAAACTTGTATCTTCCTTTCACATCCCGTGTATACGGTGAATCGCCTCAGCTGAGCTCTATCAGCCCAGTTCACTTGTCTTCCGTGATGTAATACACCGTTGGGGAGTATTACATCAGCGTTCCTCAATCCCGGAATTTTACATGCAGATTTGCAACTTTTAAAACGAAATTTAATTAAAGCAGAGAAAATTGAAATGAAGTGAGGAAATTTGAAATGTAGTAAAGAAATTTAAATGAGGTACAGAAGATTTAAATGGGTTGAAGAAATTTAAATGAAGTAAAAACATTTTATCTAGTGTAAAGAAATGAAAATTATAAATTGTTATAAAAGTTAAATCTCACGACGAATAAAATTCTAGGGAGACATTTAAATTTTAATATAAACGAAAATTGATATAAAATAAAATTTGATAAAAATTAATAAGACGAAAAAGTATTCTACAAAAATATGACTACAAATAAAATCAATTACATATTTTTTTTTCAAATCTGCCACAAAATTTCGAGTAGGAGATAGGAAGGTTTTTGAAAAGTTTGGTTGTGTGACTGCTCGGTTAACACAAGCAGCTACCATCTTTTTCAGACGGTTTAACAAGGTTTACAATTTTTAATTGTAGGCTTCATTATACAGTTCAGTGAACTTCTGTACCTAATTTGGTCCGAATCGGAACAATGCTGTGATCAGAATAGAAATCACGAATTTTCATATAAAACGTTCGCCATTTTGTTTTCGCTCGCTTTGAGACCATCATCGTAAAAATAGGAAAATAAATAAATAAATGTTAATTGTAAATAAAAGGATCTATGACAATTATGTGTTAAACAAAATATCGCTTAAATGCTCGCCACGACTACGGTGGCATACTTCTATCTGATGGACTTTCAATGACTCTGAGACATAATTGAGGTTCAATGTCGTTAATGTGCTGAATTATCTCATCCCTTAGCTCTTGAATGGTCCTTGACTTATTGACGTACACTTTTTTTTTTAAATATTCCCAGAGAAAGAAGTCCAACGATGTCAAATCACATGATCGTGGCGGCAATTAGCATCGCCACAACGTGAGATAGCGCGGCCATTGAATTTCTCGCGCAAAAGAGCCATTGTATCGTTGCCCATGTGGCAAGTTGAAACAACATATTGTCCAGGTCTATAACCTCAATTTCTGGCCACAAAAAGTCCGGTATCATCTCGCAATAGCGAACACCTTTCGCGGTAATCGCTTGGCCGTCCTCATTTTCGAAAAAGTACGCCCCGATAACGCCACCAGCCCATAAACCGCACCAAAAGGTCACTTTTTGTTGATACATCGGCTTTTCAACAATCACTCGTGGATTCTCATTTGCCCAAACGCGGCGATTCTGCATGTTAATGAACCCACTGAGGTGAAAGTGTGCCCATCGCTGAAGATGATTTTCTTTGTTAAGTCACCATTCCATTCAGCGTATTGCGGACGCTTGAAATGGTCAGAAGGCTTCAGTTCTTGAGTCGATCGAACCTTGTAAGCATGTAAACCCAAATCTTCATTCAAAATTAACATCAGTAATGCTCATGAGATGTTCAATTGTCAGATATGATGACTAGTCGAGGTTAACGGCTTTTCTACCATACTATCGCGAGCAACAGCAATGTTTTCCGCATGCACAGTTGATTTCACATTTCCTACAGACCCTGTTTGCTAAAATGCGCGCACAATTCTCCCGATTGTGGACATATTTGGTCGATTATGCTGACGAAAAAATCACGAAGTATACAAAATGGATTTTGATTTGAACGCCCATTTTCTTAAAAGGCTTCCACAACCTTAACGGCTGCTCAATTGTATACCTCTCCATGGTTGAATTTGTCAAACACTGATACAAAGAAATATCACAATAAACTGGGCAAAAAACTTGACGTTAAGGTGTGGCTCACAATTAATATGGTCCATTATGGTTGGGCCACGCTTTATTTATATGTGTATATATATATATATATATATATATATATATATATATATATATATATATATATATATATATATATATATATACATAATTGATTTTCTCGACGTATATTCTTGCTGCCAAATGGGATGGATGACTTTGTGAACAGCTTTCTGAACACTTCTGTCGCCATATTTGATGAGCTCCACTGGAACGTCATCAATGCTCGGTGCTTTATTATTCTTTTTGGCTTTGATGGTGAAGCAAACTTCGTCCAGAGTTGGTGGGGCCAATGGAAGCTCCTCGGAAACAACTATAATCTCCGATGCTCTAGAGCTACGTGAAGGATTAAGGAGTTTCTTGTAATATGAGGCTCATTTTTCCTTAATCTTGGTTTCATCAGGTATGATATTGCCGATGGCATCATGACAGAGCATGATTTTGGGCTGATAACCACGCATCAGGCTTTTCACTACTTTGTATGCTTGTCTTGTGTTGTTGCTCGCTAGACTTATATCGATACATCACAATTGATCCTCATAGGGTTTTCGTGTCTTAGTTCTCATTATCTTATTCGCTGCTTATCTGGGATTTTCAAAGTATCTCTCTTCGTCAGGGTTTTCCTATCTACGTATTCTTTGTACGCCTGATTTTTCTTATGTAGCGTATTTTGGCACTTATCATCAAACTAGTCATATCCATCTTCCATCCAGAGCTCGTTGCTTGTTTTCAGCGATGCATCTAATTAGATGGGAGCCAACTGGCTCTCGAGGGTCGTCGCGAAAAGTTTAGCCATAGACGCTGTTTGGAGCCTTTTGATGTCAAATTTTTGTACCAGGCTGGTATTTGCCGAATACGCCTTTGACATACGACATTGATAAGTTAATTTGATCAAGTAATGATCTGAGTTACAATTGGCTCCTCGGTATGTACGGACATGAAGTATGTTCGAGGTCCATCGTTGTTGGATTGAAACATGGTCGATTTTGTTTTGTGTGTTGCCATCCGGTGAAACCGAGGTCATTTTATGTATGCATCGGTAAGGGAAGCAAGCCAAATATACCACTAGATTTCTGCCACATGCAAAGTCAATCATGCGTTGGCTGTTGTCGTTTGACTCCAGTCGTTCCCCGATAATATAGCCCTTAGCGTTGAAAGCACCCAGAATTATTTTTGTATATTTTGAAAGCAACGCGACTGGGCCAGGTGATTGTAGAACGTTTCCTTCGTTTCTTCGTCCTTTCTTTCGGTCGGAACGTGAACGTTGATCAACTAAATTTAGAAGAATTTCGCTTTGGTACAGATCGCACATAATCTCTCATTGACATCCTTAAAATCAATAACGTGTGATTTGAACTCCCCATCTACAATAAAAGCCACTCCGAATCCTCGTTTTCTGGTAGGCTTTCCACTTTTGAATATTTTGTGTTCTCTCATGTCTTGAATATCACTTCTAGTCCAGTTTGTTTCACGTATTGCCAATATTAGACTGGCCTGTTGCAAAAGGTCCTTAACAATGCCAAAGTAATTGAGTTATCTGACATTCCAGGATCCAATGCCGTAGTTCTTTTTTCGTTTGCGAGTCGAATCCATTCCGACACTCTTCTGCAGGTTTCGTAACATTGTAGGTTTATCCAGGAACGGTTGCCCAATCCCCATTTCGGTGACATGGTTATTACTTCGATTCTGTTATCAGGTGCGGAAGATTCGCCTTCACCTCTTTACGTAAACGCAAAGGAGGTGTACGTGCCATTATTGCGGAACCAGTCGACCCAATTTGCAACCCCGAGAACATTTACTACCATTAAATGGGGGACTTAGGATGAGAAACTATGGAAGCTGTGGATTGAGGAAACAAGGGGGTTCCCTCGTCCTTTTTCGGGCGGGCTTTGGTCCGTCTACAGCGGTTTATCACATATGATTTTCTAGGGCCTCGATGGTATTCCCGATGATTTGCTGTTGCAATAACTAGAAGTACCAGCCGTGGCAAATCAATATCTGATTCTGTGAATACACTCAATTATTCCAGCTACTCGGACTTGAACATTGGAGGACGTAGTCGATGGACCGAGACAGCTGAAGCAACTCCTATGGAAAGCTAAGGCCTGAGATGGGCTATAGCACTATGACGACGATAGTAATAAAGTACTCTCCGCTGTAAGTGCATTTTTCTCGAGAATTTTAAGAAAGCCTTTGGTGATAGCCATAAATTCAGGCTTATCGCAATGTGTGCGAAAAAACATGCTGTGGCATATTCAATCAAAAAGATTCGAAGTATTGGCTAGCTACAAGCCGTTAACAAACTTGATTGATGCTTCAAACAAAATAATTTCACCTATTATTCATAAACCAGCCCTCTTTGTGGTCATTGGCATATGGACATATCACAAACAGCCGTTGAAAATATGCCGCGGTGAAACCTTCTCGGAAATTCGTTGTGCTTAAGAAGTCACAACTACCGCAAAGAATTGGGAAGTAATTGTTGATTTATCTCATATCATTACAGCGGAAGTTTTTCTTGCAGATTTGGGATGTCTCAGTAAAGAAGACTATATTTATATATAAATAAATCATTTTCATAACACACACCAAAACAATCCCAATTTGCTTGTCATTGACAACAAAGATCCATACACTATGTTAAATAATAGTTATTAGTAGACTAGTGAAATACCATAAAACAGTATTTTTATAAGACCCCTTGCATATCAATCAAAGTAAAATTAAGAGAGTAGAAAACATTAGTTTACTTCAATCATAAATTCTTTCGTATCCCTTCAAACAAATTGCATAAAATACTGGTTTGCATCAGCTTAAGAAAATGACTGTTTTTCATTCTCTTACGAAGATTAATCTCTTTACTCAATTAGAGAGCACTATCCCAACTTTGTTCATTATGTCTCCATGAATGCATATGAAAACATTCAGAACGACTTACCAACAGTTCTGATTTGAATATAGTCGTCGCAGTGCAATTTGAAAATTTGAATCCTCAAATCCTTAACATTATTCTGTCAACAAATTTTACGAGTTTCATTTAAATTAAGAATCTGTGCCACCGTCTTGTCATAGCATTAAACTGTTTTATTAGTTCTACATGAAATCTATGTAATCCTTTCACCCTTTCCGTATATTAAATGGTTATACTGAGACGTCTGCGTGCTATAATTCTTGAACTTTATTGCTCAGCTACTCGTATAAGAAAGACTTAGTTGAAGTTTCTTGAAAGCTCACATAAGTTGACTTATTCATTTATGGAAGATTAATATGAGAACAATTTAAATTAACGTAGTCTAACATATTCATTATGCTGACGAAGGGATGAATATAATATTCTACTTTTGTCATGTGATCCATTGCAAGTTTATTGTACCCTCGTTATAGAGTATGTAATTTGCTCATCTTTAAATGAAACGTTTGATATATTCGACCTTTACGTATCTCTTCCCGTACGCAATGTTGAAATCAACCTTGAGGTATCTTTTCTCAGAAAAATTGTTTTAAACTAAATATGTTACCGATCATCTCGTTTTAATGTTGAAAAGAACCTTGCAAACATAAGATCGATCAGTTTTTCAACTATTCTCAGCTAGTACGTAGCCATTGCGTCAATCTTTCTCGTAATTCATAGATGATGTTGAGATGTTCAATTCCTGTTTTTTGCTAACTCAAGAAGAATAATTAGTCATATTTAAGTACCTAATGCTATGACAAATACCAAAAAATTTTACTACAAAGTTTCACAGGTGATGTGACAGGATTAGAACAAGCTGTTTCACCAAATTCAAGTCAAATCAAAATAAGTTGTTTCACCAGTTTACTTGAAGATATGGCGCCAATAAATTATATTCGTGATGGAAGTAATTCATATCTCAAATGCTAATGGAAGCTGACAAGCGAAAGAAGTAAATATAGCAGAGCCATTTGATTTAAACAATTCGAATATTATAAAAAAATGAAGTAACATTCTTGGAATCTGGCCACTGACACTTTGCAAATAGGGCTACAAATTTTATTTAACTAGATTTTAACACGATTAAGGTTACATAGCTTGGTGCATAAAAATATTAACTTGTGAAATAAAAAATTAATAGTAGAGACAAAAATATCCGAAGATTTTCCATATTTATGTTCTTTTTGAAAATAATCCATGGCAGAGCTCCCTGAGTTATTACGCTTCCCTGTTTTCGTTTTTCTTGTGCTTAACCCTTTGATGTTCTCTCGGTTATTTAAATTCTGCTGAAATATGTCCAATCATCCGGTCATGATTAGTGTGAACACTGTAGTGTTTATTGTATGTTTGCTGATTCCGTGGAGGACAATAGTGAGGGAATACTGCCTCAGCAAGCCATGACAGTCGAGCTCGCCAGAAGCGGCCATGCCTGGGATCGCATTTGCTTGCTTGCAAATAGATATCTGCAGTATCATAGGGTGGGTCTTGTTCCTTCAGCACAAGACACACTAAATTTCATTTCTCCAGTGCTCAAGTTTGGGTTTCAACTGAATCACACGGCTGGAACAGAAGGAACATTTGTAGCCTACAGAGACACATCACATCCACCTATCAAGAAACCGCGCAAGATCAAAAGCTACTTCCTTCTTGCCGAAAGTACTCCTAGTTGGAGATCACGGAAAGGACGTGATTCCTGGTGGATTCATTGTCTCCTTTCACCCCTCCCAACTGGGCTAGCAGTGATGATGGAGCAAGTCGAAATGCATTGACTCCCCGCCCTTGCAATGTTAAAGAAAGCTTACAGCCCGATGCTGGCCTAGAGTAGAGGGTCTTCACCAATATCACGAGTCCCATACCCAGAGTGGCTCAGGCAAGAGAAGACCGAGTGGTTTCACCTATTAAGCAATTCATATTTATTCTAATGTTTATTCTCAATTATCATTTTAAGAATTCTATGTTGCTTTCTGTTTACTGAAAATTCAACTATAATTTTCAAATTATTTATCGTTTAACATTTCTGCACTCTTATTTCATTTATTATTGGAATTGGTATTTCTTCTTTTTCTTAGCACTACAGCCCCTCTCGAGCCTTCGCTTCCTGCAAATAGCAGTCTCAGTCCATTGACCGCGTCCTCCAATTTCGAAATCCATGCAGCGATGAATTGTCTTCGTCGGCCGAGTCAGAACAGCGTTTCCTCAGTTCCCCCTGGTCTCCGACCTTCAGTTCTCCCTACGAATACTTTTTTGGGTATCCGTTGTTGGTCCATACGATTCATGTGTCCAGCGTATTGCAGCTTCTGTAGCTGACAATCGTTGAGACCTCAGGCTCGTCAAAAATTTCATACAGCGCATGGTTGGATCGAATTCGCCATTGATCCCCGACGCTCCGATTATTCGCCTCAGGACCCGTCATTCAAAAGGGTTCAATATATTTGCGGATGCTTGAGTTAGGGTCCATGTTTCACACCCATAGCATAACACAGGTCTTATCATAGATTTATATACTTGGAGCTTTGTTTTCCTGTACATGCAGCTGGTTTTCAAGATCGTCAAAACTGAATAAAATATTTTATTTGTGAGTTGTATTCCTCGGCGTATTTCGTCTCTTTCAGTATTGGTTCTCGTTATTTTGGCGCCTAAGTATACAAATTCGCTTATAATTTCGACACTGTATTCACCAAGTGTGATATTTTGTGAGCTTGAGATATTTTTCCTTGACTGCATCATGAGCTTTGTTTTATTTCCATTTATTTATAGCCCTTCTTGTTTTGCTTCGCTGTCGACTTTCAGGAAAAGTTCTTTGGAAGTTGTTAATGACCGTGAAAAGTTGCTGATGTCATCCGCTCAGGCCACTACTTGGCTTGGCTTGTATAGTAATGTACTTCGTGTATTCCCAGGCAACTTCTTTACGACGTATGTATCAATCGAGCAGTTTCTCAAGCCAACTGCTCGAAAACCTCCCTATCCTCTACTTCTAATTTTATGTGGCAGATTTAGAAAAGCAATTTCTTAATTCCGTTCATAATTGTCATTTGGAAAATAGTTTTCTTTCTCATTATTATTGTTAAATGTACTTTTTTTCAATTCCCCTTTACATTAAATGTAATTTTATATCAATTTTCCAGATTGTTAAATTTAAACATTTCCCTTAAATTTTTTTATCATGAAATATAATTTTTATTATTATTTTTAGAAATTCTATTCATTTTTCTTAACTTCATTTAAATTGAATTCATCTAGTACAATTCAAATCCGCCACATAAAATTAGCAGTGTAGGAACGTTGATCGGTTACGCCAAACTGGTGAACTAAAAGTTGGAAGTAGTGGAATGACGTCAAAAAGACAGGACGAGGAAAAGTGAGGGAAATGGCCGCTGGTCGATAATCTTTCCTCAACCGGTGACGAGGGAATGTGCGTGTTTTCAGTTTTTATTTTCTTAGTCTTTTCGTTTTCTTATTGTTTGCTTTCGTGGTGAACGTACTCCTGTGTGTTTGGCAGCGTGGAACACGAGATGCAAGTTTAGTCGAGCGCTAAATTCGGTAGTATGCACTCCGTGTCCAAATTACGCACGGTCTAAGGGAAAGGCGCAATATTTAACACGTTTGGCAGGTTGTATTCACCACTGGTGGTGCATTGTTCCAAAGCCCAGCAACCTCATCGGTGCTGGTTCCGCCACAACAGGAGTCGCTGGTTCTGGTGCTGGCATCGGAACAGTATTCGGTTCCCTGATCGCCAGCTACGCAAGGAATCCATCCCTCAAGCGACAGTTGTTCTCATACGCAATTTTGGGTTTCGCTTTGTCGGAAGCTATGGGACGGTTCTGTCATATGATGGCCCTCCTGTTACGCTCCGCTTTCTACAAGTCGCAACGCAGAAATTGGAACATGCACAGGTCCAGAGCCAGGACTTGTTGCGTATCTGTCAGGATTTGTATATCCGTGCTTGGATGCTGGCTGGGTTGCTGTTTGAGCCCTTGTGCATTGACGAAGACGACAAGGTGGTGGCGACGGCGACAACGACGAGATCAAAATTAGAAAAAAAAATGTAATCGGATCCCAGGGTTTGCAAAATGCAGTGAGTAAAGTCAATCACCTAGAAGAAACATATCTCGTAAAGAATTAATTCTATTAAATCATATTTTGCCGTATTGCATACCCAGCCCACTCTATTTTCAAGTCTTGCTAGCTTGAGAGGCAATTTTAGCTAAAGTTTAGGTGTATTACTCATTAATCGAATAAAATTTTAAATGAATTAACTGGGAAAAAGCCCACGCGAAAGCACATTGCATGGTAACAAGAAGAATTTCAGGAGGATGAATTTTAAAATACAATCACACATTTGTCTCAAAGGGAAAGTTGAACAATCTCCCCACTTTGAAATATTGGGAAAATGTTTGTTAAAGTAAACTAATAATAAGTACTGCTCGGATTTTTAGTAGGGTCTAAATTCTCAAATCGGTTTTTGTGATAGTATTGATAACAAGTATGAATTAACTGATGCATTTAGAAAGGGAAGTAAGGAGATACAAAATGTAAACGAAATACTGCGCACACCTACACATGCATATGCATAGGTATTTTATAGATATTCTTACCATGAGTAATTTTTCTTTATACACCATATTTAAGCTTACTTATCGGACTGTATTAGCGATAACGTTCAAGCAGCTAGCTCATTATTTTGGATTAATGAACGTTAATATCTTCTTCCTTCTTTTTTTAAAAATCTAATTAATTAAATCCTACATAAACGTACATCTTTCTTGGTCTGCTTTTCGTGCCAATCAATCCGGTTCAGGGGCAATACGTTGAATTGGCGCTTTTAATACTTTCAAATTAGTAATAGGAAAGTCCAATCAATCAAAAATAAAAGAAAATTGTATTGAAGCATAACTATTGTTCACACCGAGTGCCCTGTTCAGATATTACATAATTATATATACAAAACAATTTTTTTTATTTAGACTAAAATTCTAACCATGTTGTTTCAAATGAAATCGAGCTGAAAAAAAGTTGAAATAATAGTAGGGATAATTTTTTTTGTGAAAATGCATACATTTTAATAGAAACTTTAAAAATAATGTAAACATCATGTTAAGCAAGGTGTAAACTCTTGATATCAATTTATTTGTTTTGTCTTCATTTCAATCTAGTGCAAACATTTGTAAATATGTTTAATTTTTTTTGATTAATTACTGCCGAATGGAATATCGCTGTTCCCCGGTTAATCAAATGGTGATAGTTTAGATTTACGTAAAATGAGAAGACATCGAAGACTTAGTGTGAACAAGAATACAAGCATAAATAATGCAATAGAATATATTTACTATAAAATAAATTTAAATTTGAGCAGTAATCGAATTTCAATATTTGAAAAATCCATACAGTATAAATAATTTTGCACCAGATATGAAAAGTAAAATTAAAAAGGGATAATTTTTGTTGATTGTCCATCGTGTCACAACACGCTAACTAATCAAAACGAGATTTAATAGAAAGCCATTAGATGTAGAATTAACCGTTTTTGTTATATGGGAAAACAAATGAGAATAAAAGAACCAAGAGACTGATTGAAGTGGCTAAATAGTGATTCAAACATTGACTCATATCGTTCTCCAACACGATTGACCGTAGTAAACAAGGAAAAACGAAAACTAGTATTTAAATGAGCTAACAAGAATTGTTTCATTTTTTCTTAAAGATGTTAAAAGAAAGTTGCTAGCTAAGTTACCTCTTATTTTGTGTTGTTTATTGTATTTCCTTCTCAATGGATCATCATGTACAGTCATAGTTAATAATAATACAATGAATTGTTAAGCGACACGACTCGGTCTTTCCATTCCGTCAAATCAGACCGGGTATAGGACTCGCCACGTGGGAAGGCTTTTTTGCTAAAATGGGCGTGCTCCACCTGCTTTTGATTTCAGGCCTTCCACTCACTTGCCTGTTTTATGACATAGAATTACGTGACCCGATCACATAATTCCATATTTCCCGTTGATAGGAGGGCTCATACAGAGAAGGTTGGTATGAGTTTTCCGCTCAAACGGGAGATGTACGGCCACGTCAAGGTTAGAATCTTTATCCGGTTGGGCGGGTGCGAGGGGGCACCACATCCATCTTATTTAAAGTCAACGAAAATTTGGTGTATGTCTTTGTTGAACTCCCAGCATTTTTCAAGAACCTGCTTGACAGTGGACAATAGGTATTTTTTATTAATCTCTATTTTGCTTTGGGTTTGATTATTTTAATTTCGATGCCTTACGCACTTTCTGCAACAAGATTTTACTATCCACCTTGACGCTTACAATTACAAACAAAGGGAAAATTACGATACTAAAATTTATGAAGGTCGTTTTTGATGTGTATTGTGAAGGTGGTCCAACCATAATGTACGATGTTAGATATAAGTCACACCGTAACGTTAAGCTTTTCATCCAATTTTTTTGACATTTTTTTGTTTCAGTGTTTGACAAATTCAATAATAGAGAGGTACACGATTGAGCAACGCGTTCAAGTTGTTGAAGCTTTTTACGAAAATGGACGTTCAAATCAAAATGCATTTCGTGCACTTCGTGATTTTTTTGGTCAGCATAATCGACCAAATGTGTCTACAATCGGGAGGATTGTGCGCGGATTTCAGCAAACCGCGTCTGTAGAAAATGTTAAATCACCTGTACATGCTCACCCAGTTCATTTTGCGGAAAACATTGCTATTGTTCGCGATAGTGTGGCAGAAGAGCCGTCAACTTCAACTCTTCGTCGTGCCCAACAATTGAATATCTCACGAACATCACTGATGTGAATTTTGAATAAGGATTTAAATTGCCTACTGACCATTTCAAGCGTCGACGATACGCCGAATGGTTGATTGAACAGATAAAAAGGGATGGTGACTTAACAAAGAAATCATCTTTAGCGACGAGGCACACTTTCACCTCAGTGGACTCGTTAATAAGCAGAATCGCCGCATTCGGGCAAATGAGAATCTGCGAGTGATTGTTGAAAAGCCGATGCATCCACAAAGAGTGACTGTTTGGTGCGGTTTATGGGCTGGCGGCGTCATCGGGCCTTACTTCTTCAGAAATGAGGACGGCCAAGCAGTTACCGTGAATGGTGTTTGCTATTACGAGATGATAATGGACTTCTTGTGGCCAGAAATTGAGGTTATGGACTTGGATGATATGTGGTTCCAACAGGATGGTGCCACTTGCCACACACCCTACGAAACAATGGCTCTTTTGCGCGAGAAATTCAATGGCCGTGTTATCTCACGTTATGGCAATGTTAATTGGCCTCCACAATCATGTGATTTGATACCGTTGGACTTTTTTCTCTGGGGATATTTGAAAGAAAAGTGTGCATCAATAAGCCAAGAATAATTCAAGAGCTAAAGGATGAGATAATTCAGCACATTAACAACATTGAACCTCAATTATGTCTCAGAGTCATTGAAAATATGGACCATTGGATAGAAATATGCCACCGCAGTCCTGGCCAGCTTTTGGGCGATATTTTGTTTCACATATAATAATCATAGATAAAAAATATTAATATAATTCTCTGAAAACTTTTTGTTTTATTTACAATTAACATAATGTGTTTTGATTGGACTGCCCTTAAGATAAATATCTGTATATATATATATATATATATATATATATATATATATATATATATATATATATATATATATATATATATATATATATATATACTATCGGCCAAAAGTTTAGGACCAAGAATAAAAATCTTTGTTAACTGGAAATTATTTCAAAAGGACATCTGCTGAAGATCTAATTTGAATACCTGAGTATTCTATTGCTACTAAAGAATATCTTACAAGTGCCCTCCTTGCATATTTTTATGTTTGCATCCTAGAAAGGTCAATTGTTCGCAAGCATTAATTAAAGCCCCTTCAATGACTAACAGGTAAAGTCATTGTAATATTTCTCTGACCTGCCCATTACGAATCTTTTTGGTCTTATTTAGTGTTGACCGTAATTAAAGATAATTTTAGCTTCTTGAAACGTATTTATTTCCTGAGTTTTCGAAGAGTTCATCTTTCTCTAGTTTGATTAGTCTCAGTTTGCCCTTGTTATAGTCAAGACACTTTAAAATGGGAAAAGCCCGCGAAATTAGCAGTGAAATTCATGCTGTCACAGTTGCCTTGCACAACAAAGGCAAAACCGAACGTCTAATTGCGTCGCAACTCAAGCTATCGAAGACTTGTGTTCACAACGCAATAACCCGAAACAAAGCGACTGGCAGTAATCAAACCCGTTCGCGATCAGGAAGGCCAAAATGTACCACTCAAAGTGAGGATAATCTAATCGTCATTACCAGCAAGCAAAATAGACTTCTAACAGCACAACAAAACCGCGAACAAATGAACAGCTCTCAATCGAAACCTGTGTCAGTGACTACGGTAAAACGACGATTAAGAGATGCTGGATTATTTGGCCGGGTCGCAGTTCGAAAACCGCTTCAAGACCACAAAATAAAAAGAAACGCTAGCAGTGGGCCCTTACCCATCAAGACTGGACCGCAGAAGACTTCAAAAAAGTTCTTTGGACAGACGAATCCAAATTTCAAATTTTTGGATCAAAACGACGAACTTATGTTTGACGTAGCGCCGAGGAAAAGATGCTGCCAGTCTGTGTGGTGCCAACAGTCAAGCACGATGGTGGTTCCATTATGGTCTTTGGATGTTTCTTGAGCCATGGAACTGGGGATCTGGTACGAATCAATGGAATCATGAAAAAGGAGCCATATAAACAAATACTTCAACGAAATGCCGTTCCGTCCGGCCTGCGATTAATTGGAAATGAATTTTTTTTTCCAACAAGATAACGATCCCAAACATAGTTCTAAATTATGCACCGACTATTTAAAAGGGAAAGAAGTAAAAGGGATTTTACAAAACATGGTGTGGCCCCCTCAGAGTCCGGGCCTAAATCCGATTGAGCTTCTGTGGGATGAGCTGGATAGAAATGTGCGGAGCTGTTGCCCCTCCTCACAGGAAGACATGTAGAAGGCTCCACAAGAAAGCTGGAACGAAATTTCATCAGAAACAAACAAATTGATTGACCGTTTGCCAAGATTAGTGAAAAAAGTGATAAAATGCAAAGGAGGCTTTTTTGACGAAAAATCTGTTTAACATATAAGTGGCATTTTTAAAGTTGAGTTGACATTTACTTATTCATTTGTTTGATTTATAATCTATTTGTACCAGTTAATAAATATTTTAATCACAAATGAAACATTCTACCTTATATTTTGAGTTTTGGTTCATTATTCTTCTTTCATGGTGTTGGTCCTAAACTTTTGGCCGGTAGTGTATATATATATATATATATATATATATATATATATATATATATATATATATATATATATATATGTATATATATATATATATATATATATATATATATATATATATATATATGTTTATATTCGTATATGTATGTATGTATGTATGTAAATATATATATATATATATATATATATATATATATATATATATATATATGTACATATCTATATATATATATATATATATATATATATATATATATATATATATATATATATATATATATATATGTACATATCTATATATATATATATATATATATATATATATATATATATATATATGTACATATCTATATATATATATATATATATATATATATATATATATATATATATATATATATATATATATTTATATACATAAAAGCAAGACGTTTTGTCATGCGTGTACTCCACACGCATTTTATTAATTATTTTCTGGCTTATATTAAAGTACTTTGCACCTCTCCTTCGATGTACAGTGCTCCTTGTGGACTGTGTTTCCTTGAATTGCACTAAAAGCCACTGTGTTGCTGGTAATAGAAGTTGGCACGACTCGTACTTTGCGAAGCGCCTCATCCTTGTGCTCTTCTTCTGCCCTCAGCTGCTTGCGTCAGTAGTGTACAATCTTCTCTAGTAGCTCCTCTAGTTCAATGAGGCCAATTTTGGACGCTAACGCTAGCTTTTTCCCTTCAGGACCATTGTCACCTTCCGCATGAGCTGGAATACTCAAGAGCAATCGAGCTAATTAGCATCTCTTATGTTGGGAGGCTTTTCAAACTTGTATTCTGTATCTCAGTCATTTCATTTGATGTATAATGAGAGCAACATCATGTGCTAGAGCGAGCTTGGGCTTGTCTACTGTTTTCTTCAAATTGTGCGTTTCTTCATTTTTGGTGGAAATGGCTTTGGGATTCTGGATCTCTTCAGTTCTCTCTTCAATGCCTGATCAGGCCTGCTCTGTTGTTTGCTTCTCTTGCAGCGTACCTAAATTCCGCAAGAATTTCCGGCTATATAAGATTTTCAGGTGCTTTCCGTTCACTCGTGCACTTGGTTGTCGTTGTTACTGTCCTCAAATAATATGAGCCTCCAAAAACTTTTAAAATGTAGTATCTTCATCACCTTCGTAGCAATACAGCCCCTCTCAGGCCTTCGCTTCCTGCAACAAGCGCCTCCAACTGACTGGATCCATTGACCATGTCCTCCAATTTCAAAATCCAAGCAGTGATGAACTGTCTTCGTCGACCGAGTCAGACCAGCGTTTCTTCGGTTTTCCCACAGTTCTACGCCCTTCAGTTCCCCCACCAATACCTTTTTGGTTATCCATTGTTCGTACATGCGATTCACATTACCAGCCCATTGTAGCTATCACAGTCTTATAATCGTTGAGACCTCTGGCTCGTTGAAAATTTCATAAAGTTCATGGTTGTATTGAATCCGCCTTTGGGCCCCACCTAGTTTCACTCCAATTATCCGCCTCAGGAACAGTCACTCAAAGGCGTTCAATACATTTGCCGATGCTCGGATTGGGGTGCGTGTTTACTTTTATTTTCTTCGAGTTTTCATGAAAATATAAGTAATAGTCTTTAATTTGAACATGTCCAATCGGCTGAACATTCAGATAAGTTATTTAATCTAAAACAAAATGGCACATGTTATGTACTTATGAACGAAACTCTGCATCTTTTAGATCAATTTAAATCATTTGTCATCCAAGTATTGGATCAATAATTCAAATCATCGATTTATGCCATCAGAAAACTTGTTGCGAACCCTTCGATGGTCACAAAGCTCTTCTGGTAGGAGCACTTTCCTACTTACTCGACTTGTTTCATCTTTAAATTGTAGGTACTCACCTTCAGCCATTCATTAATAAATTCAAGCAAATGATCATCAAAAATGGAGATCAGCGAGAGGAGTATCAGGAAAGAAATTATGATAAGCAATTACAATACCGCCACCATTTGTTTTAATTAAAGCTAGTCTGTCGCTATCGCACCTTTCTACAGAAGAAATGGGATTATATATTAAAATTTGGAAGCAACGTGACAAACCTTTCCAGATGAGGTTGTCGCTTGAGAAAGGAAGTATTTAGTGATTAGAACAGAAGCTCTGTGCATATGAGAGTTTGATACTCAGAGCATAAATAGCCGCCACTCACTTATCATAAAAAAATTTTCTGTGAAAAGATTGGATGATTTGGGCGGCAAAAGACCCTGAGTAAACTGGAGAAGATTTTCTTAAAATCTCCAGAAAAATCTTTAAAATAAATCTTTCCAGATTCCTGGCTAAAATGATTCTAGTTAAGTTCCCTGATAAAGATTTTTTTCAGGAACGTGACTCCATTAAGTATCTATTTGAAGAATCATTCTAAAAATTATGGAGTATTGAAAATTTCCTGCTATAAGCAAATTTAATTACCGTCAATGCATTACGTTTTCCTCTGATTTTATTTTTCATGAAATTTAATTTTTATTACTAAAAAAAAATCCTATTTATTTTTCTTTACTTCGTTCAATAAAATTAGCAGTGTGGGAACGTTGATCGGGTACGCCGAACCGGTGTACTAAATTCGGGAGTAGTGGAGACAGCACGAGGAAAAGTGAGGAAAATAGCTGCTGGTCGATAATCTTTCCTCAACTGGTGATGACGAATTGTGCGTGTCTTCGTTTATTTTTTTTTGTTTTTTGGTTTTTTTTTCTGTGAACTTACTCTTTTTGAAAGGCGATTTGGCTGCGCGGAACACGAGAAGCAAGTTTATTCAAGCGCTAAATTCAGCAGTCTGAACTCTGCGTCCAATTTACCCACGGCCTAAGGGAACGGCATTCGGGAAAAGGCAATATTTAATACCTTCGGCCAGTTTGTATTCACAACTGGTGGTGCATCGTTCGGAAACCCAGGGATGCACATATTGTTATATTTTGGTGCATTGTATGTCAATTGATTTCCAACCCAGCAGCGAAATTCATCGGTGCTGATGCTGCTACAGTAGCATTTGCTGGTTCTAGTGCTGGCATCGGAACAGTTTTTGGTTCCCTGATAATCAGCTACGCAAGAAATCGATCCCTCAAGCAACAGTTGTTCTCATACGCTATCTTGGGTTTCGCCTTGTCGGAAGTTATGGGACTGTTCTATCATATGATGGCCTTCCTGTTGCTCTTCGCTTTCGAAAAGTTGCAACGCAGGAATTGAAACATCCACACGTGCAGAACCAGGACTAATCGCGTACATGACAGGATTTGCTATATCTTTGCTAGAATGCCGGCTGGGTTGCTGTTTGAGCCCTTGTGCATTGACGAATGTATGGATGTACATCATACTTGTCCGAATTACAAATCGTAGCTAGGCCGTTATAGACAATAAAGCGGTGGCGGTGACAACAACGACGAGATCCAAACAAAAAGTGTAATTGGCTCCTAAGAATTGCAAAATGCGGTGATGAAAGTCAATAACCTATAAGAAACTCGTAAAGAACCCGTTTTTCTTTTGAAAAATATTAATAATGGAGTATAATTTATATCTGCATGTAAATTTGGCTCACAAGCGATTCTCCTGAACAGAAAATACCTACCTTCTTATTTCATTTCCTTCTCTTATTTAATGTTTGGTCTAATCAAAGAAATCTATTAAGTTCTTAAAGTAAAAGGATTAACCACAGAAAAGAAGTTTTCAACATTCAGGAGCACTGATTAATATTCGTTTGCGATTCATGTTTCAATAGAGCCTAAGATTTATCATACGGATCATCCACGCACCCTCTTAACTATGAGAAAAAATAAAAAAAAATAAACAAAGATTAACAAAAATTAAATAAATTTCATAAATTGTACTTAGCAAATCGAAGAAAAGAATAGAAGTAATTGTTATATTTTGAGTGAAAATATGCTATCACATATTTGATAAATCGGCACAAATTCACGACTCTAATGTCACCTCCATCTTTCCTTCATGTTGACTCATCAAGCCGTTACTTCTCTACCTTTTCCATTTCCCTCCAATGTTCGTTCTTTTCCGTAACAATTCACTTAATAGAATAGTGGTATTGAAAAATATAACAAAGGACATATGGAAAATCTTAAAAAAATTATCTTACAATGTAGGGGTATTATTTTAATTTAGTAGCTATTGATGAGAAAAAAAAAATAAAATAAATTGACAACTACATTAAATTGATTTATATATGAAAAAATAAAAATTGTGTCTGCCTTCAAAGGAAAGTATTAAATACTATAATGATATTCAAGTAAATTAACTAGAAATAATTCTATGATGTATGGAGCAAGATTAAATAAGCGATGAAGCAGGACTGTCAATGAAAAAAATAAAAAAAAAGATGAAAAACACCATGTACGTTTTTTTTTTTGAACGAACCCACCCTTAGCCTGTAAATTAATGAATGAAAAGTAATATTAGGGTCATAGTTAGTAATTATTTCATATTAAATTTATGTTTATTCTCTTTTGTTCCACGTTAACGACTTGTTTCTTATTTAATTCCATTCTATTGATTTGCGATATTACGTACTTCAATTGTTTTCTCTCCCGAATTATTTTGAGCTTTAAGAAATCTTCGAAAGAAATTGTGAAACAAGTACCATTTTTCATTCGAATAAAGTTTTAAATAATTCATCATTATTTGAATCTCTGTTAAGTGGAGAAATTTATTGATAAGAGTAATATATTTCTATAGCATTTAGATTCGATTCTGTTGTTCAGCCGAAACAAAACAAAAAGCAAGCAGCTGTTAAAAAGAAATAAGAATAATATAAATAAAATGAATTGTTAAACGGAAACCGTCGGTCTTTCCATTTCGCGCGATCAGACCGGGTATATGTCCCGCATTGATGACAGGCTCTTTCGTTCATATGGGCTAGCGTGCGCGCTGTCGTCTTTTGTCACTTAACAGGGGCTCTTGCCGGGTAGAGTGGCCTTCCGCTTGCGTGTCGATTTATGATACAGGGCTATGTAATTTCATTGCATAACTCTATAGCATAAATTTTTTACGTTTGTGCTTATCATTTGAGGGAAAAAGTCATACGAAGTGCTTTTGTATAAGTTTTTCACTCAAATGGGAAATATATGGCTACGTCTACGTTTGGATCTTGATCAGTTTGGAAGGTGCGAGGGGGCACCACCTCTATCTGGATGCCCCACTCTTATTTTTGGGCCATAAGTCTCCTTAAGTCCATCTGTCTTCCCCAAATCCAATTTGTCCTTTTCTGTCAGCAATTGCCAGTTGGTTGTCTCCTTTTTTCGACTTCGGTCGACTTTGATTTTACCCCAGAATTCGTAGATGCGAAATTCTTTTGTAGTGGGTCCTTGTGCTGAGGCAGCAGACCATCGCTGCAGTCCTTTACAGACATTAACACAACATATTTCACTGCAACCTTAGATATTGAAATTCGCTTAACTTTTGCTGAATTAATAATAGCAATACCTTCAAACCACTGCCTCCTTAAGCCTGGCCATCTTGCTAGGTTTGATAATGCACAGAAAAGTAAAACTAACAGTCAGCTGTTTTATCAATGACGTTATCAGCTGTCCTGACATTTCTCCAGTAAGTGTCAGATTGTTATGATCAAATTATGGAAGGGAAAGTAATTGGCGGCACTTTTTTTGCCTGAGAAATTGTTCAGCAGGATAGCCTGAATTGTTTGTTGTGAGTCCTGTTGGAAGCTGCAAAGCCGTCAATTAAGTATTTCATACACATTTTAATCAACATTAACCTGAACTTTATTCAATTTTAGATCTATGACACTTCGTTTAAATGTATTGCTCGAAACTCATAGCAAACCGATTCTATACAATTACAAATCGGTTTGTAGACGAAGTAGTAAAGCGAATGCTAAAATATCTCCTATGAAAAATAAGTGTTGTAAACCCTCGAATGGCAGCACTGCAATCGGACCATCGAATAAACATTATAACAATACGTTTGATGATGAAACGGATGAGGACAACGAAAACGAAAATAATCGTGGCTCAACGAGAATTCAAAGTTCATGTTTTCCTCATCGAAATGATGCAGTGAACAGCAATTTATCGGCACCAAGTCCAAGACGAAGAAGCGCTTGGCTAGGAACATCTAGAGCTAATAGTCTAGTGGAATCAAGATGCGAAATGAGCAGTACAACATCACCATCATCAAGTTCTTCGGAGTATAATAGTGAAGAAAGCGCTGGTATTCCGGGTTCTGAGTTAGGCCACTCTCGGCGGCAAAGATGTCTGCCAGCACGTTGTCACTCAAACGCTCAAAGTAAACACAAGAAAGCCTGCTCGAAACAGTTCTTTTACAGCGCATGCAGCAAATCGAGGTAGAAACTCACAATCGGATGAAAATTCAAGTAGACCGACCGCAAAAAAGCGAGGGAAATTGGTTGGAAAATCGCCAGAGTCGTCAGAAGATGAGAATGATGCATCAGATGTTCGGAGTGAAAAAGTAAACAGCCAAAACAGACTAAACGTATACCACCAGTAGCCCGCGTGGCTTAGAGGTTAGAGCACTAAGCCCATAAGCCAAAAGTCTCTGGTTCAAGTCTCGTTGGTGTCAACGAGATTAAGTTCGAGTGGTTCTTCGGATGGACTATAAGCCTGTTCAGTTATGATACGTGCTGGCTTAAAATCAGAACGTATCGCAGCTGGGTGGTCGGACACCAAGCCCTTGTGGAGTGCCGATAAATTCGATCATAACAATGAGATACTCTAACTATCTCTAAGCGAAGGCCCGAAAGGGACTATAGGGCTGCAAAGAAGAAAAGAAGAAAGATACCACCAGTGATACATGAGAAGTAGATACGGCAGAATAATACTGAAAATAGCGGTCATCATTCGGGTGAAAAGTCGCCTGTGAAATCTCAAAATGTATCAAATCGTCACTGTGAATCCAATCACTGTTATCACTCAACATCAGGGTGTTGGAGAGCAGCTAAAGAGTCTGATACCGAACAAGAAGTTGCACGACCCACAACATGTAGTATGCGACGTGCTGAAGGAAGTTGGAATGGCAGACAAAAAACTGCTGACGAACAAAATGAAGATGTGAACCCAGGAGGAATAAGGGTATGTAATCGCGATATTGAGATAATTTGCTTTATTTTTAAGTTTTCAATAATATTTTTTCAGAATAATGCAGGTCCAAGTCGAAGCAGCGCTTGACCACAAATATCTAGAGCTAATAGTCAATAGGAACCAAGTAGTGAAACGAGCAGTACAACGATCCTTTCTTGCTAGTCTAGCTCAATTCGTGATCGTTTTCAAAGATAACAAAAAATATAATACGACGCAGAGTGTAAATACCCTAAGTTACGGCATTGTCAGTAATCAGGAGATACCATTACTTTGAATTTCTTAGATGTTCCTTAAGTTAATTGTATTAACGATGTGTAAATGTACTTTATTAGATAGATCACTGAAAAAGAGGCTTGATAAGCCCCGAAAAAGCTGCCTGATTTAGAGAAAATTAAATTCAATCCGGTTTTTTCTTACTTATTTTTGAAAGATTGCAAACCTCCGAAACATGAAATTAAAAATTATATAGTAAGTTTAAACAAGTTGAGTAGACAGACCTGCGCTCATGTCAGAAGGGTTGTGTACTCAACTTACAAACTGCAGCGAGCGGCAACGAATAGAATCAAGAAACATGTAAAAAACTGTCAGTTTAAGAAATGTTTTGAAAAGCGCCCATAGAGAACTTTCATTTGATACTCATTTCGGCTACCTTTGATGAAATTTTTTCGGGGGCCACTCCCCTGTACTGTAATCATCGATTCATTCATTTCTTCGAATTCTAGAATGGTTACAAAGCCCTTTTGCTAGGAACTCTCTCCTGCCTCCTCAACTTGTTTCACCTATGAGTATTAATTGTAGGTACTCGTTTTCATTCATTCATTAAATTGAGTCAAGTGTTAAAACCATGCACCTTAAACGTTGAAGTTGGGGAAAAATAAATCAAAATTATTCAATCTTCGCATTTAAAACAGCCACTATTTTGTTTTACGATTAGTGATACCACTAGCTGATTCTCAAAGATATTCATGATACCTATCATTCGTGAAATTTTCATGCAAATCCCAGCAAAGCTATAGTGTCTGAGTCGGTAAAAACCGCATATGGTTCCTTGGCCATATGTTTCCATAGCAATACGGCGCATATTGTTCCATAGTAATACAGGGAAATTCAAATCGCTATAACTTCGTTAAACACCTTTCGATCTTTATGAAACTTTCAGGACAGATCAATCCTATAAATAGTCATCTTTCTACTGAATTTTATTGAATTTAAGGATACCGTGAAATATTAATAAACTTTTTGATCCTTCGTAAGCTTACCTACAGGAGTGATAGTGATATCCTGTCACCATTTTATCTCGAATGATCAAAGATTACTAACTAGAGTATAAACAACTTTTTTGTATTGCTGAAATTGTGCGTGGTTATTGATTTTCAAGCCAAAATTAAAATATTTCAAATATGTTTTCCTTTTTCCAAAGTTTAAAGAAATTCTTTCCTTGTTATGCATATCAATTTTATTTCAGCCCTGAAAAGAAAATCATTTCACCTCTATTTTGCGAAATGGTCTTTTAAGGAGCTTTCTCCTGTTTCGAACCTTCAGGACAGGTAAAAAGATTCAGAAGAACTTGTGTGGTGCTGTTGGTTGTTTTACCTCATGCCAGACTATTTGCCCGAACAAATTCGAAAATGATGAAAATCAAAGCACGTATCTGATCTGAGCAAAGCCTGCAATACAAGCAGCTTGACATTCACGACACCATTAATAGTATATAGGGTCACGTCCAAAGCTTCAAAGGAATATGGGTATGAGTGGAAGGTGGTAAGCCTTCAAAAAAGCAACAGGATCTTCCAAGTGGCAGGGACAACTTTATTATGTGCTCGCTCATACGCCCTTTATATTAATGGCTTGGGCTCAAGTTAGTATTGAGAAAATATAAACGGGATGAAAGGCTATTTCTGTTGGATGATAATCATTAGTAGTCAAGAAGGGTTTTATCGAACTGACATTCAATGTAATATAATGCAGAGTGCAACAGGTTTGATGGTGTTGTAAATGATTTTGACGCATAAGTAATGGAGAATGATTTTAGAGATTGCCTTTATCATTTAGGTGAGATTTGCAGATACACAGATTAAATTGAGGGCATCGTTCATCTCTGATTTTATTTTTACAATTTTGATTTCTAAACTTTGAATGTATAGCAGTAGTGATTAAATACCATTGGAAAAATACATTATTCTAGGAAAGGTAGCAACAAATTAGAAAAGTATGAATATCAACAATTTTACAAAACTATTAAGTCAAAGTTATATTTCAGACAGTTTTATTTATTTGGCTACCAATTTGTGTTTCCAAATCATATTGAAATTATTTGGGAAACAACGTTTTTTCAGCGGAATCTAAAATTATTTATAAAACATAGTATACGAGTAGATGACCGTTTGGTGTCCATCATATAATGTTTTCTTGGAGTATACAGAAGACAGACACATATCACTTTGTAAACAAGCACTCTCCTCTCAGAGGGGCTTTGTACTCAACTTACGATATGCAGTCACCAATAACGATTAAAATCACGAAACATCCCAAAGAGATGTACGTGTTCAAAAGAAAATCCATTGTTGTTCCATTTTCAACGGTCGCTACGTAAACTACACTACTTAAATTTCGTTGAGTTTAAGCATATTCATATGATTTTATTGGGGATAATATGAAATTAAAGTTGAGTCAGTTTCGACTTCTGAGGTTTTTGTTGTTATTATGCTCATAAAGACCTATCTCCACGATCTTTTTCAGATTTTTCGAATCAAATTTGTCCAATCACAAGTTGGCGGGAGGACATAGCATTTTTATATATTTTCCCTCTCCTTGCACTCCATGAAGCTGGTAACACTGTTTTAAGTCCTTTTTTTCGAAAGTTTTTATCAAAAACTTTGATTTGACACTCCACATGACATTGGACAAAAACGTGGTAAAAAAAATTTTAAGGCGCCCCTTCCGATATGTGGGACTTTCTCTTGCCATTCACGTTGATGAATGCAACAGTACTTCTTGTGCTGACAGCTCCCATAAAGGTTACTATTTGTGAAGGATACACTTACGTGAAAGCCCAATTTCAGGTTAAAGATATCGAATCGAAATTGAAAAAACTGAAAAACGGATAACCGCCTGAAGTCCTAAAAATACTCAAGAGATCTGCTGGACATGTGTAAGTATAAGTAAAAGCTACGACATGTGCAGACCTATTAAAGTGATATTTGCAGACCTGTTAAAGTGACTTTTTCGTGGTTGTTAAATTGTAATGGGTATAAAAAAAATGAAAGAAAGTGAATTCCCTTTAATTCTACTATTTTGATTTTAAATTCAGTATAAAATTGTCTTGTTCCCTACTTGAGAACTTACTCAGTACTACTATTCCCTAAACTACAAGTGTCCTAATATTTATACTAAACACTTTAAACTATTAAAATGAATCTCTAATTACACCTAACATGTATCTAATCCCTCAAAGTTCTTTAACTTAATCTCTAATTTCCTGTTCCTATTACCATTCAAAAATTTTGTTTTTCCTTAATTACTACTTAATTACATTCATTATTTTGTAAGCTTGAAAGCCGGATGTATCCGTTACCTGGGTCACCGTTCCAAATGTCCTGCGTCTTTCGATTGAATATCTCCAAACTTTCTGCTACATGAAGCTTCCACCCGCTTGTAATCGTTTTCAGCATGCTCACGTTGTCCCCAGTGATGTCATGTTTTTCAAGGACTTTATGCTCCATCATTTTTGATTTGAAGTTTTTTGCATCCTGCTTTTTGTTGTTGTTGGCTGCTTCCTTTAATTGTTCGTTCCATCTGACACATAGTGATCTCCTCAGTTGTCCAATATAACATCCATTACATTTCATACACGATACATTGTAGACTCCGCTCCGCTCTATCTTGGGTATGGGGTCCTTGGTTGATCCTAGCAAGCTCTACAGTTTTGTGGCCCAGCTTGTATAAACTAGGTCGATGTCTACGTTTTTCATAGCTCTCTTCATTGTTTCCGTCCTTGAGGGAAAAGTTACAACCAACATCTTTCGTTGCTCGACTTCCGCAGTTAGCGTTGTGAACTTTTTGTTGAACATCTCCTTCGTTCGTTTGGCTATCAATTTGGTGACTTCATCCGTAGGGTTTCCATTCCACTCAGCTAACTTATAAATGTGGGACGTTTCTGTTTTTCAGGCCTTCTTTATCCAATGGAAGCGTGAGCATTCGATTCACAAGCCAGCTAAATGTCGCCTATTTTTGCTGTTGGCAATGGTTTGAAGTGAAAGGAATTATCCGCATGGTGTCCGTTATTTTGCTGTATATTTCGAATTCCAATCCATTAGCTCCTTTACATACCATCACGTCCAGGAATGGTAGCCACCCCTCCGACTCCAGCTCGTGGGTGGAACTGATGTTGTTGTGTATCGTGAGGGTTTGCTGGACCCGATCCTCTTTGATAATCGTGAAGATATCGTCTACATAACGCACCCATCGATTTGGCAGTTTACCTTCTTGTGCTAGCTTCTCCTCCAAAAATGCCATAAAAACTTCGCTTAGAAACGGGGATAGAGGGCTTTTCATTGGAGCAACACTTGTTTGTTTAAAAAATTCTCCCCTGATGGTGAAACAGCTTTCATCCATGCAGAGTCTAGCCAGCTTCAAATACATTTTGGCTCGTGCTTTCCATTATTCTCCTGATCTTTGTGTCAGAATCCACTCCTCAAGTAAGTCAAGTGTTTCTTTGACCGGAATACTGGAAAAAAGTGCCTTGACGTCAAATGACACCATCGTATCGCCATCTTTCAAAGGTACCCAGGACAAAACCTTTGAATTAAATTCTGCCAAATTCGCTGTTGTTCATGTCCATGTTATTGAATTCCTTGACTGACCACTTCGCAATTTCCTGAGTGGGGGCGTTTTCTGCTTTCATGGCCTGGCTTATGAATCTTCGGAAGTCCAATGATCCTTGCTAGCGATGGGTTGGTTGCTTTTAAGAATTTCTTGAGGTCCTGAATCCATGGTTCACATTCTTTCAGCACTTTCTACACTCTTTCTATTGACTCAGGCAGCGGATTATTTCGTAGACTGAAGTATGGTCCCGTATTTATTTTTTTCCGCATTCTATTATCATAATCGGCCTTGTCCATCATCACTAAGGCATTCCCTTTATCCGCATGCATGTAGTAAACCGGTAGATTTTTGTGCTCATTGATGATCCTATTCTCGTCCTGCTTTCCGACCCATCTAGTTTCTTTTCTCAGTTTATCTGCTGTGCTGGTTCTTATCCTTTGTGTTTCCTCTGCCGTCAGTCCAATGGATACCAAGCCTTACAGTCGTAACAAAACAATTATTACAACTTTCAAGTATGGAGATTAGGAGAATTCAACTTACCGGAAAAAAATAAATTTGGCGACCAAATGATAGAAAATTGTCTCAGGGTCGCACATTGGGTTTACTAGTTCACCAATGATGGCGAGAAATTCCAATAACTGCTAATACCCATATATCCCTGCTACCAAGCCCTACTTACTCCTCCTTTGTGGTGGTCACTGTAACCTTTTTTTTTGTAAAAGGCTGACATAAGAGGGTGAAGGCGAGTCTGCCACACCTGATAATGGAATCAACAGTAATAACCATGCTAACTAAATGAGGATTATGTTACGGGCTAGCTTCCCATTCTTGGAAAACAGGGCAGAGCCATGAAATGGATTTCACCTGCGGCAACGATCTCGCAACCGAAAAAAATACTATGGTGTTGGATGCTAGAATATTTTACTAAACAACCCTGGCGTAGTTAAGAGCCTTTTATTGCAGGCTAGCCATTATAAACAGGTACTGGTAATGAACTGTAAGCAATATTCAAGACATGAGATTGCACACAATATTCAAAAGTTGAAAGCCTGCTGGGCAGCGAGAATTTGGAGTGGCCTTCATTGCGGATGAGAAGATCAAATCACACGTTATTGGTTTAAAGGAAATCAATGAATGGTTGTATGTAATCCGTATGAAAGTGAAATCCTTCGAAATTCGGCTCAAAAATATCCATGTCCTAACAAATCCTGACAAAAGAAGAGGACAAAGAAACAAACCGACTCATTGCCTGCAAATGGTAAAAAAAAAATAATTTGGAAGATTTCAACGCAAAAATTGGTAATTTTTTTTTTGTGGTAGGGAGGTGAAGCCATTTACGCCCGCCGAGTCTGGCAGTGTGGGACTCCCATGGAGGATACTCTTGGACTACCCACTAAACACCTCCCCTGTCAATCTGAGAACCTAGCTTGGAACCGTGTGACACATTACTTCGGGCCAGGTCTCGTTTTGTTACGCCATGGGGCACCTTAAAGCTGGGGAGCACCTTAAAGCTGGGGAAGCGGAAATGCCAGAAGAGCGATCCTCCAGCCCCTGCGCTCCAGGCTGCTGTGAGTCCCTTTTATATTTTAGGGCTGCCTGAGCATAATGTGCCACCTGGTTCCATTTGTCAACCGATTCGAGCATCACCACAACTATATTATCCGGGATGAGCTCTCTCGTCTCCCTGTAGAGTTCCCTTCGCAGCCTGACCCATTTTGTACACGCAAAAAATGTGTGACAGGCATTGTCCTCCTCTCCTGGGCAAAACCGACAATCGGGAGACCGTGACTTACCGATCTTGTGCAGGTAAGACTGAAAACACCCGTGCCCGCTCAAAAGCTGGGTCAGAGAGAAGTCAGTCTCACCATGCCTTCGATTTAGCCACGGTCTTACGTCCGGGGTGAGGCGCGCAGTCCACCTTCCCTTCGTGCGATTCCCCCAAGACTGCTGCCAATCGTTGAGCGTTATGCATGCTCCTCGCGGACAACCATCTCCCTCGCATCCTCGTTTCGGTGCAGGTAAATAGCACGGCGCTCTCTAGCAAGGAGAGCGACAGGTATCACGCCTGCAATCACCCTCACCGCCGAGTCAGAGACTGTTGGATACGAAGATGCAGTTCTCAGTGCTCCTCTTCTCTGTACCTGTGCCAATCGTTTTCGGTATACCTCCTTGCTGAGAGCGTCGCCCCATACCTCTGCTCCGTACAGTAGCACTGACCCTACAGTGCTCATCAAGAGGCGTCTTCTAGATGGGCTGGGTCCCCCTACGTTGGCCATAAGTCGACTCAGGGCCAATATTCCCGAAGCAGCCTTCTCAGCCGTTGCCCTGATTTGCTCAGAGAAACTCATCTTCGAGTTGATCAGCAGCCCCAGGTACTTCGCCGCTGGCTCCGATTCGATTTGTATGTCTCCAATACTGATCATCCTTACCCTGGGGTTTTTTTTTGTCAAGATGACCACTTCGGTTTTCTCCAGTGCTAAACTGAGCCCGCGAGCAGTCATCCAGTCCCTCACTCGGCGCATTAGCATACCTAGCCTAAGTTGCGCTTGTTCAACGGTGCGTCCGGCGACCAGAGCCGCAACATCATCCGCATAGCCGACCAAGCCCGACTCATCCGGCATCTCAAGTCTCAGTAGCCCGTCGTAAGACACGTTCCACAGGTCCGCACCAAGGATAGATCCCTGGGCAACACCCGATGTAATTTCCATCCTTCGTTGGCCCTGTGTCGTGCCGTCGAGCAAGCTTCGGTCCTTTAGGTAGTTCCTCAAAAGCCGTATTAGATATTCTGGAGCTTGAAAAGAGTTTTCCAGCGTGTCCAGAATATCCACCCATCTAGCGGAGTTGAAGGCATTCTTGACGTCGAGTGTCACCAACACGACGATCCGTCGCTTGGTGCGACTATATGCCTCTGCCTTTTGGACCGCGTTCACCACCTCTGCAATCGCATCAATGGTAGAACGTCCTGCTCTAAAGCCGTACTGCCGAGGAGATAGGTCCCCAGCAGCACGAATCGCGTCGGTGAGTCTTCCCTTGATGAGTTTCTCTAGCACTTTCCCAGCCGTGTCTAGCATGCATAACGGGCGGTATGCAGACGGCGATTTGGGATTTCCCTTCCCCTTGCCGATCAGCACGAGCCTCGCCACCTTCCATCGTACCGGGAAAACCCCGTCCCGTAGGCAAGCGTTGAATGTGCTGAGCAGTAAGTCAGGACAATGGTGATAGACGAGCCGCAATACCTCAGCTGGAACACCATCTGGACCTGGAGCCTTCCTCGCTTTCAAGGAGAGGACTGCCTCCTCCAGTTCCAGCTGTGTGAAGAGTGGGCATTCTACTGCTGTTTCACCATGGACAGCGTCAACACGGACGCGATGGGCGGGGAAGAGTCCCCGCACTATAATGTCCATCTTTTCCGCGTCATCTATACACGGCTTCCGTAGGGCACCAAGTTTCCCCATGACCAGCTTGTAGCCAAGGCCCCACGGATCCTTGTTCACATTGTCCACTAGGTCTTGCCAGCAGCGAGTCTTGCTACTGTTGATCAGTTTGCGAAGGCATTTCCTGGCCGACTTATATGCTGCCACCTGGTTGCATGCCTCGTCACGGTTCCGCGCCCGTTGAGCCTCACGCCGAAGCTTGTGACACTCCCTTCGCTTTTCAGCGATTTCAGTAGACCACCAGTACACTGGGGGCTTGCCGCGCCGGGGCCTTCGGCGGGGCATAGAAGCGCAGCAAGCAGCCGTGATTATGCTCATAGTAGAGTTCACCACGTCTTGAGCTGCCAGTTCTACCGTCCCCTCCGGAGCTCCCTGCAGCGGCTCACCTGCTGTGAGAACCTTGACGAACCTCTCGACGTCCATTTTTCCAATGTTCCATCCAGTTGCAGAAGGCCGAGAGCACGGACGTCAGGAGATAGCATCACTTATCTCAAGCAGAATGCACTGGTGATCACTGGCTGAGTAGTCCTCTAATACTTTCCAGTTGTGTATCTTCCGTACTAAGGACTCCGAGGCGAATTTCACGTCGGGTATGGTTCCCTCACAACCAATACGGCAGAAAGTTGGCGTATTTCCGGAGTTTAGTACGACGAGGGCCGTCCTGGCTGCCATTTCCAGGATTCGTTTTCCCCGTGAATCCGTCCGAGGCGTGCCCCATTCTATTGCTTTCGCTTGAAGTCCCCCCAACGAGCACTTTACCCTCTACGTTCGAGACAGCGCCCTCCAGAGCATTAAGCTTGGCTTGGAAAGATGATATCGGCTCGTCAGGCGTTAGGTTCACACTAAAAAAGGTGATCCCTGAGCACCGAACCCACACGAAACCATCCCCCCGTCCACAACTCTCCGCTTGAAAGTCACTGTTCCAAACCCAGATAGCGGCAGTACCAGTTTCATCAGAGTACCATAATGCAGGACTTTTATTATGGTGTTGCTCACTCAGCAGCAAGAAGTCAGCTTTCCTGTCCCTCGCAAACTGCTCAAGCAGATTTTGGGCGGTTGAACTGCGGTGTAGGTTTAGCTGCAGGATGCGGGTCATCGAAGCTCTGATTTGGCCTTGGCTAGGGCTTCCTGGAACACCCGGCATTTCCCTGATCCCAAGACGTGTCCAAAATCAAGTTTTAGATCAGCATCCTCCTTCGTACACTTTTCACCGCATTTGTAACATAGGGAACTCCTGTCGGGTCTTTTGCATACTTGTGTGGTGTGACCATAACCAAGGCATTTGAAACATTGAAGAGGCGTTGCTCTTCGCCGTATCCTACAGACAACCCACCCTATTCGTACTTTGCCCTTGTTCAGGAATTGTTCGGCATCCTTTTCGGTCAAGTCAACTATGGCCATGCGTTGTGCCCTGTTGTTTTCTGGTGTCAGGCTCACTTTGATCCTTCCCACGCTAGGGAACTCCCTTTTGACGGCCTCTTCTACCTCGGCCAGATCCGTCACGCAGTCAATGTCCCGTATTTCGATCGTTGCCATCGGCTCAAGCGGGGCTATAGTTGCGCTTTTGCCGAGGACTTTCTTTACTGCGTCACAGAATGCTTCTTTATTGCCGGCCTCTGCTCCAAATTCGACCAGTATGTGGCCCGACCGGGTTGGCCGTACCACTTTAATGGTAGTATTGGTGTCTTCGGGCCTTAAGTTTCCCCTGATGTCCCGCAGCACCTCCGCGTAGAATCAGCCATCTTGGGGCTTTACAAGCAGTGCCTACTGCCGGGGTCTTCGTCGGGGCTTCTGCCTCTCCTGTTTTGCATCAGGTCCTTTTTGTAATTGGGCGTCCGTGCGAATTTTATTTTCTGGCTTTTTTTGAAGGAGTTTCTTTGCGGCTTTCTTCGCTCCTTTTGTAAGCACTGTCTGAAACCCCTGATTTGGTGCTCCACGCCCATCAAGTGCCTCTTCCTTCCTTCCTTTATCCCGATCTCCTTCGATTGGGCTAGACGCCGTTCTTTTATTGACTTTTAATGATGGAGCTATCTGCATGTCGCCTTTAGATTTCACCCCAAGCGCCTCTTTAGCCTTCTGTTCATCTTCGGCCCTTAACCAGCTCCTCCGATAGTGCCCTATGCGATCTAGGAGCTCCTCTAGTTCAAGGAGCCCTTCCTTTGCTACTTTGCTAATTTTTGGGGAGTCGCATGCAGCTTGTATTCTTTTCAGAACATCTCCCGCTTTTCGAAGTAGTCTTTCTTCTTCGTATCGCTGGGCCGCAATTGTACCTTGCAATCATCCTTGGGAGAGGTTTTCGCGTTCCGTTTCCGAGTGCAGTACTTCCGCCACATTTTCAACGGTGGCGGTACCATCACGCGGTGTCTGGTCACTCTTTGCTTTTAGTACCATAATCTCCTCGTTTGCTTCTGGATTTTTCGTTGCAATGTCGGGATTTGTGACCCTTGCATCGGTCGCTTTAGTAACGAACGCAGCCGTGACAATCGAATTTTCGGTGCTCTTTATGTTATCTTCCACTGCTCGAACACCTGAAGCATCTTGCTGAGTCTCCCGCTTCTCCTCAATAGGATTCTCGGACGTTCGCATAATTTTTTTGCTGCGCCCAAACGCCGCAGGAGTCTCAGTCTGCACCAGACTGTCTGCTGTTCTCCGTTTTTCGTCTACCGTCACTATCGTCGTGTTAGTCTTCATTTTTTTCGTGGTTAGTACCGCTCTCGATGTACTGTTGACATCGTGGCTGCAACCGCTGGTTGCGTCGTCGTTATTATTTTTGGTTTCATTTTTTGGATGTTTTTGATCTTTTGATTTTGTTTGCTCCATTTTATTGGGTCCCCCCTCGGAGCCGCTATCTCCGTTCGTGTGTGTAGTCGCCCATGGTCCCATGGTTATCTTTGCAGAGCAGGGAGGCCATGCGAGGGTTGGCACAAGCCCTTATGGGGACAAGTGCTCAGAGCCAGACCAGCGCTAACCGGAAGTCCGTCTTAACCGAACCTACACCACCAACCCAATGGTGCGAACTTCGAACGTACTCCGGGGCCTGCCAAGGTATTACCGGGACGGAGACGGTATGAAAGTTGAATAGGAGCCGTTCACACACGAGTTTCACCTCGGCGCTACTGTGCAAAGCAACTAGGTCCAAACCATCACATCGCCAGCCCAAAGGGTCAATTCCAGTTCGTTGTCCAAAGCGTAGTCCAGATACAATAAGAGTCGTCACCTGTCATCCCAGGAGGGAACCTCACGGCACCCCTCATATCCTCGGGTCCGTGGGGGCGGCACTCCCCAAAGAATGCTAGCCTCCAAGAATGTTCTTGTCGACCGGCTGTCTCCCTGCGGGAATTTCCTCGGGTACGTGGGGGCGGAACTCCCCAAAGAATGCTAGCCTCCAAGAGTGGTCTTGTCGACCGGCATTCCCCCTGCGGAGTTTCCTCGGGTACGTGGGGGCGGAACTCCCCAAAGAATGCTAGCCACCAAGAGTGCTCTTGTCGACCGGCATTCCCTCTGCGGGTAAAAAAAATTGGTATTTAGCTATCTTATTGGGGAATGACTGCAAGATAGATGACAATGGGCAGTGACAAATTAACTTTGCATGTAGTAGAAATTTACTCATATGTTCGACTTTTTTCCCACATTGACATATACATGAAACAACGATAGGCCTTGAGAATACTTGATCAAATCAACCTGTCAATGTCATATGTGAAGCGCGTATTCAGCGCTATATAGAAATTTGGCATCAAAAAGCTCCAAACGGCGTTAGTTGCAAAAATATTTTACGGAGACCCTCGACATATCCCATCATATCATAAGCATCGCTGTAAACAAACACCGAGTTGTGGATGGAAGTGAAAGCGGCAATTAAGACTGTGCAAACCAAACGATTGAACATTAAGCCTGGTGCAAAAGACATGATCGGTTTGATGACGAGGGTCAGAATCCCTCGAACAAAATTATCAGGTAACAAACTCTGATGACCATTTTAGAAGCATCAGTGTTAGTCTAGCGAGCATCAACATGTGGCAATCTTAAAAAGTAGTGAAAAGTATGAAACGAGGTGATCAGCCCAAGACCACGATCTGCTGTGTTGATACGGTAACATCATCCGTGAGCAAACCAGGATCAAGGAAAGATTGGCACCACATTTCAGGGACCTCCATAATCCTGCTCTTGAACATCGGAGCCTATAGATATTCCTGGAGATTTTCTATTGGTCTAATCAACTCTGGATGGAGTTCACTTCACTATCAATACCCCAAAGAGTAATAAGCTGGCAGGCATCGATGAATTTCCAGTGGAGCTCATCAGATGTGGTAGGATCAGTGTTCACATATCCATCTAGCATATTTGGCAACAAGAGTATATGTCGAGTGAGTGGAACCAATCAATTATTCTCCCTATCCACAAAGAAACGACAAGCTAAAGAACAAAACTATAGAGGCATATTACTGCTTTGTACGGCATACAAAAATCATTCAAAATATAATCAGATCGTACGCAAACAGTATTATTAGGAGTATCAGGTGGCTTTAGATCTAGTAGATCGACAACATGCCAATAGTTTACTGTTAAGCAGGTACTTGAGAAATGCTAGGAGCTCACTATAGACGTACACCAACTGCTAACTTTAAGCAAGCATACGATAGTATTGATCTGCTCCATATAATGCTTTACTGTGCTCCTAGGAAAATTCATAATTAACTCTCACAACCAGAAGGACCAAAGTCTTTTTTATTACAAGACACAGGATCAACGAATGATGCAAGTTATATCGGGTGTTGTGCAGGTATCTTTTCTTTGCCAAGACCTGTGAAACGTATCCTACGATGGGCCATTGGGACTAGGAATGCCGAACAAGCCACGCTTGATTTGCTATGTGGATGACGTTACAGATCTTGTCACTGGATGTACCGTTGAACAAGCATAACTTATGCTAGGTATGCTAATGCGCTAAGTGAGAGGCCGCTCACGGTTCAGTCTAGCCCTGCCGAAAATCGAGGTGGTCATCTTAACAAAGAAGAGAGGCCCTATAGTAAGAATGATCAGTGTTGGAGACATACTAATCGAATCGAAGCCAGCGGTGGAGTACCTGGGGCTACTGACGAACTCGAAGATGAGTTTCTCTGAGCGAACCAGGACAACGGCTGAGAAGGCTGCTTTGGGTATATCAGTACTGAGCTGACTTATGGCCAAAAGGGGGACCTAACCCATCAACAAGATGCCTCTTGATGAGTTTTATGCGGTCGTTGCTCCTGTACGGAGCAGAAACACGGGGTGAAGCTCACAGTAAGGAGGTATACCAGAAACGCTTGGCACAGATACAGGAAAGAGGAGTACTGAGAATTGCATCTTCATATCCAACAGCCTTTAATTAGGTGGTGGGAGTTAACGCAGGCGTGATACCTGTCGTTATTCTTGCTAGAGAGCACCGCACTATTTAACTGCATCAAAACAAGAAAGTATGCGAGACTATTGCCCACGAAAGGAAACAACGCTCAATTAATGATTGGCAGCAGTCTTGGCTGAATTGCATGAAGGGAAGGTGGATTGTGCGTTTCACCTCGGATGCAACATCGTGTCTGAATCGAAGGCATGGTGAAACTGACTTCTATCTGACTAAGTTTTTGAAAAGGCATGGATATTTACAGTTGGTCATGGTCCCCTGATTATCGGATTTGCCCAGCAGAGGTAGAATATGCCTACTATACATTTTTTGCGGTCAAAAATGGGACAGGCTGTGACGGGACCTCTACAAAGAGACGTAAGAGCTCACTCTGGATAGTATAGTTGTGGTAATGCTTGGATCGGTTCACAAATGGAACCATGTTGCACATTATGTTGACACCGAGTTTTTGAGTGGATATGGGTGTTTTCAGTCTTACCTGCACAAGATGTTGTATGTTATGGTCTCCTGATTGTCGAGTTTGCCCAACAGGAGGAAGAATATGCCTACCATATATTTTTTCTGATCAAAACAAAGGACAGGCTGCGGCGGGAGAAAAGAGCTCACCCTGGATAGTAAAGTTGTGGTGATGCTTGCATCGGTTGACAAATGGAACCAGTTGCCCATTATCTTTGAGCAGTCCTAAAAGATAAAAGGGACCCATAGCAGCCAGGAACATCAGGACTGGGGGATCGCTTGTCTGAGAATTCCCTTTCCTCCCTCCCCTCGTATTTGGGGAGGCACCCCTGTCTTGAAGGTACCTTACGGCATTGTACAATGAGACCTGGCCCAAAGCATTGTGCCAAGTTGTTTGAGGCTAGGTTCTCAGGTAGACAGAGGACGAATTAAGTGAGTAGTCTAGTCACTCGCCTTTGACACAAATATCGGGCTAAACTAGGAAGATGGGCTGGCCCCATTGCTTTTCAATTTGGCTCTGTAATACGTCATAAGAAAGTCACCTATCGATACAAAAGGTACGTTATTGTACAAATCAGCGAATATCGGACTGAAGCAGGGGTTGGGATAGCCCCATTGCTATTCAATTTAGCTCTAAAATGCGCCGTAAGAAAGCTACCTGTTGATACATGAGGTACGTTACTATACAAATCAAACCAAGTGGTAGCCTATGCAACCAACATTAATAAGTCCACACAATTGGCTGCATATGATGATGACATCAATATTATGGCACGTTCAATCTCAGATACCAAAGGACTATTTCTGAGCCTGATTCTGAAGCAAACTATATTGGCTTACGAGTTTATAGAATTAAAACTAAATCCATGACACAGACGGGAAAGAAGAGCCAGTTCGACAAAACCTCACCATAAGCAACTGCAACCTTGAAAGTAGGGACAACTTCATGTATATTGAAGCCAATCTGAATAGAAGAGGGGCCTACTACCCAGTACTTCCCATTCTAAGGTCCAGAGTTGTACACAGGCAATCTGTGCTATTATATGGTCCCTGGTAGGCGAATCTGAAAAGGCAGTGGACGTATTTGAACGCAACGTGCTCCGGGAAATAGGCGGCCGAGTGCAACAAGGAACAGAGTAGAGACTACATTATAAGGATGACTTGTATGAAGTTTTGGACAACTACCTGTTTCTTCTTGCATAACGTTACGTAAATTGCAATGGGCAGGCCATGTAGAAAGAATGGATGAAAACCAGCTTCCCAAAAGAACATCGAAGAGTAGAGCACAAGGTTAAACGTCCGGCGAGAAGACTGAGGACTCGATGGGAGGACACAATAGAAGCTGACAGCATATCCTTCCTGGAAGTGAGCAAACATTGGGCAAAATCAGACACCGTGATGATTTGAGGAGCTTAACCCTGGAGGCAAAGGTCCAGCTTGAGTTGTCACGTCATAGACGATCATGGCGGTTCTTACTGTATATTGGATGTCATCTATTTTTTTTTCTGTAATATTATTTTTTGTTCGATTCTAGTGTAGTGTTTTCACTCATCAATTTACTACACAACAAGTTGAGTAAGCAGGAGAGTGCTCCTACCAGAAGGTCTTATAACACGAATTATTCATCCAATACTTAGATATGAAATCGTTCAAATTTATACAAAAGATGCACAGCTTCTTTCATAAGCACAGTGCAGCCGCCATTTTAATCTAGCTTAAATGATTTTTCTGAATGCTCGACCGATTGAACATGTTCAAGTTAAACACTATTCCTTAAATTTTCATGAAAATTGAAAGAAAATAAAAGTGCATAAGAAAATTTTAAATATATATAGGGTTTTCCAATACGAGGTCCAGCGTCAATTCAAAACCTCAAAGATACTATGCAAATCATACTATTATTAACAAACTTGAGCGAATTTCGATTTCTGAGGTATTTGTTGCCCTTGTACTCATAAAGGCCCACGTTTGTGATAATTTTCAGACTTTTTGGTTGAAAGGTGTCCAATCGCGAGGGGGGGGGGGGGGGGACACAAATTTTTGGTACGTTTTGCCTTCCCCTGGACCCCCTAATTCATAAAATAATTTTTTTATTTCAGATTCTAAAAGCTCTAATCAAGACCTTTCATTTGATACCCCATTCGACTACCTTTGATTAAAAAAAATTTTTAAGGGCCAGTTTGTTATTAGGGGGGACCCCCCTTAAAAAAATTTTAAATTTTTGTCAAGGCCTTAACTTTTGAGAGACCATCATTTCTGACCTTTTCACAAAGTTTGAGCACTCTAGCTTCAATAGTTTCTGAGGAAATTAGCTGTAACGCACGGACAGACGGACAGACGGACAGACGGACAGTAACCTCAATACCTTTTTTTCAACTATAGGTGAAAAAATTGCTAATGGAATCCAGCCAGCGCCAACAAGCAATTTTACTTCTACAATTACGTCGCCCAAATCTTCCTTTCACATTCATCTAACTAACAAAGTTGAAGTAATAAAAATTATTGATGAATTGAAGCAAAATACAGCACCAGGTATAGACAATATCACCCTGGATGAAATAAAACTTATAAAGGAAGAGATAACAGAATGTGTTGCAAATTGTCTAAACAAACATATTAGGAAGGGAACGTTTCCTGAGTAAGGAAAACTAGCAAAAATAGTCGCAATCTTCAAGGGAGGAGACCGTATGGATCCAAATAATTACCGCCCGATCGCGCTTTTAACAGGATTTAGTAAAATATTCGAAAAATTAACAAACATCTGTCTATCATCATTCATTAAGGAAAATTCAATTTTAAATTTACAACAGTTTGGTTTCCAGAAAAATAAAGGAAATTTTGATGCTCTTTTCTCAGTCACGCGTTTCATAAATACAGGACTTGACAAGGGTGACTGTGTTGCTGCCATTTTTGTGGATCTGAAAAAGGCATTTGCTACGGTGGATCATGAGCTTTTACTTCGTAAACTCGAATTATATGGCATTAACGGGAAACCAAATCTACTTAAAAGGAAGATCGCAGAAAACAGTAGTCAATAATGTATTGAGCGACTTGGCACCTATGAAGTCAGGCGTTCCCCAAGGCTCCATACTTGGCCCTACCTTATTCTTTTTATACACTAACAATTTAAATACATGTGGACTAAAGGGACACTATGCACTATATGCTGATGACACAGTTCTACTTTACTCGGGATGCAAAAAAGATTACTTAGAGAATACCATTAATGAGGATCTAAGTACATATCATTCGTGGTTAAGTAATAATAAGCTAGCGCCAAATACTTCTAAGACCAAATACGTTATTTTCAAACAGAAGAACAAGGAAGACATTAACGTTGATATAAGAATTAATAGCGAAAAACTTGGACTCATCATCGACCAACGATTAACGTGGCTGTCGCATATAAACCACTTAAGAAGACAATTAGCTCCTGTTATTGGATTACTGAGAAGATGTGAAGGATTTCCAAGCAATATCAAGCAGATGGTATTAAATGCACTCGTTCCGTCGAAACTACATCAAAACAACACCTTAATATCACTCCAGGTTGCTTACCAAGGCTTATAAAAATATGCTAAATCTACCAATACGTACACCAACCAGATTTGTGTACCAATCAGCGAAAGCATTAACATTTACTCAAATCGTTGAAGCATAGAAAGCCAAGTTTATTTTTAAATGCTTGAATTCAAATTCGTCGTCACATACTCAATTTATGAAAGTATCGCAGAAAAATCACTACAATGTTAGGAACGCAAATCAATTCATAATACCTTTTGCAAGAACGGATCGTCTAAAGAATGATGCTACGAATGATGCCTTGCGTATATACAACAATCGCCCAGATTCAGTTAAGGATGCAAACTCACTTATAGTTTTTAAACAAGTTGGGTAAACAGACCTACGCTCATGTCAGAAGGGTTTTGTATTCAATTTACAAAATGCAGTCACCAGATCGAATCAAATCAAGAAACATGTCAAAGACGATTTTATTGGAGGAAATTGGAAATACGAAGATCATAGTTTTTTTAACAAAGTTGAACGAATTTCGACTTCTGAGGTTTTTGTTTCTGTTATACTCATAAATATCTCCCTTGATAATTATTTCAGATGTCAATCCGCGAGGGAGGAAACACAATTTGTTCGAATTATAGAATGGTTACAAAACCCTTTTGCTAGGAGCTCTCTCCCGTCTCCTTGACTTGTTTCACTTATGAGCATCAATTGTAGGTACTCATTTTCAGTCATTCATTAAATTGAATCAAGTGTTCAAAGCATGCACCTTAAACGTTGAAATTGGGAAAAAATAACTCAAAATTATTCAATCTTCGCATTTAAAACAGCCACTTTTTGGTTTTACGATTACTGATACCACTAGCTGAACTGATTCTCAAAGACATACATGACACCTATCATTCCTGAAATTTTCATCCAAATCCTAGCAAAACTGTAGTGTCTATGTCGGTAAAAAGCGCATTTTGTTCCATAGCCATATGTTGCCATAGTAATACATGCAGCGCATATTGTTCCATAGTAATACAGGAAATTTCAAACCGCTATAACTTCGCTAAATATGATTCAATCTTTATGAAATTTTCAGGATAGATCAACCTTATAAAAAGTCATCTGTACACTGAATTTCATAGAATTTAAAGGTACCGTTAAGATTTTATTCAAGAAAACATAAAATCGATAAATCATACTATTACTAACAAAGTTGAGCGAATTGTGACTTCTCATGTATTTGTTGTTGTTGTACTCACCAAGACCTACATTCCTGATTTTTTTCAGATTTTTCGGATCACAGGTGTCCAATCGCGAGGGGGGGGGACACAAATTTTTCGTGTATTTCCCCTCCCTGTGCGCCCCTCGAAGCAAACTTTGCCAAACTAAGACCTGTTTTGGAAAGTTCTCATCAAGACCTTTCATTTGATACCCATATCGGCTACCTTCAATGAAATTTTTTTTTCGGGGGGTCACTCCCCTATATGGGGAGACCCCCCTTAAATACCTTACAAAAATTTTGTTGTAGTTGAACTTTGAAGAGATCACCACTTTACACCTACATACAAAATTTGATGTTTCTAGCTTAAGTAGTTTCCGAGAAAAACTGCTGTGACACACGGACGGACAGACAGACGGACAGACGGACAGACAGGACGCGATTTTAGAAGGGTTTTGTAAAATTATTTTACAAAACCCTAAAAAAGGCTTAAAGAATATTTATTTAACAACGATTGGATCTCAGTGCAATAAATTTCCACATCGCATCTTAGGGCTTTCTTGACCCTATCGTCGAGATTGTATAGCAGAAAGACATTATTATGGAGAATCTTGTCCAATAAATTTCATCGTGATGCTTGGAAAGACAGCTATCTTTATAACTCAGAGTTTTTTTCCCACGGCGTATTACAAAGTTTTTTTATCTCGAAATGGACAAGATGAGATTAATAAGATAAATTCACATAATTTGTGTGCCCCCTTATACCGATGGTCTAATCATTGTCTGGGTGGCACACCTAAAGAAACGGAGAAATGTGAAGTGCAGATCGCACGAGCGTTGTGCGACGAAGAAAGTGTGATGGAGAGAGTGGAAGGGAATGGAGGTATTTAAAAAAAAAATGTAATGCATTCGGGAATAGGGAAATAAAAAGAAATGTTTACTCCTGAAAGAGTTTTATTCGACTGTCTGTATAATGGTGTACATCACAAAGTTTTATAATATACATAAGCAATTTTAAACATCTCAATACTATATTATATCAAATATACTACAGTGCGATATAGCCATTTCAATCAAGCGGAACTACAAAAACAACAACACAAACCACGTGTGGTAGTAGATAGTATACAAGGGTAATTCGAATCGACCTAGATATTGCGATTTCCTTCTATTTTTCATGAATGTTTCAAGAATAGTGTTTTATTTTAACATACTCTATAAGTATTCAACAAATTTATTTAAGATGGAAACAAATGGCGGCTGCTTTTCGTACATGAAAGAAACCCTTGACCTTTCGTATATTCTTGAACGATTTCTTGTTGTCTTGATTCATACTTCCAGTCATTGATTCATCTCAAAAAAGCTGTTTTGAAATCTACATTGCTTAGAATGTCCTTCTAATATTTACATTCTCCTGCCTTCTTGATTTATTTATAGTTACAATAACAACACACAAGATTTTTCTCTTTGAAAATAAATGCGAGCTACGGTCGCAATTGTTTTCGCAACTATTAAGAAAATGATGGTCAATACCCGAATGTACTCGAAAGCACAAGAACCCACCAAGTATGATCAATATCTGAAAGTGACGTCACTGCGCCATTCAGATTCGCTCGAATATTTCACGTAGCTCGCCAATGTACGAGAAATGGATTGAATGAGTAGAGACCCTATATAAAGCCATTATTACAACCGCGATAGTAAAACAGCGATATACCTGTAATAGAGCGCGAAGTAAAGGTGATATTGATTGATTGATTGATTGTGTAGTGATTTTAGTTAAGACAGTTGAATTAAAAATTTATAGACAAAGTGAAAAGCAAAATTAGTGAAATTGTTAAATTAATGATTGTGCATTTTTAGTAAATAAACTCTTTAACTTAATTTGAAAGACAGTGCGTTTTCACTTTCCCGGAGCATTAAAATTATTGGCCGCGAACCATAATACGCAACAGTGGTGTCAGAAGTGGAATAAAAAAAACTTTGAAAGTGAATATTTAAACATTTTTAAAGTGCACAAGGGTATTCTCCATGGGAGTCCCACTCTACCTGACTCGGCGGGCGTAAATGCCTTCACCTCCCTACCACAAAAAAAAGTGCACAATAGTAAAATTTAACGTGGAAACTGGTGGAAAAATAACCGAAACAATAAAAATGCCACGAAGCTTACATCTACAAATTAATGAATTGACTATAGCAGAGCTCAAGGGGGAGTTGGAACAGTGAAATCTAGCTACACAAGGTACAAAGGCCATACTGATTGCACGCTTGCGTGACGCGTTTGAGTTGGAAGGCATGAATCTGGATTCGGGTGAGCCCTCAGACGCGGAAAAAGGTGCAGAAGGTGGAGAAGTAGAAACACCAAAATCAAAGGAGCCAGAAAATGCACTGATGCAAATGTTAATGCTGATGCAGCGAGAGCAGTGACAACAGTCCTCCAGTTTAACTGTGAAGCTAAATGAACAATCAGCGAAGCTAGACAACAAGCGATCGGAATCAAGGCAAACATCACACAGAAACTGGAAAAACAGTCAACCGAAACAAAAGTGGAGCTCGGTAGTCTGAACAAACAAATTAAAGGCATCGAGGAAAAGGTTGAACAGGTCGAGGAAAAGGTTTGCCAGGTCGAGGAAAAGGTCAGCCAGGTCGAGGAGAGAATCAACCATGAGATGGAAAAAGTGAAAAAGGAATTGGAAGCAGCGAAGGCAGTAGTAACCACCTCACCAGCCCCGCTTATAACTGCAGCTCAAAGCATAGCCAAGAATGTGCAAGCACCAATATTCAACGGGCAAACGGTCCGGAGTATTTACAAAACCCAGTTTTAAGCCGCTGCTCGAATAAATCACTGAAATGAGCATGAACGAGCAACTGCATTGATCCTTGCTCTCAGAGGCCCAGCTGCCGAGCTTTTGCAGACTATCCCCGTTGAGTTGCATTCAACCCCGGCTGCTATAATGAATGCGCTCAATATGCGATATGGAGACGATCATCTGAAGCAGATTTATCGCTCACAGCTATGGCATCGGATGCAGAAGTCTGGCGAAACGTTACAGCAGTTAGTCGAAAACATTGAGCGACAGGCACTTTTGGCTTAACCAGCTTACGACCCGTAACATCGAGGTGATGCTGTAACAGAAGCATTCATCAGCGCATTAAAGGACCAGGAATTGCAAAAAACCGTGTGTTTGGCTCAAAAGCAAACGGTTAAGGACGCATTGACTTATAGTCTGAACTTTGAGGCAGGGAAAAATGTGACTCGTACCACTGCCCGGGTTTGCGAGGTAGTGGCAGACAAGTGCAGATGTGAGCACGTGGAACTGAGCGTGATCCACATGTAAATGGTGCACCTAGATGCTGGAATTGCGGAGAAAAGGAACATCTGCAAAGAGATTGCAAGAACCGAAGAAAACGGAGCCAACTTCGTGGGGCAGAGGTTGGTTAGCAGGATCGACTTCCCCAGCACCACCATTACTGTGTCAAGACTACATCGTGGACAAGCAGACATATACCTTCCGGGTCAAGTTGACGGAGAAAATTGTACCATAATAATCGACACTGGTGCAACCCGATCGATTATCCGACCAGACCTAGGGAGGCAACAACTACTTCACAAGTGCAGAATTTACTCACTACGGACAGCTACGGAAGGAAATGCACCTGTCCATGGATTGATCAACCTCCAGATACAGTTGGGAGACCTTGCGTTCCGACATAATTTTCTGGTCACGAACAATATGGATGACTGCATCCTCGCAATGGATTTTCTGTGATCACATGGAATCACGTTGGACTGGGGCAAACGGGTATTGAAATGGCAGAATGTCGAAGTACTGATGGAGGATCCCAGCGTCCAAATTCCCAAGATGAATGTGGTAGTATGTACCGAATTCTTCCAAAAGCATTGTATGGGCCAAGCTTGATGGTGATTCTGGAGACCACCGATCTTATCTGATGGAGCCAACGAAGACGTCTGCATTGCGCAGTTTGATTGTAGAATGAAGGCTTGTAAGATCTTTAAGGAACGGACACGTGCCAGTTAGAGTCCTTAACACCGCACACTCAACCACGAGCATCAAAGTGGGTGAAGTCATCGGCAGCTGCCAGCCTGTTTCCACCATCAACTCTTTGGAAGCCACTCACGACCATCATTGTAAGAGGAGGCGAGACACAGACAAAGCCTGGGAATATACGTCTACAATATTGAAGCAGGTCAAATTGCCAGTGCAGCTATTCAAGCGAGCCTCTGATCTGGTCACCAAGTACAGTGACATTTTCTCAACAAGCCCAGGTGACCAAGGCCGAATGAGTATGGTAACTCACGTCATAGATACACAGGAAGCCAAGCCAATTCAACAATCACCAAGACGTCTTCGTGTAGCCAAACAAGGAGAAGTGAGCGCACTGATCCCGAACATGGAAAAACAAGGCATTATCGAACCTTCTATCAGTCCATGGGCCGCGCCAGTAGTTCTAGTAAAGAAAAAGGATGCTAGCACTCGTTTTTGTGTCGACTATAGGCAGCTTAACAACGTCACTAAGAAAGATAGTTACCCGCTCCCACGCCTTGATGACACTATGGACACAATGGCTTCCTACACTCGATCTCAAGAGTGGCTACTGGCAGGTAGAAATCGACAAGAAGCACCGAGGGAAGACCATACTTTTAGTTGGGATTGGATTGTGGCAGTTTGTGGTGATGCCAATTGGGCTTTGTATCACTCTAGCCACCTTCGGACGCCTGATGGAATACATGCTACAAGGCCTAACCTGGTAAGCCTGCTTGGTGTACCTAGATGACATCAATATTATCGGGAAAACATTCGAAGAGCATGTGCGGAACTTAGAACAGATTTTCTCCCTATTGAGACTGGTAAATTTGAAACTTAGTCCCGAGAAGTGTACCCTTTTTGTAGATGAGGTAAAATTCCTGGGACACATCGTATCAGCAAAAGGGGTCAGAACAGACCCTGAGTAAATTATAGCCGTGAAAAGCTGACCGACACCAAACAACAAGCGCCAACTGCGAAGTTTCCTGTGTCTGGCAACCTTCCATTGAAGATTCGTCAAAGACTTTGCCAACATGGCCAAGTGTTTCCATCAGCTAACCGAGAAAAATCGTCCGTATGTCTGGAATGAACAATGCCAGACCGCCTTTGAGACCTTGAAGGAGAAGCTGTGTGAATCACCCTTACTGGCATATCCAAAACCCGAAAAAATGTTTATACTTGACACCGATGTGAGCAATGGCGGGACTGGAGCTATATTCTCCCAGCAGATCGATGGCGAAGAAATATTCCTCTCGTATTACAGTCAAGTTCTCTGAAAAAGTGAGAGGAACTACTGCGTGACCAGGAAAGAGCTATTGGCTATAATAGAGGCCAACAAGCAGTTCTATAAGTACATATATGGCCAAAAATTTGTCCTTCGAACGGATCATGCATTGCTGAGATGGCTACTCAACGTCGAAAACCCTGAGGGACAAGTTGCGAGGTGGATCGTAAGATTGCAGTCATACGACTACGAAATTGTTCATCGGAAGGGTGAAGTTCATGGAAATGCTGACTCCCTATCTCGTCGTCCATGTCCAGCTAACTGCAAGCATTGCCGACAGATTGAGTAAAAGGAGCCGCCCGTTGATCTGCAAGGGATAACTGCCGAATTCGATGAAGGTTGGCCATCAGAGGAGATTCGAAATGCCCAGTTAGCCAATGAGGACATTGGGTCATTGCTCGTATGGAAGGAGACAACCAGGCGACCTGAGTGAAAGGACGTTTCTATGCATGGCGCAACCCTGAAAAGTTATTGGGTACAATGGAACTTCCTTCAAGTGGAAGGTGGTGTACTCAAGCGGAAATGGGAAACGGCGAATGACAGCTCCGATAGGATGCAAACTATACTACTCAGAAGCCGAATCCACGATGTGATTTAGGAAATGCATGAAGGAGCCTCGGGAGGCCACCTTGTTGTTAACAAGACCTTAGCGAAATTGCGGGAAAGGTTTTACTGGCTCCACGCTCGAGAAAACGTAGAGGACTGGTGTCGCAGATGCATGATTTGCGCTTCCGCAAAGGTCCAAAGCGATGACTGCGAGGACGATTGCAAACTTATAATGTGGGGTACCATTTGAAAGGATTGCTGTTGACATCGCAGGACCCTTTCCTGAGTCCGAATGGGGAAATCCATACACGCTGGTTGTGGCTGATTATTTCAGTAAGTGACCCGAGGGCTATCCCATTCCCAACCAGGAAGCAACTATTGTAGTCTAACAAATAGTGTTAAATTGGGTCAGTAGGTACGGCGTATCTTGTGAACTACATTCGGATCAAGGCTGAAACTTTGAATTACTAGCTTTTGGTGAAATGTTCGAGCTGCTGGGAATACGGAAAACGAGGACAACGCCACTGCATCCTCGATCCGATGGAATGGTCGAACGTTTCAACGGCACTCTCAATAAACACCTGGCCAATATGGTTGACGAGAACCAAAGGGACTGAGACCGGCACTTTCCATTATTTTTGATGGTGTATAGAGCTGCCGAGCATGCACCGACAGGCAAAGCTCCAGCCAAATCTGCCGGCCGATATAAAGTTCGAAACACCCCCTGAGAAACCCTAAATGATCTCGGAGTACGCAAGTGAGCTAAGGCAACGATTGAACCAGATACATCGGACAGTGCGAAAACGGCTCGAATCGACTGCTGACCGCATGAAGGCCAGGTATAATACAAAGACAAATTCTTCTGGCTTCCAGCAAGATGACTTGGTTTGGCTATATAACCCACAACGGGAGAAGGGTAGGTCTCCGAAGTTGCAGCATGATTAGGAGGGACCATACTGAGTTACAAAGCGAATCAATGACGTCATATATCGCATACAGAAACACCGTAAGCCGAGAGCCAAAATGTAAAATCGTGCACCTGGACCGTCTTGCCCCATATTACACCCGAGAAGGCTTAACTACAACTGGCGACACATCTTTGCGGGGCGAAAAGAACTGAGGTGGGGGCAGTGTTACAAGTCCAAACATTTCTGCGAACTACGGTCGCAATTGTTGTCGCAACTATCAATGACATCATAATCGATAAACACAAGAATCGACCAAGCATGATCAACATCTGAAAGTGACGTCACTGCAACCATTCAGAATTGCTCGAATATTCCAGGTAGTTCGCTAATGTACGAGAAATGGGTTGAATGACTAGAGACCCTATAAAAAGCCGAACTGAATGAAAGGGGGGAATAGTAAAAACGCGATAGTAAGAACTGCGATAAGTGTGGAGCGCGAAGTAAAGGCGATATTGATTAATAGTGAAGTTATTTTCGTGATACAGACAGTTGAAGTGAAAATTGATAGACACTGAAAATTAGTTTAAGCACGATTTGTAAAATAGTTAAAATAATGATTGTGCGTTTTTAGTAAATAAACTCTTATAACTTAATTTGACGGTGTGTTTTCACTTTTCCCGAACATTAAAATTATCGGCCGCGAACTTTAATACGCGACAGTTCAAACAAAAATAATTTAAAAATATAAGATATAAGAAGATCAGACATAATCAATGCAGTTCAAATTAAATTTAGTGAGTCAGACGACCCATACAAAATAACATAATAAAGGACGTCCTGACTTATTTTGCTACGGTATTACATAAAATTTACAATCTATTATATTCTTTCTTTCTGCGAAGAGGAAACTACGCATATATAAAGATTGTTAGAAATGAATGCCTCAGTTTATCGTAAAGAATAATTAAGTTTATTTCCTGATTTAATTTTTTAACATACAAAGTTTTAAAAAAGTTGTAACTCATTAGTCCCACCAGAAAGACTAACTTCATATAATTATCCCAAGTTTTTCACCTACTAGAAGCAAAAAACAAATCACACTGTATCCTTTTGATATATATCACTATGAAATTACATCTACTCTACTTCTTTCAAGTCGAGCGAAATTTTCTACATTTTGTCCATTTGTGAGTTTTCACAGCTGTACATATTTCATTCTGCAAGCAGCGCAGCGAAGCGTGTATATATTTCGCGGCATAACGCAGGGGGTAAAAAATGACTTTAGAGTTTTAATTAAAACCGAATCCCCTCCCGTCTTTTAAACATCTCACGCCTTCCGAGCATCCTACTTCTCCGTACAACATTTCACTAAAGTTTTTCCTTTTCATTTTCCAACCACTACTGGTGGCACCATCCTGTGATATCTTATCGTTTCATATCGTTTGTATCCATTGGTATGGTAATTAGGAAATACGTTACAACACCAACATGAAAATCATCATCATTTCCTTAACTTCGGCAAGTTGGGCCTTGCTGCTTCCTGGTGGTTTTTCAATTAAAAGCGAATTCACCTGAGGAAGAGATGATATTTTGCTTGGTGATATTTTAGGTGCTTGAAAGGATGTGCATGAAATAGGAAACGATGTAAAATAGATTTATTTTAATGTGCACTTACTGTGGATATTGTCGAGATATTACTGTCAACAAATAGCCATAGCTGAAATAGTTCTTAAAAAGCAAGTTGATCCTCTTCAAATAGAGGAGCTTCAACTTAAGTCAAAAATTTTGGCAAAATGACGCCGATACGTGAAAAAGGTAGACCACCCGTTAATTTTTTTTTCTGCAAAACGCATTATGCTAGCCTTTAATAGAATCAGGGAGTAGACTCGCTGTTTGATATCTGCTAAAGAGTTGGAAAGCCATCTAAATATCACGTTATATTTTTAGTTTGTTTTGAATTTTAACTGACTTTCAAATGAAAGAAGATTGTCATTATGTATTTATTGAGTTCAGCACACTAAAAAGAAATTATAATTTTCACAGAAACAATTTAATCTGAATGGTAGCAAAAGCTTAAGTCAAGAACTGAAAGATCAAATGTAGGAAATAGCCATAGGTTTGCTCGTAATTAGGCCCCTCTTTCATGGTGAAAACGTGAAATGATGCAGTTTGCTTGACATTGTTTCAATATTTAGACTCTGATTCGTACAATGAAATTGGAGTTATGTGAACTGGCAAATATGATCGTTTTGAACGAGTTACATACCAGGAAATCGCCAAGGTGTAACTTGCACACAGCCATTCCCAATGCAAGAATCCTGTCGTGACCATCCCGCTCAAACTTTAGCAGGTCTCGGAGGGCATTTGGAAGTCAAATGATTGATTTGGTGGTGTAGGTTTTATTGAGATTGACTTTCAAAAAGCTCTGGTCTCGCTCTGAGTACCTTCCTTTGCAAGTAAGCCGGGGAACAATAATATACATAATTCAAGATGATGGCTCCTGGTGGGAACCCAATATCCAAGAGACAGACCTACGCTCATATCAGAAGAGTTTTGTACCCAACTTCTCAGTAATGTAGTTTCCAGCAACGAATAAAGGTCAAGAAACATGTCAAAGAGATGTGCATGTTTAAAATGAAACCCATTGTTTTTCTACTTTTGACGGTCGCCATTCTGTTGCAAACCAATAAAAATCACTCAAATTATGGATTCCCAATAATATTTGTTATTTGAAAATTTCAAGGATAACAAATCAAAACTGCAGTGACTGATTTGAAGGAAAGTCCACAAACTACCAAATCGTGTGTTATTGTTGTTGTAATTGGAGAAATTTCAAATGGCTATAACTTCCGTGTATATCATTCATCTAAGGTGTTGTGCACTGAAGTGACTAGAGTCGATATCTTCATATTGAAGCTTCTTCGGAATCATATCGCAAGATCTGTGACAGTGAGTGAAAACCCTTGGATTTCACAGCCGTTCCACCCTACAGACGGGTATATTGCGACTTGCCTCGCTACTGGCTTTATTCCTCCAGAAGCATTCGTGTATTTGGACATGAATCGATATGTTTTTGATTCTGACGGTGTCCCAGTCATATATCACATATATCGACGGGCCACCGATAAGAATAAAAATATCCTCCGAATTTGAGTTCACGAGACCAACAGTTACAATGGAGATACTCATTTGCTAGATTCGTTGAAGCTGATCGAGTTGAGACGGCGCAATCCAGGTATTGGTGGCTGAATGACAATGTCTAAATTATTCGTGTTTATTTTCAGTTTTGGTGTTTTTTCGTTATTTAGTTTTTGAGTTTCAGCTCATTATTGCTACATTTAGTGTTGTTATATATTTTTGTTAAAAATTAGGTATAGGTTAGGTATATGTATTGTTTACTATATTCCGTTAGAGATAAGATTAAACACCTAGGTTAGGAACATTGTTACAGAATTTTTTAGTATAAGATAAAGTTTTTTGATTGTATTTTATTAGAAATAAGTTACAACATATTAGGTGTAGGATCAAAGTTTCACTGTTGTGTTTAAATTATAAATAATTTTAGGATAGTGTTGGTTGGTTTTTTCTCCTTTTTCCAATTAAATTTTAAAAATATGTAATAATCGTAATTAATTGAATTTGCTATAGTTTTTTTTGATGAAATGTGATGAATGATAACGTACAAATTTAGAGAGCCATTTGGGCCATTAAGTTTTTTTGATTGTTATTGTTTGGAATTTGCTTTATATCCTTTTAAAATTTATAACGATTAGTATTAAATAAAGCGCTTTTGACTTTGACTTCGTTGTTGTTGTGCGCATAAACACCTACCTCTAATTTTTTTCAGATTTTTCAGATCACAGATGTCCAATCGGGAGGGGGGAGGAGACTCATTTTCCATGCATTTCCCCTCCCTGTGCGCCCCTCGATGAAAAAAATGACAGTTTAAGACCTGTTTTGAGAAGATCTCATCAAGACGTTTCATTTGATACCCATATCGACTACCTTTGATGAATTTTTTTTTCGGGCCACTCCCTTATACGGGGACACCTCCTTAAATACCTTATAAAATTTTGTTGTTGTTAAACTTTGAAGAAAGCGCCACCTTACACCTACATACAAAATTTGATTTGATTTAGTTTGCGAAAAAAAGTGCTGTGACACACGGACGGACGGACGGAGAGAAAGGACGCGATTTTAGTATGGTTTTGTAAAATTATTTTACAGAACCCTAAAAACATTCAGGGTGCAACTGTCAATAACAAGGAGGAAAAAATTGCCATGTTGGGATGCAGTAACAAAACAATGCACTTTATTGTACCAACATTTTGTGTCCCCCCTCATGATTGGACACCTTTGAAGCAAAAAATCTGCAAAAAATCATAAAGTTAGGTCTTTATGAGTACCGGGGGAACAAATACCTCAGAAATCGAAGTTCACTCAACTTTTTAATAATAGTATGATTTGTAGATTTTACATTTTCGCCAGTAAAATCACAACCTACATCTAACCTTCTTGAAATCCAGCAATTAAATAGGTTGACATAAGATCTTCATGCTCAAAAATTTATGGAAATTCAATCATAACCTAGTGAGTTATAGCCATTTCAATTGCATGGTATTACAACAACAATAACACGTGTTGATGCATATTTCAAATTGACGTAGGCACTTTTCTTTCTCCCAATTCTCGTGAAAATTTAAGGAATAGTGTTTATTTTGAATATCTTCAATCGGCTGAGCATTCGGAAAAATTATTTAGGCTGGAATAAAATGACGGTTGCAACGTGCTTAACTCTGCACCTTTTGCATGAATTTGAACGATTTCTTACCCAAGTAGTGGACGAATAATTAAAGTCACCGATTTACGCTCTTATTTCGAACCCTAGGGTCATTACAAAGGCCTGGTAGGAGCACTTTCCTACTTACTCAACTTGTTATAGAAGAAAAACTGAACCCGTTTCAAAATTCTTGCTAAATTTAATCTTCCTTTTAAAGAAATTGATCAAATTTTTGTACAATTTTAATTTGAAAACTTGCGTTAAGATACTTTAAGAATTCCCCATTCTAACCTAAGGAAGAGCCCCTTTCCTACAATAACTTCTGTGACCGGTTGCCGATCGAGTCCCCAAGTCTAGATTTGATCTCTGTTTCCCCAGAATGCTGACGCCACCTGCTTTTTTTAATCCCATTTTACTGCTGCCGCAACCACAGAAGTCACCGTAGTTGCAGATATTAATTTCTAGCAGAGTGGTGCATAGCCCGGGGTGAAATACGGAGGCCGGCTAGCGCTCAGTCGTGTCGTGGGTCATTCGGACTATCGTTTGCTCGTGCTGAGCCATCCTTCACATAAAAACTTAACACGAAGGGGAAAGGACGGAAGAGGAGGAGTTCATTTCGAGAAATGCACAATTATTATTTTCAACAATTTATGGCCGTTTTATTGAACCAAGATTTAATGTATGTAACAACAATTCAGCAAAGAAAATAACAAGATAAAAAAACTCAACTAAATGAGGCCCCCTTTAAAAAAATTTATTAATTTCAAAAATAGTTACATCAAATTGGAATTAATATCAAATCAAACCAAATATAAATCAAATAATTGTCAAAACAAAATCAGGAATGAGAAAAAAATACAAAACCAACTCACTCACCCTTGTACGGCTGCGGAGCGCTCTGCAACTGAAAAGAGAACGGGAAAAATGCTAAAATTTTATTGAATTCGGTTTCCGCCTTACTTTTTCTCACTCGACAACAAAAGGGTTACTCATCAACGAAAAACTAACAGCCGCGTACAGCGCCTTGAAATCATGTGAATTTACCCAGTCATATATCCGTTATTTATGGTCAGGAAGTTTGATCATTTTAGTAACGCTACCAATATTCTTTTAGAAATTAAAATCAGTTATTTTTAGTACACTTTTACTTCTCATCATTTTATATTTTTTCTTTTTTTACGAATTCTGACAATTGATTCGTATATATTGTGCCCTTGTACCAAACAATCGATTTGATCGTCTTTTCCTGATGAGGCTCACTATGTGTTCATTTACGGCAAGACGAATTGTATTAGTTCCACCTGCACACCATTTCATTCTTGATTCCATTCCCGCTAACAATTTCAGCCACCACACCTTTTCAATTTAATTTTCTTCACTCTGTCACCACCAAAACAAATAACCCAAGCTCGTGATCTAATTAACGTTTTTGTTTTTCTTCCGATTAACTCGCGAATCATCTTTTTAGTTTATACTGTCCTTTTTCTCCAATTCCACCTCAAACTTTCGCTACTAATTCCTCATCAGTTTCCTACCCCCACCAATCCATCGTCATCAACCAAAATCTTACTCAGAAACTTTTCTATCCACAAGTCCCCAATCAAAGCTTTTGTTCCCGAATTCTCAATCCAAATCCTCCCGACATCGCCGAAAAACTATCCCGCAATTCTTTCTTTTTCAATTCCCGCTGCCGTACTGAGGTAACGTAATCGATATTCGATACACTTCGGTTCCGTTCCTCACACATCTTTTGACAAATGCAACAATTTCCATCTGCATATATGGCGATTTGTACATAATCATGATAAAGTTTAGTTATATGCAAATCATCATATACACGTAAACAATTACTTTTGCTGAAATTAAAAAAAGTTTTCCTGTGCCCGGGGAACTTGAACCCAGGGTCCTAGCAGACCCCCTGATAATCTCCCACTAATCAAATAAACAAATTCAATTGTGCAAAATATTTGACTGCTTGCATTAATAGTTTTTTGATGAGCAACGGAGCAACGGTATGAAATGTTTTAGTAGGGAGGCAAGAATTAATTTCCGTTAGTAAAAAACTAATAAAATTTTGCTTGTGGGAAATAAAGAATGGAATTTTTTAGTAGGAAGGAAGGAATGGAATTTTGTTAAAAAGATAGATGAGATTATTATTTTTTACTTTTTTTGTACATAAAAATAAGAAAGGAAAGATAAAATTAATGAGACGCCGAATAAAAAAAAAGGTTCAAATAAAAGAAAATGGTATGTGTATCCAAAAGAATGTGGACATGGTAAGTAAGCAATTGAAGTTATGAATGGGAGGATGCCGGTACGGCCGGAATTCGCAATACTACAGTACTATTAATCCAAATTCAACAACTCAATCTCTGCGAACTACAACCACCAAAAAGACCCCGAGTACGCCAAAGTCACAGACTTTTATGGGAAATTTTACATCAACTTAAGCCACCTCTCGGGAGTGGTTTTTCCATTCATTGTGGTGGTTCCACTCACCATCACTTTCTACTAAAAATTGATACCACACCGCGGCAACTCTGGTGAAGAGTAAATCAACCATGGTGACAGTTCGGTTTATCTTTGATTTCTTCTGATTCACGGGTCAGGTGGAATATGAACTTCATTTTTATATCAGCTTCAATGAAATGAGGTGGTCGATTTCTTTCAAGGATAGCTGCCACAGCTGGATCAGGTACTCATCCAACAAGCTCATCATCTAAATCAAGTAGAGGATCATGCCCTTGGCGCACTTCTTCATCAATACCAACAGCTTTTCTCTGGTAACTTCTTGTAATTTAGGAGATGGCTCTTTATTCCCTTCTGTTTCAACTTCATCGAGGTTTTATTTTTTCATAAGGTTCATAGCATATGACTCTCCTTCTTCCGTATAGGCACGTAGGATAAAATCAGACTGCAATGAATCCAAGTCTTTGCAGGCTTGCTTTAATATTTCAATATTGTTCATAGCAAAGAAATACTTTTGACAGTTTGATGCAAATGTTCTCTTGGCTATGCATTCTGTTAGTGCGTCAATAAAACTTTCAGCAGGGATTACACATTCAGATGGACTTTCCGAAATATTTTCTAGATGTGTCTAAATTATACTTCGGAACGCTTTCAACAATTGAATACTTGCAAAATTGAAATAATCCAATTTCTTCAATGTTTCACCGATGGTGAAAATATTTTTAATACAATAACCGAATACTAAAATCATAAAACATAGAAATATTTGAACGCAAAGTGCTCCAAAAAATTATGGGCCAGTGAAACAAGAAACAGAGTGGACACTAAGTTGCTACGCTGAGTCATATGGACCGTTTGACGAGCCGCCTGTGTAAAGCTACGTAAATTGCAATTGATCGGCCATATAGAAAGAATGGAAGAAAACCGACTAAGTAAAAGGAAACTAAGGGGTATAACACGACATTGACGTCCAGCGTGAAGACTAAGGACTCGATGGGAAGATATGGTAGAAACTGACAGCAGATCCTTGCGGTGAGTGATCAACTGGCAAACAGGTTTTCGGAACCATGATTATTGGAAGAGATTAATCCTAAAGGGCGAGGCCTAGCTTTGGCTATTGCACCATAGATGATGATTATCATGGAAATGTGCCTTACTTTGATCTGTAGTCAATTCGCTGTGGAAGATACGGACATCAAGATACGCTTCTAAAAATATACAATTTGATACGGCACAATCAAGTCTAAGAATGGCAAAATTATTCAAGATACTAACCGCTTCAGTATCCTCTCCTATCCTTCGTTTTTTGTCTTAATTTGAATTAATCAAACGAATTTTGCAGATATTTCTAGCCTCCTCTGAGGTCATCATTATCTGGCTTAAATTTGAATGCTGCTTGAATAATTTTTGTTAAAATATGAAAGTTTGAGTGTTCACACGCTATAATTAAATCAAATGGCATTGAAACTGATATCAGAAATTCACTATGGAACATATCCCTAAGTTGTTCTTTAGGTACATATCCCTCCGTACTCACTGTAGCATGTGAGTATCATCCCACGATTATTCAAAGCAGGAAATTTGAGTTGAACACCATCCTCTTTCAGGTTGAAACTCAGCTCAAGTAACGGCGGTTCTTGAATTCCGCCTTGTATTTAAACTTTAGTCAATGAATTTTCTGATTTAACCAAGTCCTCCAGATTAGTAAACTTTCCACGATCTTTGAAGAAATACCACCTCATATTCTCATAGTACTGTTCAGTCATTAGGCAAGGATTTCGGCGGCGCCAACTTCGTATATGCTATGGCGTACAGGAATAAGCAGCGTAGCTAGCTAGTTCTACTTATCAATTATTTTCATAAATACATTCTAAATTGATTTCCCTCCAAAAGCCTAACGTAATTGAGCTCGGTACTGTACCTTTACCAAACATTACAAAACCACACATGTTAGTGTTTGGACCGGCGCACCTAACCTGCCTCAAAATTCACACGACTTTATGTATAGAATTCACTAAATCCGCAGAAAATCGAAATAAGAAGGACAAGACTTAATTTTCTAGCTCAATCAGCTAAGATGCGGTAACCAAATACTGCCAGTATCAATATTGTCAAGTTGACTGAATTTCGATTTTTGAGGTATTTGTTGCCCTTGTGCGGTATTTGTTGCTTTGTGCTCATTCGTGATAATTTTCAGATTTTTTGGCTTAAATGTTCAGATCCTAGAAGCCCAAATCAAGACCTTTCATTTGATACCCCACTCGACTACCTTTGATTAAAAAAAAATAATTTAAGGGCTAATTCGTTATTAAAATTTTTTAAATTTTTGGTAAGATCTTAACTTTTGAGAGACCATCACTTCTGACCTTTTCACAAAGTTATAGCATTCTAGCTTCTACAGTTTCTGAGGAAACTAGCTGTGAGGCACGGACATTTGTAAAAAATTTTTTTAAAACGACCTAAAAATAACCACGAATAATTTAGGTATTGTCATTCAGCCAACAATATCTAGATTGCTCTGTACCATCTCAATAAATCTATTGGGTTGTTCGATAATTCATATCGGGTGTGGCATGAAAGTGTGAAGTGAGCTGCATATATCATGTAGTAGTGATTGGATGGCTTATATTATTATATATGTTTTCAAATTAAAGATTAGACTTTAGACTATCTTCAATCATAAACTGAGCGTCATTAGTAGGACCGCCTGACTGAACGCTAGTGTCAGTATTGGTTTGCCCGCTTTCGTTCTAGAAATTTTAATATGCAAGATGCACCACATACTGGTTGTTCAACCAGTGCTGATAACGACAAAATAATGACGTCAATCAAAACTTACCAGCGTATAATAACTTGAGAGATAGCTGAGAAGCTCGATATATCGAAATCAATCGTTTGCTTGCACTTACAACAGCATACACACACATCGATTCAAGTCCAAATACACGAATTTTTCTGGAGGAACGAAGCCAGTAGTGAGACAAGTCTAAATGTATCCATCTGAAGGGTAGAGCGGCTATGGAATGCAGGGGTCGCTGCTTAGAGTTACTGATCTTTGGATATGTTTCCGAAGAAGTTTCAATGTGAAAATATCGACTCTCGTCACTATTGCAGTTTGATAGATTCTTCTATTCGATACATAGTGTTTCCAATCCGTCTCAGGCTTTGTGCCCAGACCAGTACATGCATAAATACAATCCCTTTCGAAACTTCTTAATATTTCTATAGTGCTTGCACTCTAATTGTACCAGACCTGATACCATATGTCAAAACTGGTCTAACTAGGGTCTAGGGATAACTTTGACCTTTTGATAAATGTCTCTGGAAAGAAAGAATCTTCGAAGGGCTATGGCCACTTTTTGTGCCTTACTGAGCTTGATTTTGAAATGTTTAGTATAGTGCAGATACTGAACAAGATGAACACTGAGGTATCGAACACAGGATCTATGTGGAAACCGTTCTGAACAAACCTCACAGGCCATAATGTGAATCCTTCCAATTACGTTTCCGGTCTTGATTAATAACCATGCAACGTTATCTGAAACACAATTGTTTCGCTCCTCTGTCCATTAATTTCAATTCACCAATTGTCAGTGTAGAGCTGCACATAATTAAACATTTTTTTTAAAGATTGCCCTGAACTATTGTAGCTTTCCGGTCTGCCGTATAAATGATCAGATCATCAGCAAATGATCGCGTTGGTGAAGCATTAAAATCAAAGCCGTTCAATGGCTTGCGAATAAATATTGAGAAGAGCAGAGGCGTAGTAATTGTTCCTTGCTGTAGACCCTCTTATTCTTGGTAGCACTACAGCCCCCCTCTAGCCTTCGCTTCCTGCAAACAGCGCTCCCAACCATCTTAGTCCCTTGACCGCGTCCTCTGATTTCAAAATCCGAGCAACGATGAATTGTCTTCATCAACTGAGTCAGACCAGCGTTTCCTCGGTTTCCCCACTGGTCTCCAAACTTCAGTTCTCCCAACAAATACCTTTTTGGGTTCCATTGTCCATCCATATAATTCATTTTTTCAGCCCATTGAAGCTTCTGCAGTCTTACAAACGTTGAGACATCCAGCTTGTCAGAAATTTCATACAGCTCATGATTGTATCGAATTCGCTATTGGTCCCCATCTAGCTTCGTTCGGATTATTCGCCTCAGGGCCCGTCACTCAAAAGCATTCAATATATTTGCGGATGCTTGGGTTAGGTTCCATGTTTCACACCCATAGCATAATACAGGTCTTATCACAGATTTGTATACTTGGAACTTTGTTTTCCTGTGTATGCAGTTGATCTTCAAGCTCGTCAAAACTGAGTAAAATATTTTACTTGCGACCTGCATTCTTCGGCGTATTTCGTCTCTTTCATTATCGGTTCTCGTTATTTTTGCGCCTAAATTTTGGTACCCATATTTTCGATACTGTAATCGGCAAGTGTAATATTTTGTGTATTTGAGGTATTTTTCCTTGACTTTGCTTTCTTTTCATTGATTTGTAGCCCTACTAGTTTTGCTTCGCTGCCGAGTTTCAGGAAGAGTTGCTAATTATCTTGACAAAATATTGATATCATCCGCATAGGGTACTAGTCGGCTTGACTTGTGTAGTAATCCACCTCGTGTATCGACAGAAAGCTTCTTTATGACGTACTCCAGAGCCACATTGAGTAGCAATGGGGCAAGCCCCTCTCCCTGCTTTAGTCCGATATTTATGTCAAAAGCATCGGTGAGTTGGTTATTGATGTGGACTTGGGGGGTCGTCGACCTCATTGTCATTTTAGCAAAATGGACCAAGTTAGCTGGGATGGCGAGTCAAAGCAATATTTGGTATAATACGTTACGATCAATATTGTCGTATGTTTGCTTAAAGTCAACAAAAATTTGATGTACATCTGTGTTGAAGTCCCAGGATTTCTCAAATACCTGCTTGAGAGTGAACAGATATCTGAGGTTAAGAATTTTCATTATCGCATGTATGGTCGAATGCCTGGCACGAAAACCAAATTGGCAATTCGGCATCAACTCATATTTCGCAATGCGGGCATTTAATGCTTTGTTCAGTATCACTTCAAACACTTTGCTGTTGTTACGCAGCAAGCTGATTCTTTTCTTTCTTCAATATCGAAAATACCTTGGTTTCCCACTCATTTGGGAAATACGAAAAGCTCAACATATTGTTGGACAATATGCAATAATTCCTAATAAGCATCTCAGGCAAATGTCGGGAAATTATGTTTGGAATACAGTCTATACACATTGTTTCTTAGTATTTATCCTACCAAATATGAAACACAAGCCTTCATAGGTGACCAAATAATCAATAAGATTAACTGCTATAAATTATATTTCTGGTGCAGCTTCTTTGTGCACCTGAATGATATCAAATGTGTTCTCGCCGTAGTACAGGCCCTATAAAAAAGTCTCTGATTTTTCTCCCTCTTGATGGGGTACGTAAAGTGCGGAATCTCTAAAATCAAAGCACTTTTTGCTGTTCAGAAGTCTACCAATAACTTAGTTTCGATAGTCAATTTGTCAGCATTAACTCTTTTTATTTCAACATCATTTAATTTATTTTCGGCTACCAACAGTTTCTGTGCGGTTCTGTACGTATTATTTGCGCCTAACGCGAAGCTTTCTCCAATATATTTCGTTGTTTCAGAACCTTACGTAGGCTAAAATTATGTGGTTTGACTTTCATCTTTCAGCACAGTATCGTCTGAGTGGGAACAGGGTTCGTCTTGCAGTAATGACTCGGCTTTACATAGTATAGATCTTGAGCAGTTTTCAAGCATAAAAATCCAAAAAGGGCGTTCGGTTGTATTCAGTAAGTGATACAAGATAAAAATTAAATGTATATTAAGGGTAATCGTATAAATTGTGGAGTGTTAAATGGCAATTATTCAAAATTTTACGATTGAGCTGAGGTTTTGGGTAGTAAGTAAATGACACGAAGCATTCAAATCCAATCGCCATTATGATTACCCATGACGCCAAGTATAGATGATTGTTAGAACAAAATTATTTTGATTTGCCTGTTTAAAGCGCAATAAATATTCTATGCACTTTATGCTCGCATAAAATTATGTGTGAAGTGTCCGTTTCTCTTTCTTTTGTTTTCTTTTATAAAGGGTGATTCATAAAAGTGTACTCATGTAAATGGGCCTTAACTCTTACTTATCACCAGTTTCAGGTCCATATATTGACAGATTATGACAGCTTGGTCTTTTACAATTCCAACCATGGCATCATGCACATCAGCAAAACGTTTTATTATTGTTAAAACTTTTTACAAAAATGATGAATCGCCAGTGCAAGCATTTCGCGCTCTACGTGAATTTTTGGTCCACCCATAAATTGGCCGGCAAGATCGTGTGATTTGACTCCTTGTGACTTCTTCCTTAGGAGATTTCTGAAGAATCGTGTTTATGTTGATGCTCCCTAGACTACTGAAGCATTAAAAAACAATATTCGAGCCAACATACGCCTAATAACGCCGGAAATGTGCGAAAATGTCATCGAAAATTACAATCATCGTTTGAGCAGCACAAAGTGCACATGTGCCCGAAGTAATGGTTTATATTCAATTGTAAGGGACCAAATTTTCATAATAAATAAAAATTACAGCTCAATCTTTACAAAAATTATGTTTTTTTTCGACAAAAATGTGTACACTTGTCATGAATCACCCTTTATATCAATATTAGTTAAAAATTTAATAAAAGGGTACTCACCCGCATCCTCATGAGCGCTCAATGACGATGTTCGCGGGCCGATATCGTTGGAACGTATCCATTTGGTTTGATTTCAATACTTTCCTATGAACGCACAAAAAAGAAAAGAGAACGCACAAACTCACACCTGAACAAACTCTAATGGTCTAATTTAAATAGATTACGGACGGGTCAACGCTGAATCAATGCTACCGGTTACCTGTCACTCATTACTTAAATACTCCCCCTGACACACTCCCTGCTGTAAGGCGCATATGTATTAGTCGATTTTTTGTATAACAAGCAATAAATGTCAGCCAATTGACCCACAAAATCGAAAAACTGGCTGATATAACATGTAATGGTTCAGGTTCCGGCATTCTAAATGCTCTAGACCTTGCAAACACCCTCCATACATCCATTAACGCTTTCGCAGTCACTGTATGCACCAATCGGAGGCCAAATCCCGGGTTGTACATGCAAAACTGCATGCGACGTCTATCGACATTATGTCTACGTTTGCGATGACTGCGCTGCAGCTGCTTTTGAATGCATCTCAAAATGCGATGTGAAGAGGACGCAAGCCACTAAGAATTTCAACGATGGCAATATCGCGTGAAAACGAATTTCCTTATTTCGGGTTAAACACGCAAAATTGTATGCGACGTCTATCGACGTTATGTTTACGTTCGCGATGACTGCGCTGCAGTTATTGAATACATGTGAAATGCTGATCAGACGATTTATTCGCAAATGTAAAGTTATGCCTCCACGCGGTATAACGAAAACTCGCAGAACTGATAGGTAATTCGTGGAGACGGCACTTTTCGACTATTAAACTTCACACGTTTGTGTGCTTCAGGGCCTTAAAAGGTAGAAATGTAGGCAGGTCCAAAGACTCTTGTCGAGGTAAAGAGGACACAAGCCACTAAGAAGTTCAACGATGGCAATATTGCGTACAATCGAGTTTCTTTATAGTTCGTGGGCCGCAGCACTATGGGGAAAGTTTAATATCTTTTCCGATGCTTTAAAAATGGGACCACGTTTCTTTCACGGTGTTTAAGATGCTGTAAACCCAGAAAATTTGTCGAACTATTGAACGGTTGTTGGTTGCACAAGTTCTGACTATTTTTCACTCTTTTCTTTTTTCAGGGATGGAAGATCTTTTTCGCCGTTTTCCGAACGAATTCCTTCGTGAAGGGCACTTCACCAATGGTGGCGATGGCGTACCAATTTTCACTTTACCAATGTACACGACGGCATAAATTTTTTTTGCGCGAAATTCCGCGTTAAGGTTCCCGGCAAGCACACTAATTTTCTTCCAAAAACGTTTTCTTTAGCTTGCAGTTCTCGCGCGTGCTTGCCGGTTCACTAACTTAAGTCGACTCACCCTCCGTCCCAGAAGTTCCCGACCTTTTTCTCCTTTCATTACCGTGTATACGGTAAATCGCATCAGCCGAGCTCAGCCTAGTTTGCTTGCCTTCCGTGATGTAATGCACCGTTGGGGTGTATTACACCACCAAAAAAAAATTTAACTGGTCAAGAAAAATGGAGAAAGTTTTAAATAGTAATAAAAATTAAATCTCATGTAGAACATAATTAAAGGGAAATATTTAAATTTAATATAAAGGAAAATTGATATAAAATTACATTTAATAATAATAATAATAATAGGAAAGCAAAGTATTTTATAAATTACGATTATGAATGTAAATAATTAAATATTTTTCTAAATCTCCCATTAAATATCGAATAGGAGATAGGAAGATTTTCAAGCAGTTTGCTTGTGTGACTGCTCGATTACTACAAGTATTCCATAAAAAAAGCCAAAAATCATGTATATGAGTGCTGAGAAAAAGCGTCATAGTTCATGAACATAAAGTATTGGATATCGCTGATCCAGTTCTCTCCATAGTACATTCACATAGTATCCACACTAAACTTAGCCTCTGGAAAAGCCACTGTAAAATTGAGTCACTTGAAGTTATGATTGGCAACCAGAAAATAAAAAGCAAACCCATCATGAAGTACTTAAAAGTCATGACTAACTCCAAACTAAATTTCAAAGCTCCTGTTGAACATGTGTGTAATACGCCTTAAATGTTATCGTAGCACTAGCAAGCCTGCTAGGAAACGCTGATAGTTCAAATCAGAACTAAAGTGTACTTATTTTCAGAGCTGTCAATTCTATCGTTTTATACATAGTACCAGTACAGGTTCAGCAGCTAACAATGAAACTTTCCAAGAAGAACATATACACTATATCGATTCAATCCACTTAAGGTAATCCGTGACTATAGAATACTATCAGCAGAAGCGACATGCGTGATAGCGAGTATAACATCGATTGACGTTTTACCGAGCAAAATGCAGAGGCTCTACTAGAACAGCAGTCCAGACCCAAAGATTGAAATACAAATCTCAGAAGAAGAATAGCAATGAAGATGGAAAATATACTCAATTGGAAAATGAACTTTCAAACTTATTCCTAGCACTACTAAATGGACTAACTATCCACAAGGTAAAGCAGATAGTATTTTCTGCTGATCAATAACCAACATCTTATCGGCGTTACGTGAAAACAGGAAAAAAAATTAATTCCAGAGTGAAGCTGGTTACCTTGGGAGATTCCTGCCGATGACTCTGTCATCAATTTTTGGCATTTTTTCCGAAGTACTTACCAGCGGGCTTCGGAACAGCTCATCTAAAGTAGGCGTTTACCTCATCATCATCTATGGCATAGCTCCAATTCAGGCCTTTGCCTCCAGTAGTAGTCGCCTCCTCCAATTGGTAGTCTCAAGCGAAAATCTGCTATTAGCATTGATTGATTCTTATAATCGTTCCCTCGGTACCCTAACTGGACTTCCCCCTTGCACTCTACCCAGCAACTATCGTCTGGCGAGCCTGCGCCCTTCCATTCACTCCACATGTGCTGCCCATCGCAATTTGCATAGCTTTACGTATGCGGATACAGGTGAGTTATCATAAAGAATATACAACTCATCATTCTGATGAAGTCTCCGCTTTGCTCCCTGCTTCACTGGGCCATCTATTCTCATGAGTACTTTGCCTTCGATTACGTCCAGGGCTTTTTCAAAGATATTTGTAATAGTTCAGGTTTTGCATTCATGCAGTATATTAATCTTTTTCGTGACTTGTCTGCGCAAAAAATACAAAGTACTGAGAAGTAGGCTTTATTTGCTACGTTATTCTTTCCTATATTTCATTCTTTTCTGTACCCTTTCTATCAAGGTGGACTCCTAAGTATGGAAAGCGATCTACACTTTCCAGGTTGTAGTCCTCTAAGGTCAGATTTGGTTAAACTGGCGTGTTTTTCATTGTTTGGGTCATGAATTTTGTTTTAGTTTCTATTCACCGAAAGATCGATGTTTAGGATTTTGGAAAATAATTTTACAAAACCCTACTTAAATCGCGTCCTGCCTGTTCGTCCGTCCGTGCGTCACAGCACTTTTTCTCGCAAACCACTTAAGCCAGAAACATAAAATTTTCTATGTAGGTGTAAACTGGTGCTCTTTTCAAAGTTCAATTTAAAAAAAAATTATTACGTATTGAAGAGGAGTGGCCCCTGAAAAAAAATTTCATTAAAGGTAGCTGATATGAGTATCAAATGAAAGGTCTTTTCAAAACTGCTCTTAAACTGACGTTTTTTTCTTCGAAGGGCGCACAGAGAGGGGAAATACACGAAAAATTTGTGTCCCCCTCGCGATTGGACACCTGCGATCTGAAAAATTTGAAAAAAAATTATGGAGGTAGCTGTTTATGAGCACAACAACAACAAATACCGTAGAAGTCAAAATACGCTCAACTTTGTTAAAAATAGTATGATACTCGAATTTTACTTTTTCCCCAATAAAATCATATTGGTACTCTTTAACTCAACGAAATTCAATATTTAAGTAGTCCCAAAAAGGTCCTTGTATTCTGTAAGATTGATTAAAATCGATGATATACACGGAAGTTACAACCATTAGAAATTTCTCCAATTACAACACCAATAACACATGATTTTGGCAGTTTTGATTTGATCTTCTTAAAATTTTCAAATAAGATCAATAACATAAGTATTTTTGGGAATACAAGATTTGAGTGATTTTTATTATTTTGCAAGAAAATGGCAACCGTTAAAAGTAGAGAAACAATGGATTTTCTTTTAAACGTGCACATGCCTTTGACATTTTTCTTGACTTTATTCGTTCCTGGTGGCAGCATTTCGGGGTAGTTGGGTACGAAAGTCTTCTGATATGAGCGTAGGTCAGTCTGCCTGACTTGTTTCGCTTGTAACTTGGTTCTGGAATTGGACTTGGGCTTGTAGAGTAGCGCGTGCGTGGTGTTTGTTGGTGTTTTCCTGACAACGTGTTCCAGAGCGATATTGAAAGACATTGGAGCAAGCCCATTCCCTTGTTTTAGTCCTGAGTGTGTTGGGAAGCTTTTAGTCCAACTCCGTTAATTTTGACCTGAGACCCGATGTTAAACATTGTAACCTTGGTCATGTGGACGAGTTTAGCTGGGACGCCAATGTCAAACATTATTTTATACAGGACATTTCTATCAACACTCTTGTATCCTTACTAGAAGTCTACGAAAAGCTGATGCGCTTTCTGAGAACCAGTTTTTTGGAAATATCGGGTCAATCGTACATCACCCACTTCGAAAACGACATTGGTACCCTCGAATAATATTTTCATGACAGGGCTTCAGTATTATTCAAGGAATTTGGACAGCGCTTTGTACAATGTGCATAATAGACCAATTCCAATATAATTTTCAAACAAATTTTATTGAGCTTAAGTATTGACATACAGTTGTATTAGGAAAAACAAGGAATTTATAAATATCCCTATTACAGACAAGTTTAGTGAATTTCGACATCTAAGATAATTGATGTTGTTGTACTCATAAAGACCTACCTCCGGAGTTTTTTTTTTCATATAAAAGGGATCAAAAATATCCAATCACGAGAGGAGACATCGCTTTTTCGTGCAATTCACCTTCTCCTGCACCTTGCGAAACTGATAACCCTGTTTTTTGGAAAGTCCTCATCATTTAACATCTCTTATTTAACATCCTAGACGATTGCCTTCGCTAAATAAAATGTTGAGAATCCCCTCCCGATATGGGGGAACCCCCCTTAAGAACCTTTGAACCTTTAAAACATGTTCGACAACCAAACTTTCAAGAGGTTATCATTGCTGACTGTCGACCAAATGTGGTGTCTGTAGCTTCGGAGAAAAACTGCTTTAACACACAGTCAGACAATCGGACGGACAGACAAAACCAATTTCAATAGGATTTTGTATGTATTACAAACACTAACAAGTTGGGTAGACAGACCTATGCTGATGTCAGAAGGGTTTTGTAGTCAACTTACAAAATGCAGTAACCAGCAACGAATAAAATCAAGAAACATGTCAAAGACGATTTATTTAGAGAAAATGTGAAATTCGAGGATCATACTATTATTAACAAAGTTGAACGAATTTTGACTTCTGAGGTATTTGTTATAGTTATACCTATAAATATCTCCTTTGATATTTTTTTCAGATTCTTTAGATCACGGGTGTCCATTCGCGAGGGAGGAAACACATTTTTCATGTATTCCCCCCCTGTGCTCCCACTGAAGCAAAAACTGTCAGTTTAAGAACTGTTTTGAAAAGCTCTCATAGAGAACTTTCAGTTGATACTCATATCGGCTACCTTTCATGAAATTTTTTTTCAGGGGCCACTCCTCTGTACTGTAATCATCGATTCATGGCCTATTTTTTCGAATCCTAGAATGGTTACAAAGCCCTTTTGCTAGGAGCTCTCTCCTGCCTCTTCGACTTGTTTCAATTGTATGTACTCATCTTCATGATACCTATCACACCTGAAATTTTCATGCAAATTCTAGCAAAGCTGTAGTGTCTAAGTCGGTAAAAAGCGCATATGGCTCCATAGCAATATGTTCCCATAGTAATACAGGGCATATTGCTCCATAGTAATACAAGAAAATTCAAATCGCTATAACTTCGGTAATTACTTTTCGATCTTTATGAAACTTTCAGAAAAGATCAATCTTATAAATAATCATCTTTTCGCTAAATTTTATTGAGTTTAAAAGTACCGTTTGGATTTTATTCAAGAAAACACAAAATCGATAAATCATACTATTACTAACAAAGTTGAGTGAATTTCGACTTCTCATGTATTTGTTGTTGTTGTACTCATTAAGGCCTACATTCATGATTTTTTTCAGATTTTTCGGATGGAAGCTGTCCAATCGCGAGGGGGGGGTACGCGAAAAGTTCGTACATTTCCCCTTCCCCTGCCCCCCTCGGTACATATAAGACGATTTTAAGACTTATTTTGAAATGATCTCATTGAGACCTTTCCAATGACACCCTACTCGACTACCAATGGTGAAAATTTTTTTTTGAGGGGTCACCTCCCTATATAGGGAGACCCCCCTTAAACGCCTTTGAAAAATTTTTCCACCCTTGAACTTTCAAGAGGTCACCACTTCTGACCATTCTACAAAGTTAAATGGCTGTAGCCCCTATAGTTTCAGAGAAAAAGTGCTGTGACATACAGACGGACGGACGGACGGATGGACAGACGGACACAGGTCGTGATTGCAATAGGGTTTTGTATTTTAGTACAAAACCCTAAAAATGAAGTTTCCTGAACATTTCAATACGAACTTTTATGGAAGTATTAGCCAGCATATAAAAATTGCTTAATTTAAATTCAGGGCCATCGCTCTCACCTATTATGGATGTCTAATAAATTGAAACAGATGGGTACCCTGTCTGAATAAATATAGTCATATACAAGAAGTATTGCTCGAGTTCAAGCATGTTGTCTGCAATCTCGAAAAACCAACCACTACCATACAAAATCTCATCGAAGTATATCCAGTTGTGTTGTCACAAAATCCTAACATTACCCAAGTACATACTCATCCATTATTCGAAGAATTTGTAATGACCACAGCAAACCTCATCCGTCATTATTCATGCTGGTTCGAAACTTGAAAAATTTCCTACTCCGTCACTTTGTTTTCATCGCATTTATTTTCGTCAATATGCGCTATAACGGCACGTTCTACAATGGATACTTGCGGCTATCTGTAAAGGGTAATTAGCATTGTACCGCGCGTATTTTTGGAAGCTCGTGTGCGCTCAAAGCCCAAGTTGTCACCCGCAGATTGACGTCAATCAACTAGGAAAACTATTTCAGGAATGGTTTCAGTGTTGCAGAGAAAGTGTCATGGCAAGGAAAAATCACTTCAAACATTACGCTGCTGGCAAATTGAATTTTCGCCGGAACACATTGCGATCGAGTAAGACAAACCCCATCTGTGTCCTGTACATGGTTGCTAACAGTGCAATTAAATGGCCATCTAAACTGCTCTCAGCGCAAAAGAAAATAATTTTCATGACGCTTGCTTGCATGCATTCAATTTTCCAACTCTTCCAACATAATCTAGAGGGAAATTAATTTCCACTTTGCTCTCTCGGCATAACCGCGGCGGCATCATTTAACGGTCGGATGCATTCAAATCCCATTCATGATTTCTTGTAAAAGTTGCAAGTTAAGTTGTTGGCTGTCCTTGTCCGGTTCATGCCATTGTAGGACTCAACGAAACTCCACTAACCATCGCTAAAAAAGCAGAAAGAAAATAAGTTAAGGACTATCATAGCAAATCGGTTTAAGATTGTGTGGGCCAAGAGAAGAAAAACAGCATCCAAAGCAACCTTCCACAAACCTTGCGGTGTTTTATACTTTTACTCTCAAAGCTTAATTGCATTGCCACAACCAGAAGAAAAAAATTGAAAGAAAATAATTAATTAAACCGGGTTTTTCCTTTTTCAACAGTAATATTTTCAAGAAAGTAAAAGAAAATGCCAGGGTACACAGCCATTGCAAATATGAATTGCTGTAAATTAATAATTTGGTTGCGCTGGAGGTTGAGTAAAAGTTTGAAGATTTCTGAAGCAATGCTAAAAGAAATTCAATGAATGAATAATGTGCAATCTGAATTTGAATTACAATTCAGCTGCATTTTCCAATGCCTTTACGGTATGATTTAGTAGTAAGTTGGGTTGCAATATCGATTAGCTGAAATTTTTCTAATGCGTGGTTTTTTCTCAAAAGTAATGCCAAACCTTCTCCCAGCCTATTTCATTTATTCTTGCTTTGAAAATGATGGCTGGTGATCTTTCTCGTCTCCTTTGTCTTTCTATTAGGGACATCAAACATATCAAACGTCGATATGGTATATCGCACGTGCATGAATTAGCATGTGGAGAAACTATTGTCTCGAATGGCCCTTAGTTCTCGCCCTACGCGTCATCGAGCAGGGAGTCCCATTCATCACAAATCATCGAAATTTCGCCCAAAAGGCAAAGACTGGGACTGGTCAAATGGTTGCCCGGAGCAAACAACAGTAAAAATAAGTTAATGACGAGTGCCGTTCGAAACCCCGCGAAACGTGCTGACTCAAATAATCGTATAGTTGATTCTCGGGATTCGGAATAGTGCAAACAAGTTAAAACATGAAAATCATAAGTAACAGTGTAAATAATATTCACGCCAAAACGCATTGCTGCAGGTAGATTTCTCACTGTCGGCTTAATGCCACAATACAATCGTTGCCAATTAGAGTTAATTTCAATGCATGTATAGCAAACCAGCACTAACGCAACGTGCAGCCAGGCAACAAACATTTTAAGAGCGTCGTCAAGCCAAGTACGTATAAGCATTTGCCGATTTCATATTCACCGGGAAGTCTATGCGACGCCCCGAATCATGAAAGACGCTCCAAGTCACATTGACGAAAACGCATCTCTTCTGAAGAGTGAAGTACGGAAGCCACTGCAGAAACATCACCAGTAAATTTGTATTCAGGATTGAAACACCAGTATCAAGGAGCACCGAACAACAGATAATTGATACTTTTTAACCGACTTCCAAAAGAAAGAAGGTTATCAATTCATTGCGTATATTTTTTTTTTTGCTTTTTTTTTGTATGTTCACGCATAACTTTTAAACGGAGATAGATAGAAGAGTCCTGTTTTTGGTAAATGACACGTCTTTCTTCCAGTTAGGTCCCGTTTAAAGGATATGAAATTCAAGCAACGGTAAAATGCTTTTACCGTTAAAACTAAAAAATTTCCGACTTTCACCCCGATTTTTCTGCATAACTGATCGAAGGATGCAGGGATCTCGATTTTAGAGGTTGCAAATGAAGGAAAACATATTGATCTAAAATGTATCGGAACAGAATTGTCTTCCTTTCAAGGACTCTGTAGATATTAAAAGTTCAATATGATACATTGATGCCGAGAAATTAATTTAAATAATCATTCGCACGAAAAGTGCCAATTAGTTGGCACTCTTCAAGGGTTTGATGGAGATGCCGAGTCCTTTGGTGATGGATAATAAAAATGATCAGTATCCTTAATTTTCTCCATATACGGTACATTTTCAACCGACTTCCAAAGGAAAGAAGGTTATCAATTCATCACATATATTCTTTTTGCTTATGCGTGAACATAACATTTAAACGAAGTTAGATAGAAGAGTCCTGTTTTTGGCAAATGATACGTATTTTTTCCTGTTAGGTCCCGTTTGAAGGATAAGAAATTCAGGTAACGGTAAAGGACTTTTACCATTAAAACTAAAAAAATTCCTACTTTCACCCCGATTTTTCAGCATAACTGATCGACGCGTGCAAGGATTTTGATTATACAGGTTTCAAATGAAGGACAACATATTGTTCCAAAATGCATTGGAACAGAATTGAAATCCTTCAAAGGACTCTGTAGATATTAACAGTTAAATATGATACATTGATGTCGAGAAAATGAATTTAAATGATATTTCATACGAAAAGTGCCAATTAGTTGGCACTCTGCAATGATTTGTTGGAGATACCAAACCCTTTGGTGACGGATGATAAAAATGACCAGTACCTTCAATTTTCTGCATAAACGGTAGATTTTAGTCCATCATTTCTACCGAAAATAACCAATAAATGACTTCAAAATGTGGCATAAATACAATTCAACAATAGTTAAAGGGAACATTTCAGGATGCTTTTCTCTTCCGCATTCATTCTTTGCTTACCAATGAGCTTGGTATAGGATCCTTCTTACATCCTTAGACGTAGACGTTACATATAGGATTATAAAATACCCCGAAGAAATAATAAGGATTGAGTGATTGCAAATTATAGAGTTGACTCGTTACTTTCCAGTTAACATTATATGTACATTACAAGATATGCCCAGAAATCTAAAATTAGTGATTTCCATACTAAAAACCGGCGAGAATCGCAACCTAAAAAGAGTTACGTTTCCTGCTATAATTGATCATAACAGTACGGATGAAGATGAAAATGCATAGCGGAGTTTTCATTGAACTATATGCTATGATTTTCTTGAAAATTTCATGAAAATTAGGTGCCATAGCTAACTGGAAACGAAGGCGATGGGTATCGAATAAACGTGAACGAATGATGCGGTTAAGTTGGATATTTTTCAGTAAATTTCATGAGATTGATTGCGGAGTGAACTTTATGTTTACATATATAAATACATGTATATATATATATATATATATATATATATATATATATATATATATATATATATATATATATATATATATATATATATATATATATCTATCTATCTATCTATATCTATATAGATATATATCTATCTATCTATCTATCTATATATATATGTATATATATATATATATATATATATATATATATGTATATGTATATATATATATATATATATATATATATATATATATATATATATATAAATATATATATATATATATATATATATATATATATATATATATATATAGATATATATATAGATATATATATATATATATATATATATATATATATATATATATATATACATATATATATATATATATATATATATATATATATATATATATATATATATATATATATATATATATATCTATATAGATAAAGATATATATATATATATATATATATATATATATATATATATATATATATATATATATATATATATATATATATATATATATATATATATGTATATGGCTATATGTATGTATGTGTGTGGTTGGTTCTATGTGTGAGTCTACATAGGATATAACAAAATTTGTGCCTGGGGGTCGTAGCTTTGCTTCGATTTTTGCCAAATTTTCAGCAATATTTCTGTTCTGGCCAAAGTATAACTCCAGTTTGTACCAAAACTAGTTAAAAAGATTTATTCAATTGTGTGATAGAGCTCACAATAAAAAATCCAAAGTAGAACAATTTGAAACGAAATGGCGGCCGCTCAAAGGTCGAAAAAAGCACTTCAGGATCAGGTCAGAATATAAAAATGGCGGCTAGGCAATTTCTCAAAGCTACAATTCATATGGAATTATTATGAAATCTAAAATCAAGGTAAGTGTTGATGAGATCATGCATTAAATGTACCCGAGTTTAATTCGATTCGTATGAACGCTGCAGATTTTAGCCGTAGTGGTTTTTGCATTGCAGTAAAAATTATATTTTAATATACGAGAACGATACAATGTACTCAAGAAACTGAGTTTTGGTGGTTTGAAATGAAAAAATTTTGCACTAAAAAGGGTGAAATAAAAACCTTTTAAGAAAAAAAAAGAAAACCGACTTCGGAATGCCCTAAAAAGGATGAAATAAATTTTATGGAAGCGGTGCCAAATGAATTTCCCCATTCAAACATAAATACTTCCAACATCTGCACAATCACAATAAAATTGGGGAAAAAATGATATGGCACCGCTTCCATAAAATTTACTTCATCCTTTTTAGGGCATTCCGAAGTCGGTTTTCTTTTTTTTCTTAAAAGGTTTTTCTAGATTTGATTTTGATCCTCACAATTTTTGAAATTCATTTCCGATAAATTTAAAGTTCACTTACACGATTTTTCTTAAGTAAAATGAATAGGGACCATGAAACTGAATTAAAGAATTTAAATTCAACATCTGATAATACATCGCTTCAAGTGGAAGTTAGTCCAATGAGTGTAAAATTACCTCCATTTTGGGTTTCCTCACCCGCAACATGGTTTGGACTGGCCGAATCACAGTTTGTTCTTGCGCGAGTGACTACGAAAACCACGAAATACCATTATGTAATCGCGTCATTACCTCAAAATATCGTAGAATCGATTTCAGACTTCATTCAATGCCCTCCAAATGAAAATCCATATACAAAATTAAAATCTTTAATAATTGATAGGCGTTCGATGGGCGATAGAAAAACATCAGATTTCTGTCGGGTTCTAAGGAATTCGGCTAGTTCGTTAGGAAATGTGAGCGAAGATTTGTTAAAGAAGCTTTATGTCAGTCACGTTCCAAATAACTTAAACGTCGCGTTGATAGTGTTTGATTTCGATTTAGATAAAATGTTGGTGGTTGCAGATAAATTCTCTCTCAACACATCGAATCGCGGAAGTTACGCATGTGCCACAACCACGTTCATCTAGTGAAAACTCAGAAATTTTCCAATTGGAAACTTTGCAAAAACAGATTTGCGCTCTTAGTGGCAAAATGAATAGATCTAAATCTCAATACAGGTCCCGTAATAGGTCAAATAGTCGATCTTCAAGCAGAAAATTTAACAAAAAAGGCAAATTCTGCTGGTATCATTTTCGTTTTGGAGAAAACGCAACTCTTTGTATTAACCCACGTAGCTTTACAAAAAAATCTGATTCCAATACCCAAAATCAGAGCTCAAAAAAGGCGGCCAGCAATGGTAAAAAACTTACAAGCCGCCGACTGTGTACTCAGAATACAATCCATAATTATGGTTTCCGTAGTCACTCTACTTATTGGAGAAATTTCAAATGGCTATAACTTCCGTGTATACAATTCGATTTTCATCAAACTTACAATGTTTAAGGACATTTTGTAAGACAATTTAAATATTGAATTTCGTTCAGTTTATTTTATTTGAGAAAATATGAAATTCAAAGATCATACTATTATTAACAAAGTTGAGCGAATTTTAACTTCTAAGGTATTTATTGTTGTTGTAGTTACAAGCACCTACCTTCATAACATTTTTCGTGTCAAATTAAGACCAGTTTTGAAAAGTTCTCATCAAGACCTTTCATTTGATGCCCGTATCGGCTGCCTTTGATGAATTTTTATTTTCCGGGTAGCTATGGGGAGACCCCCTTAAATACCTTATACAATTTTTTTGTAGTTGAAATTTGACGAGGGCACCACTTTACACCTGCATACGAAATTTGATGTTTCTAGCTTAGGTAGTTTTGCGAGAAAAAGTGCTGTGACACACGGACCGACCGACGGACGGATGAACAGACGGATGGACGGATGGACGGACGGGCGGATGGACGGACAGATGGACAGGCGGACAGACAGGACGCAATTTCAAAAGGGTTTTGTAGAATTATTTTAACAAAACCCTAAAAGATACAACAAATTGGCGACCATGAGGATATTATCGCGCTTTAAATGCCGTAACGATTCCAGGCCGATACCCTATACCACATATTCACGATTTTTCTCTTAAGTTAGAGGGATGCAAATTACGACTCCGTTTCGCTTATATGAATTTGTGCAATGCCATTGGGAAATTTTGCGCAAACCTTCCAACGTTCCATGAATTAGGTCTGTAAAGGATTATTAAGTCATTAGAAAAACACAGGGAACATCTATGCGAAAAAAGTATGGAATAAAAATGGTAGAAACAGGCAGACGCCTGACATGGCGGAGAAAAATGAGATCAGGAAAAGATCAAAGAACGACAGCAGAAAATAGTGGAATATATAAAATTACATGTGACAATTGCTCGATGGTATACATTGGGCCAACAAAAAGATAAGTGACTGTCAGGATAAAGGAACATTTAAAAGAAGCTGAAATAGCAGCGAGAAATGTGAGCACCACAACAAGATCAGTGGTGGCAAAACATATAATTACCGAAGGTCACCACGTAAGCCCTAGAAACTTTAGCATTATTAAGAGGGTCCCGCAGAGGGGAATGCCGGTCGACACCCCGCAGGGGGAGTTCCACCCCCACGTACCCGAGGAAATTCCCGCAGGGAGAATGCCGGTCGACAAGAGCACTCTTGGAGGCTAGCATTCTTTGGAGAGCGCCACCCTGACGGACCCGAGGATATGGGGGGCGCGGTGAGGTTCCCTCCTGGGATGGCAGGGAATGACTCTGATTGGATCTGGACTACGCTTTGGACAGCGAACTGATGGTTTGGACCTAGTGCCGAGGTGAAACTCGTGTGTGAATGGCTCCAATTCAACTATCATACCGTCTCCGTCCCGTTTAAACCTTGGCAGGTCTCGGAGTTCGTTCGAAGTTCGCATCATTGGGTTGGTGGTATAGGTTTGGTTGAGACGGACTCCCGATTAGTGCTTGTCTGGCTCTGAGCACTTGTCCCCATAAGGGCTTGTGCCAACCCTCGCATGGCCTCCCTGCTCTGCACAGATAACCATGGGACCAAAAAGGCGACTACACACACGAACGGAGATAGTGGCTCCGAGGGGGGGCCCAACAAAACCGGCGCAAACAAAATCAAAAGACCACAAATACCCAGAGAAAGAAACGAAAAATAATAACGACGACGCAACCAGCAGTTGCGGCCACGATGTCAACAGTACATCGCGAGCGGTACTAACAACGACAAAAACGAAGACTAACACAACGACAGTGAAGACGGATGAAAAACGGAGAATAGCAGACAGTCTGGTTCAGACTGAGATTCCTGCGGCGTTCGGGCGAGACAAAAAATTATGGGAACGCCCGAGCGTCCTATTAAGGAGAAGCGGGAAACTCTGCAGGACACTTCAGGTGTTCGAGCGGTAGGAGATAACATAAAGAGCACCGAAAATTCGATTGACACTGCTGCGCTCGTTACCGAAGCGACCGATGCAAGGGTCGCAAACCCCGACATTGCAACGAAAAATCCAGAAGCCAACGAGGAGATTACGGCACTAAAAGCAAAGAGTGACCAGACACCGCGTGAATGCACCGCCAAAGTTGAAAATGTGGCGGAAGTACTGCACTTGGAAACGGAACGCGATAACCTCTCCTAAGGAAGGTTGCAAGGTGCAATTGAAGCCCAGCGATACGAAGAAGAAAGACTACTCCGAAAAGCGGGAGATGTTCTGAAAAGAATACAAGCCGCATGCGACAAAGCAAAGGCAAGGCTCTTTGAATTAGCGGAGCTCCTAGATCGCATAGGGCACTATCGGGGGAGCTGGTTAAGGGCCGAAGACGAAGAGAAGGCTGAAGAGGCGCTTGGGGCGAAATCTAAAGGCGACACGCAGATAGCTCCACCACTAAACGTCAATAAAAGAATGGCGTCTAGCCCAATCGAAGGAGATCGGGACAAAAGAAGGAAGGAAGAGGCACTTGATGGGCGTGGAGCACCAGATCAGGGGTTCCAGACAGTGCTTACAAAAGGAGCGAAGAAAGCCACACAGAAACTCCTTCAAAAAAAGCCAGAAAATAAAATTCGCACGGACGCCCAATCACAAAAAGGACCTGATGCAAAACAGGAGAGGCAGAAGCCCCGACAAAGACCCCGGCAGCAAGCACTGCTTGTAAAGCCCCAAGATGGCCGATCCTACGCGGAGGTACTGCGGGACATCAGGGGAAACGTTAAGCCCAAAGACACCAGTACTACCATTAAAGTAGTACGACCAACGCGGTCGGGCCACATACTGGTCGAATTCGGAGCAGAGGCCGGCAATAAAGAAGCATTCTGTGACGCAGTAAAGAAAGTCCTCGGTGATAGCGGAACTATAGCCCCGCTTGAGCCGATGGCAACGATCGAAATACGAGACAAAGACTGCGTGACGGCTCTGGCCGAGGTAGAAGAGATCATCAAAAAGGAGTTCTCTAGAGTGGGAAGGATCAAAGCGAGACTGACACCAGAAAACAACAGAGGACAACGCATGGCCATAGCTGACTTGACCGAAAAAGACGCCGAACAATTCCTGAACAAGGGCAAAGTACGAATTGGGTGGGTTGTCTGTAGGATACGGCGAAGAGCAACGACTCTTCAATCTTTCAAATGCCTTGGTTATGGTCACACCACACAAGTATGCAAAGGACCCGATAGGAGTTCCCTATGTTACAAATGCGGTGAAATGGAACATAAAAGAAAAGAGTGTACGAAGGAGGCACACTGTATTCTTTGCAAGGATGCTGATCCAAACCTGATTTTGGACACGTCTTGGGATCAGGAAAATGCCGGGTGTTCCAGGAAGCTCTAGCCAAGGCAAAATCAGAGCTTCGATGACCCGCATTCTGCAGCTAAACCTACACCGCCCAAAATCTGCTTGAGCAGTTTGCGAGGGACATGAAAGCTGACTTCTTGCTGCTGAGTGAGCAACACCATAATAAAAGCCCTGCATTATGGTACTCTGATGAAACTGGTACTGCCGCTATCTGGGTTCGGAACAGTGACTTTCAAGCGGAGAGTTGTGGATGGGAGGATGGTTTCGTGTGGGTTCGGTGCTCAGGGATCACTTTCTTTAGTGTGTACTTGACGCCTAACGAGTCGATATCATCTTTCCAAGCCAAGCTTAATGCTTTGGAGGGCGCTGTCTCGAACGCAAAGGGCAAAGTGCTCGTTGGGGGCGACTTCAATGCTAAAGTAATCGAATGTGGCATGCCTCGAACGGATCCGCGGGGAAAACGAATCCTGGAAATGGCGACCAGGACGGTGCTCGTCGTACTAAACTCCGGAAACACACCTTTCCACTGTATTGGCTGTGAGGGAACCATACCGGACGTGACATTCGCCTCGGAGTCCTTAGTACGGAGGATATACAACTGGAAAGTATTAGAGGACTACTCAGCCAGTGATCATCAGTGCATTCTGCTTGAGATAAGTGATGCTGTCTCCCGACGTCCGTGCTCTCGGCCTTCTACAATTGGAAGAATGGACGTCGAGAGGTTCGTCAAGAATCTCACAGCAGGTGAGCTGCTGCAGGGAGCTTCGGAGGGGATGGAAGAACTGGCAGCTCAAGACGTGGTGAACTCTACTCTGAGCATCGTTACGACTGCTTGCTGCGCTTCTATGCCCCGTCGAAGACCCCGGCACGGCAAGCCCCCAGTGTACTGGTGGTCAACTGAAATCGCTGAAAAGCGAAGGGAGTGTCACAAGCTTCAAAGGGAGGCTCAACGGGCGCGAAACCGTGACGAGGCATGCAACCAGGTGGCAACATATAAGTCGGCCAGGAAATGCCTCCGCAAACTGATCAACAGGAGCAACTCTCGCTGCTGGCAAGACCTAGTGGACAATGTGAACAAGGATCCGTGGGGCCTTGGCTACAAGCTGGTCATACGGAAGCTTGGTGCCCTACGGAAGCCTTGTATACATGACGCGGAAAAGATGGACGCGATAGTGCGGGCACTCTCCCCCGCCTATCCCGTCCGTCTTGACGCTGTCCATGGTGAAACAGCAGTCGAGTGCCCACTCTTCACACAGCCAGAACTGGAGGCGGCAGTCCTCTCATTGAAAACGAGGAAGGCTCCAGGTCCAGATGGTGTTCCGGCTGAGGTGTTGCGGCTCGTCTATCACCATTGTCCTGACTTGCTGCTCAGCACATTCAACGCTTGCCTGCGGCACGGGATTTTCCCGGTACGATGGAAGGTGGTGAGGCTCGTGCTGATCAGCAAGGGGAAGTGAAATCCCGAATCGCCATCGCCATCGCCCGTTATGCATGCTAGACACGGCTGGGAAAGTGCTAGAGAAACTCATCAAGGGAAGGCTCACTGACGTGATTCGTGCGGCTGGGGACCTATCTCCTCGGCAGTATGGCTTTAGAGCAGGACGTTCTACCATTGATGCGATTGCAGAGGTGGTGAACGCGGTCCAAAAGGCAGAGGCATATAGTTGCACCAAGCGACGGTTCGTCCTGTTGGTGACACTCGACGTCAGGAATGCCTTCAACTCCGCTAGATGGGCGGATATTCTTGACAAGCTGGAAAACTCTTTTCAAGTTCCAGAACATCTAATGCGGCTTTTGAGGAACTACCTAAAGGACCGAAGCCTGCTCCACGACACGACACAGGGCCAACGAAGGATGGAAATTACATCGGGTGTTGCCCAGGGATCTATTCTTGGTCTGGACCTGTGGAACATGTGTTACGACGGGCTACTGAGACTTGAGATGCCAAATGACTCGCGCTTGGTCGGCTATGCGGGTGATGTTGCGGCTCTGGTCACTGGACGCACCGTTGAACAAGCGCAACTTAGGCTAGGTATGCTAATGCGCCGAGTGAGGGACCGGATGACTGCTCGCGGGCTGAGCTTAGCACTGGAGAAAACCGAAGTGGTCATCTTGACAAAAAAGAGAATCCCTAGAGTAAATCGAATCGAAGCCAGCGGTGAAGTACCTGGGGCTACTGATCGACTCGAAGATTTAGTTTCTCTGAGCAAATCAGGGCAACGGCTGAGAAGGCTTCCTCGGGAAAATCGGCTCTGAGTAGACTTATGGCCAACGTAGGGGGACCCAGCCCATCAAGAAAATGCCTCTTGATGAGTGCTGTAGGGTCAGTGCAACTGTACGGAGCAGAGGTATGGGGCGACGCTCTCAGCAAGGAGGTATACCGAAAACGTTTGGCACAGTTACAGAGAAGAGGAGCATTGAGAATTGCATCTTCGTATCCAACAGTCTCCGACTCGGCGGCGAGAGTGATTGTAGGCGTCATACCTGTCGCCCTACTTGCTAGAGAGCGCCGCGCTATTTACCTGCGCCGAAACGAGGATGCGAGGTCAAGGTGAAGGTGGACTGCGCGCCTCATCGAAGGCATGGTGAGACTGACTTCTATCTGACCCAGCTTTTGAGCGGGCACGGGTGTTTTCAGTCTTACCTGCACAAGATCGGTAAGTCACGGTCCCCCGATTGTCGGTTTTGCCCAGGAGAGGAGGACAATGCCTGTCACACATTTTTTGCGTGTACAAAATGGGTCAGGCTGCGAAGGGAACTCTACAGGGAGACGGGAGAGCTCACCCCGGATAATATAGTTGCGGTGATGCTCGAATCGGTTGACAAATGGAACCAGGTGGCACATTATGCTCGGGCAGTCCTAAAACATAAATGGGACTCACAGCAGCCGGGGGCGGTAGGGCTGGGGGATTGCTCTTCTGGCATTTTCTCTTCCCCTCTCCCGCTAGGAAAGGGACCCCTCAGCTTGAAGGCATCTGATGGCGTAACAAAACGAGACCTGGCCCGAAGTATAATAAGCTTTTAAAGTGGAGAAAGTCAATGGAGTCTGAGGAAAAACGTTGTCCCAAATTATCATCGAGTAGTATTGAAAATCGTAGTCCACGTGGCTTAGTTGTTAGAGCACGAAGCCCGTAAGCCAAAGGTCTCTGGTTCAAGTCTCGTTGGCGTCAACGAGATTTAGTTCGAGTGGTTCTTCGGACGGATTATAAACCTGTGCAGTTATGATGCGTGCTGGCTTAACATCAGAACGTATCGCAGCTGGGTGGACGGACACACGACTAAAGCCATGTGGAGTGCCAATACCCTCGATCATGACAATGAGATACTCTAACTATCTCTAAGCGAAAGCCCGAAAGGGGCTGAAGAGCTACAAAAACGAAGAAGAAGAAGAAGTATTGAAAACACATTTAGATAAAGCAAACACACAAAAGCATTAGTTGTAAGGAATCTTATTAAAAATAGCATTCAGATCTTATATAAGAAGTGAGGCAGACACACTATAATGGCATATAATAAACATCTTGAATGGAGAATAAATGAATGAAGACATAGTCCCAAGTATTGGCAAAATAAATACTACAGCCCTGTGTAAAAAAATGAGAAAAAGGTGATTCCAGTTCATTTCAAGGCCTATCTGCAGGATTCGAGATATTAGCCCGTCGCCCAACCTTCATTCCGGCGGCATGGTTACTACGCCGATCCCGTTATTCACCCTCTTACGTCCCCACAAAGGAGGTGTAAGTAGAATTTAGTAGCAGAGCTGTAGATATGTTTACAGTTATTACCATTTCTCGACATTTAATGTCCTATTATTGGGGAACCAGCAAACCCAGTGTGCAACCTCGAGAGCATTTACTACCATTTAATTGGAGGTTTAGGATGAGGAATCATGGAAGCTATGGTATGGGGAAACAAGGGGTTCCCTCCTCCTCTCTCAAACGGGCTTGGGACCGTCTACGACGGCATTTATTTATCATGTTCAATAATCGATTTTGTTGGTGCTTTTAACTAATTTTTAGAATACTCAGAATATTACATGAATGCACCTTTCAATTTGCATATTGATTTAAGTTTAACAATTGCCTTTTGCTCACTCTAATTGTAGGCTAAATTGATTTTTTTTAAATATAATAAACATCTATATTCACTCAGCTTATTAATGCTTATTGTTGTAGGAACTCTCGGCAGGAATGAAAAGTTCTTGCCCGTGGACTCTGCCACCAGGACCTTAAGTTAAATTGGGAGAGTGCGAGGGAGTACCAACTCCAGCTGGATGCCCCAATTTTTTCCGTGCAGTACAATTTCTCGTCGAGGACGAGGTAAGCTTCTGACAGCGTGCAGGACACAAAAATGGTAAGTATGATAAAACAAGAAACCTTCAGCCGAGCCTGTGTCTTTCTGTATTTATTTTGCGATTCATATTTCTTCACCCTACACATCGTGTATAGCACGAACAATTTGTAGTGTAACCATAGTATACTCAACTAGTACCCACACCTTTCATTTACCCTGTGTTGCACACTTTTTGAATTTTCTCAGGGGCACGTCAGCTGATCCGGGGCATGAGAGCTGCAAATAAAATTTCCGACGCACGTGTTCTTTTACGCATTTCAGAACATGGGAGTGCTGCCACATCCTAATAAAAACTAAAAGATTGCATGGAACGAATTTGTTTTTCTGCAAAGTTATTGATTTTTTAGGATATGGTAATCCTGAAATCTCTCATCGAAGCATATGTTTATATTCGCACAAATCCTCGCATCAGCATTTACTGCTACCGAAGATTTATGGCGCTCTGTTCGGCTTGTGTTCGGCTTGTGTTCGAATTTTTCCGGAGTGTTGATGGAGTGTGGTTACTAGTTGACTATACTATGGTGTAACTTCTTGCCAGAGGAAAGAACCCACCTAACGACCCCGCCGTAGCTAGTTACGTATACGTTAAATCAGCAATTTCATAAATTAATGCAGGATGCAAAACAACACCTGCAGACGAATCAGTAACGCGAAACTTTTGTTTTTCACACAATTCTGGAATACGTCGTAGACATGCAGTCAGCAGTTTACGCCAAATTGAAATTCTGAGCAAAATGCTAAATTGCGAAATCTATTCATTTCGTTGTTTCAAGGTATACGTGACTCGAGGAGTCTTTAATTAGTTCCCACGGCGATAAGACGTGTAAAATTAAATTTTGCAAATGTAGAAACGAAAAGTTTGCATAAATGAAACGTTAAAGTGTAGTAATATCAGAACTTAGTTTAGAAACGAAAAGTTTGAATAAATAAAAAGTTAAAGTGAAGTAATACCAGAACTTTGTGTTTTTCTTTTAGGTAAATTTCTCATGAGAAATTTACCTATTGCGGAGAGCATCATATATATATATATATATATATATATATATATATATATATATATATATATATATATATATATATATATATATATATATATATATATATATGGGATATAACGAAATTTGTGACCACGCTAGCGGTTGCAATTTTGCTCCGATTTTCACCAAGTTTTCAGAAAAGGTGTATTGGGTTAATATCTCGGTTAATATCGTGAACCAGCTATATCGGCAAGGCAAAAACAAAATGGCGACTATTTTAAACGAAAAATCGTGATTTCTGTTCTGACCAAAGTATCGCTCCGATTTGGATGAAATTTTGTACAAAGGTTCACTGATGTATGTGATGAATCTCACAATAAAAAATCCAAAGTTGGTACGACAGAACCAAAATGGCGGCCGCTCAAAGGTCGGAAAACGTGCGAAATTTTTTTGTTGTAATAGTGGTCAAAGGTTTCAACAGATTTTCATGAAATTCGGCATTTAGATAGAAAACATGAGTATCTAAAGTATTGCGTGAATAATTTGGAGGTCAGGTCACAAAAAACAAAATGGCGGCCAGTTGAAACTCAAAATTTCAAAGGCTTCTGAAAGTCGCAATTTTAATCTGATATATATGAAACTTGGTTCCGAGATAGGCATTACTTAGATCTACAGTTTTTAATATTTTGGTGATCATGCATGGGGGCATTTTAAATATGCGTTTTTTTCAGGTTTTTTTGTGGCCCTCTAGCGTTCACATTTTCCAGCGGATTTTGATGAAACTTGAAATTATGGATCTCTATACTATGTTCTTATATTGTGCAGAAAATTATTAAAGTTGAATGAAAAATAAAACAGTCGAAAATTTAAAACCCAATATTTTTAAACTGCCATTTTCACCAAAAATTGAATTATTTTGCCATGTCTAGAATGAAACTCCGATTTGAACGAGATTTGGCACATTGATTGATGAGGTCCTAGCCCACAGAGATTTGAAATTGTCCAAAATCAAATGCATGCATTCAAAATGGCGGCCCCCAAAGGTCAGGAGGCAAGCGCAATTCGCTATTTTAGTAGCAACTGAAATAATGATTTTTTTTCATGGAAACGTTTTAAATGACTTATCTTGAACGAATTTATAAATCAGAGTATTTTTTAAATATTGTTAAAATATTTTTAACAATACCCTAAAAAATTATAAAATCGTGACTTGTCTGTCTGTCCGTCCGTCCGTTTGTTCGTGTGTCACAAGTTTTCTCGCAAACCACATGAGCTAGAATGAGGAAATTTTCTGCGTAAGTCAAAAGTGGTGCCTCTTGAAATTTGCAGTGTAAGAACATATTTTAAAGTGTTTAAGGGGGTCTCCCCGTACAGGGGGGTGACATAAACATTTTATTTTTATTTCTGTAGCCCTCTAGCAGCCAAGGTTCTCAACAGATTCCGATAAAACTTGAAATTATAAGTTATTAAGGCAAGTTAATTTAATTTAATTATGCAATTCGGATGACAAATAAAAAATTCGAAAATTTACAGCTTAATAATTTTAGCAGACGTTTTCAATAAAAATTCAGAATAACGGCCCCTGATGGTTCAGAAAAGAAGCGAATATGTATATATTAATGGCAATGCAAGTGCTGATTAAACTTTTATGGAAATCTTTTGAAATTAACTTTTTGAGCTATTTAAGCCAAAAAGTTATCACCTTTGTTTGATAACCACTGTCAAATGTATAAACAGCAAGTGTGAGAAGGGCGAAACGAGTATAAATATGTTTATAACAATTTATTACCCGCCGGTTTTCAATATGTGATCCATACGTGTGCAACTCAATTTAATTAGCAAAATATTTGCGCCTCTATGAAGGGTCTCCAAATACGAACGGCGGCAGATCCTTTCTGTTAATAATAACCCATGTAAAGCTACAAAAATTGCAATAAGAAGTCCAGTAGTAGATGAGCCAATTTCTTTTTCGAAACCTTACGCTACATACGAGAAATTTACCTTTCCGGCTGGTGCTGCCAACGGGGATTTTTTTTTAATCTTGCGATAAGCAAGATACTTTACTGGCGCAGTCGGTAGGATACGAACGTTAAAAAGACATCAAATCACGTAAGAAATAATTCCTTAATCGCGATCGTCAATTAAAATTCGCAACTTCGATCAACAAATTAGCAGAGCGTTAAGCGAGGCCTTTATTGCTCAAAATTCTGGTGAGGCTGCCAGGAATCTTGCTATATAAACACATACATAAAGTGGAAGCTGCGAAAAAGTGGGCTCCAGAAGGACCAGTAGGATTAACATCTACGATCGTTATCGCAAATTCGAAGCTATGAGCGAAATCCAGGAACTCCAATTGCGGCTTCATAAAAGGGAGGCACAATTGGCGGAAGCTTTGGAGGCATTGCAACAAATGCAAGCAAACAATTCGGCAAGAGCTAAGGACGAGTGAAAATTGAAGGAGCTTCGGTACATGGCCACATTCATGGGAACAAATGGCACATCTAGAAGGAATCACTGACGTGGAAGTGAGAGACGAAGCGATCAAGGCAATCTTCTACGAGAAAATTTAATGAGAGGACAAAGCAGCAATCATCAACATGACAAGGATACAGTACTGGGAGGAAATAAAAAAAAAACTGATGATAAAATACTAACCCGACATCGAACCGATTGATCTGTACCGCAAAATCAACAATATAAGGGCGAATTTGGTGAGTGAATTAATCGATATTAAGCAATCATTAAATGAATTGACTGTATTTTTCGGAAATGAGTACCTTTGACTTAATTAATGTGGAATCTGTGCTGGTAAATGTAGTTGAGGAGATGACTCATGGCATCCTTCTTGATAAAATTAACGATGTCTCGAATATCGATGAAATTATTTCGATCATGCAGAAAAGACGTTTTGAAGATCTGTGCATTAGGAAAGAGTTCAAAGAGCCTGATAAAAAATTTGATATATACAAGAAAATTATTAAAAATAATCCAATTTCTAACAATAATGATCGTGAAAGCACTAACGAAAATAAGGTTGACGAAACTAACGCACAAAATAATGAATATAACACAAGAAACAATAATAATAATAGCCAAATAACACATAAAAATTCATTTAATAAGCAGCCCTATGCACATTCTGGTAACAAAATATAGACGATAATAGAAATCATCCATCAAATAATTCAAAAATATCGAAAAAACAAGTTGGGCAAACAGACCTACGGTCATGTTAGAAGGGTTTTGTATTCAATTTACAAAATGCAGTCACCAGATCGAATAAAATCAAGAAACGATTTTATTGGAGAAACTATGAAATTCGAAGATCATACTATTATTAACAAAGTTGAACGAATTTCGTGTTCTGAGATTTTTGTTGTTGTTATACTCATAAATATCTCCCTTGATAATTATTTCAGATATCCATTCGCTAGGGAGGAAACACATTTTTCATGTATTTCCCCCCTGTGCCCCCACTGAAGCAAAAACTGACAGTTTAACAACTGTTTTGAAAAGCTCCCATGAAAACTTTCATTTCATACTCATACCGGCTACGTTTGATGAATTTTTATTTTCAGGAGCCACTTTCCTGTACTGTTATCATCGATTAATGGCCAATTTTTTCGAATCCTAGAATGGTTACAAAGCCCTTTTGCTAGGAGCTCTCTCCAGCCTCCTTGACTTGCTTCGCTTATGAGTATTAATTGTAGGTACTCATCTTCAGTCATTCATTAAATTGAATCAAGTGTTCAAAGCATGCACCTTAAACGTTGAAGTTGGGAAAAAATAACTCAAAATTATTTAATCTTCGCATTTAAAACAGCCATTATTTGGTTTTACGATTACTGATACCACTAGCTGAACCGATTCGCAAAGATATTCATGACACCTATCATTCCTGAAATTTTCATGCAAATCCTAGCAAAACTGTAGTGTCTGAGTCGGTAAAAAGCGCATGTTGTTCCATAGCCATATGTTGCCATAGTAATAAATGCAGCGCATATTGTTCCATAGTAATACAGGAAAATTCAAACCGCTATAACTTCACTAAATATGATTCAATCTTTATGAAACTTTCAGGATGGATCAACCTTATAAATAGTCATCTATGTACTGAATTTCATAGAATTTAAGGGTACCGTTAAGATTTTATTCAAGAAAACATAAAATCGATATATCATACTATTACTAACAAAGTTGAGTGAATTGCGACTTCTAACGTATTTGTTGTTGTTGTACTCACCAAGGCCTAGATTCCTGATTTTTTTCAGATTTTTCGGATCACAGGTGTCCAATCGCGAGGGGGGGGGACACAAATTTTTCGTGTATTTCCCCTCCCTGTGCGCCCCTCGAAGCAAACTTTGCAAAACAAAGACCTGTTTTGAAAAGTTCTCATCAAGACCTTTCATTTGATACCCATATCGGCCACCTTCAATGAAATTTTTTTTCGGGGGGTCACTCCCCTATATGGGGAGACCCCTCTTGAATACCTTATAAATTTTTTTTTGTAATTGAACTTTGAAGAGAACACCACTTTACACCTACATACAAAATTTGATGCTTCTAGCTTAAGTAGTTTCCGAGAAAAACTGCTGTGACACACGGACGGACGGACGGACGGACGGACGGACGGACGGACGGACGGACGGACGGACAGACAGACGGACAGACGGACAGACAGGACGCGATTTTAGAAGGGTTTTGTAAAATTATTTTACAAAACCCTAAAAATCAGTTTTCTGGGCAATATCGGAAAGGTTCTGGACAATATCGTGCAGAATATAATAATCAATTTTCTCATGAGCCGATGGAAATCGACAACATCGAAAATGGTAATCGAAGCATTAATGACCAAAGTGTTATTGAGAACAATCATATTGGTAGCAGTGAGTTTTTTCTAAATTAGCCTCGGAATCGATAATGTCTCTTACCTGGCTCTGGTTGACTCGGGGTCCTCGTTTAGCCTTGTTAACGAAAAAGTCAATGGCTTTGAAAAACATTGTATTAAACCCTTATTCTTTACAACCATTACAGGAAAGGACAAAATCGAATACGAAATCTATACCCCTGCCCTCAAGTGAACTAAATATAAAATCAGGTGCTATGATACGCTGGAAAGTAGCAAAATTAAACGATAGAAAATATCAGTTCATTATAGGATAGGACTCATTAAATAACTTGGGCGCAATAATAAATATGGAAGCTAAAACAGTTACATTACACGGGAATGAATTGAAATTTTTGATTAACCCTTATCATGAACACGAAATCTGTGTTATTGAAAATGTAGGAAATGATTATATAAATCGTTTGAAACTTGAACATTTGAACTCCGAAGAATGTAAGGAAGTTGTGAAACTGGTGAAAAGTTTTGATGGAATTTTTTTCAGAGAAGGAGACAAACTTACAAGCACATCCAAAATTGTTCATGAAAGAAAGACGACAACGGATAATCAAATAAATTCCAAATTATATAGATACCCACCTAAACACGAAGAAGAAGTGAGAAAACAGGTTGTCGAAATGGAAGAACAGGGAATAATTAGGAAAAGCAAATCTAGGTTCTCAAGTCCTTTGATAGACATTCCGAAAAAGGGAGACAATTCAGGAGTTAAGAAATTTCGTATTGTTATTGACTATCGAAGATTAAATGAAATCACGGTAGATGATGTACTCCCTCTGTCCAGTATTAATACTTTGCTTGATAAATCAGGCAAAGCCCAGTATTTTTTGACGATCGATCTGGTGAAGGGATGCCATCAACTCCTGGTCAAAGAAGAAGATCGTCATAAAACTGCTTTCGTTGCACCTCATGGCCTATATGAGTTTGTCAGAATGCCCTTTGGCCCAAAAAATGCGCCAGCGACATTCCAACGCCTCATGAATGATCTCCTGAGGGATTTCATAAATAAAAATTGTGTTGTCTATTTAGATGACGCGCTGATTTTTAGCACTCCACTGGAAGAGCAAATGATTGCATTGAAAAGTATTTTCAAAGTTCTGCAAGAGAATCAGTTGAAAAAAAATAGACAAGTGTAATTTTCTACAAAAAGAAATCAACTTTTTAGGCCATATCGTAACAAAGGATGGATTGAAACCAAACCTGGATAAAATTAAATTCATCAAACAATTAGATCTTCCTAAAACTACGAAACAAACCAAAAGCTTTCTGGGACTAACTGGGTTCTACCGGAAATTCATACGGGACTACGCAGAAATAGCACATCCCATGATAAAATACCTTAAAAAGGAAATTAATGTGAATGACCCCAATTATATAGACTCCTTTGAAAAATTAAAATCTCTTATTAGTTCTCTACCAATATTAAAATTTCCAGATTATAATAGTAACGACAGATACTTCAAATTATGCAATAGGGGCCGTTCTATCACAAGAAGGCCACCCTATTTGCTTTGCAATGAAAAAAAACTATTCAGCTACAGACGAGGAATTTCCTGCCATCTTATGGTCTGTGAATTATTTCAGACCGTACTTGTATGGTATCAGATTCAAAATCATAACTGATCATCAATCAATAAAGTACTAATAACCAAAGTATAAAGGAAAGGACATGTCTCCAGGGCATCGAAGATGGCTGATTAAATTGGGGGAGTATACGTTTGAAATCGAGTATCAAAACGGTAAAGACAATAAAGTCGCAGATTTTCTGAGTAGAATCGAATACCGTAAACAATTTAATGAAATTTCCCAAGCATCAGTTACTAAAACCCGTTCATTGACCTTGGACTCTTACATAATTTCGAAGAGGACAAGGTTGAAACAATGGTTACAATCCACTCTGCTAGAGAAGAACTCCTAGATTATATTCCAATCAGAGAAGGGATTGTGAATATGTATAAAACTCAGCTTATCCTCACTAACAATAAAATTGAGGAATTAGAAAAAATTCATAATAGAAGAATTATGTATATAGCAGAATACGACTTCGTAAATTTGCACGATATACTACGGAGGTATATTAAAAAAGGGAGAATAGGAATTTTCACCGAGTTAACAGATAACCGATATAATATAGTATATGCAAAATAAAATTCGTGAATTTCGTATTCAAACGATTCAAAAATAAAATTTGTCAGGTGCTCGTATAGAGCTCAGGATATAACTACAGAAACTGAGGTAATGAAGCAAATATCAAAGTATCATGTTAGAGAAAGTTTGCATTCTGGTATTTTGGAAACCTTTAATGTAATCAAGAACAAAGTTTACTACCCAAAATTATTTGATCTAATTAATTTAGTCATCAATCAATGTGATATTTGTCAACGAGTTAAATATGACCGCAAATCAATAAAACCCTAATTTCAATTAACCGAAACTCCAACTGATATAAACCAAATTATTCAGATTGACATCTACATAATAATGAAGAGACAATTCCTTACAATAATCGATAGATTTTCAAGGAGGAGCTCAATTTCTTGTTTGAAATACTCGAATTGAACAGGCTGCATTGTTATTATATTCTTGCTAGTGACCTGAACGCCAAGCATACATCATGGCTGAACGCCACTTGTAATCCAAGAGGTGTATTCCTGAAATCGTGGATAACAGAGAACCAAATAGGATACAGGTGCAATCTATATGGGTCGGAGTTCCCAACATACCCTAGGACAAATTCATATTTGGACCTCTGCATTGCTGATGCAAGACTTGAATTCAGCTTTAATAGTCCTCAACGGAAACTGCAGGTGTTCCCTTATGATAGCGACGATAACGCAATCGTAATGGAAATCAATCATCAAAGGGATGATTCCTTCCTCATTCCAGTTCAACATGAAAATCATCGGTTGAATTAAAAAAAAAAAAAAGACTGGGGAAAGTTTCAAAAGAAGTTTAATCGGGAGTACCAGAAGCAATGTCCCCCGTCTGATGGTAGCAACTCTTGCTCAATGGTTCCTGATGACAGGAATCTAACTAACGATGAAATAGATCTCTATTTATCGAAGTTAGAGAAGCTGACGTTGGAAACGATTGAGAAAATAGTTCCCAAGATTAAACATCGAAACAATATGGGAGGATATGAAACACCAAGCATTGCAAGGTTGAAAAGATTTGTTGAAATTACCTCTGAAGAATGTCCAGAACTTAATCCACTCATACTTCAGGAGTGAGGTCAGCAATCAATTGGCGGTTGAAATTGAGAGGTATGAGCCCACAGGACCCAGATGGCGTTTTCGCGAAAGTGAATAGCATATTCCGCAAGAAGTCTCGAGGTATCGAGTCTTGAAGTAACCAGTGACGAGATAAATCTTCTCGATAGGGCTGGTATCGAAATTCATAGTACGACTCCGGATAGAAATGGAAACAGGATTATATGTGAGGGATTGCATAAACTTGCCCTGATTGGAACACATTTTGAATTGTTTCATCTACCAAACCCTGAGAGAGGGAATGAAATATTTTCAGAGGGCGTTTAAGCAAAAGTTTCCGACTTCGAATCAGGCCTGAACGGCCAATCAATTCTTCATTTCAATGAAACATTAACATTATGGTATTCCAAATGTAGTTCTCTGGCATTTGCCTGAGGTTGCTTTTAGAAATTATTGCAAATTGTTCAACAACATGTTGAGCAATTCATATTTCCCAAAATCAGTGCAAAAAGGCTAAGGTATTTCCGATCTTGAAGAAAGGAAAAGAATCTTCATGCCGTAAAAGCTATCGCCCAATCAGCTTGCTGCCTAACATCAGCAAGGTGTTTGAAGTGATACTCAACAGCGCATTAAACGCCAACATTGAGGAATATGAGTTGATGCCAAATTGCCAATTTGGTTTTCGTGTCAGGCATTCGACCACACATGCAATAACGAAAGTAACCTCAGACATCTGATGGAAACTAAATGATAGACAATGCGTTGGAGCATGTATCATTGATATGGAGAAAGCCTTCGATACGGTGAGGCTAGATGGACTAGTTTTTAAACTCCTTCAGGACAAGTTCCCCAGACACCTTGTCGCCATGATGTGTAATATGTTATATGGGAAATCGTTTGTTGTAAATGATGGGAAAATGAGAACAATGCGCGAATTTAAGGTCTTGAATGGTCTACAGCCGGGAACAGTTATTACGCGTCTGCTCTTCCCAATCTTCATCCGCAAGCTATTGAACGGTTTTAATTTTAATGTCTCGCCAACGCGATCATTGGTAGCGTTTGCTGATCATCTGATCATCTATACGGCAGACCAAAAAGCTACAATAGTTCAGAGAAATTTCAAAAAAATGTTCAATGATGTACAGCTGTACACTTACAATTGGCGAATGAAAATCAATAGGCAGAAGTGTGAAACAATCCTGTTTCGGACAACGCTGCAGGGGGTCAGTCGAGACCTGAAACGTAATTCGAAAGATTTCCACATCATGGCTGGCGAGGGTAGTTTAGAACGAGTTCCACATAAATCCTGTACTTGATATCTCGGCGTTCATCTCGATCAGAATCTGTACTATACAGAACATGTGAAAATCATGCTCAGTAAGGCACAAAAACTAGTCATGGCCCTACGAAGACTCTTTCATTCCAGATACATTGATCAAAAAGTCAAAATTATCTGTTACAAGACCCTGGTTAGACTAGTTTTGACAAATGGATGTGAGATCTGGTACAACCAGAGCGCTAGTACTATGGAAAAATTAGGATTTTTCAAAAGGAAATGTCTTTGTGCACGTCCTGATTTATACAGCAAGCCCGAGATGGATTGGAAACATTATATATTGAATAGAAGAATTTATCAAACTGCTGAAGTGACAAGAGTGGATATCTTCATATTGAAACTTCTTCGAAATCATATCGCAAGATATCTAATTGTGAGTGTAAAACCCTGGATTTCACAGCCGTTCCACCCTACAGACGGGTTATATTGCGACTTGCCTCGCTACTGGCTTCGTTCCTCCAGGAGCATTCGTGTATTTGGACATGAATCGATATGTTTTTGATTCTGACGGCAAACCAATCATATATCACATATATGGACGGGCCACCGATAAGAAGATAAAATATCCTCCGAGTTTGAGTTCACGAGACCAACAATTCCAATGGAGATACTCATTTGCTAGATTCGTTCAAGCTGATCGAGCTGAGATGAGGCAATCTAGGTATTAGTGGCTGAATAACAATGTCTAAATTGTTCGTGTTTATTTCCAGTTTTGGTGTTTTTCGTTGCTTAGTATTTGAGTTTCAGCTCAATACTGCTACATTTAGTATTGTTGCTTATGTGTGTTAAAAATAATGGATAGGATAGGTATATGTTATGTTTATTATATTAGGTTAGATATAAGATTAAACGCTTAGCTTAGGAATATTGTGATAAAATTTTTTAGTATAACATAAAGTTTTTGATTGAATTTTATTAGAATTAAGTTAAAATATATTAGGTGTAGGATCAAAGTTCACTGTTTTGTTTAAATTATAAATAATTTTAGGATAGTGTAGGTTGGTTTTTTCTCCTTTTTCTAATTGAGCTTCAAAATATGTAATAATCGTAATTAATTGAATTCGGTATAGTTTTTTTTTTATGAAATGTGTTTAATGATAACATAAATTTAGAGAGCCATTTGGGCCATTCAGTTTTTGTATTGTTATTGTTTGGAATTTGCTTTATATTCTTTGAAAATTTATACCGATTAGCATTGAATAAAGCACTTTTGACTTTGACTATCGACAGATTTTCAAAATTTGGCACAGCCTATCACCTTCCAGATTGTAGTCATATCACAATGATGGAAATCTTTGAGGAACACTTTGCGAAAGCCGGGAAACCTAAGAAGATTATTGCAGGAAATGAGTTCAACGGTACCCAATTAAAAGAATTCAGCGACAATGAAAATATTGAACTTCATTTTACAAAACCACATGGTCACACAGGTCTAGCAGATATCGAAAGATTCCATCAAACTTTAGCAGAAAAATTTAGAATTTTGGTCAATGAACAAAGCAAATTTTCGATTAAACAAATTTTACAAAAAGCCGTAAGAAATTATAACGAACGTTACCATTCGACCATAAAAAGTACACCAAGTAGTATACAATTTCATAAAATAGAGTTAGAAAAGATTAGGGAAAATCTTATCAAAAGTAAAGAGAAATGGATAGAAAAAACAAATGAGAAAAGAGAAATTTTTGAAGGAACTTAGACCACAGGATTCGTGAAAAATTATAAAGAAATAAAGCTCAGAAATGAACTCAAATTTAAACTAGGCAAATTAAAAAACGTACATCCAAAAATATTAAAAGACCTCTTAAATACGAAAAATTTGCCAATAAGGAACCCGAATTCAAGGATGAATTCCCTGAATTAACCCGAAGCCAAATTTCACTAATTGACGAAGCAACTAAGCAAGGTCAACAACATAATGTTGTTATCTCTAAATTCGATTTGACAATCAAAAAGAACGATTTCCAAACTCTAGTTGGCAGTTCTTGGCTCAACGATAATATTATCAATTTTTACATGCCACTTATCACAAAAAGAAGTTTAAAGAAACCAGAGGGATTACCCAGAGTTCATACGATGAACACGTTTTTTAGGGTTTTTTAAAATAATTTTACAAAATCCTACTAGTTTCGCGACCAGTCTGTCCGTCTGTCCGTCTGTCCGTCCGTCCGTCCGTCCGTCCGTCCGTCCGTGTGTCACAGCAGTTTTTCTCGGTAACTACTTAAACTAGAAACATCAAATTTTTGTGTAGGTGTAGAGTGGTGATCTCTTCAAAGTTCAACTACAAAAACATTTTATAAGGTATTTAAGGGGGGTCTCCCCATATAGGAGAGTGACACCCCGAAAAAAAATTTCATTGAAGGTAGCCGATATGGGTATCAAATGAAAGGTCTTGATGAGAACTTTTCAAAACAGGTCTTAGTTTGGCGAAATTTGCTTCGAGGGGACCACAGGGAGGGGAAATACACGAAAAATTTGTGTCTCCCCCCCTCGCGATTGGACGCCTATGATCCGAAAAATCTGAAAAAAATATGAAATGTAGGCCTTGGTAAGTACAACAACAACAAATACGTTAGAAGTCGCAATTCACTCAACTTTGTTAGTAATAGTATGATTTATCGATTTTATGTTTTCTTGAATAAAATCTTAACGGTACCCTTAAATTCTATGAAATTCAGTAAACAGATGACTATTGATCTACCCTGCAAGTTTTATAAAGATTGAATCATATTTAGCGAAGTTATAGCGGTTTGAATTTTCCTGTATTACTATGGAACATTATGCGCTGCATTTATTACTATGGCAACATATGGCGATGGAACAACATGCGCTTTTTGCTAGGATTTGCATGAAAATTTCAGGAATGATAGGTGTCATGCATATCTTTGAGAATCGGTTCAGCTAGTGGTATCAGTAATCGTAAAACAAAACGGTGGCTGTTTTAAATGCGAAGATTGAATAATTTTGAGTTTTTTCCCAACTTCAACGTGTAAGGTGCATGCTTTGAACACTTGATTCAATTTAATGAATGATTGAAGATGAGTACCTACAATTAATGCTCATAAGTGAAACAAGCCAAGGAGGTGGGAGAGAGCTCCTAGCAAAAGGGTTTTGTAACCGTTCTAGGATTCGAAAAAATTGGCCATAAATCGATGATAACAGTACAGGAGAGTGGCCCCTGAAAAAAAAATTCATCAAACGTAGCCGATATGAGTATGAAATAAAAGTTTTCAGAGGAGCTTTTCGAAACAGTTGTTAAACCGTCAGTTTTTGCTTCAGTGGGGGCACAGGGGGGAAATACATGAAAAATGTGTTTCCTCCGTCGCGGATGGACATCTGAAATAATTATCAAGGGAGATATTTATGAGTATAACAATACCAAAAACCTCAGAAGTCGAAATTCGTTCAACTTTGTTAATAATAGTATGATCTTCGTATTTCATATTTTCTCCAATAAAATCGTCTTTGACATGTTTCTTGATTTGATTCGATCTGGTGACTGAATTTTGTAAATTGAATACAAAACCCTTCTGACATGAGCGTAGGTCTGTTTACCCAACTTGTTTTACCTGTATATTTGAAATCAGGATATGACTCTATTAAAAGATGGACAAAAAATGTAAACATTTTTGCGTATGATATTATCATACCTGTACACGTTAAGGAGAGTCATTGGTGCATGAGTATTATTGACTTCAGACAAAGAACCGTAAAATACTTTGACTCTTTAAGAAAACCAAATCCATCCTTGTTAATTGCCCTGATAGAGTACCTTAAACAGGAATCTTTGGATAGATTAAGTATCACCCTCGATACATCAGAGTTTATAGTCGAAAATGACCCCGATTCACCATTGCAAACCAATAGTTATGATTGTGGCGTATTCAGTTGTATTGTTGCTGAATATATATCTCGCGATCTGAAACCAACATTTACACAAGAAAATATCCAATATTTGAGAAAAAGAATGATCCTTGAAATTGTACAAGGACAATTACTGACATAAAGGCTGTAGACCTTAGAGCAGACGTAACTTAAAAGTAATGGACAAATTAACTGTAAATATTATCTTGATTATAATTTTGCTTTCAGATTTACATATCGACTTTCCTACTTCTGATATATATAAGCCCAGTTAAAGGACTTCTAAACATCTATGACATCAATGGACATTCAGGATTTACGGAGATTAACCTAGACAAAGTGGAAATTATTACAAGAACAGAAATCATAATACATATAATTAATACTGACGAAATTTTTGAAGTAATTAAATTATTTGAAAAGAATTAAAATACCTATAACTTAGAAAACAGAGAAATTCGAATACAGGAACTCCAACACTTGACAGTAAAAGTAAAGACGCTTATTCCACAAAGTAACAGGACTAGACGAGGACTGATAAATCTCGTTGGAAATGCATATAAGTGGCTTTTTGGGACCATGGACGACGTAGACAGACAGGAACTAGACAAACACATAAAAACTTTGGAAACAAACAACCATAAGGCAATAACCACTCTTAATAAACAAGTAAAAATAAACAAACAATTTAACGAAACATTTACAAAACTGAAAAATATAATCGAAAATGATCGAAATCTGGTCTTGACTGAAGTAAACGGTATTTCAAACAATTTCCAATTATCTAACATTCATTAAGACCAACCGTTCAAAATCCTACTTCTTAAAAGCAAAATCGAGCATCTCCAAGATAACATTTCATCAGCAAGGCATGGAATTATTCACCTAAATTTACTTACGGATGAAGAAATTAACAAATACCAAATTGATGTAAATCGTATGCGATATTTTAAGTTAGGATTAGCTAAAAGTACGAACAATTTATTAATTTTTGCCATTAAAGTCACCAACAATTTTACAGACGTTCAATTAAAAGTAATATTACCAATTCCAAACGACGCAATGAAAGAAAACGATTCAGATAAGGAATTAATTTTTACACTAAGCATTAAAACTTAAATAAGAACCATTGAAAACAATCAACAAATTAAGCCTTACCATTCAAAAAAGATTGTAAATTAATAAAGAATGCCAAAACCGAACTAATAGAATTGGAAGAACAAACAATTGTAATCAAAAATGCATACGAATTAAATGTTACCCAAGCTTGTGATGATCGAAACATTGTTGTAAATAAAAATGTTCTCATCCATTATAACAATTGTACAATTCAAATACTAAACAAATATTTTTCAAATTTATTTAGCAAAGTTAAAGAGAGATTTTTTTATCCTGTAAATGTAAAAATTGCCAATTTTTCAGAAAAACTTACCTTTGAAGAAATCGCAATCAAAAACATAGAAAATATAAACCATATCAAAGAACTGTAATTTCATAAAATTATTGGCTATGGAATTAATATAACAATTTTTGCTATATCTCTCCTCATTGTAATGTTTATATTGTTTATTAAGAAAAATAAGGTAAACTATAGCATAAACAATCGAATTCGGGAGAATTCTAGTCTTGAGGAGGGAGAAGTTACATATACGTTAAATCAGCAATTCCATAAATTAATGCAGGATGCAAAACGACACCTGCAGACGAATCAATAACGCAAAACTTTTGTTTTCCACACGATTCTGGAGTACGTCGTAGACATGCAATCAGCAGTTTACACCAAATTTAAATTCTAAACAAGATGCGAAATCGCAAAATCTATTCCTTTCGTTGTTTTAAAGTATACGTGACTCGAGGAGTCTTTAATTAGTTCCCGCAGCGATAAGACGTGTAAAATTAAATTTTGCAAATGTAGAAACGAAAAGTTTGAATAAATGAAAAGTTAAAGTATAGTAATATCAGAACTTTGTTTAAAAACGAAAAGTGAATAAATAAAAAGTTAAAGTGAAGTAATATCAGAACTTTGTGTTTTTCTTTTTTTTAATCGTACGATAAGCAAGATACTTAACTAGCTACCTTGCGAGCGCATACACGTGTCCCTGGGCCAAGTCACTCACAGTGAGTCTTTCACTGAGTCGGTCCCAACGTGACTGCAAATCCTTCGCGGATAATTAACCACACACAAATCACACATCACTCTCTATTCTAGCAACCCTTATTCCTGCAAATCGAAGCCACACTACCAAAGCGTGGTACTGACCACATCACCTTATGGAATGCCAACACATTAAATTGTGATTATGAGAGACTCTAAACGCAGGCCCAAAAGGGGCTGTAGTGCTACTATTAAAAATCACTGTATAAGCGATGATTTTTTTCTAAGAGATGCGGAAAATGAAAATTATCATATTTATATTTATTGTTATATTGCGGAAGAAATTCTAAAATATTTGCTTAACTTGTTTATAATTTGCTTTAAGAACTGGTATGCCGTCACACATTCCTCTTGTAAAATGACCTAAAAATTGTTATTGAAGTAAGTACTCGTACGTATGAATCACTCTAAGCAGTCTCTATTGCTTAACGAAAGACATCAATCTTCGTCTTCGGGAGCTCTGTGTTGCCAAAAGATGATGGAAGAATTGCAAACTGTAATTATGTTTCAGTTTATTTTCTTTCTGCCTCATGCGTTGACCGTAGAAGACTCAATTTTGGCGTTAGAATGTGTTTTATACAGGAATCATCCTCAACAAACGCGATGATGTGATTTAGTCAAGATATGCTCTAGAACGCGAATCACTATGAACAGCTTTAGGTTAAATTCCCGATTTCTAAATTTATTATAGAGGATGGATTGTTCGTCAAAGATCTGAGGCCAAATTTCTCATTTTAACGACACGTAATTTGTATTGCACAATGCCACTGCAATAGCAAGTGCAAGTAAACGCGATTGCCCGCGAAAAGAACAAAAGAAAATGGCGTCGGCATTGCCAATATCAACGAGGCCTGCCCTATGACAAAGCAAACGACGCTGTGCTGAAGACATGTCGTCTCAATTTAAGGATTGCATAAAAGCCAGACGTTCCCACTTTCCCGATGTTTAGTTTAAAGTGAAATAATTGTAAGCAATTTACACATTCACGCCAACAAGCATCAGCCCATTGTGTGATGTGCGCCAAATATTCAAAAATTTGAATAATTGCTTGTTACGCCATGCTCGCGAAACTATTCTTATTGGAAGTGATGTCTTTGGTGGATCGTTTATTGTTCGTCGCGGTCTAGATACCAAAGTGGTAGTGCTGATTTTAAAGAAAATGGGCGGTGGCAGCCCGGCGAGTGATTTCACTCTCCCAATTCACGCTCACTCACTACAATCAGCAATCAATCAAAAGTTTGAAGGGTACGTTATGGAAAAAGGCTCCTTGCACTTCGTGAACAACTTGAACATCGATGCTAATTATATTTCAGGAAGAAGCTGTTCATGGATTGGAGCACACGTGCATAGCACATGTTGGCAAAACGAATGTTGTAAATGGGGCAAGCATTCATTGATTCCTGAATTAGTAGGAAGCGAAGGATGAGCTCATTAAACAATTGAATTGATTGGCAATTTCATGTTATACATGCCTGTGATTGATAATCATGTAATTAACGCTGATGACTATGTCCATCATATTTAAAGAGGATTGATTTGTTAGCTAGTTGAAACAGAATTGAATCATATTTTGTAAAGTAAATGACGGTATCATCTAATAGATATTTCTTATAATGCAGAGAATGTAAACAATAAGAATTATTTCCAATTAAAAGCGAATTTTGTTTGTATTTTTTTTGAGTATGGAGGAAATTTAAAAAGTTATTTTGCAATTAACAGAAAAAAAAATCATTTTAAATTTATGGCTCAAAAGGATCAAAAATATGATAGGACGAGAACGTTTTACATGGCACAAAAAGGGCCCGAAAAGGGCTTAGTCGCACTACCAGAGCGGTCGGATAAGTACTTCGCCTACAAAAGAAAAACGAAAATTTTGGAAAAGTTGCCATTTATTTCTCAACATAATCTCCTCTTACCTCAATACACTTGACCCAGCGATACCTCAACTTCTTTAACCCATCTGAAAAATAAGTTTTTTCGAGGTCCGCAAACTAGGGCTCCGTTGCGGCGATGACTTCTTGATTTGACTCAAAATTCCGCCTGGGGAGTGACTGTTTCAAGTTTGAAAACAAAACAATTTGAGTAAGCAGGAGAGTGCTCCTACCAGGAGGTCTTTGTAAAGATCATAGGGTTAGCAACAAATTTTCTAATAGCGTATATCGGTAACTTGAATTACCTGTATTCATGCAATACTTGGATATGAAATCGTTCAAATTCATGCAAAAGATGCAGTTTCTTTCATAAGCACAGCACAGCCGCCGTTTTGATCTAGCTTAAATGATTTTTCTGAATACTCGGCCGATTGAACATATTCAAGTTAAACGCTATTCCTTAAATTTTCATGAAAATTAAAGGAAATAAAATTGCCTAGGTCAGTTTGAAATATATATCAACCATAAACATGTATTATTGTTGTTGTAATTCCATACAATTGTTATGGCTACAACTTATTTGATTATGAATCGATCTCAATTAAATTTTGTGAACAAAAATATCTTATATCAGTTTATATAATTACAAAATATCAAGACTTTTAAGGATACCGTTTTGATTTTATGGGCGAAAATGTAAAATTTACAAATCATACTATTATTAACAAAGTTGAGTGAATTTCGATTTCTGAGGTATTTGCTGCCCTTGTACTCATCAAGGCCTACATTCGTGATAATTTTCAAATTTTTCGGCTCAAAGGAGTCCAATCGCGAGGGGGGAGGGATACAAAAAATGGTGGTACATTTTGCCTTCCCCTGGACCTCCTAATTCATAAAATGATTGTTTTTGTTTCAAATTCTAAAAGTTCTGATCAAGAAGTTTCAATCGATACCCAAATCGACTACCTTTGACTTAAAAAAATGTTTAAGGTCTAATTCGTTATTAGGGGGGACCCCCCTTAAAATTTTTTTAAAATTTTTGCTAAAACCGTGACTTTTGAGAGACCATCACTTCTAACCGTTTCGCAAAGTTTGAGCATCCTAGCTAGTTTTGTATAAGCAAAATGAACCCGCAGCAAAAAATTCTAAAGAAGATGACACCGTCTGGAAAGACGTGAGATCATTTTTACGAAATTGTGAAAATGCTAGACGCTAAATCAGCACACGCGCAACATAATTTTGCTTATGCATTATTCAACCCAAAGGTATCATTTTCCACTTTTATGAAATCTAATTCAAATGTAGTCAGTTGCGTTTGTACTGTCGAGAAAATTAGCTGCTAGATAAGGAAATAAATAAAGTTCGTTTTGTTAGCTTAACCAAGTGTTGTTTTAAATAAAATCCTGCCCCTTTTTTTAAAAACCCCGTCGTAAACTCGGACCACGTAATTGGCGCAGTCGGTGTTTTTCGGCAATTTATAAAAATACGTCGAAAACGAATTTAAATAATGGCTCAACTAAAGCTGAAGCCTAAAAGGAGCCTAAGCATTGAACCGCGAAGGTGTTACGCGTGATAAGCGGCGAAATTCTGTAATGATTTTCTACTTTCAGATCGAACGCGGAACCGACCTCTCATCGGTTCTAGACGTTAAGTCTGAGTAGTGCCAACGGATGGTACCAACAGGTCAACCAATCCGTGCACCGTAACCCATTCACGCGGTGGCTGCTTGTCGGCCAGCTAGTTCGGAGAGGATTTTGGTCGCGGGTCTCCGAATGGATTACGCTCAATTACAATATTTCAGTCACCTGAACTTGCCCGTTTTCCAAACGCGTCAACAATTACTCATCCAGAACGAGAAACCTACATTACGTTAATTCTGGATGTGATCTATCCACAGATCTCAAATCAAAAACGCTACAAAATCCCATAGGCGCGTTACCGATTCACCGACGCGGTACCGAAAAATATGCTACTCGAACTTAAACCGAAGAAAACTACTCTAAAGAAATGACGAAACAATCAAAGGTACCGCGTACCGCGCGCGACGCGAAACCGACTTCAGCGGATTTGTCGAAACCCTACCCTCGCGACGGCATACTTACGCTACACTTCCCTTCCACGCTGAAAAAGAACGAGCCACTGAAAAGGAAAGTCGTGGTTTATCTTTTAGCAATTCATATTATTTCTACTATAACTTGGTTTCATGTTAATTTCACATTAAATTTCTTCTCTTCACTTTTTGAACTTAATCTTAAACATTCATTTTGCAATCACACTTTACAAAAATAATCATCTCATAATTTGCTTGACATCTCTAGAAATTTGATGAGAAGTGATTGTTTAAAATTTTTTTTTTTATAATAATTATTTATGATTTGTTTAAATTTAATTAATAAATAACACAATATTAAACCGAGATACCAATATGTACTAAAATGATTAATAAAAGTCTAATCCTTTGCTAATTATCCAGTAAAAACGGGAGCGAGGGCAGGAATACTTGTAATTTTAGGGAGTAGACGGGGAATCGGATTAACTACCAAAGAAAGATTTACGAATCTCAAATAAGATCGGAAATATTTTGTTACGGCTCTATAAAAAGTGTTGTGTACTATTCCGGTAGGCATAATAGCGCAATATGCAAAAAAAATAGCATTCAAAGTAAAAAACCAATAAATTTTGATGTTCAAGCTACACATTAATAATAATTTCGGAGTACATTCGTATTGGTGTGTTTTTTTTTATTTTGACCGCAACTTAGTCCATAAGAAGAAAAATCTTATATTTTTTTTCATGCAAAACAAATTACTATCTAGCAGGTACATTATCCAATTTCCATTTCGACGCTACTGTGACAGATACGAGTTTTCGTTAAATGGTTTAATCTTACAGAAATTGTATTAGGTTCAATTATCATCCATGTTTAACTTTAAATGCGGAAAATTCAAAATTTAGCCCATCGGACTAATACATGAATGGAAAGTGCACAATTAAGTCCATACTTTCAAGTATCACATTATAAATTTATGAACGCTAGCTTTTATTAAATTCTAGAAGTACCAAAAATATCCATTTGACGATTCATTGGATATAAGAAATATAATTTTTTTGTTGTTTTTAACTGCCCAAACGTACATATTACAATTGGAATTCGGATTGTATGTCGTTAGGTAAATCCCATAAATTCTGGAGCAGTAAGCTGACTTCTTAAAATTACATTTTGATACCTTCCCAAAATTAATTGAAGGAGCCGTTACGCGATTTTTTCCAAATAAAGATCGCTTGGATACACACACCGTATACGCCAACACAACGTATGTTTTGCGTTATTATTCTGACCTACTATCTCGCCTCATAACTTCACCGTCGAGCATAGGAATGCGATAGGATTGTGAACTCAGCTTATCGAAAACTCGCTTGCATTCACTTAACATCCGACAAACGACGTTTTGCTTGGCATGCGTGTGTCCTTTTATTGTTTCAACAACAACACTCAAATTACATAATCGAATTTATCTATGGATTTTCGCACGTCATTCCATCAGATAATTTATGCAAAGTTCATCAACATCAGCTGACGATTAACTCCATATTTTCAGGATATCCTGAAGGTTTATCAAATCCACTAAACCATACACTTGTGTACAGTCTTTTTTTTGCAGAAGTCAAGTTGGGATATTCCAATGAATTGGTTCCTTTTTTTTTTGCAAGCTCATTTATATGACACCACAGGATAACTAACAAAATGTGATTCCGACGCACTTGGGTGCGTGGAAAACGCCCAGTTATAGAGGATAACGTTTCAAGGTGAAAAATCGCTGTTAACCGCAATGTATTATTAGCGATATGTCCTCTGGTGGCTTTATTAAGTTAAAAGCAAATGATTATGAATTGCAATGTAGAAGCCGTATTCTAAGAACTGCTGAAAAAAGCACTTCTCGTTCCATTTCGTAGGAATTTTTATTATGTGATTTGCTAATGCTTTGCAAACTTAATTTAAACACATTTCAAACTATGCAATCACGTCAATTCACTCCTGTAAGGTGAAGATTTTGGCTGGTAACCTATTTTCGAGGGTCAATTTCATCCGCACCATGCATTCACTTCCAATTTCTAGGAACCCGATGTCAGAATATTCGTGTAGTTGTTGTGCAATGGCCGGAAGTAAAATTCCAAAAAAACTAGGTGAAATATTTCAAAGCAATGTTCATTTGGTTCACGGGAGGAAGAATTAAACGGACGAATCAAACTCTTATTATTGCCCCCAAACCATTTCAACTCCCAGGTACACGATCCCACACAAATCTAGGAGCCGGCTTCGCTCTGATCCTGATTCCCTCGTTCTTTGTTTTTATCCCAGAACAACAAAACCTACATACCTCGAGATCGCTTTACCTTCCCTCCTTTTTGTCCAAATCATAAATGTGGAGTTGCGTGATGATCCAAATGATGCCAATTGTTTGCCGATGGATCCCCGCCAAACAGCTGATTGGAAACGAAGATCTGTTTTGAAATCTCGAGCAATTTCACGAACCAAACGTGGAACGGTAATTTCCGGATCAACAATTCTGTGGACTCCTGGTAACGACGAAGTTCTCGAAGAGCAACCGTACCGGGACGATAACGATGTGGTTTCCTTACACCTCCTGTCAATGGTAGTCTCGGTACTTGACTGTTGGTTGCAGATGGAGTTTCTACGTTTCGAATTATGCTACAAACATGAAAAATTACAAATTTTACATATCATGGATACGAATTGTTTCATCATCCCTACCGTCACGATCTGTTCTAGCCTGAGGCACTGTTCCGGTGAATTTCTCAAGTGTTTGATGTTCCCTTTTGTTTTCTTGAGTACGTTTCGCTCCGACCAAATCCTACACACAAACGATCGTCACGAAGGTATGTTAAGAGGTAGAAAAGCACTTGAAAGGATCTAGACAGCACAAACTACGATCACGCACCATCGATCACCACAAAAAGTTCTTTTCTTTTTCTTCGCCGCCATGTGGCTGTCAAAAATCCCGGTTGTCACCTCGGACAAAACATCTGTGTGTGGAATGGCACGCCATATGGCGGCAATGTGCCTCTCCAGTTGTCGCCAGTGGCATAGTTTTCTCGATGGCCACGGTGGAGGGGCATTTCCAGATGGCTATGTCTCGAAATGTGCCGGGGTTTGGGATTAATTCTATATTTCGAATATTTATATCCACGGATCTAAATATTTGGACAGAAAAAAAAATATTTTCTGCACAACGATATCCGCACGACAGATGAAGTCCGCTGGCACTTCGAGGACATATCCATCTGGCCGGTTGCAAGGGTTCGGGATCGGAATCACTTCGATTCCCGGGCGTAGGCGTCACATTACAATTCGAAAATAAATTAAAGCCAGTGTTCGCGTAATAACTTTTAAAATCAAATATATTTTTGGCAAGAAGAGCAACCGAGGCCTTTATGCTCTTGTAAAATAGTTGGTGAGGCTGCCAACGACTCTTGCCCCAAAAAAAAAAAATGTATTTATAATAAAGTCCTTTCAATAACAATAACGACAGAGGAAAACTCTGAAGTGAAAAATGAACCTTTTATGACGGAGGGAGAAAGAAAAGGGAGATCATTTTCAACACGTCAAGAAATACAGGTGACATGGAAATGGAGCGAATAATGGAAATCGAACAACAACTCCAGGCTCGAAACGAAGAAATCCAACAATTGGGACTAGCAATCCAGCAACTTGTTAACAGACCCGACCCAGTAACGCAACTCACGAGCGCAATCCAACAGCTGACTCTAGGACATCCACCATCGAATTCAAAGGAAAATGCACTGTAGGAGCTGAGGTACATGAGCATTTTCACAGGAACTGGTGAAATTTCCGTGAACGCATTTGTGAGCAGCATGGAACTTTATGTAAATAACCTGAACGATGCTGAGTTGGTGAAAGTGGTGACGAGAACAATATTCCATCAAAAGATCCAAGGGCTGGTGAAAAGCGCAATTATCAATCTACCAGAGACGGACAATTGGCAAGCGATTAAGGCAGCGTTGAAGGTAAGATTTAAACCGGACATCGAACCAACGGAAATTTATCGAAGGATTAACAATTTACGAGTCTCGTTGGTAACTGAGCTTTAAATTTCTTTACAGGACCTAAAATATAAAACAGATGAACTTATTTTATTTTATAGTGATAATTTGTTTATTGATTTAAGTAACGTAGAGTCCATATTAGTGAACACAGCAAAAGAAATGACGCAAGGCGTCCTTTTAGAAAAAATTTGCAAATTAAAGTCTATTAAAGATATAATCAGTGTGATGCAAGAAAGGAAATTTGAAGATTCTTGCATAAGGCCTGAGTTTCTTAAAGTCAAATTCAAAAAATTTTCAAAAAGTCCAGAAAATTTTTCTAGTAAAAATAGTGAAAATAGTGGTCCCAACTGGCGAACGCCTAAAGAAAGTGATGGACATGACATAAAACAAACAGAACAACCAATGAACGATGGACAATATACACCAAACAGCTCCGAACAATTCAAACAAAAATGTTATTCGAAAAAAACTAAAACTTTTAAAAATAAACGTGGCGGTGATAATTATAAGAATATTAACAGTGGTGATTCTAACCAAATTCGGAAAAATGACTCCGGGAATAATTACTTAGACGTGAACAGGACAAATAACTTTAACCAAAACAACCCTGGACAGTTTAAGACAAATGAACAAGGGAACTCGAGACAAATTTCTTTTTCATGAAGACAAAGATAAGAAGTTGCACCTATGGAAATCGATAATATCCAGATAAATAGAACATCTGATAACAATCGTCAAGATTTCCACGGCTCAAAGGAGTCTTTAGAAGAGATTTCATCAAATAAGGGTCATTTTCCAGATAATAACTACGAATCAAATTATATAGGTAGTTCGAAAGACAAACAAGTTTTTTTTATCAATTAGCCTCGGATGAACTACCGCTCATTAGTTTAACTATCAATGATAAAAAATACGTTGCATTGATTGATACGGGATCATCTTTTAGTATTATCAATGAACATGTGCCTGATTTCAAAAGAATAAAAATAAATCCGATAAAATTTTCAACAATAACAGGCTCAGATATAATAAACTTTGAACTTCATACACCAGCCCCTATTGAATTAAATCCTCCGCGAGGAACCCACATCACGTGGAAAGTAAGAAATCTCGCGAATCAAAAATACAACTTTATCATAGGTATGGGCCTTTTAGATCGACTAGGAATAGTCATAGATATTGAAAATAGAACTATTACTCTTGATGGGCAAGTTGTTCCATTTTTAAACAGCCCTTACACCACAAATCAAATGTATTCGCTAGAACCTGTAAATCACTGCTATCTAGATCCTCATTTAAATGCGGAAGAGTATAGAGAAATAACGAAACTCATTAAAAAGTTTGAGCATATATTTTTCAAGGAAGGAGATAAGTTGACTAGCACCCCAAGTATTCAACATGAAATAATAACTACTACCGATAATCAAATAAATTCACCCAAACATGAGTTTGAGACTAGAAAACAAACTGCAGAAATGGAGTCACAAGGAATTATTCAAAAAAGTAACTCCAAATATTCAAGCCCTCTGATTGTTGTCCCTTAAAAATCAGACTATTCGGGAGAGAAAAAATTTCGCATAGTTATTGATTATAGAAGGCTCAATGAGAGGTGACTATTGATGATAAATTTCCGTTACCCAACATTGATGCCATTCTAGATAAATTAGGGCGAGCGCAATACTTTTCTACGATTGACTTGGCAAAAGGATATCACCAGATCCTTATACGACAGGAAAATCGAAAGAAAACAGCGTTTGTTACGCCCCATGGCCTCTATGAATTCGTAAGAATGCCATTCTGCCTAAAAAATGCCCCTGCAACGTTTCAGCGCCTGATGAACAATGTCTTAAGGGACTATATTAATAAAATATGCGTAGTTTACCTCGATGATAGCCTTATATTTAGCACTTCCATTCAAGAATACGTTATGACAATTTCAGACATATTCAAAATTCTAGACCAGCACAAACTAAAAATTCAAATCGACAAGTGCAAATTTATGGAAAAAGAAACGCCATTCTTGGGGCACATAATTACAAGAGAAGGACTGAAACCAAACCCGGAAAAAATAAACATTATAGAAAAAGTAGTAGTCCCCAAAACAGGAAAGCAAATTAAGAGTTTCCTTGGCTTAACCGGTTTTTATCGGAAATTTATAAAAGACTACGCAAAAGTTGCACAACCGATAACCAAATATCTAAAGAAAAACACCAAAATTAATGTCAAGGATCCAAATTACATCAATGCGTTTGAAAAGCTTAAGAGCCTTGTTACATCTCCCGTTATTCTTAGGTTTCCAGATTTTAAAAAGCAATTCCAACTCACAACAGATGCATCGAATTTTGCAGTGGGCGCTGTCTTATGACAAGACGGCCACCCAATTTGCTTTGCATCACGCACTTTAAATTCGCATGAACAAAACTATTCTGCAACAGATAAGGAGTTCTTAGCCATCATGTGGTCTATTAATTATTTAAGGCCATATTTGTATGGCAACAAATTTAAAATCTTCACGGACCATCAATCTATTAAATACCTGCAGGCAAAATATAGGGGTAGAGATCTATCTCCTCGCCATCAGCGTTGGCTATTAAAATAAGAGAGTGTCAATTTGACATTGAATACCTCAAGGAAGGGAAAATAAAGTTGCAGACTTTTTGAGATGCATCAAAATGGAAAACAATGAAAATAAAGAAATGAATGATCCAATTGAAGATTCACATTCCTTCACGGAACTACAAATCCTTTGTAATATTGAAGAAAACGACACAATGGCAACGAAACATTCAGCAGAAGAGGAATTGCTTGATCACATTCCTATTAAAGAGGAAATAGTAAATAAATATCGAACTCAAATACATCTAACAAATAATAAAACACAAGAATTTGAAACCATGCACGGGAAAAATATACATTTCAGAACATGATTTCGATAATTTAGGTGGCATCCTGAGAAGATATATTAAAAAAGGAACAATTGGAATTTTCACTGAATTGGATGATAGCAAATATAATGTCGTTTAAGAGAAAGTCAGAGAACTGTTTTCGAACGATCCACAAATAAAATTCTTCCGTTGCTCATTTAGAGCCAAGGGCATCGAAACCGAAACTGAAGCTGTAAAACAAATCTCCTTCTATCATGTGCAAGAAAGCCAACATTCTGGTATACTTGAAGCATATAATTCACTAAAAAATAAAATTTATTTCCCTAAGTTACTTGAACTGATGACAATAGTCATAAATCAATGTGAGGTATGTCAACGAATCAAATATGATAGGAACCCAATCAAACCAAAGTTCAACCTTACGGAGACGCCCAATAACATTAATGAAATAATACAAATTGATATCTTCACAATAATGAAGCATAATTTTATGACTACAATTGATAAATTTTCTAAATTTGCTGTAGTATACTATCTGCCTGATAAAAATCATCCAACAATTATCGAAGAACTGGAGGATCACTTTACTAAATTTGGAAAACCCAAAAAAATTGTTTCAGGTAATGAATTTGATAGTGTGCTAATCAAAAAGTTCTTGGGGCAAGAAGATGTCGAATTACATCTTACTAAAGCTCACAGTCACACAGGTGTAGCAGATATCGAAAGGCTGCACAGTACTATTATCGAAAAGTTTACAGCACTAACATTGTTAAAAACTAAAATATCGATTAGAAGAATACTACAACAAGCCGTACGAAATTATAATTATCGGTATCACTTCACAATTAAATGCACCCCGTACGAAGTAACCAACCATAAAATTGAATTTGAAAAGATCAGGAAAAATTTAAAAGAAGTTGAAGAAAAGAGCATTAATAAAAGAAATAAAACCAGGGAAAAATATGACGAAACTTGCACGTCAGGATTCATCAGGAACTACGAGGCAGCAAGATTAAAACACTTACTCAAATATCGGAAAGCTATGTTAAACAATGTCCATCCCGTTAATATTAAAAGAAAACCGAAATATGTTGATCTTGAAGAAGAAAAGCCCGATGTTATCACAGACATACAAAGAGAAATAATCAACAGAGCAATAAACGGTGAAGAGGAAAATGAAGTCCTATATCTAAATTCAACCTAAATATAATCAGGAAAGACATTAAAACATTAACAAAAAATCATTGGCTTAACGATAATATAGTAAATTTTTATTTTAATCTTATTATGGAGAGAAGCACTCAACACAAAGTCGATCTTTGGCCAAATTTTACGCAATGAATACCTTTTCTGCATCAGTACCAGAGCATATCTACTAACAAGCAATTTCACATAGAACAAATTTCGCATCTAACGGTAGTTAACGTAAAGACCGATTTGTGTTTGTATTGCGTAAAATTAGAGATCGATTTGTGTACTCGTATGTATTGAGTAAAATTTATTTTCCTCTCAAATTGTTAGAAAGGAAAGAAAGAAATGCAAAATAATTTCTCTTGTGTTATTTTACGTCCCTTTCTAATCGGAAAAACAGCTGGTGCAGTTGCTTGTTAGTATATATGCTCTGTCAGTACTCTTAAAACAGGGTTATAAAGCAGTCCGAAATTAGGCACGAAAAGTAAATATTTTCTCTTATGACCTCATTCTAATCGCGGTGCATGTAAATAATTCACACTGGTGTTTATCTGTTATAAACTTTGAAGATAAGTTCATAAAATACTACGGTTCGATGGGAAACACGAATTTTGAAATTTTAAATGTCCTTGAAAGTTATATAAAAGAAGAATCTGCAGATAAACTAAAGGAATCACTAGATACAACTGAGTTTATTAAGGAAAACGTTACAGATGCACCTCAACAGAACGATGGTAATGATTGCGGTGTATTTATCTGTACAGCTGCAGAATACTTATCAAGAAATTTCAAATTAACATACTCACAAGAACAAATACCGAATTTTAGAGAAAAAATGATTTTGGATATAATTCAAGGCAAAATTCAATAACAATTTTTTTTCTTTTTGTTTTCTATACGCAATAAACCGATCATAATTTCCTAAATTACAGCTTCTTACGATACTTTTGGTGATATTTTCCATACCCTTGCCGATAGTGTGATCTTTATGCGTATATAATATACATGGGCAGACAGGATATGCAGAAATACAGCTGAATAAAGTTGAAATAGTCACAAAGACAAGTATGATACTTCATCTAATAAATACGCATGAAATTCTGAACATAACCAATGAATTCAAAACCAATGCAGCTATTTTTGACACGCAGCATAAGGACGTTATATTTAGGGAGTTAGAACATTTGGAAAATATGGTTAAAACTTTTATACCAACAGGGACTAGACCAAAAAGGTGTTTAATTAACTTAATTGGGACGACCAGGACAGAAATGACATTGATAATCACCTTAACACTATTGACGCAAACAACAGAAATATAATCACAACTATAAACCAACAAGTAGACATCAACACAAATTTCAACGAGACATTAGCAAAACTCAGGAATATCATCAGAAAGGACTGAGACACAATTTCGAACAAATTAAATAATATTTCTAGCAGCACATTGATTAAAAATCAGTATTTTGATCAATTTCTTAAAGTTCAATTATTAAAAAGCAAAATAGAACATATTCAGGACAACATAGTTTCTGCCAGATATGGATTGTTACATCCTAATATACTTACTGATCATGAATTGAACAAATACGAAATTGATTGGAACAAATTGCAATATATTAGAACTGGTATTGCAAAATCAGAAAAAGACCTTTTAATTTTTGCCATCATAATTCCAAGAGAATTTGTGAAAGTTCAGCTAAAAATTATCCTTCCAATATCGAACTCACTGTTCAAAGAAATTGATGCTCAAAAAGAAATCGTATTTTCCATAAACTCTACTGTATATAAATTCGAAATTATGAAAACTTTAAGTCAACTCAGTCAAAGTGTACATTGTACTTATAGAGGTAATTGTAAAATGATAAAAAACACAAAAACTGAAATTCTGGAAATAGATAATGAAACTATTGTACTAAAAAATGCTAAAAATGTAAATGTCAATCAAAATTGCGATGATCGAAATCTAACATTATCAGGAAATGTGCTTATTCATTTTAACAACTGCACTCTAAATATTTTGGAAAATTATTACTCGAATTCCTATGAAAAATTTGAAGATCGATTTTACTACCCTGTAAATAAAATTTTGAAGATAAACTTACACTAGAAGAAATTGCTGTAAGCAATGTAAAAAATATTGAAATAATCGAAGAACTTCAAGTCCATAAAAATGTATCATACGGCATAAATGTTTCTAATATAATTTTTGTAATACTTTGTATTCTCAATCTCACATTTTATTTTGGAAAAAAGGACGAAAATTTAAAGTAAATGTAGAAAATAGGATTCAGGAGAATCCTGATCTAAAGGGGGGAGAAGTTATGTATAAGCAAAATGAACCCGCAGCAAAAAATTCTAAAGAAGATGACACCGTCTGGAAAGACGTGAGATCATTTCTACGAAATTGTGAAAATGCTAGACGCTAAGTCAGCACACGCGCAACATAATTTTGCTTATGCATTATTCAACCCAAAGGTATCATTTTCCACTTTTATGAAATCTAATTCAAATGTAGTCAGTTGCGTTTGTACTGTCGAGAAAATTAGCTGCTAGATAAGGAAATAAATAAAGGTCGTTTTATTAGCTTAACCAAGTATTGTATTAAATAGAATCCTGTCCCTTTTTTAAAAAGCCCGTCGTAAACTTGGACCACGTAATTAGCTTCTATAGTTTCTGAGGAAACTTGCTGTGACGCACGGGCAGACGGACAGACAAGTCGCGAAACTAGTAGCTCTTTGTAAACAAATTTTTTACAAAGACCTAAAAAGAGTCACAAGGAGCCAAATCTGAGGAATACGATGGATGGGGTAGCAGTTCGTAGCCAAATTCGACAAATTTTACCGTAGTGACTGCGAAGGTGTGAGCCGGTGAGTTGTCATAGATGAAGAGCACTTTTTTCTTCGCCAAATGGGGCCTTTTTTTTTAAATTTGGCATCGAATCGGCTCAATAATTCGGCATACGAGTAGTAGAGCTCTATGATCATTTTGCTCTTCTCTAGATAGTCCATGCAGATTACACTTAGTAAATCCCAGATAACGGTGGCTATTACCTTTCCAACCGATAGGACAGTCTTCGCCTTCTTTGCAGCACGTTTGCCGGGTGAATTCCACTGTTTTGATTGCTTCCTAGTCTCTGGTGTGTAGTAGTGGAGCGATATTTTGTCAGCAGTCATGAAATGATGCAGAAATTCTTTTGAATTGCACTTAAACAGCGTCAAACACTGCCCTAAAGTGGTCATATGGTTGCGTTTGTTGTCCGAATTTAACAAACGTGGCACCCATTGCGTCAACAACTTGTCCATGCCCAAAATTTCAAGCAAGATATGACCCATGCACTTTTTTGAGATGCCTATTGTCTCAGCTATCTCGCGCACCTTCAATCGGCTCGTGAATTTTTGTCACGTGATCCTCCGTAGTAGCCGTTTTTGCGGCACCTAGGAATGGTTCGTCAAAAACCGATAGCGACCACGTTGAAACTCGCTAAACCAATTTTTTACAGTCTAAATTGCAGAAGCAGAGTCACCTTACACAGCATTCAAGTGGACTTTGATTTCACTGCGTGATTTCCCTTCCAAAAACAAGAATCAAATCACAAACCAGTATTGCTCTTTCTACATTTTCATAAAAGCCGCGTACACGGCCGCTTCTACTCGCGGTCAAAACAAAACTACGTGTCTGATTCAGCTGAAATTATGACAGTACTTGTCTGCAAAAGTGCATTACACGATAGTGAACCTCTTTTGCGGTGGTGTGATAGTACTTTTCGGATCACCATCGTATATTTGGCCCTAGCTGAGCCTAAATAAAATCCACTTTGCAATAAAATTAACCGAAGCAGAACGTTCGTAATTGATTTCATTTTCGCAAAATAGTTCTGAAAAAAAGATTAAAACCTTCCTTTTAATGGCCCAAAACAAAGCCAGATATGCAATTCGCTAAAAATAAGTTAAAAATAGCAAGAGAGAGTGCTCCTGCCAGAAGGGCATTTTAAAATTACTTGAAAATCAAACTTCTGAATATCAAATTGCTGAGTATGAAACTTCTGAATATCAAACTTCTGAATATCAAAACTTGACTCATATATAAATTCCATGAATTAACATATGTTTATTGTGTATTTTGATTAGCCACCATTTTATTTTTAGAGTTCTCAGTCACATATCAACGTCACAAATAATTTCTGAAATTTTCATAGAAATTCATTCATATCTGTAGAGTTGAGTCGTTTCCGAACGTGTCTTTCAACATTTTTTTAAATTTATTACAACTTAGCTGCTTATGGCTCGATTTTTATGAAACTTTCAGAAAGCGTGTGGCTTAATTCAAAAAATTTAAATACAATTTTTTGGCGAATTTAAGAAGCACCTTTTGATTATATTTATAAAAAGGGTCACGCCCTGCATGGGGGGTTCCCCCTTACAACTTTATAGAAATCATTTTATACTGCAACTTTCACGAGGGCACCACTTTTGACATACTCACCAAATTTTATGTTTCTAGCTTATGTAGTTTGCGAGAAAACTTGCTGTGATACACGCACGGACGGACGGACGACAGGTCACCATCGAAGAAACAGCAAAGGAAGTGAATAGAGTGTATGCGGGGACCAAATCCGCTTTCTATTATTTCATTTGGAGGGTTCTGAAAGCAATGGATTGGGCTTTTTTAAAAACGGCGTATAAAGAAACTGGAAAGCAGTAAAAACCGTTCCACTATATGCGAGAAGGACGCGATGCAATTATTGCGTCACATCATTCTCGCCCATTTTGGACCGCTTTTCACGCTGCGTCTTAAAAGCCTATTGATTGTGATTTTTGTTGAAAGACGCAACTAATTCAAACGGCCGCTAATCTAGTGTCTTAATAGATCAAGCGTAACTGTGGACAAATGTTGAACATTTCAGGCTAATCGAAAACACAAAAAGTGAATTTTTTTGGAAGTCCAGTGGTTAAGAATATCGATAATGAAAGTGTTACGGTGTGTCTTTTTAATAACTGAGCCTATTCAATTGTTTCAATCACCTAAGGCCAAAAATAAAACAGGTAACTAGTGATATTTTCGTCTTATTTTACAAAACAGTATAATTGGTTATTTTAATTACAAAATTGAGATATAATAATGAAAAATCGCGTTTCTTCCAACAAAGTTTATTATTTATTTTCATAATAGAGAAATAATTATACAGAAAAATATAATAAGCGGTAATTACATATGAACATGTAATAACATTTAATTTTACATAAAAATTTAATAAAGTTTAATTATAAAGAAATATGTAATAAAAAGCAATTAAATAGAAAATTGTAGTATCCGCGAGCGCTTAGGGGGTGTAGGTGGAGCTGAAACTAATTATTTTTATTGCCCTACCACTAAATCTTAAGGATTTATAAACAGTCTGATTATTCTTTGTGGTGTTTTGAAGTCCAATTTGATGGCAAATCTCTATAAGGCCCTCTCACAATAACTCCGCAAATTTGTATTGGAACCGCCGTTCTACCGAAAAACACAGTAATTATAACGTCTAAATATGACATAAATACAGCAACTTCGGTGTGATGGAAATATGATTCGGAAGAAGTAAATACAAGCTGATTTGTACTATTGGTCCATGTAACTCGTAATGCCATATTCGTTTGGCCGCTTTTGCGAAACATTTTCGATTAAATTAATTGCTTTCTTGTGCCTTAATGATCACTCGAACGAGGCAATAATTTAATGTATCACATTTGGTGCAATTTCCCATATAAATTGATTGTTAAGACCAACTACGTCTAATCTGCAAACTACCAGCAATGCACTGTGCCAATTTGGATTTGATATTATTTCCAAATCCACAAATTTGACATTTCATCCAAGTTTTAATACGATTGGAAGCTAACATTTTTGTACGGCTATTTTTGAACTCGAGAGATAAATTGTGAAATGGGCACTGCATATAATGATTTCTTAGAATTTTATTCGCGTTTAACTTGGGCATCGACACTATACCAATTGTTCACAGTCAAGCAGGTACTTGAAAAAGATTGGGAGTTCAACATAGACGTACACCAAATTTTCGTAGACTTTAAGAAAGAATACGACAGTATTGATCGTAACGTACAGTACCAAATAATGTTTTGCTTCGGCATCCCAGCCAAACAAGTCCGTCTGACCAAAATGACTATGACGTCGACGCATCAACAACCAACTCACCGATGCCTTTGACACAAATATCGGACTAAAGCAGGGAGATGGGCTGACCCCATTGCTATTCAATTTGGCCCTGGAGTACGTCATGCGAAATCTACCTGCCGATACATGAGTGGCAATACTATTCAAGTCGAAGCAAGTAGTTCAACATTTTTTCACGATAATTATCAACTGACAAAGAAATCTTCCTGAAACTCGACTTCGAACCAAAAGTAGCCTTGCTACAAATCATATCACACTTGGTGAATACAGTATCGAATGTGCTAACAAATTTGTGTATTTAGGCGTCAAAAGAACGAAAACCGGCAATAAAAGAAGAACGAGAAGAATACAGCTCGCAAATAAAATATTTTTTCCAGTTTAGACAATCTGCATACACAGGAACACAAAGCTCCAAGTACCCAAGTCTGTTATAAGACGTGTGTTATGCTAAGGATGTGAAACAGGAATCCTAGCCCAAGCATCCGCTAATATATTGAACACCTTTGAGTGACTGGTTCTGAGGCGAATAATCGAAGCGAAGCTAGACGGGAACCAATGGCGAATTCAATACAACCATGAGGCGTATGCAATTTTTGTCGAGCCGGAGGTCTCAACGATTGTGGAAGCTGCAATGGACTGGCCGAATGAATCGTCGGGACAAACAACGGATACCCAAGAAGGTATTCGTTGGGAACACTGAAGGCCAGAGACCAGTCGCGAAACCGAGAAAACGCTGGTCTGACTCGATCAACGAAGACGGTGCATCGCTGCTCAGATTTCGAAATTGGTAGACATGGTCAATGGACCGAGACAGTTGGAGGCACGCTTTGAAGGAAGCAAAGGCCCGAGGGGGGCTATAGTGCTGTGAAGAAGAAGTAAAACTTGGGCATCAACAAGTTCACAGCACACAAGATAACAATGGGACAACTACTAACATGTATGCAAAAACGGGACACAGATTGTACACCATTTTCGAATATGTAAAACTTACAATTCAAGGTCAAGTGTGATTCAACATGTGATTTAGGTGTCAATGGACTCCCCAAACCGAAAATGTTAGCTCAGGATCCTTGGCGCAAAGGAAGAAAAGGGAATTCATCTCACTAAGGGAATTTTCACATCAATTTGGAAGCAGTTCAGTGAAATTTCTCGAAAACAAACGCAGCTACACACGAAGACCGTTAATTTGCAAAATTGTTGTTTTCTAGGAAAAAAAAAAGTCTCAAGTTGTAACACGAGACAGCAAACTGAAGTCTTATTTGGACCGTAAATAATTGAAAACAGATTTTTGCCTCGATCTAGAGGAGATAAAACGCGCGGTGAACAAAACCACGATCAACCGTCCACTCCATTGAACTGCAATATCGACTGATCGATATTCATTAATTCATTTGCACATTGATTTGACGCGAGCTTTGATCAACTTTAAACTGTTTTAATTTTCACATAATATGGACTGGAAGATGACTAAAAAATCCCCGTTGGCAACACCAGCCGGAAATGTAAATTTCTCGTATGTAGCGTAAGATTTCGGAAAAGAATTTGGCTTGCGTACTACTAAACTTCTTACTGCAATTATCGTAACACCACATAGGTATTTATTGACATGAAAAGAATCTGCCGACGTTTGTATTTAAAAACCCTTTATAGAGGCGCAAATATTTTGCTCATTCAATTGAGTTGCACATTTATGGAATTGTTATGAACATACAAATACAGGTGTTGTCTTTCTCACATTTGCTGTTTATACATTTTACAGTGGTTACCACACAAAGGTGATAACTTGTCGGCTTAAATAGCGCAAGCAGATAATCTTAAAAGATTTCCATAAAAATTTAAACAGCACTTGCGTTGCTATTAATATAAATATTTTCAATTCTTTTCTGAACCATCAGTTGCCACCATTTTGAATTTTCATTGAAAATGGCTGCAAAAAATATTAAGCTGTAAATTTTCGACTTTTTCATTTGTCATCTGATTCGCATAATTTTTTGCAGGTTAAATTAACTTGCCTTGATAACTTATAATTTCAAATTTCATTGGAATCTGTTGAGAAATTTGGCTGCTAGAGGTCTACTGAAATAAAAAAAAAATTTTAAGTCGCCCCCTGTATGGGGAGGCCCCCCTTAAAAACTTTAAAATATTTTCTTGCACCGCAAATTTCCAAGGCACCACTTTTAACCTACGAAGAAAATTTCCTCATTCTAGTTCATGTGGTTTGCAAGGAAACTTACTGTGACGCACGAACAAACGGACGGATTGACGGACAGACAGACAAGTCACGATTTCATAATTTTTAACAATATCCTAAAAATGGTCTGCTTTATAAATACTTCCAAGTTAAGTAATTTACAACGTTTCCATGAAAATTATTCATTATTTCAGTTGCTATTAAAAAAGCGAATTGTGCTTGCCTTCTGACCTTTGGGAGCCGCCATTTTGAATGCATGCATTTGATTTTGGATTATTTCAAATCTTTGTATGCTAGGGCCTCATCAATCAATGTGCCAAATCTTGTTCAAATAGGAGTTTCACTCTAGACAGGGCAAAAGTATTCAACTTTTAGTGAAAATGGCAGCTAAAAACATTAGGTTTTAAAGTTTCGACTTTTTATTTTTCATTCGATTCAAAAAATTTTCTGCGATATACAAAAACTTAGTACAAAGATCCATAATCTCACGTTTCATCAAATCCGTTGGAAAATGTGACCGCCAGAGGGAAACAAAAACATGAAAAAGCCGCATATTTGAACCGCCGCCATTTTGAAAATTACACAGGCATGATCACAAAAAACTCAAAGTTTCTAGATCTAATTGATTTCTATCGTAAAATCAAATTTCATTTTTATCAAATTAAAATTGCAACTTTTAGAGGACTTTGCAATTTTGAGCTTCACCTGGCCGCCATTTTGGATTTTGCCACCTGAACTCCAGTTTTTTCACATAACACTTTAGATACATATAGTTTCCATCAAAGTACCGAATTTCATTGACATTGGATGAAACCTTTGGTCAAAACTATAACAACAAAATTTTGTACGTTTTTTGACTTTCGAGCGGCCGCCATTTTGTTTAAGCCGTACCAACTTATTTATTTTTTAATTGTGAGATTCACTACATATATCAGTGAACCTTTGTACCAAATTTCATCCAAATTGGAGCTATACTTTGGTCAGAACAGAAATCACGATTTTTCGTCTAAAATGGCCGCCATTCTGTTTTTGCCTTGCCGATATAGCTGGTTCACAAATTTAACTGAGATATTTACTCAATACACCTTTTCTGAAAATTTAGTGAAAATTGGAGCAAGTTTGCAGCCTCTAGCGTGGTCACAAATTTCGTTATATCCCATATATATATATATATATATATATATATATATATATATATATATATATATATATATATATATATATATATATATATATATATATATATATATATATATTGTTACATGTACAAATAATTACATGTACAAATAATTCTGCGAGCTACTGTCGCAATTATTTTCATCATCATTAAGAACGTCAACAAATGAATTTACTCGAACCCGCGAGTAAATTCAACAAGCATAATCAACATCTGCAAGCGACGTCACTCCATTCATGAATTTGCTCGAACCTACCAGGTACCTCTCGGTAGAACGTTCGCCAATATGCGAGAAATGGGTGAATACTTAGAGACCCTATATAAAGGCGAGCTGAATGAATGGGAGAATCATTCATTCGACCGCGATAAGAACTGCGATTGTGTGTGAAGCGATATTATTCGAGTAGTAGAAAAGTGATTTTCGTAATAGTGAAGTGATTCAGAAGACAATTGCGATAAGAAATTTATGGACAAGTGTTAGATTTTTCATAGTGAAAATTAAAATTAGTGAAAAGTGTTAACTGATTATTGTGCATTTTATTTTAATTAAATAAACTCTTTTAACTTAAATTAAAAGACATTGCGTTTTCACTTTCCCGGAACATTAAAATTATCGGCCGCGAACCAATAACGCGCGACAGTGGTGTCGAGAAGTGCGATTGAAATTTTGAAGTGAAAACGTTTAAACAATTTTAAAGTGCACAATTGTGAAAAGTAACTTAAAAAATAGCCGAAACAATAAAAAATGCCAGGAAATTTACATCTTAAAATTAATCAATTGAGCATATCGGAGCTCAAAGAGGAGTTGGAACAACGAAATCTGGCTACACAAGGTACAAAGGCCATACTGATTGCACGCTTGCGTGATGCGATCGAGTCGGAAGGCGTGAATCTGGATTTGGGTGAGCTCTCAGATGCAGAAAAAGGCGCAAAAGGTGGTGAAGCCGGAACACCAAAACCAAAGGAACCAGAAAATGCGCTGATGCAGATGTTGATGCTGATGCAGCAAGAGCAGCGACAACAGTCATCCAATTTAACAGCGAAGTTAAATGAACAATCAGCGAAGCTAAGCGAACAATCAGCGCAGCTAAATGAACAGACATCCAGTTTAGCTGCGAAGCTAAATGAACAATCAGCGCAGCTAAATGAACAATCAGCGAAGCTAGACCAACAAGCGTTCGAAATCAAGGTGGACATCGCACAGAAGCTGGAAAAACAGTCAACCGAAATAAAAGCGGAGCTCAGTAGTCTCAACAGCCAAATTAAATGCGTCGAGGAGAAGGTATACCAGGTCGAGGAGAGAATCAACCTTGAGATCAGCCAGGTCAACCACGAGAAGGAAAAAGTGAAAAAGGATTTGGAAGCAGCGAAGGCAATAGTAACCGCCTCACCAGCCCCAATTATAACAGCAGCGCAAAGCTCATCTAGAAATGTGCAAGCACCAATATTCGATGGGCAAACGGTCTGGACTATTTACAAAATCCAGTTTGAAGCAGCCGCTAGGATAAATCACTGGAATGAGCAGGAACGAGCAACTGCGTTAATTCTTGCTCTAAGAGGCCCAGCTGCCGAGCTTTTGCAGACTATCCCCGTTGAGCTGCATTCAAACCCGGCTGCTATAATGAATGCGCTGGACATGCGTTATGGAGACGATCATCTGAAGCAGATTTACCGGGCACAGCTACGGCATCGGATGCAGAAGTCTGGCGAAACCTTGCAGCAGCTAGCACAAGATATTGAGCGACTGGCACTCTTGGCTTACCCAGCGTACGACCCAGAACATCGAGATGACGTAGCAGCAGAAGCATTCATCAGCGCCTTAAAGGACAAGGAATTGCAACAAGCCGTGCGGTTAGCTCAAAAGCAAACAGTCAAGGATGCATTGGCTTATAGTTTAAATTTTGAGGCAGCCAAAAATGTGACCCGTACCACTGCCCGGGTTCGTGAGGTAGTGGCAGATAATTGCAGGTGTGAGCGCGTGGGAATTGAGCGAGAGCTGCAGGTGAATGGTGCGCCTAGATGCTGGAATTGCGGGGAAAAGGTCACCTGCAAAGAGACTGCAAGAAGGGAAGAAGACCGAGCTATTGTCCAGGGTGGTGGAGGTCCAGACCGTGTCAGGAGCCTAGAATGGAGGCCCATCAAACTGCAAGGGCCAACTTCGTGGGGCGAACGTTGGCTAGGAGTATCGACATCCCCAGCACCGTGGCAAGGCAACATCGTGGAGAAGCAGACAGATGCCTTCCTGGTCAAGTTGATGAAGAACAATGCACCCTAACAAACGACACTGGTGCAACCCGATCGACGATCCGACCAGACCTAGTGAGGCCCCAACTGCTTCACAAGGGCAGAGTTCATGGAATTGCTGACGCCCTATCTCGTCATCCATGTCCAGCTAACTGCAAACATTGCCAACGGATTGAGGAAGAGGAGCTGCCCGTTAATCTGCGAGTGATAACGGCCGAATTCGATGAAGGTTGGTCATCGGAGGAGATTCGAAATGCCCAGTTAGCTGATGAAGACATCGGACCATTGCTCGTATGGAAGGAGACGACTGGGCGACCTGAGTGGAAAGACGTTTCAATGTATGGCGCAACCCTGAAAAGCTATTGGGCACAATGGAGCTCCCTTCAGGTGGAGGGTGGCGTACTCAAGCGGAAATGGGAAACGGCGGATGGTAGCTCCTATAGGATGCAAACTATACTACCCAAAAGCCGAATCCACGATGTGGTAAAGGAAATGCATGAAGGATCCTCGGGAGGCCATCTTGGTGTTAACAAGACCTTAGCGAAATTGCGGGAACGGTTCTACTGGCTCCACGCTCGAGAAGACGTAGAGGACTGGTGTCGCAGATGCACCATTTGCGCTTCCGTCAAAGGCCCAAAACGACGACTGAGAGGACAAATGCAAACCTATAACGTAGGCGTGCCATTCGAAAGGATTGCTGTTGACATCGCTGGACCCTTTCCTGAATCTGAATGGGGAAATCGATACACGCTGGTTGTAGCTGATTATTTCAGCAAGTGGCCCGAGGTCTACCCCATTCCCAACCAGGAAGCAACTACTGTAGCCGAACAGCTAGTGTTAAATTGGGTCAGCAGGTACGGCGTGCCTTGTGAACTACATTCGGATCAAGGCCGAAACTTTGAGTCACTAGTTTTTAGCGAAATGTGCGAGCAGCTGGGAATACGGAAAACGAGGACAACACCGCTGCATCCCCAATCCGATGGAATGGTCGAACGTTTCAACGGCACGCTCAATAAACACCTTGCCAAGATGGTTGACGAGAACCAAAGGGACTGGGACCGACATATCCCACTATTTTTAATGGCGTATAGAGCCGCTGAACATGCGTCGACGGGCCAAGCCCCAGCCAAAGTCATTTTTGGAAAGACTATTCGTTTGCCAGCCGATATAAAGTTCGGAACACCCCCTGAGAAACCCCAAACGGTTTCGGAGTACGCAAGTGATCTAAGACAACGGTTGAACCAGATACATCGGACAGTGCGAAAACACCTCGAATCGGCTACTGACCGCATGAAGACCAGGTATGATCTAAAGGCTAATTCTACTGGCTTCCAGCAAGATGACTTGGTGTGGCTTTATAACCCGCAACGGCGAAAGGGTAGGTCTCCAAAGTTGCAACATAATTGGGAGGGACCATACCGAGTTACAAAGCGAATCAACGACGTCGTATACCGAATACAGGAACATCGTAAGCCGAGAGCTAAAATGAAAATCGTGCATCTGGACCGTCTTGCCCCATATTACACCCAGGGAGAATTGACTACAAATAGCGACACATCTTTTCGGGGCGAAAAGAACTGAGATGGGGGCAGTGTTACATGTACAAATAATTACATGTACAAATAATTCTGCGAGCTACTGTCGCAATTATTTTCATCATCATTAAGAACGTCAACAAATGAATTTACTCGAACCCGCGAGTAAATTCAACAAGCATAATCAACATCTGCAAGCGACGTCACTCCATTCATGAATTTGCTCGAACCTACCAGGTACCTCTCGGTAGAACGTTCGCCAATATGCGAGAAATGGGTGAATACTTAGAGACCCTATATAAAGGCGAGCTGAATGAATGGGAGAATCATTCATTCGACCGCGATAAGAACTGCGATTGTGTGTGAAGCGATATTATTCGAGTAGTAGAAAAGTGATTTTCGTAATAGTGAAGTGATTTAGAAGACAATTGCGATAAGAAATTTATGGACAAGTGTTAGATTTTTCATAGTGAAAATTAAAATTAGTGAAAAGTGTTAACTGATTATTGTGCATTTTATTTTAATTAAATAAACTCTTTTAACTTAAATTAAAAGACATTGCGTTTTCACTTTCCCGGAACATTAAAATTATCGGCCGCGAACCAATAACGCGCGACAATATATATATATATATATATATATATATATATATATATATATATATATATATATATATATATATATATATATATATATATATATATATATATATATATATACATTTATATATAATATATATATATATATATATATATATATATATATATATATATATATATATATATATATATATATATACAAGGATGTATAATAAGTAACCGGACTGAGCCTGCTCCGCGCCGTCAAAGCGTCTGCTAACCGGTATCTGGTGCTGTAGTGGTGGTAGGGGTCTAGGTAAAGGGGACCGGGCTGCAGCAGTTGCCTCCAAGCGCTTGGAGAGATAGCATCGAGCGAGAGCGGAGTGCGTGTTCAGTAACGTCATCGGAGTGGAAATGGAGCGTACGATCGAGCAACCGGACTAGAGTTTTTTAACCACGTTATTACAGGAGACGAGACGTGGGTTTTCGAATACGATCCTGAGACGAAGCGGCAGAGTTCGGAGTGGCACACACCGGCGTCACCACGACCGAAAAAAGCGCGCATGAGCAAATCGAAGGTGAAGTCGATGCTCATTGCTTTCTTTGACGTGAAAGGCATTGTTCACCAAGAGTTTGTGCCATCCGGTCAGTACTACAGAGAGGGGCTCCGTCGACTAACCGCCCGGGTTCGCCGAGTCCGTCCGAAGATTGCCGATTCGTGGATCCTCCATCGCGACAATGCTCCGTCGCACACCTGCCTACTCGTCACCGAGCAGTTGGCCAAACAGTCGAGGGCAACGTTGCCACAGCCCCCTTACAGCTCGGATATGGCACCAGCGGACTTCTTTCTGTTCCCCAAGATCAAGAGACACCATAAGGGGACGCGGTTTGGGACTCTAGAAAACGTTCAACGTGCTACGACGATGGCTCTAAACAGAATCGGGGTTGCCGACTTCCAGGGAGCGTTCGGGGATCGGAAAATCCGGTATCAGCGTGTAATCGACTCCAATGGGGGCTACTTTGAAAATTTCTAAAGAAAAATTGTACATATTTTGCCAATAAAAAATTTCCTGAGGTCACTCCGGTTACTTATTATTAAGACCCTGTATATATATATATATATATATATATATATATATATATATATATATATATCTGTATATATATATATATATATATATATATATATATATATATATATATATATATATATATATATATATATATATATATATATATATATATATATATATATATATATATATATATATATATATATATACTGTGAGCCAACGATTATTTCAGCAAGTGGCCCGAGGTCTACCCCATTCCCAACCAGGAAGCAACTACCGTAGCCGAACAGCTAGTGCTAAATTGGGTCAGTAGGTACGGCGTACCTTGCGAACTAAATTCGGATCAAGGCCGAAACTTTGAGTCACTAGCTTTTGGCGAAATGTGCAAACTACTGGGAATACGGAAAACGAGGACAACACCACTGCATCTACAATCCGATGGAATGGTCGAACGTTTGAACGGCACGCTCAATAAACACCTCGCCAAGATGGTTGATGAGAACCAAAAGGACTGGGACCAACACATCCCATAATTTTTGTTGGCGTACAGAGCTGCCGAACATGCATCGACGGGCCAAGCCCCAGCCAAAGTCATTTTTGGAAAGACTTTTCGTCTGCCGGCTGATATAAAGTTAGAAACATCCCCTGAGAAACCCCCAACGATCTCGGAGTACGCAAGTGAGCTAAGACAACGGTTGCACCAAATACATCGGACAGTGCGAAACCACCTCCAATCAGCTACTGACCGCATGAAGACCAGGTATGATCTAAAGGCTAATTCTACTGGCTTCCAGCAAGATGACTTGGTGTGGCTATATAACGCGCAACGGTGAAAGGGTAGGTCTCCAAAGTTGCAGCATAATTGGGAGGGACCATACCGAGCTACAATGCAAATCAACGACTTCATGTACCGCATACAGGAATACCGTAAACCAAGAGCCAAAATGAAAATCGTGCACCTGGAACATCTTGCCCCATATTACATTCAGGGAGAATTGACTACAACTGGCGACACATCTTTTCAGGGCGAAGCTACTGTCGCAATTGTTTTCACAACCATTACGAACATAATGATCAACAAGCGAATGTGCTCGAAAACCGACCAAGCATGATCAACATCTGAAAGTGAGTCACCGCCCATTCATTAGAAACGCGATATAGTAAAAACTACGATAGTGTGGAGTGCGAATTGAAAAGCGATATTGATCGAGTAAAAGTAAAGTGATTTTCGTTGATTGTTAAGTGAAGACAGTTGTCAGAGAAATTTATAGACAAAGTGAAAATTAAAATTGTGAAATAGTTAAATGAGTGATTGGCATTTTTAGTAAATTAATAAACTCTTTTAATTTAAATTAAAAGACATTGCGTTTTCACTTTCCCGGAACATTAAAATTATTGGCCGCGAACCATAACACGCGACAATATATATACAGTGATCGTCAAAAGAAAGTAAACACCTTAGATACTTGTATTAAGAATTGTATTAAAACAAGGTAATTAACACAAAATCAAAATTGTGTACAAGGAATCAAAGACTTATTTAATAAGAACTGAACACAACATAAACATTAAGCAAAAGTAATACACAACAAAGATAAATTCACTTTAACCAAAAAAAGACCAAATTTCACGCGTCAAAAAAAAAGTAAACAGCAAACAAAACATAACAGAACTTCAATAGAAAAAGCCGATTTTTTTTAATTTTTCAATATTTTGTTTGTTTTCCTTTGGACTTAAGCAACTCATTTAGTCGTCTGGGCATCAACGCGATAAGTTTTTTTGTAACATCGGGCGAGATTTGGCTCCATTCTTCCTTTATAACCTTCTTTGAGTCGGCTTTGCTTGAAATGACCCTTTGTCTCACTTTTCTGTCAAGGTGTTCCCACAGATGCTTGATCGGGCTAAGGTCTGGGGACTGTAGCGGATGATCAAGTGTCTTAGGAGTCTAGTGCAGTAACCACTCTTTCACAATTTTGGACGTATGCTTTGGATCGTTGTCCTGTTGAAAGATCCAATTTCCAGACAAGCCTAATTTTTCGATGCTAGGGGCAACATTGTCCCTCAAAATGGCTAAATAATCCATTTTGTCCATTGTTGAGTCAATAAAAACAAGATTACCAACACTAGTTGCCGCCACACACCCCATACCATAACTGAACCACCAACGTGCTTAACTGTGTTGGTAACACACTTTTCTTTGAAGGCTTCATTCTTAGCACGCCATATTTTTGGGGGCCTTTTCGTGCCCAAAATTTCAAATTTGCTCTCATCTGTATATAATACGTTTTCCCGACAAGATGGAGCCTCGTTTTTGTATTTTTTAGCAAAGTCCATACGCTTGATCTGATTCGCCTTAGATATGTATGGCTTTTTCCGAGGTATCCTTCCATGTAGACCATTTTTATGAAGTGGTCTCTCCTAACTGTTCTCGCACTTACTGGTTTGCCTGATGCCTGCGTTATGTCTTCTGACAATTTAACTATACTTGAGGCTGGATATGCCCTTACTTCTTTTACTACAGCTCTAACTTCAGTACCACTAAGCCGCTTTGGGCATCCAGATCTCGGTAAATCTTCAACGAGATGATGTTTGGCATACTTATCAATATTTATTTTTACTGTGCAGTGGTTTCTGCCCACGATTTCAACAATTTCACGCAAGGATTTACCTTTTTCTTTTAAGTCTATTATAATTTTCCGAGTACCAGGCGATGTTTGCTTTCCCATAGTGAAACTATTTTCTTTTACGTCTTTATTTTTAATATTAATTACAACAAATGTACTGTTACATGTACAAATAATTCTGCGAGCTACTGTCGCAATTGTTTTCACAACAATGAAAAACACGAATTTACTCGAAACCACGAGAACCCAACAAGCATGATCAACATCTGCATGTGACGTCACTCCATTCATTAATTTGCTCGAATCTACCAGGTACCTCTCGGTAGAACATTCGCCAATGTACGAGAAATGGGTGAATAGGTAGAGACCCTATATAAAGGTGAGCTGAATGAATGGGGGGATCATCATTCATTCGACCGCGATAAGAACTGCGATAGTGTGTTTCGTAATAGTGAAGTAATTTAGAAGACAATTGCGATAAGAAATTTATGGACAAGTGTTAGATTTTTTTAATAGTGAAAATTAAAATTAGTGAAAGTGTTAACTGATTATTGTGCATTTTATTTAATTGAATAAACTCTTTTAACTTAAATTAAAAGACATTGCGTTTTCACTTTCCCAGAACGTTAAAATTATTGGCCGCGAACCAAAAACACGCGACAATGGTGTCAGAAGTGGGATTGAAATTTGGAAGTGAAAACGTTTAAACAATTTTAAAGTGCACAATTGTGAAAATTAACGTGGAAAAATAGCCGAAACAATAAAAATGCCAGGAAATTTACATCTTAAAATTAATCAATTGAGCATATCGGAGCTCAAAGAGGAGTTGGCACAACGAAATCTGGCTACACAAGGTACAAAGGCCATACTGATTGCACGCTTGCGTGATGCGATCGAGTCGGAAGGCGTAAATCTGGATTTGGGTGAGCTCTCAGATGCAGAAAAAGGCGCAAAAGGTGGTGAAGCCGAAACACTAGAACCAAAGGAACCAGAAAATGCACTGATGCAAATGTTGATGCTGATGCAGCAAGAGCAGCGACAACAGTCATCAAATTTAACTGCGAAGCTCAATGAACAGTCATCCAATTTATCATCATCATCATTCATTCGACCGTGATAAGAACTGCGATAGCGTGTTTCGTAATAGTGAAGTAATTTATTATATATAATTTTTCTTTATTGGAATGTATGCGGTACAGAGGCCTTATAATATAGTAGGTGTTCTGACAAAGTCATCTCACCATCGTTTGAACATTACTTAAAACTATGCATATTATCGTATTTCTATGAGATTATTACAATTAGCTAGAGGAAAATTTAGGCAAAAACCTCTACTGAACTTATATTAGCTTAACATAACTTAACTTTCTACTTATAACTAGCTAAAATCTATGAGGCTAGGTTACGGCCAAAAGATAGGTGGTAGCAACTGCTGATTTTCAATTCGCCAGGGCATGTATTAGCGGATTGGGCGAGTCTTTTGCTTTCGCGATTAATTTGTCACGGCGCAATGCAGCGAGCTTACGAATTGGACTAACGCCAGCCAGTCTGTGTAGCTTTTCAGAAGAGAAGTAAAATGGTTTGTTAAGGACCATTTTCAGGTATCTATTTTGGGTGATCTGAAGCTTTGTTACTAGATATTTAGCACATTGGATCCAGGTAGGCGAGCCGTATAGGATGATCGGTTGGATTGCCATTTTGACGATGAGGACTTTGTTTCTGGTGTTGAGACGTGAATTACGATTAAGAAGGGGATAAAGCGAAAGCACGGCCTTAAACGCTTTGGAGCTAATATGCTCAATATGTTTTCTGAAAGTTAGTTTTGTATCGAATATAAGTCCAAGATATTTAAGATCCTCGCTCCAAGGAATAGTTTGCCCTAAAAAATTTATTGGTCGCTTGGGTAAGTGAGCAGGCTTACGCTTCCTGGTGAAGTATATTGACTTCGTTTTTGCAACATTTATTTTAATTTTCCATCTATAGTAGTATTGATAAGTAAGTTCTAATGCCGTTTCAAGGCTAGAAATAATGGAAGTTGGATCTGCGCCTATGCTGTATATGCAAATGTCGTCTGCGAAAGCTGCAACTTGGCAGTTTGGTAAAGAAGGGAAGTCAGACGTATAGATGTTATATAGAGATGGGCTTAGGCAGGAGCCTTGCGGAACACCGGCAGATATACTTTTTAATGAGGAAATGCTTTCCCCGACTTTGACCTGGAACTTCCTATCAGTTAAAAATGATTGTAAAAGGTTCAACAGGTATGGGGGTGTATTGTATTTCTGAAGTTTGTAGACCAGAGCATCATGCCAGACAGTATCAAAGGCTTTTTCTATGTCCAGTGTCACCAAACCTACAGACAATTTATTGTACATCGCTGCTTTGACGTCCTTCGTAACACGGAGGAGCTGATGCTCAGTCGAATGTCTATTTCTGAAGCCGAATTGGAAATCCGGTAAGATATTATTGTTAGCCATTAAATTATTTAATCTTTTCAGGACTATTCTTTCAAAGAGCTTACCTAATCCTGGTAGTAAGCTAATGGGCCTGTAGTTGTCAGGAGAGTGCGGATCTTTTCCAGGCTTCGGGATAGGTATGACTAGAGCTTGTTTCCAGATGGATGGAAAGAGAGAAAGCCTAAGGCATGCGTTGAATAGGTGGCATAGGAATACTATTCCTTTTTTGGGTAAATTTTTAAGTACTATATTCGGTAGGCCATCGATACCTGGTGCTTTACCGTTTTTAACTTTTTTAAGTAAACTTATTAACTCCCTGGTTTTTATTAATGCACCAGGAGGTAAAGATGTTTGTTTAGGCTGATGTTCTAAAGCTCTGGCCACCATCATTTCTGCTAAGTTGTTGCAGAACCTATTGGAGATATTATGGAACTGCTTAAACTTATCTGCAAGTATATCTGCTTTTCCTTGATTAGAGTAAATATGCTCTTCGTTGTTATTTGTAATCGAATACGGTAACGCATGATACTTTCGCTTAAAAATTCTATTTAAATACCAGACTTTCCGCGAGTTGTAGCCTAGATTTGATAGCATGTTGTTCCATCGGAGATTCCGGAGCTCCTTAATTTTATTCTTAATTGCTAGAGTGAGGATATTAGCTCCAATTTTGAGAGACCTAATGCGGGTTTTTTTGCCATTTACGCCGCAAAGAATTACGCTTCCTTATTAGCTTGTATGTTTCTTCATCAAATTCTATTAAATTATAGGAAGCTTTTGATCGCTTTGGAACGCTAGACTCGATAGCTTGCCAGATAGTGTTTGTGAATTCTACAATTTGATCCTTACATACTGAGGGAGTATTGAGCGATTCTATCGTTCTTGGTGCTAAAGTCACTCTTTCATCAATAAAACTCCGGAATCCAGACCATTTTGCTTTTTTGAAGCAGTAGTATGTATTTGGTGCATTGTGATTACTTCTTGTCGTTTCTAAAGAAAAGAGTACGGGTAGATGTGGAGATGAGAGGGCTTGTATATATATATATATATATATATATATATATATATATATATATATATATATATATATATATATATATATATATATATATATATATATATATATATATATATATATATATATATATATATATATATATACTGTGAGCGTCAAAAGAAAGTAAACACCACCTTTTCATCTTTAAATTGTTGCATTACAAAGCTATTATTAACTTGCGATAAAAAGTAATATTAATGAGTTCACTACTAAACGATTTAGAGATTGATTACGACTAAACATGAAATCAAAACAAGTGGCAACATTGCACAAATCTCACCAAAGTGGAAATGAGTCAAATTTTACGCATAAAAAAAAGTAAACAGTGGTGACACCTACCTCGCTTCTTTTATATTTCGGGGAAGAACCTTAACTTTTGGTGACGAATTTGTGCTGTTCGCGTGCTTTACTTCACCAAATGTCGTTTTAAGTATAGTTGTTGTAATTAATATTAAAAATAAAGACGTAAAAGAAAATAGTTTCACTATGGGAAAGCAAACATCGCCTGATACTCGGAAAATTATAATAGACTTAAAAGAAAAAGGTAAATCCTTGCGTGAAATTGTTGAAATCGTGGGCAGAAACCACTGCACAGTAAAAATAAATATTGATAAGTATGCCAAACATCATCTCGTTGAAGATTTACCGAGATCTGGATGCCCAAAGCGGCTTAGTGGTACTGAAGTTAGAGCTGTAGTAAAAGAAGTAAGGGCATATCCAGCCTCAAGTATAGTTAAATTGTCAGAAGACATAACGCAGGCATCAGGCAAACCAGTAAGTGCGAGAACAGTTAGGAGAGACCACTTCATAAAAATGGTCTACATGGAAGAATACCTCGGAAAAAGCCATACATATCTAAGGCGAATCAGATCAAGCGTATGGACTTTGCTAAAAAATACAAAAACGAGGCTCCATCTTGTCAGGAAAATGTATTACATACAGATGAGAGCAAATTTGAAATTTTGGGCACGGAAAGGCCCCCAAAAATATGGCGTGCTAAGAATGAAGCCTTCAAAGAAAAGTGTGTTACCAACACAGTTAAGCACGTTGGTGGTTCAGTTATGGTATGGGGTGTGTGGCGGCAACTAGTGTTGGTAATCTTGTTTTTATTGACTCAACAATGGACAAAATGGACTATTTAGCCATTTTGAGGGACAATGTTGCCCCTAGCATCGAAAAATTAGGCTTGTCTGGAAATTGGATCTTTCAACAGGACAACGATCCAAAGCATACGTCCAAAATTGTGAAAGAGTGGCTACTGCACCAGACTCCTAAGACACTTGATCATCCGCTACAGTCCCCAGACCTTAGCCCGATCAAGCATCTGTGGGAACACCTTGACAGAAAAGTGAGACAAAGGGTCATTTCAAGCAAAGCCGACTTAAAGAAGGTTATAAAGGAAGAATGGAGCCAAATCTCTCCCGATGTTACAAAAAAACTTGTCGCGTCGATGCCCAGACGACTAAATGAGGTGCTTAAGTCCAAATTAAAAAAAAGTTCTGTTATGTTTTGTTTGCTGTTTACTTTTTTTTGACGCGTGAAATTTGGTCTTTTTTGGTTAAAGTGAATTTATCTTTGTTGTGTATTACTTTTGCTTAATGTTTATGTTGTGTTCAGTTCTTATTAAATAAGTCTTTGATTCCTTGTACACAATTTTGATTTTGTGTTAATTACCTTGTTTTAATACAATTCTTAATACAAGTATCTAAGGTGTTTACTTTCTTTTGACGATCACTGTATATATATTGTCGCGTGTTATGGTTCGCGGCTAATAATTTTAATGTTCCGGGAAAGTGAAAACGCAATGTCTTTTAATTTAAATTAAAAGAGTTCATTTATTTACTAAAAATGCCCAATCACTCATTTAACTATTTCACAATTTTAATTTTCACTTTGTCTATAAATTTCTCTGACAACTGTCTTCACTTAACAATCAACGAAAATCACTTTGCTTTTACTCGATCAATATCGCTTTTCAATTCGCACTCCACACTATCGTAGTTTTTACTATATCGCGTTTCTAATGAATGGGCGGTGACTCACTTTCAGATGTTGATCATGCTTGGTCGGTTTTCGAGCACATTTGCTTGTTGATCATTATGTTCGTAATGGTTGTGAAAACAATTACGACAGTAGCTCGCAAAACTATTCGTGCATGTAACAATGTACATAGATATATATATATATATATATATATATATATATATATATATATATATATATATATATATATATATATATATATGATACTGAGTTGAGGGGGTTGGGCTTGGGCCATTGTAAGATATGGTTGTTATTCGCGGATATTCGAAAAAAGGAAAGCAGAAACCGTTCAGTTTTGTCAGTTGTTCTTTTAGGTAAATTTCTCGCGAGAAATATTAATCACTTAGAAAATGCGAAAATTGGTGGGAGACGTCACGTCAAATTTATTTGAAATTCAAATCAACAGCTGATAACACGCAAACTGTATTTCACATTCATTCTCTCTGACATTATGGGAGCAACACTGGTCTTTCTTTTAAAGCAAGAATATATTTGTTGTGCATGTCATAGTGGTTTTCTTGAATTGTTCATTTCATGTGTCTGCAAAGTGAATGTTAAGTATAAGACACTTCTGAACTAAGCGTAGTTCTGTCGACCCAACTTGTAACCAATGTCAGTTGAACAATTGGGATATGTTGTGATGAATTGCAATTTGATCTGGATAAAAGATAAATTCAAAATCTTGCCTAAAATTTTATTTTCATTCATTCTCATTTTGGGACGGTAGCATTCAGCTTCCATGAGATCATTTTTACAGTGCTGACCTCAAAAGGTACACATTGCCCGGATCCATTCAATCACCAGGACAATTTTCAAGTTATCAAGTAACTTAATGTGCGTGCCCTTCTTTGCAAGGGTTAGCTGAGCAACTATAAGCTGGAGCCTTTGAAGCCCAACCTGTGGTGAACCATTCCTTGATCCAATTATCCAAGCATGTAGCATGCAGGATGCCTCCGCTGATGAAAAGTCCATTTATCCCATATGGAATGATATTCTCCGAAATTTCGAATAAGAAATCAGAAGTCACTCAACAACAACTACGTTTCAGTTGCTTACTTCAATGCAAACAAAACAGCATAGTAATTACTCCCCATCAAGATGTACCAGAACTACCAAATTGTTTGGGTCCTGCTTCTTGGCCACCATCAAGTAATCCTGATGGTTTTTGGATCCTTTCTAATTTTTTTTCCATGGTCTTTAGGTCTTTAGATTTTGCGCCATGGAGTCATCCTATTAAGTCAAAACGTCACAAGACGGCACTGTTACATAGCCACAAAAGAGAGGCAGGCTTATTTTGCAACAATGCATTAGTACTTATTTTCCCTTCCTTCTGCCAACCAGCTTCATTGTACACAAAACAAAGAGCATTCTTGCATTTAGTTTTCATTGATGGCTTAGAACCAAAAGCGGAGGAGCCACTAGACCCAGTGGTGCCCTCTGGAAAATTTTTTTATCCTGCCGTCTCACCGCAAATAGCTACCAAATTTATATCCTATGAGCGCAGCAAAGACATCTCGTAAGAGCTGCTTCGGATGCAGGTAATCGGTAACGGTTTTACCCTTCTTCCTTAGCTTATCTTCAATTGGCAGTCTGCTTGCATCCTGAAGACTAGACGGTACAAGAATATCCTCTACCCTTGTCTGCCTGCAAAACATTTTCATAAATGAGATCGCTACTCGAGATCGTTTGAGAGGTTCTTTGAAAGATATAGTGTAGGCACTTCTAGAATCCAATTATCTTCTGCCGCCTCAGTAGCTAGATTTCCAATCTCCAATTAACTACCACCTGGGAAAGTTAACGTTGCCTTGTGGTTCATATCATTTATTTGTCGAATCCAAATGTTCTTCTCTTTTCCGACAGCAACTTAGACAGAATTGTCTCTCCCCAGCGAGCATCCATGTGGCGGATTATGGCGGAACTTTTGCTCGCCATTGGAGGGACTCTCTCTTGACTGCATAAATCATTATATTTTCGTCTCGTAAATTTTTAGCCCTAGCGGTTTTGCTTCCAGACAAAGTTTCTTCGGCAGTCATATTACATTAAGCTACGAATTTTTTTGCAAAATTTGAAAAGAAACATGTGATGGAAACATTAATGGAATTTTATCAAGGATGAAAGCTGATGTTTTTACATACAAATATTCATTAGGAAATCAAAGGGCGAACAATGAAAATCAACAAGCAACCGAAAAGATTCAAATATATGCATTTCTGCCGGATAATTTCAAGAATCAGATAAATGCAATTCAATTCGTCTTTAACATCATATGCTTTCCATTAGAATATTACATTCAATTTAATTTGATGAAGAACCCTTCAGTAACATCGCTCCACTGCTTGAAGAAAAACTGTTGTCCTTAATCGCTCGATTTTCTCTTTTAATATTCAGTTAAAAGGGTTAATGCGAGCATGGGCGTAAACGCGAGTCCTAACATTGTGCCATGTCACAAAATGTCTCGTATAGCGCCGTTAAGGACTGTAGCATTTGGTGGCAATAGCCTGATAAAGTAGAAAATATAGCAAGGATGATCCGGAATAGTGTGTCGGTAGTATCATGTAGGACGTTATCACTACGCATGCAGCCGAGCTGCCACACCAACTTATCGATTTACATACATATGTGCAACTTCATTAGCCGTTATCCAGCACTACAAAATGCAATTTAGGAGGAACTGCAAATTGAAATTCCAACGAGGATAAGCTATTCACATGGCTTAGCCAGATGTCTAGTTAATAAATGTGAAAACTAGCGTCCGTATTTCCATGGGTGGATATTAATTTAACGGTGAGACAAATATCTGTGTAATTTATTTAAACGTTGACGGTGATAAGAGGAGTGATCCAACTGTAGGGCAACTTTGTTGTAGAACCCGCTGTAATTGAATTCCATAAAAACGCATCCTTTACTACTTGAGTCGAATGCAGCTATGTCTTCATTCCAGTACACCCCGTGGCATCTCTCTCAGCTCACAAATTGTAACCACTTTAATTCCATCTGAAGAATTCACTGGTTGATAGTCGTTTATGAGGTCAACATCATTTCATTTCAGTGACTTTTCTCAGTACATGGTCCCCGTCACGATTCGCAGCGAAGCAGATAGCTCCATAAATAACAGGGATAATTCCATGAGGTCATAAATTGGTGTAGGGAAAGATATTCAGGTCTTTATCTAGATTCTAAAGCTACGATACGACTCTATTCTGAGTCGAGTAGTGTCAAGTTGGAAATGGGGCGTTTTGTAATGTGCTTCATTGCTAGTGTACTCTGATTAGATCCTGCAAAGATCTTTGGTGCAGGAAAATGAGTAGAAATTTTATCTAAACTATGTAATTTAGTATTTGACTGGAAATTCATGTCGCGTGTTATGGTTCTCGGCCAATAATTTTAATGTTCCGGGAAAGAGAAAACGCAATGTCTTTTAATTTAAGTTAAAAGAGTTTATTTAATTACAAAAATGCACAATAATCAATTTAACATTTTCACCAATTTTAATTTTCACTATTAAAAATCTAACACTTGTCCATAAATTGCTTATCGCAATTGTCATCTAAATCACACTATCGCTTTCCACACACTATCGCCGTCTTTACTATCGCGGTTGAATGAATCATCCCCCATTCATTCAGCTCGCCTTTATATAGGGTCTGTAGTCATTCAACCCAGTTCTTGTACATTGGCGAATTAGCGGGAACATTCGAGCGAGCGTAAATGAATGGAGTAGTGACTCACTTTCAGATGTTGATGCTTGATGGGTTCTCATTATTTCGAGTAAATTCATTTTGTTGATGTTCTTAATTGTTGTAAAAACAATTGCGACAGTAGCTCGCAGAATTATTTGTACATGTAGCACAGCCCAGAATGGAAGCCCTTCAAACAGAGGGGTCAGGAAACATGTAAGAGCCAACTTCGTGGGGCAGAGGTTAACTAGGAGGATCGAAGTCCCCAGCACCACCATCACCATATCAAGACTACATCGTGTAGAAGCGGACTTATGCTTTCCGGGTCAAAATGTCCGAGAACACTGCACCATAACAATCGACACTGGTGCAACACGATCGATTATCCGACCAGACCTAGTTAGACAGCAACAACTTCACAAGGGCAGAATTTTCTCACTACGGACAGCTACGGGAGAAACTGCACCTGTTCATGCAGAGGTCAACCTCCAGATACAGTTGGGAGAACTTGTGTTCCGACATAATTTTCTGGTCGCGAACATTATGGATGACCGCATTCTCGGAATGGATTTTCTGCGACCACATGGAATCACGTTGGATTTGGGCAAACGTGTATTGAAATGGCAGAATGTCGTAGTACTGATGGAGGATCCCAGCGTCCAAATTCCCAAGATGAATGTAGTGATATGTACTGACACTGATGTACCAAATTCTTCCGAAAGCATTGTATGGGCCAAGCTTGATGGTTATTCTGGAGACCACTGATCTTATCTGATAGAGCCAACGAAGACGTCCACATTGCACAGTTTGATTGTAGGACGAAGCCTTGTAAGATCTTTAAGGAACGAAAATGTGCCGGTTAGAGTCCTTAACGCCGCAGACTCAACCACGAGCATCAAAGCGGGAGAAGTCATCGGCAGCTGCCAGCCTGTTTCCACCATCACGACCATCATTGGAAAAGGCGGCAAGACACAGACAAAGCCCGGGAATCCACGTCTGCAATATTGAAGCAGGTCAAATTGCCAGTGCAGCTATTCAAACGAGCCTCTGATCTGGTCACCAAGTATAGTGACATCTTCTCAACAAGCCCGGATGACCAAGGCCGAACGAGTCTGGTAACTCACGTCATAGATACACAGGGAGCCAAGCTGATTCGACAAGCACCGAGACGTCTCCCTTTAGCCAAACAAGGAAAAGTGAGCGCGCTGATCTCGGACATGGAAAAACAAGGCGCTATTGAACCTTCTGTCAATCCATGGGCCGCGCCTGTAGTTCTAGTAAAGAAAAAGGATGGTAGCACTCGTTTTTGTGTCGACTATAGGCAGCTTAACGACGTCACTAAGAAAGATAGTTACCCGCTCCCACGCATCGATGACACCATGGACACTTTAGCCGACGCAAAATGGTTTTCTACACTCGATCTCAAGAGTGGCTACTGGCGGGTAGAAATCGACAAGAAGGACCGAGAGAAGACCGCATTTTCAGTTGGGACCGGATTGTGGCAATTCGTGGTGATGCCATATGGGCTTTGCAATGCACCAGCCACTTTCGAACGCCTGATGGAGTACGTGCTACGTGGTCTCACCTGGAAACCCTGCTTGGTGTACCTAGATGACATCATTGTCATCGGGAGAACGTTCGAAGAGCATGTGCGGAACTTAGAAGAGGTTTTCTCCCGATTGCGACTGGCGAATTTGAAACTTAGTCCCGACAAGTGCACCCTTTTTGCAGCTGAAGTAAAATAACTGGGACACGTCGTATCAGCAGAAGGGGTCAAAACAGACTCTGCGAAAATTGAAGCCGCGAAAAGCTGGCCAACACCAAACAACAAGCGCCAACTACGAAGTTTTCTGGATCTTGCAACCTACTATTGAAGATTCGTCAAAGACTTTGCCAAAATAGCTAAGTTTCTCTATCAGCTAACCGAGAAAAATCGTCCATATGTCTGAAATGAACAATGCCAGACAGCCTTTGAGACCCTGAAGGAAAAGCTGTGTGAATCGCACCGATGCAAGCAACGGCAGTATTGGAGCTGTACTCTCCCAGCAGATCAATGGCGAAGAAAGAGTCCTCTCTTATTACAGTCGAGTTCTCTCAAAAAGGGAGAAGAACTACTGCGTGACCAGAAAGGAGCTATTGGCTATAATAGAGGCCACCAAGCAGTTCCATATCTACCTATATGGCCAGAAATTTATTCTTTGAACGGACCATGCACCGCTGAGATGGCTACTTAACTTAAAAAACCCCGAGGGACAAGTTGCGAGATGGATCAAAAGATTGCAGTCATACGACTATGAAATTGTTCATCAAAAGGGCGGAGTTCATGGAAATGCTGACGCCCTATCTGGTCGTCCATGTCCAGCTAACTGCAAGCATTGCCGACGGATTGAGGAAAAGGAACCACCCGTTCATCTGCGATTGATAACGGCCGAATTCGATGAAGGTTAGTCATCGGAGGAGATTCGAAATGCCCAGTTAGCCGATGAAGACATCGAACCATTGCTCGTATGGAAGGAGACGACTGGGCGACCTGAGTGGAAGGACGTTTCAACGCATGGTGCAACCCTGAAAAGCTATTGGGCACAATGGAACTCCCTTCAGGTGGAGGGTGGCATACTCAAGCGGAAATCGGAAACGGCGGATGGCAGCTCCTATAGGATGCAAACTATACTACCCAAAAGCCGAATCCACGATGTGGTTAAGGAAATGCATGAAGGATCCTCGGGAGGCCATCTTGGTGTTAACAAGACCTTAGCGAAATTGTGGGAAAGATTCTACTGGCTCGACGCTCGAGAAGACGTAGAGGACTGGTGTCGTAGATGCACAATTTGCGCTTCCGTCAAAGGCCCAAAGCGACGACTGAGAGGACAAATGCAAACTTATAACGTGGGAGTACCATTTGAAAGGATTGCTGTTGACATCGCAGGACCCTTTCCTGAATCCCAATGGGGAAATCGATACACGCTGGATGTGGCCGATTATTTCAGCAAGTGGCCCGAGGTCTACCCCATTCCCAACCAGGAAGCAACTACTGTAGCCGAACAGCTAGTGTTAAATTGGGTCAGTACGTACGGCGTATCTTGCGAACTACATTCGGATCAAGGCCGAAACTTTGAGTCACTAGTTTTTGGCGAAATGTGCGAGCTGCTCGGAATACGGAAAACGAGGACAACACCGCTGCATCCCCAATCCGATGGTATGGTCGAACGTTTCAACGGCAAGCTCAATAAATACCTGGCCAAAATGGTTGACGACAACTAAAGGGACTGGGACCAACACATCCCACTATTTTTGCTGGCGTACAGAGCTGCCGAATATGCACCGACGGGCCAAGCCCCAGCCAAAGTCATTTTTGGAAAGACTATTCGTCTGCCAGCTGATATAAAGTTCGGGACACCCCCTGAGAAACCCAAAACGATCTCGGAGTACGCAAGTGAGCTAAGACAACGGTTGAACCAGATACATCGGATAGTGCGAAAACACCTAGAGTCGGCTACTGACCGCATGAAGACCAGGTATGATCTAAAGGCTGATTCTACTGGCTTCCAGCAAGATGATTTCGTCTGGCTATATAACCCGCAACGGCGAAAGGGTAGGTCTCCAAAGTTGCAACATAATTGGGAGGGACCATACCGGGTCACAAAGCAAATCAACGACGTCGTATATCGCATACAGGAACACCGTAAGCCGAGAACCAAAATGAAAATCGTGCATCTGGACCGTCTTGCCCCATATTACACCCAGGGAGAATTGACTGCAAATGGCGACACATCTTTTCGGGGCGAAAAGAACTGAAGTGGGGGCAGTGTTACATGGTCCAGGGTGTGCAGCTAGGAAGAGATCCTGACTCGGTCTGGATCTCCCCCTAGCTGCACACCCTCGACAGTAGCTCGGTTTCCTTCGTTTTTTGCAGTCTCTTTGCAGGTGCCCCTTCTCTCCGCAATTCCAGCATCTAGGCGCGCTATTTACATGCGGGTCTCGCTGAATTCCCACGCGCTCACACCTGCACTCGTCTGTCACTACCTCACGAACCCGGGCAGTGGTACGAGTCACATTTTTCGCTGCCTCAAAGTTCAGACTGTAAGCCAATGCATCCTTAACCGTTTGCTTTTGAGCTAAGCGCACGGCTTGTTGCAATTCCGGATCCTTTAGTGCGCTGATGAATGCTTCTGTCGCTGCATCATCTCGATGTTCTGGGTCGTAAGCTGGGTAAGCCAAAAGTGCTAGTCGCTCAATGTCTTGGGCTAGCTGCTGTAGGGTTTCGCCAGGCTTCTGCACCCGATGCCTTAACTGTCACCGATAAATCTGCTTTAGATGATCGTCTCCATAACGCATGTCGAGTGCATTCATTATAGCATTCGGGTTTGAGTGCAATTCACCGGGGATCGTCTGCAAAAGCTCGGCAGCTGGGCCTCTTAGAGCAAGAATTAATGCAGTTGCTCGTTCCTGCTCATTCCAGTAATTTGCCCTTGCGGCTGCTTCAAACTGGGTCTTGTAAATACTCCAGACCGTTTGCCCATCGAATATTGGTGCTTGCACATTTCTGGATGTGCTTTGCGCTGCGGTTATAAGCGGGGCTGGTGAAGTCGTTACTACTGCCTTCGCTGCTTCCAATTCTTTTTTCACTTTTTCCATCTCATGGTTCATTCTCTCTTCGACCTGGCTGACCTTTTCCTCGACCTGGTAAACCTTTTCCTCGACCTGGTCAACCTTTTCCTCGACGCCTTTAATTTGTTTGTTCAGATGATCGAGCTCCGCTTTTATTTCGGTTGACTGTTCCTCAAACTTCTGTGTGATGTCTGCCTTGATGTCTGCCTTGATTTCGATCGCTTGTTGGTCTAGCTTCGCTGATTGTTTATCTAGCTTCGCAGTCAGACTGGATGACTGTTGTCGCTGCATCAGCATTAACATTTGCATCAGCGCGTTTTCTGGTTCCTTTGGTTTTGGTGTTTCTGCTTCACCACCTTCTGCGCCTTTTTCTGCATCTGAGGGCTCACCCGAATCCAAATACGCGCCTTCCGATTCAATTGCGTCACGCAAGCGTGCAATCAGTGTGGCCTTTGTACCTTGCGTAGCCATGTTTCGCTGTTCCAACTCTTCCTTAAGCTCCGACATGGTCGATTCATTAATTTTTAAGTTTAGGCTTCGTGGCATTTTTAATGTTTCTTTAAATTTTACTATTGTGCACTATAAAAATGTTCAAATTTTCACTTTCAAAATTTTAACCTCACTCCTCGACACCACTGTGGCGTGTTATGGTTCGCGGCCAATAATTTAAATGTTCCGGGAAAGTGAAAACGCAATGTCTTTTAATTTAAGTTAAAAGAGTTTATTTAATTATAAAAATGCACAATAATCAATTTAACACTTTCACTAATTTTAATTTTCGCTATTAAAAATCTTGTCCATAAATTTCTTATCGCAATTGTCTTCTAAATCACTTCACTTTTACTCGATCAATATCGCTTTCCACACACTATCGCCGTCTTTACTATCGCAGTTGAATGAATCATCCCCCATTCATTCAGCTCGCCTTTATATAGGGTCTGTAGTCATTGAACCCAGTTCTCGTACATTGGCGAATTAGCGGGAACATTCGAGCGAGCGTAAATGAATGGAGCAGTGACTCACTTTCAGATGTTGATGCTTGGTGGGTTTTCGTGATTTCGAGTAAATTCATTTTGTTGATGTTCTTAATTGTTGTAAAAACCATTGCGACAGTGGCTCGCAGAATTATTTGTACATGTAACAATAGATTGATATCAATGATAAGAGCTTCAGGATATGCATAGCCTCCCATTGTTTTATTTTGGCGATAATAATTCAGGGAAATTCATGGTTTTACTTTTGGTTGCAGAAAATAGAATTTAAGGATCTCTGGTAGATCAAAGTAAAATCAACTTCTCACATGACTTTTTAATAGCACAAGGATGTAATAGAGGCCACTATCGTTAACCATGGCTCGACTAACGAATTTGAATTAACGGTTTCGTCTACCAGACATTATATTTTGGATCTATGTACCCGCTTAGCAAATGCTGCCGAAATGAAACTCAAGCACAAACGGCTGTGATCTAAGTATTAAACCGCCTTCATCACAGTGAAACTTTAACAGGCATCAGGTACGTTCAAAGTTTAGCCGTTGAGTTACTTGTGTACGTTTGTTTGAGACGTTCTCTCAGTTAACTCTAGCTTGAGTCTGTGCCCCTGTCTCAAAATAATAAACAAAACATAACAAATCAAGTAAAATAGGGAAATAGAGAGCTTTCTATGTTAAAATGAGGAAACATGCGGAAGAACAAAACGGATGGCCATTTAAAACAAAATGATGAACATCAATGAGAACAAAGCACTCATCAAATCAAACTTGGTATATGATTGCATCAAACAAATACGAGAAGGCAAGAAACCACGCATAAGCGTCTGTAAGAATGCTCAAGAAGTAATTGTTGCCAGCACAATTGAAATTGAATATAAGGGGCTACAATATTTCTAAGGCCTCTTCACAGCACCTACAAAAAGAAACAAAGCTGTGATGGATTCAGGGGCGAGGAAAATACCCTGGTCTCACCACAAAATTTATACGTAGTAGAGGGAAAACTGCCCTCACAAAAAACAATGCCTTTGAAATCGATAGCATTCCTGCAAAGCTGCCCTGGAAAGAATGTTCCAGTATACTAGGGTAGAGCCAGAGCCTTGCATTTTTTTCGGAACTGAAATTAAAGATTAAGTTGCTCATATATAGCCGTTCATATCAATGTCATCCCGAGCCAAGGCAGGAAAATCTTTTAAAATCAGAGTCCATCAACATGAATTGATTTTTTGTGAATCTTTAAGGGAATTTTTTTAGGTAGAATTAAGAGTGATATCGAATGACGATCATTCAAAGCAATAACAAACACCCCCTACAAAATGGCTGCACTATCATGAGGACTTTCAGATGTCATCAGTCGTTGGATATTCAACAAAAAAATATTCACAATTTATTATTGTTGTAACGGAAGCTAACATTCTGATTTATAATAAACTTAGATTTTAGTTAAAACTGCAGCTTCTTCTTCTTCATAGCACTACAGCCCCTTGTTACAACCGCGGAAGTAACCGCAGTTGCAGACATTAAGTATTAGCAGAGGGGTGTGCAGCCCGGGGTGGCATACTGAGGCCGGCTAGCGCTCAGTCGTGCCGTGGGACTTCCGGGACACCCTCTGCTCGTCCTGAGCCACTCTACATACAATAACTAACACAAAAGGAAAAGGATAGGAAAGGAGGAGGTCAGTTCAAGAAATGAAAAATATGGTTTCTAATGTGACATGGCCGTTTTATTTACCAAAAATCCAAAAATTAAATAAAAACAATTAAAATTAAATAAAAACAATTCGCAAATTTTACGAAAAAAACAAATTAACACACCAAAATCAAATCCGCCCCTTCAAAATCTAGTTTAAGCAAATAAGAATTAAACGCAGGTTAACTAAATATACAAGACTATGAAAATAAAGTAATTTGAAACAATGCAAATAAAGGTAAAGAAAATAATGCCAAAAAAAGGTAAAGAAAGAATCAAATCTATACTCACTTACTTTCCTGCAAAACTACCAGCGCTCGGGGAAAGGCCAAGAAAGAAGCGGGGGGCCTCTGAAAACTAAAGTTGAAGTCTCTGTAATGTACAAAAAAAAATCCAAGAGAGATGATAAAACGGCCACCTTTGTAATTTCCACACTGGCTTGTTTGAATCGTATAACTTCTCACTCCTATTCTCCCGCACTGTATTTTAGTTCCTCTTTACTTTAGAATAAAGCTTTTTGATATTCACCATTTTTTTCTTTCTTCCCTTTATCTCACTCCTTCTTAATTCTTTTGGTTTTATATAACTTTCATTCACTTTGAACTAGGTTTTTGTCTTCGTTAAAAGTATATTCTGTCACTTAAACTTTCGTACTTTCTATACTAACATCCAAATTAAAACTATTTTACCCCCAAAAATTCACCCAACACCCACACTAAAAATCCCAACCCCAAGCTAAAATCCCCAAAATGCAAGTTAAAATTAACTTTCGATTAAAAAACTCTTCTTCACACCGCCAAAGAACTTCTTCCACTTTTAAACTCGAAATGGAATCCCAAAAATTCACGCCTAAAGCACTTCTTCCACTTTCAAACTCGGAGTGGACTCCCAAAATTCACGCCCGAAGCACTCACACTTATTTTCGACGTCAAATACTCCATCCTCTTCATTTTCAATTACCGCTGCCGCATCTGGGAAACGTAATCGAAGTTCATTACACTTCGATTCCGCTACCCACAAATCTTTTTTTCCGTATTGACAAACACAATAACATCCATTGATTTGCATATATGGCAATTTGCATCATTAAAGAAGCGCTTGATTGAATGCAAAGCGTCACATATACATATACGAAAACTATTAATTCTGCCGATACCTCAAAAAGTGTGCTTCCCTGCGCTCGGGGGAACTTGAACCCAGGGTTCCAGTAGACCCCCGGTCGAGAACTTGCGACGCAACCAATGGTGCCATGTTTTTCGATCTGCCATTCATCCCATAAGCAACTTCAACTATGCATCTGGGTATGAGATTGAATTTTGTTAGTAGGGAAACGTGAAATAATTTTTGTTAGTATAAAAAAATAAATTTTTTTAGTGGGAGCTAGTGAATAGAATTAGTTAGTATGAAGGAAGGAATTAGGTTTTGTTAAGAAAAATGTTTTGAATGAAGTTTTGTTAGTGGAAATTAATAATTGGAATGTTGTTAGCGAGAAAATTGAAATTATTATTATATATTATATTATTTTAGTTGAAAATAAGGGAAAAGGGTAGGATTGTGATGATGGGGAAGTAAAAATTATAGGAGAATTTAAAAAATGTTAACAAAAAATAAATAAATACACAGAGGAAAAAGTAGGAGTGTTCAAAGTAAGGTGGAAATGTTACGGCGGTAATTTGACGTTGCGAATGGGAGAAATTCGGTACGCCGGAATTCGCAACACCCTCTCGGGCCTTCGTTTCCTGCAACAAGTGCCTCCAACTATCTCGGTCCATTGACCGCATCCTCCAATTTCGAAATACGAGCAGAGTTCATCTCTTCGTCGGCCGAGTCAGACTAGCGTTTCCTCGGTTTCCCCACTGGTCTCCGGCCTTCAGTTCTCCCAACGAATACCATCTTGGGTATCCGTTGTTCTTTCATACGATTCATGTGTCCAGCCCATTGCAGCTTCCGCAGTCTTACAATCGTTGAGACCTCCGGTTCATCAAAAAATTCATACAGCTCATGGTTGTATCGTATTCGCCATGAGTCTCGGTCTAGCTTTGCTCCAATTATTTGTCTCAGGACCCGTCACTCAAAGGCATTTAGTATATTTGCAGATGCTTGGGTTAGGGTTCATGTCTCACACCCATAGCATAACACAGCCCTCATCACAAATTTGTATACTTGGAGCTTTGTTTTCTTGTGTATGCAGCTGGTCTTCAAGATCGTTAAAACTGAATAAAATATATTATTTGCGAGCGGTATTTTTCGGCGTATTTCGTCTCTTTCATTACCAGTTCTCATCATTTTGGGGTCTAGATACACAAATTTGCTCATATTTTTGATACTGTATTCGCTAAGTGTATTATTTTGCATGCTTGAGGTATTTTTTCTTGACTGCGTCATGCGCTTTATTTTATTTTCATTGATTTGTAGCCCTACTAGTTTTGCTTCACTGTCGAGTTACAGGAAGAGTTCTTTGGCAATTGTTGATGACCGTGACAAAATGTTGATGTCGTCCGCAAAGGCTACTACTTGGCTTGACATGTGTAGAAATGTACCTCGTGTATCGACAGGTAGCTTTCTTATGACGTTCTCTAGAGCCAAATTAAATAGCAATGTGGCCAGTCCATCTCCCTGTTTTAGTCCGATATTTGTGTCAGAGGCATTGGTGAATTAGGAGGTCGTCAACGTCATTGTCATTTTACTAAGATGGACTAATTTGGCTGGGATGCCAAACAGAGTATTATTTCGTACAGAAAGTTACGATCAATACTGTCGTTTGCTTGTTTAAAGCCACCGAAAATTTGGTGTACGGCTATATTGAACTCCCAGCATTTTTCAAATACCTGCTTGACTGTGAACAATTCGTCTATGGTTGATCTACCTGTTCTAAAGCCACCTTGATATTCCCCAATAATACTGTTGACATATGATCTGACTTTATTTTCTAAGATCTTTGAAAATATTTTGTACACCGTACAAAGAAGTGATATGCCCCTATAGTTTTTGCACTGTAGTTGTTCACCTTTTTAGTGGACAGAGAATATAATTAAATGGCTCCACTCTTTTGGCATACGTTCTTGTTGCCAAATGTTCTGGATGACTTCGTGAATAGCTTGATGAACACCGCTGCCACCACATTTGATGAGCTCCAATGGAATCTCATCGATGTCCGACGCTTTATTATTCTTTTGGGCTTTGATGGTGGAATAGACTTCATCCAGAGCTAGTGGAGCCAATGGAAGCTCTCCGCAGACATCTATAGACTCCGCTGTGCTGGAGCTATGTGAAGAATTAAAGAGGTTCTTGGGATATGAAGCCCATCTTTCCTTAATCTTCGTTTCATCAGCAATGATTTCACCATGAAAAAGAGTGGTTTTGGGCTGATAACCACGTTTCAGGCTTTTCACTGCTTATTTTGCTTGTCTTGTGTTGTTGCTCGCTAGGTTTATATCTATACTTCTCACTTGGTCGTCATAGTATTTTCTTTTCTTAATTCTAATGATCTTATTCGCTACTCTTCTAAGATTTTCAAAGTGTTCTCTCTTCGTCCGATATTGCCCATGTTATCATGACAGAGTGTGGTTTTGGGGTCATATCAACGTTTTAGGCTTTTTACTACTTTGCATGCTTGCTTTCTGTTGTTGCTCGCTAAAGTTACATCTATACTTCTCAATCGGTTTTCATAGTGTTTCCTTTTCTTAATTCTGATTATCTTATTCGCTACTCTTCTGATATTTTCATAGTGTTTTCTCTTCGTCCTGGTTTTCCTACCTATGTAGTCTTTGTATGCCTGATTCTTTTTGGCTAAAGCATTCTGGCACTCATCATCGAGCCAATCATTTCTCTTCTGCTGGGCTGGATGTCCGATCGTCTGTTCTACCATGGTCCTAATAGCCACTTTCACTTCCATTCAGAGCTCGTTGCTCGTCTTTAACGATGCATCTGATAAGACGGGAGCCAGCTGGTTGTCGATGGTCCCCGAGAAATTTTTGGCCACAGACGCCATTTGGAGCCTTTCGATGTCAAATTTTTGAAGCGGGCTGGTCTTCGCTGAATATGCCTTTGACATTCGACATCGATATTGTTAATTTGACCAAGGAATGATCAATTGGCTCCTCGGTATGTACGGACGTCAAGTATGTTCGAGGCCCATCGTTGCTGGATCAGAACATGGTTGATCTGGTTTTGTGTATTGCCATACGGTGGTACCCAGGTCATTTTATGAATGATTTAATGTGAGAAGTAAGTCAAACGTATGAATAGACTTCTGCTATATGCAAAGTCAATCAGGTGCTGGCTGCTGTAATTAGTCTCATCGTGGAGGCTTTATTCTTCAGTCGTTCTCCAATGAGATAGCTCATTGCCAACCTTAGCTTTGAAATAACCTAGAATTTTCTATGTCATTTGTAGGCAATGAGTTCACTAGTCTTTTCACAATGAAGGCCACTCCGAATTCTCATCTTCCAGTAGGCTTTCTACTTTTGAATATTGTGTGCGATCTCATGCCTTAAATATCTCTTCCAGTCCAGTTCGTTTCCTGGATTGCCAGTATTTTTAATTGATATTGACTGGCCTGTTGTAAAAGGTCCTTAACAGCGCCAAGGTAATTGAGTGATCTGACATTCCAGAATCCAATGCCATAGTCCTATTTTGGTTTGCGAGGTCGTTGCCGTGATTCCGATCCATCCCGAGGCCCATTTGCAGGTTTCGAAACATTTTAAGGTTTTCCAGGGACAGAGGGTTGGCCCAGCGCCCAACCTCCATTCCAATGGCATGTTTATTACGTCGATTCCGTTATTAGATGCGAAAAATTCGCCTTCACCCTCTTACGTCCCCACAAAGGAGGTGTAAGTAGTGTTTAGTAGCAGAGCTGTGGGGTTTGGGATAAGGAATTATGGAAGCTATTGGTTGGGGAAACAAGGGGTTCCCCTCCTTTCTCAAATGGGCTTGGGACCATCTACGGTGGAGTTAAACCTACATCAACAGCTGCAGTCTTAATGAAGATGAATGTGGCACATACCTATAACCTCTTTGTAGAATCCTGAACCCAGAAGGTTTAAATTCTTCGTGACAGCTCAACAGATAAAAAATGCTAGTCTCATAATCAACACAACAACAAAAAAACGCTTAAAACCGATTCTTCTTGTCTTAAAAAAATTCAAAGATTTTGCCAGTAATCAACTTTCATGGAATCCAAAACACAACAAGGTACAGAACTTGCGGTGTATTAATTTTTAATTTCTGACCCTTCTTTTGCTTTTTACATACATTCACGTCCTTTTCCTGAAACTTTCTGGGAGTTTTGATTTGTTCCCCTTGTGCAAATTCCAGCTGCAACAACTTTTAATTCCCTTGATTTGACCACTTGCGAAGAGCTTTCCAACTACAAAAAACGTTTTCAAACCGACTTTTCTTGCTTTTTGGCTTAATGGCTACAGAAATAACAAGTGTTGGATTAATTGAGTGAATGTTAGATTTAGAGTAAGAGAAAGAAACTCCCGATGACAATAATGATAACACCATAGCAGCAAAGTAGTAAGCTGAATGCAACTTATGAAAGCCACTACTGGAAGAAACAGAGCCGCTTTACGGACCACTAGTGGAATGCGCCAGTTATGTTTCACAAAGCAAGGTCAATCACATGGGGGAGGAACAACGAAAAAACGGCGGGTACGCCGGAGGCGAAGTGAAAACTGGAGGAGGTGTTTGGGGACTCTTCAGCGCTTAGACCTCAACTATCACGGGTCTCTCAGAAACGAAAAATCGTTTGGATCGTAGCATAAGATTAGCGAAGGAAAGGTAATGGCTGGTAGCAAAAATACAGATGGAAGTTCAAATTAAGATGATAAGCGGGCAGCAAATCAGGAGTGCTCTTGGAAGTGCTAATATTACGTAATTTTTTATAGTAAGTACAATTAAATAAAATAGTAAGTACAATTAAACAATTAGCAACGGAGGCAATGAAGGATGAGAATGATATTGCCGAGACCAGATTGCGACAGCCTAGACTTGTCTTTAATGGTCTAGAAAAACAATATTCAAATGAAGAATTGAGGAATGAGATCCAATTATTAAATTCCAGTATAGAGGAGCGAGATACAATGGAACTTGTACATGCTAGGTGGACAAGAAATGGACGGTGGTTGCACATCATTCAGGTTAATGGGAGCATGTATAAGAGGCTTGCAAATAGATACGTTAGCATAGATTATGGATTATATTTTGCTGACGAAGACTTTAAAGTAACGAGGTGTTATAAATGTCAAAAATTCAATGACAAAACAACAAAATATGAAGGGGAGCAAATATGTCTGAAATGTGGAGAAAAACATGACCTAAATGACTGCAAAAGTACGTTTGAGAAGTGCTTCAACTGTGTTGGAAACAATAATAATGCTGATCATTCTCACAGAGCTGACTCGGTAGTTTCAACACCGAATATTGATCGCCAGGAGGAGCACCGACTACAACTTCGATGATTGCTAATCTTTCAAATCAATCAAGGGGAACAAATTTAACACTCATATAAGAAGCTTAAGACACAAGCTAAATGATATTCAGATTTACCTGCGGGAAAATCTTGCCATAGATTTGATTATTCTCAATGAAATCTGGCTTTACCCAGAAGAAGCACGATTTTACAATATTGAAGGGTATAAAGGGGGATTCTTCTGCAGGTCTGGAAGAGATGGAGGCACAGCAATATAATTAAAAATACAATCAAGTTCATGACCAAGAGAGTGACGTTATAATAATTTAAGTACGCCATGCAGGTAAAAACATGAAATTAGGGACGTACTACAACGCCTATCGTTTGAATGCGCAAGACTCTTACACAGTACTACAAGTAGATACATAATTCTCAACAAAAAAAAATTTAATCACAGCAGCGGACACAATCATTGATGTACTAACGGAATCACCAGAATCAGTGATTTATAAGGATACGCTAGAAACGAATGGAGTGCTAATCATACATAACAACAAAATTACCCGCCCAGTTTCAAATACCTGTCTGAATCATATAATAACTAAAGATCTCAAAGTGGCAGAAAACATGACATAAACATTTGAGGACTGGCCGGAGCTGGATCATCATATGTTAAAAAAAGTTTCATGGGTATAGCTGTTATTGTTTCGGAGAAAAGTGCTGTGACATACAGACGGAAGGGTGGACGGACGGACACAGGTTGTGATTGCAATAGGGTTTTGTATTTTGGTACGAAACCCTAAAAAGGGAAAAAAGAGGCAGAATACTAAATACAAAAATCTTAAAACTGGCATACTAATGAAGCTACTTTATAATTTAAAATGTTTGCTTTAAAGCTTTTCCATAAGGCAAGAGACCTTCTTGATTTGTTTCCCAACTCGTATGCAACAGTTTACTCTAGCAAAACAAAAAACAACAGAATAAATCACTGAAGAGAAAATCAATAAAAAAGGAAATCCTACTTACAAAAATATTGCAACTAAGAAAAAACTGAAATCAAATTAAACTCAGTTACCATCCATTAAATCCTCCGCAAGCTGAAAGAATCACTTGGGACGTACAGACTAAATCTCGCTACTAAATTCTGGTCAGTTTTCCTTCCTTTTTAGGGTTTTGTACTAAAATACAAAACCCTATTGCAATCACGACCTGTGTCCGTCTGTCCGTCCGTCCGTCCTTCCGTCCGTCTGTATGTCACAGCACTTTTTCTCCGAAACTATAGAGGCTACAGCCATGAAACTTTGTAGAAAGGTCAGAAGTGATGACCTCTTGAAAGTTCAAGGGTGTTAAAAATTTTTCAAAGGCGTTTAAGGGAGGTCTCCCCATATAGGGAGGTGACCCCTCAAAAAAAAATTTTCACCATTGGTAGTCGAGTAGGGTGTCATTGGAAAGGTCTCAATGAGATCTTTTCAAAACAAGTCTTAAATATGCCCTATAAGTAACGAGGGGAGCAGGGGAAGGGGAAATGTACAAAATTTTCGCGTACCCCCCCCCCCCCCCCTCGCGATTGGACACCTTCCATCCGAAAAATCTGAAAAAAATCATGAATGTAGGCCTTAATGAGTACAACAAAAACAAATACATGAAAAGTCGCAATTCACTCAACTTTGTTAGTAATAGTATGATTTATCGATTTTGTGTTTTCTTGAATAAAATCTAGACGGTACCTTTAAACACAATAAAATTAAGATTGATCTTTTTTGAAAGTTTGATGAAGATCGAATAGTATTTGACGAAGTTAGAGCGATTTGAATTTTCCTGTATTACTATGGAACAATATGCCCTGTATTACTATAGAAACATATGGCTATGGAGCCATGTGCGCTTTTTACCGACTTAGACACTACAGCTTTGCTAGAATTTGCATGAAAATTTCAGAATATAGGTATCATGAAGATGAGTACATACAATTGAAACAAGTCGAAGAGGCAGGAGAGAGCTCCTAGCAAAAGGGCTTTGTAACCATTCTAGGATTCGAAAAAATAGGCCATGAATCGATGATTACAGTACAGAGGAGTGGCCCCTGAAAAAAAATTTCATGAAAGGTAGCCGATATGAGTATCAACTGAAAGTTCTCTATGAGAGCTTTTCAAAACAGTTCTTAAACTGACAGTTTTTGCTTCAGTGGGGCACAGGGGGGAAATACATGAAAAATGTGTTTCCTGCCTTGCGAATGGACACCCGTGATCTAAAAATTCTGAAAAAAATTATGAAAGGAGATATTTATGGGTATAACTATAACAAATACCTCAGAAGTCGTAATTCGTCCAATTTTGTTAATAATAGTATGATCCTCGAATTTCACTTTTTCTCCAATAAAATCGTCTTTGATATGTTTCTTGATTTTATTCGTTGCTGGTTACTGCATTTTGCAAGTTGAGTACAAAACCCTTCTGACATGAGCATAGGTCTGTCTACCCAACTTGTTACTACTTCCGTTCGAACTTTTATCGTTCAACGTGATACAAACATCCACTTTAACTTGTGCATATACTATGAGAGGGTTGCATCAGTTAGAGCATAACATTTTCCCATTCACCCACTTAGTATGACTACGACCGTCATTTTATGCCACTAGTTTTTTCCTGCCCTCCTTACATACGACACTCGTTCTAGCCGAGATTGTCTCATTATTTTTCCTCAAAAGTTTTCCCCAAGTTCGTCTTCTTGCGACTGATGGAACTTAATTCGTTCACGAATATATGTGGGATTTTAGAATATGTGAAATGTACTAAAGTACGATGGGAAATACTTTAATTGAAGTGTTCTTAAGTTTGCGCTAAAGTTTTCACTGTAATTTGTCATAAGACCGTAATGGAAAAGGGTTTTTCATTTAACAAGCTTTGAACGTGAATATCAGAACGAGTGGATTAGAGTAACTAAGTGGGATTATAGCCTTTATGAGAGTTACGCGGGAATAATGTATTAGGAAATTTAATTAGTTTGAAAGAAGCATTACATTTGAAATAGGGTTTCTGTAACTGTGACTTACTTGCGGAAGTGTAGCAGTTAAAGCCTTGCATTAGCACGGTGCCGGTTTTTACATAAGGATAAACTCATAAGTGTCCAAGTTCATTCACAGTAATATGCATATTATTCCACAGTGTTTCCTGTTGTGCCCAAGTTTTACATGCAAGGAGATATTTTGTAGAATCCACCAATAAGAATAGTTGCGTTGGCCATTTATTCTTCAGATATGACTTGAAGTGGTACACACTACATAACAGACTAAAAACCGACAGGTAGAAGTTAATACTTATAACCAAACCAGGAAACTAACCATTAAATATAAATATTTCAGAATAAATAAATATTACATTATCAATGGAGAAATTTTCTTTGTTTTTCGGTAACGGTGACAAATGTACAATCTTGTTAGATACTGTAAAGAAAATTTATTTTCAATAAACCTATATCTATTGCTCTGATGCCAAAAATATTTAGGCACATATTTTTTTCACCTTCTTCTTCCTCACAGCGCTACAGCCCCTTTCGGGCCTTTGCTTCCCGCAAATAGCGCCTCCAACTGTCTCGGTCCATTGACCACATCCTCCAATGTTGATATCCGAGCAGCGATGAACTATCTCCATCCACCGAGTCAAACCAGTGTTTCCTCGTTGAGATCTCTCATACGGCTCATGGTTGTATCGAATTCACCATTGATCCCCATCTAGTTTCCCACCAATTACCCGTCTCAGGACTCTATACTCAAAGGAGTTCAATATGTTTGCAGATGCTTGGGTTAGGATCCATATTTCACACCCATAGCATAGCACAGGTCTTTTCACAGATTTGTATACTTGGAGCTTTGTTTTCCTGTAAATTGCAGCTGGTCTTCAAAATTGTAAAAACTGAATAAAACACTTTATTTGTAAGCTGCCTCCTTCATCGGTGTTTCTAGATATTTTGGCACCTAAATACACAAATTCGATATTGTATTCGCCAAGTATGATATTTTGCGTACTTGAGGTATTCTTTCTCGACTGCGTCATGAGGTTTATTCCATTTTCATTGATTTTTAGCCCTACAATTGAAGTTTTGCTTCGCTGTCAAGTTTCAGGATAAGTTATTTGGCGTTTGTTAACGACCGCGACAAAATATTGATGTCATCCGCATAGGCCACCATTTAGCTGGACTTGTATTCTAACGTAACTCTTGTATCGACAGGTAGCTTTCTTATGACGTATTCCAGAGCCATATTGAACAGCAAGAGGGCTAGCCCATCTCTTTAGTCCAATATTTGTGTCAAAGGCATCGGTAAGTTGGTTATTGATGTGTACCTGGGAGTTTGTTGACGTCATTGTCATTTTGGTAAGACGGACTGATTTGGCTGGAATACCAAAGCAAAGCATTATTTCGTACAGTACGTTACCATTTATACTATCGTATGCTTGCTTAAAGTCAACGAATATCAGGTGTACGTCTATGTTGAACACCCAACATTTTTCAAGTACCTGCTTGGCTGTATACAATTGGTCTGTCATTGATCTACTTGCTCTTAAACCGCCTTGATATTCCCTAATAATACTGTTGGCTTATGATCTGATTTCGTATTCTAAGATTTTTGAAAATATTTTGTGCGCCGTACCAAGTAGCGATATAGCCCTTTAGCTTTCACACTGTAGTTTGTCACCTGTTTTGTGGAAAGGGAATATAATTAATTATGTTCTTGTTGCCAAATGTGCTGGATTATAAGCTCCACTGGAATCTTATCAATAACCGCCGCTTTATTATTCTTTAGAGCTTTGATGGTGGAACAAACTTCATCCAGAGTTGGTGAGACCAATGAAAGCTCTTCGCAAACTTCTATAGGCTTGAATTTTCCAGCGCTGTGCAGTGAATTAAGGAGGTTCTTGAAATATGATGCCCATCTTTCCTTAATACTGTTTTCATCAGCGTGACAGAAAAGCGTGGTCTTGGCATCATAACCTTGTTTCAAGCTCTTCACTAGTTTGGATGCTTGTCTTGTGTTGTTGCTCGTTAGACTTACATCTATACTTCTCAATTAGTCGTTATAGTATTTCGTTTTAGTAACTCTAATTATCCTATTCACTACTTCTCTCTTCGTCCCGGTCTTTCTACCTATATATTGCTTGTAAGCCTGATTCTTCTTATCTAGCGCATCCTGACATCAGCATAAAACTTATCATTTCTCTTGCACTGCGCTTGTTGTTCGATCATCTGTTCTACCATTGTCTTAATCGCCGTTTTCACTTCTACCTACAGCACGTTCCTTGTTTTCAGCGAAGTGTTTAATAAGATGGGAGCCAGCTGGTTGTCGAGGGTCTCCGCGAAATTTTCGGCAACAGACGCCGTTTGGAGCCTTATGATGTCGAATTAATGAGGAGGGCCGGTCTTCGCTGAACACGCCTTGACATACAGCATTGCTAGGTTAATTTGATGAAGTAATGATCTGAGTCACAATTGGCTCCTCGGTGTGTACGCATGTCAAGTATGCTCGAGGCCCATCTTTGTCGGATCAGAACATGATCGATTTGGTTTTGTGTGTTGATATCCGGTGATACCCAGGCCAGTTTTCGTATACGCTGATG